>JBBMJY010000022.1:14604407-14632200 GCA_037833715.1 Toxotes lorentzi | reverse complement strand
TTGGGGGGGACGTTTTTTTTTTTTTTTTTCTTTTCTCCCCTCCCCCCCTTCCCCCCCCCCCCCCCCCCCCCCCCTTCCTCCCCCCCCCCCCCCCACAAAAGAAAAGGGCCCCCCCCCCCCCTCCCCCCCAAAAACCCCCCCCCCCCCCCCACCACCCCCCTCCCCCTCCTCCCCCTGTGGGGCCCCCCCTGGTTTTCCCGGGGGGGGGGGGGGGGGGGGGGGGGATCCTGCCAGGAAGCCCATCAGGCCGTCCTGAAAGCTGCTTCCTGAAGGCAGCAGGAAAACACTGGAGAGAAGACAAGCTAAAACTGAGAGCTGAACAAATACAACCAGTGTGACACATACACAAACATGCACTCTGTGGCATCCTGCAGCCTACAACAGCACCGAGCATCACATGATGAATCACACTGAGGTTAGATAACATGCTGTCACTTTTGGCGAGGACTCGAGTGTGTGTGTGCACTAAAGTTCACACACACAGTAACACTGTGTCACCTTGATACGCAGGACTCCGCCAACAGACGCCATCTCCTGCCTCCAATCCCTTCATCATAAATCATACACTGACGTCACATCGCTAACAACATTTTTTTATCATTTTTTTTTTTTTTAATATATCACAATCAGGTTGACTTCAAACATCACATGCGTCCTGCCTCCCCTCCCTCTTCCTTCCAGATTCTCCAGCAAACACAATCAGGCACATTCAGCCTCCACAATGAGACATTATGCCTCTTTGGTGGCGACGCTGTTTTTGAAAAGTTTTGTGAGGCCTCGTTGTTTCTCCCCAAACCAGCCCCAGCCCCAGCCCCCACTCCCACCAATGCAATGTCACAAAATGTCACAAAGTGAATTCAATAAAGTCGCCGGGGAAGTCCAACATTTGGAGAGTTTCCAGATGAAGAGGGAGTGTCTGGCAACAGAGCGCTGGAGGCTCGGACTCAAAGCTTCTACTGAAGGACAAAGAGAGCATGCGTGGATGTTGACATCCAGTGACAACCTTTACAGAAAAATCCCAGTCTGATCCACCATTCCTCTCAGATTCCAAAAACCCCTCCAAGCACAGAGTGAAGTCGTTTTAATTTTAACATCCTCCATAGATGATTTTTCCACAACAATGAGCATGTTTTCTTACACAGTAGTATCCTGGTTTGGAGTCCTATCTTGATTTTGATCATATTTAAAAAATGATGTTCACATGAAAAACAGTGGACAAAGCACTCAGATATTTAACTCCTTTAACTACTTAAAGTACCAAAAGTAAAAGTGCTTATTATGCAGAATGGATTCATTTTCTTTAAAAAAAGTTCTATATTTTTGTTGCCCATCACTTCAGTGTTTAAAGCTGGTGAAGGTGGAGCTAATTTTAATTATTTTGTATACTGCTGGGTAGCTTGTGAATTTGCCTCTGACGATTAATAAAATTTTATCATAATGTGTTAATTTTATTTTATACTATTAAGCTGAATCTCCAAACTAAGTTAAAATTATATTTCCTTCTTTAATGTTCTGCAGTAGAAGTATAAAGGAAATGGAAATTTTTATTCTTTTATTTTTTTATTCTTAAGTACAGTACTTGAGTACATCCTCATCCTCTCCTCCATTCCCAGCTGTCCTATCTTCCTCCTTTTCCTCCTTTCACCCAGCCCAGCCATCGGCAGGAGGGTCCCCCATATATGCGCCAGGTTCTGCTCAAGCCACTTTACTGACTGACTGTTTCTTTACTGACTCAGTTATCTCAGAAGTTTAGAATGTACAGTTTCGGATTTCAGATCACCGTCGATGGGAAACATGGAAACAGAGCGACAGTTCGGTTTATTATCTTCATCACTACAGTAGTGATCGTTAATTCACCTCTAATCATAGTTTTAGCAAACTATTACATAAGTTGTAGTTAGCTCTGACATCAGGGTATGATGTCCACATCCACAAAACATTCATGTAACACTCCAGAAACCCAATTAAACCAGGGGACTAGTGTGAATGTAAACGCACACAGATACTAGTTTCAGTCCACTAAACCACATGATTTATTATTTTCACAAAGTGAAACTCTCACCACTTAAATTATAGATATGCAAAAGAATCCAGCAATTTCCCAATGATAGGACCTCAGTTTGGGTTACCAAAAGTTCTTGTAGTGCATATATGTTACTGTGCACACTCCATCTTATTCGCAGTCATAAAAAAAATCTCAAGGTACTTAAAATTCATTACTTGAGGCAGAAACGTGCGCATAACCAGAAGCAGTCGAACCACAATTTTCTGGCAGACTACCAAGGACTCAGAGCTGGAGATGATGACCTTCATTACAACTGCTTGACGCTCGACTGAAAACCACCCAACAGCACTGGTGGTCACAGTCCAAAACCCCCACCCAGCAGAACTACAGTACTGTGCAACAGTTTTAGGCCCTTCAGATCCATCAGGGAGGCATCTGATTGGTCCCAAATTGATTGGCACAACTCCAAACAGCCAGAGTCACAAAGACCATCAAATACTGACTGAGGTTTTTTTCTGTTTACTGAATTTTGAATGAAGATTTTTTTGATGAATAAAAACTATTCATGGCATTATTTTCAAAAGCATCAGGATTTTATTTTTAGCGCCTAAAACTTTTGCACAGTACTGCACAAGACCAACAACAAAACAGTCCCACAACAACAACCTCGGCCATTCTACAGTGCTTACGTGTCATTCAACGTGTAAAAAGTATTTTTGCATAGATTTTCTGTTACAAGGATAAAGGGAGCCAGAAACAACTGTTTTTTTTTTTTTTTAGGGAAAACAGCATCGTGGTTTTTCATCCAGTAAAGATTCAAACATGCAAAAAACCACAGAAACCAAAGACCTGACTGGATGTGAAACTCCTGGAAAAGCAACATTATACGTTTCTTTCTGGACACAATGATGCGGGCACCATTTTGCAGCCTAGAAAGCTTCAAACTGCACCCAGTCTGTATGCCATCGGCAGCATCCAGTCAGCTGAGGCTGAGGCAGTCCCATGCCTGCCGGCTGACTGCCCCTCCCTGGAACAAAGCCGGGCTAACAAACTGAGTTTTCCCCCCAATTAGCCAGTTTCCAGGTTGGATGTCACGTTGCTTTTTGGACCAAACACACCTTGTTTTCCCTCTGTGGTGAGACACAAACTCTCTAGGTTTGTTTCCCCAACATGACAAACTGAACCATTGTAGAAGTTTGTTTTTGGGTCAAATATCAGCAGCCTTTTTTTTTTTTTTCCTCAAATGAATTTTCCATCCCAACTGTAAAAATGTCTCTCCTTTCCTCCCTTTTTCTCAAATCACATCAGCTCTTTTGTGTTGTCTAGCCAAGCAAATAACAAAAATAAACCAGCTTAAGGCATCTAAAATGTTCTGTACGTTGACCTAGATATCTGGTCTGCAGATTTGTGTTTAAGAGGAGACTGTGACCCATTTGTCTTCTTCGCAACAGTAGCAACTGGAGCCTCCAGATGTTTGATTCTCATAACTACAGAACAAGACCAGATGTCAGCCCTCGCTGTTTTCTGCCCAGAAACAACTAAAATATATGTCTATTATCATGTTATTTCCTTCACCGGTGGAAATTATACCAGATCAGCATGTCTTTGATGAGGAGGGTCGGGGTAATGACAAGGCAGAGGATGAGAGCACACCTTCATCACCAGCAGCTCCCGCAGAAAATACATGCTTTGTGGGCTCTAATTCAGTTTTCCATAATGTAGTGAATCAGTTAGCTTCTCAGATTTGGGGCAGTAATGACTCCTGCAGCCTCACAGTTTGATGTCTGACAGGCATTATGAAACTGAAGAGAAAGTAGCACCAGTATTTTTATGTTACATAATTCTTTATAGTCATTACAAAATGCTTCGATATATACAACAAGTAAAACAGAAAGTAGGAGTATGCAAAACGAGAAAGATGAGAAAAAGTAGCAGGACAGGAAAGGTAGAGAAAGAGGAAAAAACAGGACATAAAAGAGTGTTTTCAGCTGCAGTGTGAACTGAACATGGCAGAGTCAGAGCCTTGTTCTTCTATGACTTCATAGGGCAGAGGGGCGTTTCCCCAGGCATCTCAGCACTAAACACAACATTTGTTCCATATAAGCCAGTGAACAGAGGTGATCTCTGTGCTGCGATGGTTTTGGGAGACCAGGTTCAAGGCCACGCTCTCACTTTGGCCTCAGAGACGTTTCTCGGGCACCAGATGCAAAAGCAGAAACGGCGCGGACAATTTTCGAGATGGCGACAGAGAAAGTCTGAACACAACCACAAAACTTTCATTGTTTGATCCAAAAATGAAAGTTGGGTTCAAAAGTTTGTGGCATCGCAGTGACATGCAGTAAGTGTTTCCAAAGACAGCCGTGGTTTGGTTGTGTCGCAGAGAAGCGGTCAGTTTAGGCAGAGCGGGAATCTGATCTTTTTGGTGCTCAAGCCACAAGAGTCAAAGCCAGTCTGCCACTTTCACTACTTTACCAGTCAAAAAGCCTTTTACAGTAAATTATCACAACCTATAAATAAAGCTCGGTCACTTGCCCAAGTATCTGGCAGAGTAAACAAATTCACCAGATGCCACCAAACTCTAAAAGTGTCTGGTTATTTTAGTGTTTTCTCACCCTGATGTTGGTGCACAGGGTTTTATTAGTGTCTCTTTCCCAAGCTCTGCCAGTACTTGAGATAACGTGGGTATTTTTGGCCCCTGTGTTTGTCATTAGTGTCTCTCACGCAGTGGAGAGAGCAGAAGGAGGAGCGGCTGATAGGACCACAGTCTTAGACCTCACTGACAGTCACATAAATCCATATTGTAGTCCCATTTTGTCATTTTATATTTGTGAGAATCATAAACGGCTGTTCACAGGCAAACACGACCTCAAGTGAATGAATATAAACCCCCCACAAACAACAGACGAGACCAGATAAAGAACCAAGAGACCGGTGTAACATTAGTATCAGTAATCAACAAAGCTTTAACGAATATATCTGGTTATATTCTGTATTTCTCTTATTGTGGACAATGCCCTGAAGTCCAACAATGAACTGATCCTGCTTCAACCTTCTCCAAAACAATTAAAAACACATCAATGAGCTACACCGCTGCTGCTATGTTTATTCACTATGATAAGATTGGTCACTGTAGTTTAAGTCCCACATACACCATCCTCCTGCCATAAATACTATCTAGACCACCAACTGTGTATTAATCCATGGCTGAAAACAGTCCCCAAGAAACACTCTTCACTTCAGTTTGAGTAACAATTGCTCATAAAGTGCCCAGCTGTCAGAACGAATCGTGAGGCACTACTGACGCGCTGTTGGTTTGGGTCTTTTCATGTAAGATTTGTTGACAGTAAAATTACAGAATGTCAGCAGTCTTATTTTTTAACAACCTTTAAAATTCTTTACTGAACCATTTATTATGTTGCACCACCCTCACTTAAAGAATACGTCCTCGTTCTCACAGTTTGAAATAAGCCGACGAGAGCCTGCAGCAAAGATGCATTCAGAGAAAGAAACCTTGGCTAATTTTCCAATTACAATCGAGTGCAATCAGTAAATGAAACTACAGAAGGGTGATCTGTATCTTGAGATCGCAATTTAATTCTTCATTAACTATCTCCAAATTAGTTTTCTTATGATCACCACTTACCCTAACCTCATTATCTTATAATGAAATACTATTGTTCAGAGAGACTCAGATTTTTTTTGTTTTCTGTGTTTTGTGTCCCAGTCTAATAGCTGGGCAGTATTATGTAATATCAAAAGGAAATACCACAATTGATTGAATTTATTCAAAAATAGAGAGAAATGACCAGATGATGGAAAAAAAAAAAGCACAGACAGACAACCAAATTCAACATGATGAAGTTACGGTGATTATGTTAGATTTCAGCAAAAACATGAATCTATCATCTCGGATGGAGTTTAAACTCTTATATCTCCAGATAACAAACACAGTCAGGGGAAAAAAATTATCCAAACATTGTAGTATTGAGGTAAATAACTCATGATCCTGAGACTTGAAATTAAGAGAAACAGAGCTGGATTCTCTGGATTCCTGGAAATGTCAAAGTGCCGACCGACTTCAGTAAGAAAAGGCACCCACGACTGCCTTTGTTTTACTATTCAGTATTTGTGTAAGTCTTTTTACGTTCTGCAGTGTACCGTTGTCTTGTATTGTAATGCCTGCGTACTTCCTGTCGAGCTTGTAGCCAACTCCAAACCCATTGTTTTACAATAACTGTACACGGTCTCTGCTAAAAAAAAACAAAAAAAAAAAACAATAAGATCAGATTAATCAAATAAATACAAGTGTTTTTCTAAAACTAGGACAGCGTGTGGAAAACTCTCAGCCGCCTCTCTCGAACACACTGAGCCGAACTTCTGAAGAGCCTCTCCTCCGTTCAGGGGCAATCTGAGAAGCCACTCCAATCAGGGAATCTGGCATGAAGCAGAAAGTGGCAATTTCCATTTTCAAAGCTTGGATGCCTGCTAATTATGATGAAAGCCTCCTGCTATCGGGTTTCACACAGGCCTAACACTTAAAACTAATTGTTGCCTCAGAAAAAGAAATGCTTGAAGTTCAAAAAGATAAACAAACCACTGAGACTTTCATGAAGCAGAGAGTGAATCTATTTAAATCTGTGAAAAACTGTCCTGGAATTATTCTTGTGATTGCAATAAGTGGATATCACCTTAGTGTTTTGCTAATAATTAAAGAAAAAAAAAGAAAAAACACAGTTTGGCACCAAGATTACTCCTTGCACTAATAAACAAACAGGTCAGTGTCTCTTATCATCAGTGACAGGAATTCCTGATATCTCAGACTCAAATTATATGACATGAACGAGGCATTATACTAGAAATGGCTTAAGTAGCCTCAAGCAGAGATGTGGACCAGGATTACACAGATCTGGTTAGCTCACTTCTTTATAACTTCACATCTCCAGATTTTTTTATTTTATTTTCAAACTCGTGGTCTTCAGACCCAGCTGACACTGCAGTTTATCAGACTCTGTGCAGCTTCCCCTCCAGCTACAAAAGACTTTATACAACCACCCCCCACATATGCAGTACTACTCCACAAGACCTGTAAACAGACTTTGATGTGTAAATATCTCTGGAGTTCCCCTTTAACTCAAACGATGGTATCGTTCATCACAGTATCGAATCACAGCAAGTCGAGTGACAGTTAAAAATAATATGCATTAATGACATAACAATATATCCATCACAACTATGTCTTGAAAGTTTTCCTGCACACAATTTATAAGTCAGAACCTCATATGTACAATAAAAAACATGGCATAAAATGTACAGGATGAAGAGGGTGAAGGAGATTACAAAAAGGTTTAAAATGTTCTGAAACACCACCACTTCAGCTGCACGCTGTAGCAACTGAAGCCCAGTGTGTCTTTTTGGAAACCCACTATACTGCCTGTCAGAACACGGTAGTTTTATTCTTTACTGTGTTAATCTCTAGGCCAAACACTGGCAGCTCCAGCTTTTGCTTTGCTCCCTGCGTAGTGTCACTGCAGTGAGTTCAGTAATTCGCAGTCTTGAGGTGCTAAAATTAAAAGCCACTCGTAATAGCTCTAAAAATAAGACAGCATGTATTTTATAAGCAGCGGGAACTCATGAGCATGAGGACAGAGCCAAATTTAATTCAGCTGTAATTTAATAAACTGTCCTCAATTGAAATTTAATAAACTGCCCTCAATCTGTCCCGAGGTGTAAACAAGACAAGAATGCATGAATTAGGGAGGGAATGTGTATGACAGAAAAAAACTAACAGCGCCAATACTCCTCTGAGAAGTTGCAGAGAGGAAATATTAGAGCATCCGCGTGTTACACTGACCTCCTGTCACCTCTAACTAAACTTATAGAGCATCTATTTTTGAGGCGACTGCAGTAAGTCAAACCCCAGGGTCCTGTTGCAGAAAGACAGTTTCCCCCTGAGGGAGCTCCAGAAAACTGTTAAGAGCTTAACACAAATTTAAACGATGATTATAGCAAAACACTCTGTTCATCACCTGCATCACTTTCTTTCTCACCTCATCACTGTACAGTGGATTGTCCTGCGCTCACCAGTTAAGCAAGTAGTTCATATTTTTTCTTCGCCTTTGGCTGGACCTCAACAGCGAAAGCCAGCCCTATAGACACCGACGTCTGTTGCTGACTGACTGAGTGAAATTACACCGTCGATCAGCCAGCCCAGTGTTGCTGGAGACTGCCCATTGGCTGTTGCAAACAGTTTCTATTATGTCATCAGGCGGTCGTTTACAGGCAGTGTTTACAACTTAGCGCCTTTGTCGCAAGATTTACCAACTTTTTCAGACCCGAGTTACGAGTTATTTCCTAAAAAAAAAAAAAAAAAGACAAATCTAGAGACTTTCTGGACAAAGCTGCTTTAGCTACTTTTCGTAAACAAGTGTTGGCCTTCTCTCTGAGTGATCATTTTATTCTGTTGTTTTTCACTGATGCGCGTGGTGACTTTATTAGACAACCTCATGGTTATAAAATCAGGATTTTAGCAGAGCACCAGCTTGGATGTGACTGATGGTTAACATGTCGTCTTAATGGGCCACGCTTCAGCCATCATTTCATACCTGTTCCATTGTCTGACAATAAACGGAAAAACATGTAGATGAGAACATCTTAACCAGCGGACAGTAGGCAGAGCGCAAACACGACGTGATGACAGCATGAATATGCTAATTAGCGTGCAACATCATCTGGCAGTCCAACCACATACGAGGTTTTGACCTAGTCTTGTTCAAAGACAACATTAAGAAGACGAGATGAAGACACTGCTCTCAAACATTGTTTGTCTTTGTTGTCTTTTATCCAATAAGTTTATTTCCACATTGCACTGCTGATGCCTCTACGATATAGCTGTTCATTTCACACTCTATCTTATTCTCACTCATGAAAAAAAAAAAGACCTCAAGGTACTTAAAATTCATGACTTCAGGGAGAAACATGCCCCTAACCAGAGGCAACCAAACCACAGTTTTCTGGCAGAGCACCATGGACTCAGAGCTGGAGATGCTGACCCTCATTACATTTGACACTTGGCTGAACACCACAGTCCATGTACCCAGCACCTAAGACACCAAACTGAACACACATATTATCGCTACAAAGAATGTTGATTTCAAACAATTGTACAAAATCCCAAATTACACAGTAAAACATTCAACGCCAACATTTTTTTTAATTATTTTTGCTCAACTATATCTGTTCATGGCAACTGGTAACAGGAAAGATAATGGTATCACTGTCTATAAGCCTGATATTTTTAAATCAGCAGCCTCCATTCCAGCAACACAACCAACAAGCTGCCATCAGACCCTCTGACACTTTGAAACCTCGTCAATCTGTCATGTTGAATGTATTCCAGGACTCTCGACTTCAGGTCCTGATTTCCTGCATCGCTCAGAATCCCATTCCACCAACCCTCGGGAACCTTATTTTAGAATCTGATGTTTTTGCCTCTTATACAGTGGATTTCTCCTGCTGTGAATTATTTTTTGACACTTAGGGACTTGAACCAAAGCCTGGCGAGTACTGTTTACATCTTGCATCACAGAATCATTCTATAGTATCAAACTTCACTGCAGCTTCTGGAAATATCTGTACGCGACCTTTGCTGCAGGTTCGCGGTGCATCAGACGAAACATGACCAGCAGGAGTGACACATCCGCTGAGACCAGCGTCACTGTGACTGACCCAACGTCTGAACATCCACAGACGAAAAACTCTGCTCTGGAAAACTGAGACGGCTGAGATGATGCACAGCGTAATAAGAGACAAGAGACCAACCAGAGCAGGAGGGGGGGGGGGGGGGGGGGTTCAACACTCAAAACTTCTGACAATAGAGGAGGTTGGGGGGGATTTCCGTCCCATGTACTGTAACAACCTCACCCACAACAGTATCGGAGATAAAAAAGGTTTTCTTCTATATCTGCTCTGGCAAACAAGCTGTGTTTATGAGGCACTTTTCTAAACAGCAGCTAAAACCAGAAATGATTTACAGGAAAAACAAAAAGGGAAAGAGGGCGAGAAGAGACATAAAAAGTCAGATTGCGTGTAAAACCCAACAATAAAAGGTACCAAATCAATAAAAAGCCATATCAGTTTTACAATGCTTTTTAAAAATGTAACCTGATTTGGCTTTTACAAAACTTTGTCTGATTTTTTTTTTTTTTTTTTGGTGGAGCAACAACCACAAAAAACACAGCACTTTATATCCTGCCAGATGCCAAATAGAATTGAGAGTGTATAAGGAGTATATGGAATCAGTGTTAGTGATTACAGGGGCGAGAGTCACCTCTGTGATCAGGTCTAGAAAAGCTTAAATTCACAACAACAAGAATCTCTGCAAATAACTGAAAAAAGAAACTATAAGTCTCTATTGAGACATGGAAAGATTGTGGCTACAGCCTCAGGACATTAAAACACTATAAGGCTCAATAAACCCATAAACCCACTGCTGTAAAGTACTAAACGTCCTGGAAATGCTCCTGGAGCATTTAACTTCCGTGCAGCAGCTTTTCTGCAGCCAAAAATAACTTTTAAAAAGTGTATTAAAAGTTTTACAAGTCTCTCTTACAGGGGCTACAGAGACATTAACATTAGTTGTGATCAATAAATGCCCATAACACACTTGAGGCACCTCCTCACTAAAACACACGTCGCGTAAATCGCTTTGTCGTTTGTTCAGAAAGTCGATCAGTCAAGCAATAATCAGCTAATCAATGCGTATCAGTATCGTGTGTTAATCGATCCCTCGGGCTGTTTCTCCTTACCTTCTGGCTTCTCTCGGTCCAGTCACACTGTGACTTGACATGACTTTCGGAGAAGGCAGGAAAAGTTTGGGAGGAGAGAAAAAAAAAACTCCTACCCCGTTGATTGAACCACCAATGTAAAGGTGAGCAAAATTAAAAACGCGTTTCCGGCCTTGGTTTCAAAATAAAACTGCCACGTTGAAAAAATTTTTTTTTTTTGTAGTGCATAAATATCATACCCAATTCAGTGTATTTTTCTCTATGTGCTTAACTTTCTATCAATAATTGTGCTGTGTAAGTAATCTGTAATAACAGTAAGACATTTCTGTTTGATCTCTTCTCGAAATTATACTTTATCAATTTTGCTTAGCACGTTTTGATAATGAGTTTAAAGTAACTTTGTTGGCACAGTTAGAACAATGAGAGCTAAAACAGCTCGATTTATGTCTCTTTGTAGTCAATCTGTGTCCAGCCATGTTTACTTGTTTTATGTCTACTAAAATTTTCTTCACCACAATACGAATAGAATTATTTGCGTAAATACCAAATGTGTTTGTGTTGTAACCCCCTAAAGTTGCATTGTCAGTTGACACTGTCAATTGACAATGCAACTTTAGACCACTTTACCAACTGCCCAAGATGAACTGGAAGGCTAAATGAACTCTGTAGCGGTTTTGTTTACACCCCGAAAGGCTGTATTTTAGCGTATATTTAAACTGCCCACGATGTGCTTTTGTTTTGAAGGCAGAATCATCCCCCTTTCCGGTCAGTTTCTGTCTAACTCTGTTGTGTTTGACGCAGCCTTCGAGACGTTGACACTGATGAGCCTTTCTGTGGTGACGACAGAGGGGCGGGGCTTTTATCAGTTCGGTCAAATGGCGCCAAAGTTACAAGACGTCTCATCATCTAACTGTAAAAGAAGGAATCTGTGTCCGTCCTTCAGTTGTCTTGACAACCGCGCATCCGATCGACCTCAGACTTCATGTGTGTGTTGTTGAGGGTCCAGGGGGCAGCGCACTGCCGACTGCTACATTTTTTTGGATGAGAGTTTCTCGGTAAACCTAAAAAGAGAAACATTAAAGTGAATGCTGAAGCGACGCACGCACGTAACCGATGTGACCGCGTGTTGCAGCGGTGTTTCCGGCTCTTCCTGGTTGGTGATCCCGCTTTGGTCACAGTAAGAGGCAAAACTATACGTGCTCATATGGAAATGAAGACCTGGAGACATACGCATTAAAGCCTCATGAACTGCATTAACTGCAATCCAGCAGCAGATGGCGCTGTTGGGCTTAAAGTCAAAATAGAAAAAAACTTTCATTTCATTGGAGATTACTAGTGAAGGGTGTTACAGGAATTCACTTTTTAATAAACAGATTTTAAGCCAAACTTTCCAAATCAGAAAAATACAACAAGTTAAAGCGTTAGTATCCCCACATAGGTGAGGTTCATTCTCACCTGTGTGGGGATACTGTACCCTTTTAGTCATTCATGTTATTAACAGAGGCTTAACAAGCTTACAACTAAAAGACTGAACAGAAATGTTGGAGGCACAAAATTTACTGTATTCTACCTGGTCACTATCATCATGGTGAGATGAGTGTAGGCTGAAATTTCAGACATGTAACACGAGAGGCTGTTATTTGTTTTAATCATTAAAGAAATCTCTCTTGCATCCCCACCCTTGCATTTTTTTTCACTTTCAGATTAGTCATGAACTTTTTTTAAATGTCTGTAGAATTAGAAATTGCCAAATCTGATCTATAAACTTTCCAGCATCTGGTTTGGATCAGTTGCTCTGGGAAACAACATAAACTACCAGAGAAACAAGGACATTTTTATTTAGGTTTAGTTTCCGCTGCCTGTCTCGTGTTTACTTTTAATGGCATTTAACAAAGCACATGTTTAGTTGATGTCTTCTTAAACAATAATTTCATCAACATTTCTTTAAATAAAAATATTCACAAGGTCTCTTTGTGTTCTGTCAGTGGGATGGGTCTGGGAAAGCAGGATTTAAGAAAAAATAGTCCTTGATCTAGTTGAAAGATTTGGAAAAAGCTAGTAAGTTACTTTTTTAATTTTTTTTTTTAAAATCTGACTAGCATAAGTATTGGTGTGATTTAGCTCGGCAGCGTTGTCAGACAGGAAGGCTCGGCTCTCCGGTGACCCAAGGGAAACAATGCAGATATTTGCAGGTCGCCATGACCCGCAAGAACAGTGATGGTCAACATGACACTGTCAAAAGACCATGCACTACTACAGACCCAGGAGAGGAACAGTGATGGGGTCATCATCTGACCGAATGGCTGTGTCGGTCAGATGATGAAGATCAGGAAAGGTGGCCTCAGCTCATGAGCATGTCGTACCTTAGGCTGTCGACCTCTGATTACTGCTGCTGCACAAAAACGAAGCAGGGAGTTTCTAATATAAATACAATATAAAAGGGTTTTTTTTGTTTGTGTGTGTTTTTTTGTTTTTTTAATGAGACATTGTCACCGTGGGTGTCTCATTGTTGTGTCTGTCTCTGTGGGCTGGATGTCACTTATTTGAAAATTAAAGCTGCACTAATTGAAAATTTTATATTAACAAAGTATAATGTGAAAGGGGTGACTCATAGTGATGAGCCCACTGAGAATTATCATCTGACTCTGCAGCATCAGCTCTACATAGCGTTTTAGCATCTTTCAGCTGCATGTTTTGATTCACTCTCACTGCTCCGGTGTCATTTTCAGTTGCAGGCAGCGAAAAAATTCTAAAAAAAAGACTGTACACTACCTCTACAGCAGCAAACAGCAGACAAACACAGTTAGCAACTAGCTGGTGAACACAGTAGAGCATCTGGCTGCTAAAGACCCAGATATGTCTCTCACGAGTTGGTGGATAAAATGGAGGTAAACGAGAATGGATGTTGGACTTACATCTGCCAAGTAGCCAGAAATACACCTCCACATGAATGATAATGTTTTTTCTGTAATTACTGGATGTGTAAAAAGGAAACTGTTTGCGAACATTTTTACATTTACTTCTTCATATGTTGGTGTTGTGTTTACAGCTTGTTCTGTTGCCCGGAGATGGCCAGGGATTAAAGATAAACTGAGTAAACCAAAACCTAAAGCCTGTATAAAATGTAGTGTGTTATTCAGTTTAAGATCCAAGCACTTGTTAATAAATGTAAGAGTGGAAATAATTTTTTTTTTTTTAATTTCATTTAGAGATACATGTCTTTTTTACAGGATAGAAAAAAGCCAACTGATTACAATTAGTCACTGAAACAGTCCATAATCAATCTGGTTATTATTCCTGCTAACACAACAAAGTATGTTTTATTTTAATGCTGAAGAACATTTTGTTGCTGAGTCCATGCTTTATTTATTTATTTATTTATTTATTTAACTGGCAATAGAACTGTTGCTGCTTTACTTCAGTAAATGATTAAATTCACTCATTTCTTTGCTCCTGATATGACTGCTGCTAAAAGGAGGTGACTGAAGATAACCTTTAGCTTTAACGTCAGACTGTTTTCCTCCCACTGAAGGTCCTACCATAACCCTGACAAACGTGCAGCAGTTTCAGATGGACTGTACAGATGGAGGAAGTTGCAGTTAGTTGGAGGCACTTAGACGTTTTATGGCTTCTTTTTCCTGGCGGTCAGTGTGACCTCTGATCAGACCCGAGAGACACAAACACACCCTCATCCTCCCAAGACCTGCTCACTGATGAGCATTTTACTGCTGTCAGCTAAATCTTACTGAAAATACAACCTTTTCAAACTTGATTGTTAGGTTACAAAAATATATAAATGTGAGATACACAAAGACAGTTTTCCTGCGTCTGTGTAGATGGATTTTTAGCAGGACTAATTTACTGCTCAAAGTAAATGACATGTAAGAAAAATGTCCCTTGTTGTGGACGGTTTCACTCAGTTCTGTTAAATCCTTCCAACAAATGCACCAAGGGAGCTGAACTCATTTTAGTAGGGAAAAGGGCGGTTGCCATGATTGTGAACTGGCTCTGTTGCTCTCAGTGTGAGTCATTATTTCCAGCAGGGAGATGGTTTTTATTCAACTCTGAAACACTGACAAAGCCAGGAAATCATCATTCTGGCTGCCGGCTGCCATGTTTGATCAGAAAAAGAAATAGATTTTCACAAATCTTGCTAAATTCCACTTTCTGATAAGGTACCATTTATAAGCTGCGGTGAATGGCTTTATTAACGGTTACTAAACTGTTTTCTAATGCTTTACAGACCAGTTGTAAGTCATTAATAACAACAACTTTTGGGCTGCCAGGTTTGGGTCCTTCAGAACTTTAAGTCTACAGCTATAAATGTTAGTAAGTCATAAACAGTTACTATAAACTGTCATTATTGTCGTTGTTTTTGTTGTTGTTGTTGTTGTTGTTGTAAGGAAAAATTCCAATATAACTGAGTTTGGCCAAATTACATTCTTGTATTTTACAGAGTATGAGTATTTATAGACAAGAGTGAAGACCTTTAGTCTGATGAGCAATGTTTGGCAAACATAATGCTCAGCACTGACATGTTGCATAATGAGGACTTTTACTTTAGATACTGTAACTCCATTTTACTGAAAACCTGTGTACATTTACTTTTACATGTATTTTTTACATTGCTGTATTAGTGCTTTTACTTAGGTAAAGTACTTCTTTCTCTTACCTGGAATCAGCAGGTAACATTTGACACTTTTTTTGGTTGTGTTTGACCCTTCACCTCTATCATCTCTCATCAGTCACTTGCTGTGACGTTGGATGATTTCAAGCATTTAAGTCAGTTCTAATGTTTCAAACCTGTGCTGGAGTAACATTTCATGTCAACTTTGTAGAAACCTTTGTACATAGTGACCGACCGGGGAGGAAAAACAGAGGTTGAGGCCAAACACGAGCAGCTCTTTATCAGAACAATAACTTGTAAAGTAATTTTCCCGCTGAGCTGCGAGTGGTACTGACAGGATGGAGATATGAGAATACCTGTCCATCAACTCTGAGTACGCATCAAAGTCCAGAGATGCTGGCAGCAAAACATGTTTTCTTTAAGGAGTGTCCTGACAGGGCCAAACAGGAAGACGTCATGAAAACATTTGCATTTATTTCAAGGCCTTGGAGGAGGGGAATGAGCTTGTTTAGTCTGAGGCAAAATAAGTGTAAGCGGCCATAAACCTCATGATTATTTTCGGTATCGATTAACCTGCTGATTATTTTTGGGAGTAATCCATTAGTCATTTTCTGAGGTGTAAATTCAGTATTGACACAGAAAAGTGACAGTATCCATCCAGATGTTTTGTTTGGTCTGAGCAGCAGTTCAGAGCCCAAAGATATTGAATTCACAGTGATATAAAACAACCCTTCCAACTGCAATAACGTTGGTCATCTTCTATTTGTCCAGTACTGTGGTTTATGACAAAAATCTGCAAACTATTGATATTCTATTATCCTCAGTTGTCCTTTGTGTTTTGTGCTAATTACCAAATGTTAGCATGCTAACACACTGTGTGAACATGGTAAACACTACCTGCTAAACAACAGCACTTCAGCATTGTAACTGAGAGAGCGTTTTCATGCTGATATTAGCATTTAGTTCAAAGACCCCAGTGACAGAAGTACTCAAATCTTTTACCTAAGGAAATGTAGAAACACCACAATTATAGAATATTATATTATTCTGTTTTAATCACCAGTGAATACACAAAAAACCATACGAATGTTGTAGTTCATCAGTATGGAGGCAATTTAAGGTACTTATAGTTTATAACTTATGGTTATGTAGTAAATATGATTGTCAAAGAAGTGTAGTGGAGTAGAAATATGAAGTGGTATAAAATGAAAACACTCAAGCAAAGTACAAGTACCTTAAAGCTAAACTTAAGTACAGTACTTGAGCATCAATATTTCAGTGTTTATGACTTAAACTTAACTTCATCTGATTACTACTTGACAACATCATGGTAAATGAGGGAAGAAAATCAATACTATAAGAAAAACAGTGTAAACTCTAACAGTAAAGTCATGAGACACTCATTTGTGTTTTCTCTTCATTCTCACAGACCTCGGGCTTTCCTCCTGGTTTCTGGGTAAAAGGTGAATGGTGTAAGACAGCGGTGTGACCTGTCTCACAGCAGAGGTCATGGATAACAGAGCGTTAAGTAATAGGATGGAGGGTGCACTGAACCAGTGAAGCTTCATGTGAGTAAACATGCGTCTGGACTGAAACAGAGGTTAATACCTAGTTAATACTATGAAAAAAAGGTCAACTGGGGCTTTATTTTCAGGAAAAGAACAGGCGGTGAGTTATTTATATTTCATGCAGTAAGACATTGAGAAATGGTGAGATGGTGAAATGGTGTTTCGACAGATTATCAGTTGTTACTTTCATTGTTTTATTTTTGTTATGTTTAAACTAGGTGTCAGTATCAATTTTTTAAGGCAGTAATGCTTTAATTACTAAAACATTACTAAAATAGAATTTTAGTAACATTATTTAGAGATTAGCGTCAAGAGCCCAGTAAAATCTGAACCAAGTTCAGGTGAACCCTAATCTTTTCACTGCAACATGGACCTATAACCTAGAGGAGGAGGAAGAGAAACCTCCGGCTTCCATACATTAATGTACTCTCTGTTAAGACAGGATGTCAGGGAACGATGTCAGGCACGAGTCATGTAAAAGTGCATTCAGTGATTTTCCTGGAACAAACACAACCTCTGGTCCAGTTCATTTGAATGTGAAATAGAGCCACACCACCAAGCCGTCTATTAAGCAGCCCATCCAGCTGAGTGAAACACCCTGAATGTGAAAGTCAAAAGTGTTTTAACACGATCCAAATAGTAGCACTGGAAGGCAGAATGAAAAGTAAGCTGTCACAGAGAGGGGGCAGACATGATATTGTTTTAATTATGGGGATAAAGAGACACATTTTTAGACAGCCTCTCCAGGGGAACATCCATGGTGTTGCACTCGGTTGTTGAAAAAGGAGCTAGAGAGAGAAGTGCAATTCTTGACTCCCTTCTGACTCCTCCTCACAGTTGTCAAATTACAGCATGAGACAGGTGTGAATGAGAGATCGCTGGTTTCGGGAAGTTACAGAAATGGTTGGTACTTTGATCTGCTGAAGGCGCCAGGAGAACAGTCAGAGGATCACCAAAGTCATTAGGCTTTATCCTCTGGAAAACATGAATGTTTAAATAAGAGTTCATGGCAAATCATCTGCTAAATGTTGGTATTTCAGTCTGGATCAAAGTGACACTGCCTTCCGTACAGCCATGAAAGACATTTCTAAAACAACAAAAACAATAATATCAGCACAGCACGGTGCTTTTTAAAAGCTTAGTTATAATTTAGGTGTAAACTGGCAATTTTACACACTGAAACTCTCAGACAGAGATTAACAAACCGCATGTATTTGATTTAATTACCTACACACAGTGTTTTACAGTGGTCATAAAACCTCATTAACACTTTGATTAAAACAGGAAAATTACAGTAGTTTATACAGCCAACCTCTGACTTAAATGCCTTCACCTATGTTACTGTCTTTGATCAGAGAGTGGATGCCTCAGGGAAACGACGTTGCTTTCTAGGTTAAAGTGCAAGCCAGAGAACTGGGTTGTAACAAAAAAAAAAAAAAAGAAAAAGGCTACAGGTCTCAAAGCGAGCAAGAACTCGAGGATACAGATGCTGTGTGAGTGTGGAATCTGGGTAAAAGGTCAGTGTGATGGAAGTCAGTGAATGGAGTATCAACCTTTGAATTGTAAATAAACAGATGCTTTAATTAATCCCCAGTGACATCAGCATATGAAGCTGTATACAAACTCTGCCTTTCACACACTTTCCTTCTCAGCCAAATGTCATGAACAGTCTCCTTTAGATGCCAAAAAAAAAAAAAACAAGAGTCGGGCCAAAACAGAAGACTAAATGAAAATAATGAGCAAAATAAATAAAACCATGGTATTTTTTTTTTAAAGGTTTGCTGGTCATATATGTCCTTTGCTTAAAAATGAACATATAAAAAATTCTGATTCCACTTTCACTGACTGGTTTTCAGCTATTGAAGTAAATAGAAATGTAAATGTCTTATCACTTAACAGTTAAAACTGTGAAAAACAAGTAGACCAGTACAAATGAAGCTGCAGTCTGTAGCCATTAGCTTAGCTTAGCATAAAGGCTGGAAAAGGGGGGAAACCTGGCTCTGTCCAAAGGTTACAAAATACAACTACAGCACATCTAAAGGCCACTGACTCACACATTACATCTCATTTGTTTAATCCACAGGAAAACAGAAGTGTAAAAGTAACATGTTATGGTTTTACAGAGCAATATGTGCCAGATTATTTCTTGGTTCAGTCACTACACTTGGCCAAGAAAAGGTTCAGTCCACCACCACTTAGTTGTCACTTGTTGGTTTTCATATGGATTAAACAAAAGAGAAATAAAATGTTAGCGGCAAACTGTTAGCCTCTGTTTCAGGTTCTTATGCTAAGCTAAGATAAAAAGCTGCTGACCGTGGCTTCACATTTACTGTACAGACAAATTAACACACTGATCTAAAATCCAGCCTCATACTGGAACTGGATTTTAGATTTAGGAAATGAAACTAATTACATTTTAGAGATAAAAACAAAAAAAATCCTAAACTGAGGAACAGGCAAGAAAGTTTCACCAATATCTGACTAAAAAAAATAGAGAAAAAAAAAAGTTTAGTGTGGTGATGCAAATCAATACTTCTGCTGCAGTGGCCCTAATTATCAAACCCTGGCTTCTTTATGTCTAATTTTAGCTTTTCTTCGTTTACAGTTTTATTTTCCCCTGTGGTCTCTGTGAATTTCTTCAGTTTGTTATTTGAGGTTATTGAAAATTACGACACAAACACTCAGAGTTAAAAGATCACAGTATTAAGTTCAAAATAATTTCTGATCTCTGACCCAGCTGCAGCATTTCTGGATGTTTTTGTCGGTCTGGGTTCAGTTTGGGTCTAGCTCGCCGACTGTGCATGTCTGATCCCAAACAGACTCGGGGTGGGGGGGGTATTTTCTGGCCCTGAGAGGCTGATGCAACATACCAGCCACGTGACAACACCCTCACCTTTCACACACTAACCCACTGGTGCCTAAAAACACAGTCTGCCCCCACCTCCCCGCCCCTCAGTGGAAGCTCATGTACTGTACATGTGCAGATCGGGTGGCCTGTTGTGTTTTTGTAATCTGCACAGTTAAAGTGCCCTCAGTTCAATTCAGGAATCTCTTTGTGTTTGAAGATGAAAGTAGTCTTTACCTAAAGTTACAGTGTGATGTGTTTATATATATTATAATATGATGTGTTCATTTTATGCTATTTTTAGCTGCTATTATATGCAGAGTTCAAAGTTTGTTTAATTTTGATTTTAGAATGTGTAATTGAAAGAGTAACCTAAGCTACAAATCATTTGCAGCAACATTTGAAGTTGACAGATAGTGAGTATTTCATGCTCAAACAGCAGATTTTTAGAAGGAGCATCATTATTAAAATGCATTATTTTGTTTTATGGCCACTTGTTGGGAGTACATCAAGCTGTAACACAGCACAGACATACTATCACCTTATTAAGTTGTTAAGGTAAAGTTTTTAGTTGCTTTTTTACACATTGAGGAGACATGGAGGAAAATTAGTGTTCTTTAAAAATCATGTTTCTGGACACCTGATACATGTAAGTCCAACATTCACTCTCCTGTTTTTGGTTTCCACCAGCTCCTGAGGGAAATATCTGGCTCTTTAGCAGCTAAATGTTCCACTATGTTCACCGGTTCGTCTCTAACTGTGTCTCATGTTTGGTGCTAAGCAGGTGGAGTAGCAAGTGGGTCGAAAACAGCTTACAACACCCTGATCAAAGATTTAGTTTCAGGATTTTGTGATGATTACCGTCACAAATTTAAAGTCACATTTTTATACAAACACTTGGCTCCTCCAGAGTGTAGGCCTCCTGCTTTGCATGATGTTCGCCTGGCTTGGACACACAACCTCATTTACAAGTGGAACATTGTGTTCTGATACAGCTGAGTGTAGGACGGAAAACCACCTCATCTAGCTGATTCTGGATGGAGCTGCAAACACAATGCTCGGCCTCACGTCACCAGAGAGCACTCAGCTTCGAGGAATACGTGCAGAACAGCAGCCTGTTGCACAGATACGTGCACAGGATCACTAGCTGCCAGGATCCATGTTCCTCATAATGTGAAAATAAAACTTCCCCCTGGTATTTGCAGTGTCATGTCTGTGTGCAGAGCTCAGACCTGGACAGCATGAAAGATGAACAAATAAAAGATCTGAACACGTGAAGGTCTGGTAGCTATTTTAGGAACACAAACAAAACATAAACGGGTATCCTCACTCATATTTCAGCAATCTGTCAATGTTTGTTTTAGTTTTATCTTACTGTACTTTGCAACTGTGCAAAACGCCCTGCAAATATAGTTCCTCTTTAGCTGTCTGGTTTCATTTTGAGCTACTATATTTTTTTGTTCTTTCTACAGATAAAATAAATGTCTCAGCTGTCTCCAACTCACTGGCCCTTCCCTTAAGAGGAATTTGATTTTTCTTTCAGTTTTAGCTCCTAAAATAGAGGTATTACTATGATTTTGTGTAACAGGGTGTTACTCAGTGACCACAGTCAAACATTAATGACAATTTTCTTTTTCTTGCAGTGGACTGTCATGAAATTTGGTGCGAACATTCATGATCTCCTTAGGATGAACTGCAAGAACTATCATGTTTTTAACCACATTCCTGCCAAACTAAATAAAGTAGCATCAGCTTCAGCTGTACTTTGTGTTTAGTGCTATTTGTGAAATGTTAGCCTGGTAAACTTTACAACTCCTAAACATCAGTATGTTAGCACTGACATTGTTAGCATGCTAATATTAGTATTTAGTTCAAAACACTGCTGTGCCACAGAGATTAGGGCTACAAACATTTTCAGAATTTATTAATCTATTAATCAATTGATCAATTAACTATTTTAACATCAAATAGTGTTAAAATGCCTCAGAAGGAAATAGTGACATAATAAAATTGGTTGTTTTGTCGAAAACCCAAAGATATTCTGTTTTCTTTCACATCAGACAAAACAGCAAACTTTCAAAATTTAAAAGCTAAAACTAATGAATATTTAGCCTCAACTTAATAATTGATGGATGATCAGAATAGCTGCAGATTCTTTTTGTATTGACTGACTAAATGAATAATAGAGTTATTTCATGTTTCTGTCATAAGATTAAGGGATAAATGGAACTGTGCATGTCCCCTGTTTTTATCTTATCTATAGAATGAGATTTGTTTTAATCTCTATTTAATCCACTTAGAAATGCTTCATTGACAGAGTATACCAAAGTCACAGGCTGCCAGCATCTACAGTATGTGTGCGTTTCAGTGTTTGTCATCTGTACTTCATCAGTCCCCCACGTGCCTTGTGTCTGGGTGTGTGTGTGTGATTGTTGGAATTTGTAGTCAGGAATGAGTGCGTAAAAAGGCCAGCGGTTTGAACTTTCCCCTACTTCTCACAGTGTCTCCTCCATCTCTGAACGTTCTCCAGCATTCCTGATTCATGCTGAAGACACACAGCAGGCGGACCACCCCTCTCACCGAGATAAACAACAACATCAAACTGTCAGTGTTTCAGTTTTAGAGGTGAAAAAAATCTGACACCTGTGAGCAGGTTATTATTTCCCTGTTCTTTTAACTGCATTTTAACACAAGAATAAAAAAAAAAACAAACAAAAAAAAAACTACACATAAAATCTTTCAGTATTGGATTAAATCTGTTGACTGAAAGCAAAAATATTTTATAGTTGCAGCTTCTCAAATGTAAGAAATCACTGCTTTTCCTTCTCTTACACCACAGCTGAATATTTTTAGCTTTTTTCATGACGTCACTTTGTGGTCTTAGATGTCCTCATCTGTATTTTTATACTGTTGTCTCACGCTTTAAACCAGCAGATTAAGTGATAGTGAAAATTGTTAGCTGCAGATTGACAGAATATTAACAGTATTTTAAAAGCAACAACAAAGAGCAAAACTCATGACAAGATATTTATACAAAATTATGATATTTTACTCATTTTACCAACAGAAAAGTCTAGAAACTGTGTATCACAGGAATAAAAATCAGATGCAGATTTCTGTTTCAGCAGAAAAGTTCAGTTTAAGCTTTGAATGTTTAACCAGTAATTCAGACCTTTCATTGCATCAGGGTCCAAGTCCTCACTATGAAAAACTTTCCACGCCTCCAACCCTCCCATGTCAACACATCCCCACCTCCAAGCTCTAGCAGCCAATCAGAGGAGCTGCTGCAGCACTGAGCTGCTGCAGCACTGAGCTATAAAAACCTCACAATGCCATTCAGCAGCAGGCAGCAGACAGAGAGCAGCATCAAAGCCAACATCCATATCTCAACGGACCAGACTCTCTCCAGGCACAAAGATGAAGATGCTACAGCTCCTCATCCTTCTCTTGACCATTTTGGTGCAGGCAGCAGTCGGTTTCCCCACTGACAGAAGAGCTCTGCCAGGCCGAGACAAGCTCGCCTCCTGGGACGACGTGAATGTGGTGGCTCACGGCCTCCTGCAGCTGGGCCAGGGTCTGAAGGAGCACGTGGACAAGACCAAAGCCCAGATGAGAGACGTCAACGCCAAACTCAGTGCCTTCAACAGCACGATGGCCGAGCTGGAGAGGAAGCAGCAGGAGCAAGATGAAGCTCTAAAAGCAGAGGTGGAGGAGAGGGAGAAGATAACTGCAGAGCTGGCTGAAGAGGTGAGGGTGAAGGTGGAAGAAGTGAAGAAGGACAGCGAGGGCATCAGCTCCAGGATGGACAGACTGGAGGAGAAGGTGGAAGAAGTGCTTTCAGGGCCGAAACTGGACAGCAACAGCAGCGATCACTCAGGAGTCCCATTTATCCAGGTGAGAGGAAAATTAGAAAATTAAATTTTTTTTCAACTTCAAAATTCTCCACTGTGGATAGATAGATGTTACAGTTGAAATAAAACTGTGAAGACACAATGAGGCTGTGAAGCTGATGTGGGGGATTTTTCTGTTTCCAGAGGCTGGTCGCAGCTCAGAACAGACGAATTGATGAGCTGGTGGAGAAAATCAAGCAGCAACAAGGCAAACTGGAGAAGCAGAGTCTGCACCTGCAAGCACTGAAGAGCAAGGTGAGTTACACTGCATCAACATTCATATATAACATTTATGAAAAACTGTGGTACTTGACTGAACCGAGAAGAGGGGACAAACTTGTAGGATAATGCCTCTAACCGTAGGACCTTCAATATGTAATTTTCTGGTTGGAGACAGAGGTGATAGATTTTAACGTTTCGACTTTGTTCTGTGATTCCTTCAGGTCGCACATAAAAGAGTAAAATCACACAGACGGAGGGATGAAGAGACGGCGCTGAGAGGAGAGGCAGAGCAGAGCAAAGACACATCAGGTAAGAAAACAAACTGTTCAGGCTTTAAAAGTCACTGTGAGCGCAAGAAAGAAAAACATTAAGTGAGGGACGGTGCTGAGAAGACTCGCAGTTTTAGTTTTACTAGTAGCCGCTGTGACAGGTTTGAGCTTTTTAGTCTAAAACACTGAATCTGCTGTGCAGATGTTAACTGTGGAGGTAGAGCTCACCTCTCACTCACAGCAGGTCTTAAACCATCACTCAGCAGAAGGTAACCTTTGCCCTTGATTCCTCTGGGAATTCCTTCATTAATGCAGAGGTCCACAAACTCAGACATAACTCATCCTCTGAGCTACACACTGTGTACCAATGTGGATCACTGTTAGCACAAAACATTTCAAGTTGAGACACAAATCCGCCTGAAAAAAACACACACACACACACAAAAATTCTATGGGTCACATTGAATAAAACAGCAAATGCGAATGAATTTGCATCAGCCAGCAACAAAAAGCATTTACTGGATTTCCAGTGACATATGAATAACAGAGTTTACCTTTGCACCTGACTTTTGAATACCTGACTCGCTGGCAGAGTAGCTCACACAGTCCAAAGATCAGAGAAATGAGGACAGCAGCTTTTAAAAAAAAAAACACTCCCTACTGTACTGAATTGTAGCTGAACTTTTTTTCCTGTGCTCTGTTTTTCCCAGGTTTGGCCGGAGACTGTCACGATCTGTTTGTACAAGGGCAGCGAGCCAGCGGCATCTATGCAATCCAACCAGAGAACTCCCAGCCCTTCAATGTCCTCTGTGAAATGACCTCAGGTGAGTCAACAGGAGCAATGCCTGAAGTCCTCTGTGTTAACAACATGGTTAACACACACCTAATAGCACACAAGCAGAGCACAAAGCAGAGTCTCAGAGAGGAGTCCTCTCTGAGAGGAGTCCTCTCTGAGACACACATAAACACAAAACTCTACAACATTTGAAGGGACCCACCACAGAGAAACCTACTGTCTAGGAGAAAGTTTTGCAAAGCTTTGTATGATGGCCTCCCATTTTGCCAGTATAGCAGTCACAGTATCCAATGCAGTGTCACAGTCTTCACAAGTCTTATTGTGTTTTCCATCTTTGGCTCAGCCTTTGCTCTGTTCTCTTTGCAGAAGGTGGATGGACCGTCATCCAGAAACGTCAAGATGGATCCCAGAACTTCAACCAGCTGTGGGAGAGCTATAAGAAAGGCTTCGGCAACCTGAATGGTGAGTATAGTTTACTCAAAATGTTCCAAGAAGACAAAAAGAAACTAAATCTGCATCTCCTAAACTGATGAGTGATAATTAATCTTTGACCTTTCCTGTCCCTCAGGTGACTTTTGGCTGGGCTTGGAGAAAATCCACTCCCTCTCCAAACAAGGCCAGTTTGTCCTGCAGGTGGAGCTCTCTGATCGGGCGGGAGAGCAGCAGACGGCTCATTATCGATTCCAGCTTGATGGAGAGGAGAAGAAGTTCGCTCTCCATCTGGAGCAGGAGACTTCATCTCAGGATTCAATCATGACCACGGGAGCCTCCGGTCTTCCCTTCTCCACGGCCGACAGAGACAACGACCTCGCTGCAGATCTCAACTGTGCAGAGCTGCTCTCAGGTATGACTGCTTCTCTAAAACCCTGATTAAAGGGTCAGTTCATCCAAACCAGACACTACAAAACATTTCTACCCATTGTCCTCAGCACATGACAAAATAAAACTCTATAAATGAAAATAAAAGTTCGCATCAGCAGCTTTAACAAAGACACTCTTTTGTTGCAGGTGGCTGGTGGTTCAGCAGTTGTGGTGAGTCAAACCTTAACGGCAAATATCCCAGAAGGCCGAGCCAGCTCAGGAGACACCAGTCCAGAAGACAAGCAATGTTTTGGACGTCCACAAAGGGACCAAACAACTCTCTGAAGACCACTCTCCTGAAGATCGCACCCGCCACAATAAAGCAATGAGCTGCTCGGTCTGTCTCAGAGAAAACAGAGTGTTTTCAGTTAAATGTTGAATTACTGAAGAACTGAAATCATCACACTCAAGCACAGCAATGGTCTCTCCTGATGCTCTGATATTTCTATGCTATGCCATAAGGGTAACTAATGTCTCTGTGGACATGCTCAGTCATATTGACAGTCGTAACATTATTCCCTTTATAAGGGTTTTATGTCTTAATCTTATTTTGTAATACTTGCTGTATGTCTTTTAATTACTTTGTACTTAAATAGTGTTCAGTTTCTTACTGTCAACATTTATACACTTTACGTTTCGTTTGTATGAAGTGGATGAAAATAAAGTTTTTGAAGGCTGAATCAATCTTGGCTCTTTACTTTTGTTTGAAGGTGGCAATAAAATAAAAAGGGACTTACGAAGTTGTCAGCTTCTTCAGCATGTAGGGGTCACACTGAGCCCTCAGACACTGACACATACTGACATGAGAATTTAAATAAAGACTTTTATTCAATACATGCTTAAATTATAGGCATATAGAGATTCTACTGCCAATTCTAGAAATTGATGTGGGATTTGGGATAAATAAAGAATAAAGTTTCTAATGATAAATAAATAAGTAATTCACTATTATATAAACCCCAGTAATTCACTGGGGTTTAAATGGAGAGATTTCTTTTGTGGAAATTCCATCTGAAAATCAATAATAACCTCAACACAACTAACTGAACAAACTAAAATAACACAATCAGAACTTTGCCTCTATTTTTCCTGTAATTAGAACCAAACCACGTGGTTGTTTCCAGGAAAGTTTTAGGAAATTAATACGAAACACAAACAGACATGTAAAGTCATAAAATCCAGTGGCACAATGTGCTGTATTCAAATTACGCTCCACAAATGATGTAAGTGAACAACACTACAAGAGTGAGATTTGAATTCATTTTGAATTAATACAAAATGTTAGTGTTTATTGCACCTGAACTGAGAAGAATTTGCATCTTCCTGTGATTGTCATAGGACAGCAGAGTTAAATTAAAGGCTCTCAATGGCTTCCAACAATTTACATCTCATTAGTGTCATTCAGGTTTCCTTCAGCACTACTGCCCCCTGCTGGGGGAAATGATGGAGCCTTGTTTCACAATGTTACACACGTTAAATGGTTGTGTTGCATACATGTTTTACACAGGATAAAATTCCTGTAAACTCACATTTCTGAAAAACACATTCTTACTGCTGCTTTGATCTTAAACTTTAAATCACAGAAAAAACGATTTTACGATTTTTGAAGTTATTTTATTTGCTTGTCCCTGTCTGAACTGCTGGTCTGTGGATAGAGAGCAGCTACATGTACTGCAGACTGTCTGAGCTGAATGTATGATTTTTGGGTTAAATAAGTAAAACTGGCTTAACTTTAGTTACTTTCATCAAGGGGGTTATGTTCTCACCTGTTTGTTGGTTTATTTGTCAACAGGATTTAGCAAAAAGTTCCAAACTGATTTGCACTAAACTTGGTGGAGGGGTGGGGCATAGGCCAGGGAAGAACCCATTAACGGGTGGGTTTAAATCACTTTCCTTAACATTGTGAATGCAATGTTGTCTTGGTGGA
>JBBMJY010000022.1:14479672-14604307 GCA_037833715.1 Toxotes lorentzi | reverse complement strand
CTGACTCTCTACCTGAAAAAAAAATCTGAATTCTCGCTGAGGCTCATTAAACGTGTTTGTCCTAATTTTACCACTTTAATTTAGTTTTATCTCCTAAAATCAAATCAAACACACATCAAAAGGCTGAAACTGCTTTAACTCTTACCACTGTAAACATTCTTCACCTTTACTGCTCACGAATTTACCACCGAAAAATAATACATTTCATGTGGTGGACAAGACTTTGAAAAAGGTTGTTCACTTCTGTTTTATTTCTTCAGTATCTGAGAGTACAGGTGATGGTAGCTCATCTTACAGATGGTCGTCAGACAAAACATGTAACAAGGCATTTTATTGTCGTAGGTCCTCACACAGATTCCCTGATATAAACTACATGAGCAGGCGCTCTTAAGCTCTTGAAAGGCACCTCAGACTGCCAACAGTCGCGTCAAACATCCTCTCGCTCAGTTTGTTGGCACCAAGGCAAAATATGTAACGTGCAAAAGTCTTCAGCAGCAGAAGAAAAAGAAGACAAACAGCAAGAGGTCACTACATATTTCCACCAGTTATGGATCCATAATAATCCATAAAAATATATTTTTTAATAACACACAATAAAAAAAGTCACATTTAACTTTTTTTTTCTTGAAGACCTGCCAAAGTGTGTCACACCACTTCTATAACAGCGCATGAAAGCACAAAGTCAAAGCAAAACAAAAGTAGGTGGTGAAGGGGGTTAAGAGCTTGTTTGTATGATCTTATCGAGGTTTATGTTTGCTGACTTCACTCCAGTGTTCATTTATTGAAACAGTAAACCATTAAGAGAGTTAGTCCAAAAAAACAAACAAACAAAGGAATGGCACAAAAGAAAGCAAGTGCGAAATCACTCAAAACACTCACTTTTTTTGCATTGCTCAAAATCCTGTTCTGTTACAGGTGAATTACAAAGCATTTTACAACATCAGTATTCATCACTCTCATGTTTTGATTCCACCATCCGTCATCACTAGGCTGGCTGAACCTGCCTGTTCTGTGTGCCCTCTATTTGTTTGAAGCAGTTTCCCCTCCACTGTAAAACTCAGCTTCAAGACAACAAGATGTTTATTTGTGGTAATTACACTAACATCTGAATATTAATCTTGAAACGATTTATTGATGCTAAAAAGCTACAGCACCTTTAAGACTGAACAACTCTTGAGGTGTGACAAGGTTTGGCTTGGCCTGCATTCAGCATATAATAAAATGAAGTGAAAGAGAAGGTGATGTAGGTTTAAATAAATGGAGGAACGTGGAGGAGGAGACAAGGAGTGGAGGGTTAGGAAGCAAGGAAGGAAAGGTCAGAGCGTAGAAAAGATTATCAGAGGTTTTGCTGGAGGAAGTGCAGCAGCGTAATCTCGTAATGTTCTCCAGACTCTGGACATCGGATGCTGTGTCGTTCATTGGGATAAACCTGGAAAAAACCCCCCAAAGAACATCTTCAGTCACTGTAAAGATTTCACATCTGTTTTTCCAATCACACAGTATGATGTATAATGCTAGCCACAGGTGAAAAGGATCATCATGTGACACAAACAGCTGAAGTTTTGCTCCTGCCACTGTGTACTGCTTTACTGTGTTAAGGAGGGAGACTTCATTCCACTGACCCAAGCAAGAACAAGACCAAACATACTTGTTTAAATCGTCTTTGTACTGCGTTGCTGAAATAATAAAAGCTGAAATGCACTGCTCTCTTGCTTTAGTTAATGAAATTAATCCCGTCCAGGCTCTGTTTCACATCTATATCAGAGTCTAAAATCACCACATAGGAGTAAATGCTCCTACCTGTAGGTTGTATGGCTTCCCTGCCCGGATGAGCTGAGACACCAGGAAATTAGTGTGGAAAAAGTGCACATTCTCATCTAGAAACCCATGAAGGATCAGCAGTCTGTTGGGCCTGTGTTTAACAGAGAGAGAAGTCTTAGTGTCTCTGCTCCTGCTCACATGTAAACATGTAGAAGTGAATTTAACTGTTGCTACAGCTAAAATAAAAACTAAATCAGAATCAGATTGTACACTTCTACTCAACATCTACTGAAACCATCTTCTGTGCTAATCTGTGAAACGAACTGTGCTGAAACCATTTAAAGGACTAAAATGAAAATCTGTATTTTAACATGACAGCTCTCACTCGTTTGGGAGTTTGCTGACATGCAGGGCTACAGAACAAGCCTCGTATCCCTTCTGGTTTTTTCCAGGAGTGTCCAAATATCGCTCTGTGTAGCCAGTGTCGTAGGCCATCCACAACGTCACTGGAGCTCCTGCTATGGCAACCTAAAAAAAAAAAAACAAAAAAACAAGCAGGATTTCAAACACATTTTTTTCTTCCTTAAAATAGTGTCTTCAGAAATGCAGCCTGAAGTGAGGACTGAGCAGAGTCTAATTTTTCTTATTTCATTATCGAGCCATTTCAGACTAACAGTAAATGAAATAATAATAATAATAAAAAAAATAAACATAAATAAACATATTTTAAATCTCCATTTTAAGTCTCCTGCTTGTTCACTAACTGTAAATTCTCTAATAACACAGCATATGTTCATGGTTTTGACCTTGAAGATGTCGGGTTTGTGGACGAGGCCCATGAGCGAGAGGAAACCTCCGTAGGACCAGCCATGGATGGCAACACGACTCAGGTCCACAAACTTGTACTTGTCAGCTACGTAGTGCAAACCCTCCACCTGGTCCTCAATCTCCACCTGACCCTGGATGGAGGAAAAGCAGAGGCCCCTCACTTTTCAGTACAATATGCACACATGGAACTTTTTTCTAAAAACTATGTTTACAAAGTGATAAAATACAAAGAAAAGAAATGAGGCTAAAAACCCAAACACTAATCTGTAGTAGAGATATAAAATATAGAAAATTTAAGTCACCAAAACTTTTGACACCTGCCTCATTTATGAGGCAGATGTCAGAAGTTAAGAGGGAAGAACTGCTCTCACTTCACCACTGTCCATGTTCGTCTCTCTCAGTTCCTCTGACACACAGACAGATGCTTCGTGTGATAAATACCATTTTGTCCTTCACAGCTCCTTCAAACTGGAGTCCTCGCTGACAGGATCCCCGCCCGTCGATGACCAGCACAGCGTAGCCCAGAGACGCCAGAGTGCTCAACCGCAGGTACTTCACTCCTTTGTAAGAGTTATTCACTAACTGCACCTGGAAGAAAAAAAAACAACAACAAGAAAACATGTTTACAGCAATGTTAGATCAAAAAAGGGTCCATATCCTTTACTTAAGTGAAGAGAGCAATACTCCAGTGTAGAAATACTCTGCTACAATTACAAGTTCTGCATTCAAAATTTTACTTAGACAAGACAAATTCCTTATTGTTCTATAGTATCTAATTTTAAAGTGGAAGAGATTTAACCTGTGGACCGCCGTAAACAAAAACGACAGTGGGATGCTTCCTGCCAGGGACCAGGTTGTGTGGTTTGTACAACATGCCATACAACTCAAAGCCTGACTTCCCCATGAAGCTGAAGATCTCTGGAGGAGTGTAATCGAATGGGAAACCTGGAAAAAAACAAGAAACAAACATGAGACACAAGAAACACAAGAAAAGAATTTCTTCAGAACACCTCACAGTTGTCAGACAATATTTCATCTGTCATAAACAAACTGTTCAGTACCAGAAGGCTCCATCATGCTCGCCCAGAACTGCGGCTCTTTGTGCAGCGGATCACCGTCTGAGCCCATAAGTTTAAAGATGTGCACGCAGGGTGCGGAGGTCAAGCTGCTGTAATGGCTGACAAACATGTCAAAGGTCTGTGTGACAGAACAGAGAAAGACAAGCGCAGGTTAAAAAAAGTCACCTCCTTAGACCTTTGAATTGGTTTAGGATAAACCTCCAAAAAACACTTTAACAAGAAAAAGGAAATGCAAGAACCTCAGGAAGAGCAAAGAGGAAGGGATCCCTCTTCCAGGACAGAAGAGGGACTTTGTATTCAAAGACACAAAAATTCAATGGCTATCGCCAGCATCAGTCACAACTAATCTGACATAAAAAAAAAAATCTAATCTAAAGTAATAACAGTACAAATGTAAGTTTCCACTTCTCAGTGTCACAGCACTGGTTTAAAACTTCAAGGAAATACTGTCACACACAGAGTTGTAAGTATGAGTCTGTGTTTTGATACCTGGCTCACAGAGCAGCTGTGGGAGAATCCAGGTTTGGTGAGTCGGACAATTTCACCCGGCGTCTCGTAGCTGACCACATAAAGATGATGCTCCAGAGGAGAGTCTTTGGTTCCCTGGAAGTAAACCACTTTTGTCGTCTCATCCACCCAAATCTGAGGACTGGACGAACGCTACACCAAACACCAGAGAACAAGAACTGCTGTTGGTATATTTGTCAACACAAGCATCAATAATTATTAACACTGATGAGTGTTTGTGCTTGTTCATTAGTGCTGCACTGGACCAATGACACCATAAAATGTCTTACCTTTGCTCCGTGATTGGCAAGCACCTCCCACTCTCCACTGGTTATTGTCACCTCCTCTTTGACCGGGCACTTGAAATCATCTGCCGACACAGGAGCAAAATTATCAAGTACGTGGACTGACTGAAAGACCAGTTGGATTTTGTTACTCTTTACTTCAAGTCTGCCTGTTTAATATTCATAAGAAGTGTATAAGCATTTACTAAATGACACTATACTGTAGTTATAAGCAGATTTATGTTTTTCTTAATTTATTTGTCAACAACTTTAACTTGTGTGGTGGACACCCATGAGTGTAGGCTGCTGGATGAACACATAATAAATGACAAATCTAGTAAAACACTGCTGTTCATTAATAAACTCTAAAAAATGTTCTTGCAGCTGTAACCGTACAATGACATTGAGTGTTATAAACCATTTATTACAGAATGGTCAATGTTGGGAAAATAAAGAAAATGAGGAAAACGGGTTGATAACCAATTGTTGACATGGTGTGAATGGTAGGGGCTGAGTTAAAGAGCTATGGGCACGAGCCTGTGTTCTCCACATACTGTTACCTTCAGAGTGTGTGTAGCCTTTGGCCCAGTGATAGCTGCCCCGCTGTAACACTGAGGTGATCTTATACAGATGGCAAAAGCCTGTTTTGGACTCGTTTACTGTGATGAAGGTGATCTCATCATCACTGGCTTGGATGAAAGGATGGAAGATGTCATGGACCTATAGGACACACAAGAGAAGATTCAAACAACAAATAACCGATACACAATATTACAGCTGTTTGCTCAAATTTGTTTGGGTGGGAACTTGTGTGCGACCCCATTTTTCCACAGGAAATATTTTTATGGAGAGGTGAAACTATAACTGCAGCTCACACTGATCAGAAAAGCTGAGTCAGACATGAGGGGAAAACTAAACCGATCCAGAGACAGGTGTGGTGTTGAGCCTCACATTGATCCAGATGTCGCTGGTCTCTTGGTAGATGATGAAGGGATGGACTGTGTCTCCAAGGGCCTCCTGGCTCTCTTGTCTGCTGGTCTCGTCCTGATGTGCAGGGATGAAGAGCGCTGGAGGCAGCAGGACCAGCTGGAGATGCTGCTGTCGTCGGTCCATCATGACCGCCCAAGCACTGACACAGAGAGAGAGAGGGAGAAGGAGAGCTGAGACAAGCGGGAATGTGTGTGCTTTATAGACACCATGTTAACTTCTGTCTGGGTGTTTCTGAAGCCTGGGGAAGTTTAAAGGTTATAAGGGGTGTTCAGTTACTCCCACCTCCAAGAAAAGAAACTTACTATCGGCCATCCCTGGTCCATCCGGCTCTGGTGATGTATTCGGCATTGGGGAACAGGCTGGTGAAGGGAATAGGCAGTTCCTTTTCTTGTGTGCTGACAATCTGAGGGAGAAAAAAAACAAACAAAAAAAAAACACCAGGCTGAGTACAGCGCAGACCACTTCAGTGTGTTGTTCACTGTGGGTGGATTAATACAGCATCAACATGTTGGGATGTTCTGTGGACGCGCACTCACTTTGCCGAGATTATCTGTCCTGATTTCTGCTATTTTGAGAGTAATATCTGGATTCTTGCTGCCTGGAAATAATTAAAACTGGGTTACATTTCAAAATATTAACAAGATTTGTCAAACATTATTGATGTAAACCCATGGAAGAGAAATGTGAAAAACAGCACAGTAAAAACCAAAACCTAACCTGGGAAGTGTTAAGTATCATTGTTTACTGACACAGGAAACAAAAACACATCTATGGCTACAAATAACAGTTCACAATCAATTAATCTGCAGATTTTTTTTTTAGATAAATCAAAAAATCAAAAAACCCTTCTACAACTTCTCACAGTCCAAGGTGATAATGAGAAGCTGTAACCATCAAATATTTGGCATTTTCGCTTAACAAAATAACTAAAACAATTATTAGATTTTAAACAATAGTTGCTGATTAATTTTTAGTCAACTGACTAATTGATTAATCGACAAATTGTAGCAGCTCTACATTCGTATTACGTGTACAGTAAACATGTTCATTCTTTGTCCGAAGAAATAAAATACAGAACTTTAAGTACGTTAAATATAAATACTGAGGTTTTCAGTGCCTGCATACCTGCACGTGGGTATCTGTAAACATCTGTCTTACGCTCCTCCAGAGCCGGAGATGGGACATGGATGATCTCAACCTCAGACTCGTCCACCTCCTCGTATAAAATCTGTAAAGTCTTACCACCGTCTGATTCTGAGCCAGACAAATGACCATCATGTAATAACCAATATTAATATGAATCATGTTATGATTCTTGTTGATAATATGCCTTCTTGTAAAGTCAACAATGTTGACAAATACTCCCTCACCTTCTCGAGCAGCTGGTGACCACCAGTATCCAGTGAAGCGATCAAACTCTTCCTGTGTGACAAAAGTGGCGACACCAGCAGATCTGGGGTCCTCTTTAGGGTTATCACTGCCTAAAATAAAAACACAGACAGGAAAAAAAAAACCAAACACTGTGGAAAAAATTCAGAGCATCAGGTAAGACTGTCTGAGTCTGTGAACATGTTGCATTCCTGACCTTTGTGGCAGAAGGTGAGCCTCCTCTCTTCACCCGTCACGATGCTGGTCACCCAAATGTCGTTGTTATTGATGAAGCCGATAACGTTGGGGTCCCCAGGGCAGATCTTGGGGTCCATGCGTGTGCCTGAACTCTGGCTCTTAATCTCTACAGGATTCATGGGAGAAGTCTGCACAAACACACAAAGCGATCAGTGGACAACTTAGGTCACAGCTGCCGTGGTTCAACAATTCATTAACAATGGTAAAGACGTAAAAAAGAAGTACAATGATTTTCAAAGGACAACACATAAACACATACCACAAACTAACAATCTTGATAAGGATCCTCTTTATTTGGTTTTTACCAAATTGTGAGGAGAGATGAAACAATTAGTTGACTGTTAGAAAATTTACCAGCAAAGTTCTGATGATCAATTAATACGCTCAGGATACAATGGGTGAGAGCACGAGTACTGCCAATCTTTTAACTTTAAATGTAACTATTCATATTCTTACTTGGGAACTCAACAGAGATCCAAAAGTGACTTTGAAAAGGCAGAAATCTCAGAAATCCCCCTGGCTAGAAATTGTTAAGGGACTGGCCTAATCAGAAACCCTATCAACCCCTGCAGGTCTGTAATAATCAGTCTTAGACAGTAATTCTTACTTAACTGTCCTTGAACTCACAATGAAGCTGTTGTTTCCACCGTCACGGCAGTAGTACAGACTGCTGTTGGCCTGGAACAGGAAGAGGCCGCTGGGTCGGTGGTAGTCATAGGAGGTGATGCCAGACACCCCCAAACGCTTCCTCTCTCGCAGTAGCTCCTCCTCCCGGGAGAAGCCCCCGTGGTGTGGGCTAGCCTGAGGTCATGGGTGACAGGAGGACACACAACGTGACAAGGCTGGCCGAGCAAGGTCAAGGTCAAAGACAGTTTGTTCAGGGCATGGAAAAAAAAAACCAAACAAACAGTGAGAAAACATTAACATACTAAATTAAAGGGAGAAACACTAGATACCAATAAACAGAACCACCTATCTCCTCTATTCAGAGGTAACAACTTCTGTTTATGAAACCAATACAGCCCAGTATAACAGTTAAACAGCAATGAACATTAATTCATTGAATAAAAGGGGAAATTTACAACAGTACTTGTAAGCTCTATGGAGAAAGATAACATCATGAAGCACAGGTTCACAATCATCCTTTAAACAATTAAATATCTCGTGGGAATAGAATGAGTGTGGAGGAAGAGGACGAAGAACCCTCCTCACCTGAAAGTGATCCAGCATCGGTTTCCATGACAAAACTAGGAGGGCATCTTTGCGGATCTTCTTGGGTATGTCTGAGTAGAGTAACGCATTTTCCCTGCTGGCGTAAGGCATTCCTGTGAGAACAGAATAGGATAATGTAGGAATGCACGAATGAATAACTGGTGGAACACATCCTGGTGACCATAGTGGAGGTCCTCAGCAGTGACTGTTTGAACAATAACCTAGTCATTGACATTTTTCTGCAGTAACCGAATTCCTTAGACCGAGGTAAGGGAGGAAGAGAAACATGGTAGTAACACAGATGCATTTCTGCTGTATAACCCTGATGTCCTATGCTTGCATTACCATGTTAACACATTTCCTAATAGGGTATGTCCAAGCACTGTTTGCATATGTATGACTTCTCATGTGGTTTGTAAAAGTAATGGGTCATTTCAAAAATTAAGATGCATTTGCATCTGTGGGAAACCTCTGTAACCAGAGTCTGTTCTGTCACTAATGGACAGATTAAAAAATCTGAACTGATCTTTGGCATCAGTGCATCTAAAAACTGGCTTAGTTTCCTCCTGTCCATGTTTGATGGTTGAACACTGGTGTAGAATGGCAAAAAAAAAAACATGACCTTTGGATTCTGACACCAAAAGAAAGAGCATTTTCTGCTATAAAACGCTACAGTACTGTAACTATGCAGTCCACAGGAGAAAGAAAAAATTGTCGCCATCATGGGACGCCTGCTTGTATGGTCAACAAGCGAGGCACCATGAGTACAGGTTTTACAGGTTCTATGTAGAGCACAGAGCTTGACACGGCTCTGGAGATCATATCAAACACCAGATCTCACTTGAGACATGGCAGCAAAATGAGCAACAAAGCAAAATGTTTGAGTTTCAATTTTTTCTCCAGCGCGTATCAACTAGATTCACTGCAGATCTCTGGATTTCAAATGAGTTTGAAAATAGCTGCAGGCTCTGACTTACCAACTGCAGCCACAGACCATTCACAGGAGCATGCTACCTTTCAAAGTGGCTGACAGGACGCATCTGAATTTGTAGGTCAAAAAGTCAACGCCGACTAAAAGCACATAATCCCAGCTGTATTTTCTTAATTTTTCAATATTTACTGCAGAAAGTGAGATTATGTGCCTGAAAATCAACACATTTTTCAACAACTGTGACAGATCCCCGGTGTCAGTCCCCCCCGGCTCACCAAGGTAATAGATGCGGTGAGAGTGCGGGCTGGCCTCGTCCTTCTGGATGAACTGGAAGTCATGTGGCGCCTTGTTGATGACCACGCCAGTGTTCTTGCGGCTGTTGTGGATGATCTTCCGCAGGCCGTCCCACGTATGCTTCTCCACGTGGAACTGGGTGGGATTCACGTCCTCCATCTCCACCACCTCCGTGCTGTCCGAGAGCTCGTCCACCCCCGTCATACCTTCCAGGGCTGATCTGACGCTGTGGACAGACACTCTGGTTGATCAGTCAGACAGATATGTTTCTGACAAATACAAATACATTTCTGACAGAGGACAGATAGAAAGGTAACCTGTGAAGTTTGCAAAGTTAATTTTATGAATATTTTAAAACCAGGGCTTATTCACAGCTACTTTTACTCACTAGAAGTCTTCTTCTTTTTGCCTTTACTGACACACTGCTAGACTTTGTTTATTACCACCACTGTATTACCACTTGAAACTGGAGACAGTAGTAGTATATTGTTGCCCGTGTGTGTTCAACTATGAATGCATGATTTTAAGCAAAATGAGGGCCCCCTCTCCATGAAAACACTGCTGGTAGGTACAAGTGGTCAAAAACTCGCAAGACATTTCAGCTGACATCCGACTGATGATTAATGTTAATCTAATCATAAAATCTAGTTGTCTTATGATAGTAAAATGTATGAAATTTTTTGCCAGTTCACTGGTCCTTCCTCTGGCAGCAGTCTACTTTTTTAACTTAAAAAACAAAAACAAAACACACACAAAATCTCATTACACGAATACATTGGAAAAATCTTACTTTTGTTAAAAATTTTCATTTAAACAAAAAACTAATGAAAATAGAAACTGAATGTGGTTCAGACGACTGCGAGTGAAAAAGTTACCATACCTTTCCTGGCCGTCTTCTGTTTTGTCTTCGATTTTCAGCCTCTTTACTCTGTGCATTAACCGTTCAACGACCCTGGACCAGACCTGACACCCTGTAGAAAAACAGGTGAAGATATGAGAAGTGAAGATGTGAAACAGAGAAGTTTGTTTCCAGACCTTAACATGGCAGCACCTGGTCTAACTGACAAATAACTTAAACAGACCTGCATTAGTAAAAAAATAAAAAAAAACTAGATCTTGCCCTACGCTAAGCTCACATGTTATCAACAGTGAAACTGTTACTGAGGTGGTGGCCCCAATCAGGCCAGGCATCTATTTGCTGCTTCATCGAGGAGCTGCTGTTCGCCAGTCGACCACCGCCGCACTTCCAGCTGTGTGTTCCTGAAACGAAACCTCACTCTGCGTGTGTGTGTGTGTGACTCAGCTGCATGACTGCACTTCAATGCCTGTGCCATAACCGTGGCAAATGTGGCACAGTTACTCCACATTTTACTGGAGACTGTATGCTGTAGGCTGCCGAGGAGGCTGTTTTGTTGCTCAGGGCCTAAACGAACTGCAGTTTCTACAGAAATTCGTTCCCAGGAAACACTCTAGCAGCTCCCTCTGTCAAACCAAAACGTGCGTCATCAGGTCTGTCGCAACAAATGCCAGAGTTTATGAATAATAATTCTGGGAAACAGGACTCAAATATTTATATAAAACATCCTTGTAGATTATTGTCAGCCTGTATGCTCTGCATGGCTAAAATAAACATTTGTTAGCCACTATTTTGTATATAACACATATCCATGTATTTCTGCAGTGACATGATACTGTAACTTCAATTTCTTTGTCTATCCTATTTTACTTGTTACTTGAGACTTTAACAAGCTTGTTAATGATGTCTGAATGTGTTTCAGTGTTTTAATGAAAATATAAAATACTTTGAGAACAACATAAATGATCATGTTGTTAACTTTTATCTTTGGTTGCATTTTTGCACCATGTGGTTATTGATCAGATTAAAAGAATTTATGAGATTACTGGTCTCAAAATAACTGGTAGTGAGAGCAGGCTTATTCTAATTCAGATTTTTTTTTCCAGTTCCTTGAATTGTGTACAGGGTGAATCACTGTTGAAAAATCATGGTTGATTCTTCTGCAGCCTGTACCCAACAACTGTAATGACTTGTGTGTCTATTTTCTGTTTCTGTTCCTGCAAAACCTGCAGGTTCTTGGTACACAATTAGACACTGCTGCTGTTTTATCATGAACTCATCAACTGACACCCTATATAATGCTATATAGGAAACTGAGCAGGGGTGGAGGAAACGTTCAAACCCTATACTGAAGTAAAAATACACTGTAAAAATACTCGTTACACGCAAAAGTCCTACATTCAAAATGTTACTTAACCAAAAGTAGTTTAAAATAAACTGGAAAATGTGCATAAATATTAAAGTACAAGTACTCTGTGCAGAAAAATTGCCCTTGTGACTAATCTATTGCACATAGCATTAATAGATCATTGTTAGCCCATGCACTAATGCCAAGCATTTTATTGTAGTGTGAGAAATGCTGAAAATATCATGCACTGATATTCTGCATGAAAAACTACTCAAGTAATCACCATATTGACAAATTGATTCAAAATGGCAGCATTTCATATATTTGTATCCAACCATCTTCATTTTTAAGTAACTAAAGCCATCAAATAAATGCAGTGGAGTAGAGGTATGAAGAAGCAACAGAAAGAAAACATTCAACATCTAATTGTGGTATTTTTGACACTGATTTTAAACATACATATCTCTGTTTGTTGGTATACACGGCATGTTAGTATACATTTTAGTATTCATGCAAAATCAGTTTTGTGTGTGAAACTGTTTCTCTGTTTCTGTTTTGACACATCAGCTGAGGAGGCTATAGGCTCCGGCAGCTTAAGTCCGGACAGAAAACATCTGGCTCAGAGTGTGTCCTGCCCCTCAGACCTGACAAACACTAATCAAACCACATTCAATTAAAACCCTCTGTCACTGCATTTTGCTTTGATGCTATCGGTTAGCTGTCCGTTAAACGGGCACTGGCGACTCGAAAGCTACGTACCACAGCGGCACTTGTACACGGGAACAACTCAAAACAGCAAAGCACTCATTCATTTTCAGCTTACACTTTCTGCCCAAAGACCTTGAAGGGCTTTCTCCTCGAAGAAACGCTTGTGTTGAAGACAGCGGTCAGGGTCTGATTAGATAACCGAAGTCAACTACTTTCAAAGACAGCAGGTAATTAGCTTGATGCTAATATGCTAACAACGAGGAAGTGGCTTGTGGAATCAAACGTTACAAGAGTACAACCTTTACCCCGGATGTGAACCGTCAAGGTTTTTTTTGTTTTTGTTTTGTTTCGTTTAGTACGTGAATTTATTTGCTTTTATTTCTTTTTAACTTCCTGTTTCATTTTTTTTGTCCCCAGCCGAGATAACCCTCCTGGTAGCTGTAAAATAATTAAGCCATATTAAGAGAAGTTGAGCCCAGTAAAGGTACCAGTGACTCCTCTCTTAATCAATGAAATATCAGGAAGTTGTGAAAAAGAAATGTCCATCGCTGCTTCTGATACCTACAAAGATCTCACTGTCTGATCGAGCCAACAATGTGCAAGCCCAACAATGTTTATTTTACAATTATTTAAAACATTAAACTTGCAAATCCTCATAGTGGAGATGCTGTGACCAGTTGATTATTTTCATTATCGATTAATCTGCCAATTGTTTTCTTGATTATTCATTTAGTCTGTAAAACGTCACAAAATAGAAAAAATATATCCATCCGAGCTTCTTCGACTCCCAGTTGAGGTGTCTTGTTTTGTCTAACCTACAGTCTAGAACCCAAGGATATTTACAGGGAAAAGCTGAAAATCAACAGCAAGAAAGTCCTAATTTTTGCTTAAAAAAATAAACTATCAATTGATAATCAAAATAGTTGATTAATTTGCCATTTACTAATTGATTACTCAACTAATCATTTCCTCCCTGCATTGCAGGGCTTCCACTGAAACACCAGAAGCAAATACACTCAACATCCATGACAAGCAGTGTATCGTTAAAACATTTATTTTTGTAATAATTTGTCCTTTTTTTCTTTTTGCATAAGTGCAAAAAATGCACCCAAAACAGCCACCTGAGGGAAGTCTACATCATTAAATAAAAAAACAAGCAAAGTGTACATTTATAGTACAAAATTCTCTTTTTAAAAAATTGCACAGTTTGTGTATAATATATATATTTATAATCTCCATTTTAAACAAACTTTAAAGGCTCAGAAAGTAAACAAAATTCACCAAATGAAAAATAAAAACATTTTTTCCCTAGAATTTAAAGCTGAGGAAACTTGAGACCCTGTTTTCATTTGTGTCCACCATAAATATACATATTTATATGCAAGTCTCTTTACATATAGTCTCTGTGCTAGTGTTTGACCAGACAATCAAAATTATTGCAAAGTAGTTTAGTTTAACTATAAAACATGGGGTAGGAGGTGGGGGATAAAAGCTTCTTTCTGCTGAATGTTCCTTAAGTTAGGCAAAAACAAAACAAAACAAAACAAAAAACCCTGGGTTTCAATACACCCCTTTTGAATTTACTGGAATTCCTGCTTTCACAAAGGTTTGTTTCACAAACTGTGTGCATTCAACATTCCCACAGAACGATCCAGAACTCCAGTTTTGCTTTATAGCCAAAACAAACATTTCCCTGACTTCTTCTTTTTTTGTTTTTGTTTTTGAACTTTACACAGCGGCCACAGCCAGAGGTGGCAGTCAGCGTCGATACGGGTGGAAGCCCTGTACATTGTGGTTCTGCCCTCTGCCAAAAGCACTGGCGGCGGGCTGAGGGGCAGCGGCAGGCTGAGCTGTCGGCGCCCCATACGAAGCTGTCGGCTGGCTGGGGTCTGCGAAGCTGTGGCCGAAGGCTGTCAGGTCCTGGCCGTACCCTGAGGTGGAGGGGGAGAGAGAAAGAGAGAGAGAGAGAGAGAGGAGTGTAAAGAAGAGGGTTTTAATGTCAGCATCACCAGACAGTGTTTAGGAAGAAGACTTACTCCTTTAAAACCATTGATAATATAAAGTGGCTTGTTAAAATGTTCACAGTTTTGATGCTGATTAAAAACCCACCACTTACCCTAACCAAGTAAAGTTTGCTTTAATTGTTATTTTTAGGTGAAGTATTTTCATTTTTGATTAATTTTAATTTCTGTGCTGCGTTTTTTATTCCAATCTTACCATTCAATCCCTGCATCTATAATACAAGGACTGAAACAATTAGTTGTATTAGTCAGAAAATAAATTGGTAATGTCAGTGTTGATTGATTTATTATTGAAATCAGTTATCAAGCACAAATGGCATACACCTGCTGGTTAGAGTATCGCACATGTGAGGATCTTCTGCCTTTCTCTGTTTTATGTCATTGTAAATTCAGTATAAAGAAACATTTTTGAAGACTTATCAATTCATTGAAAAAAACAAAACAAAAACAAACCATCATCAGATTCATCGATGGTCAAAATCATTTCAACTAATCATTTCCTTTCCTACACTGCAGGGCTTCCACTGAAACACCAGAAGCAAATGCACTCAACATCCATGACAAGCAGTGTATTGTTAAAACATTTATTTTGTAATAATTTGTCCTGTTTTTCTTTTTGCACAAGTGCAAAAAATGCACCCAAAAGAGCCACCTGAGGGACGTCTACATCATTAAATAAAAAAACAAGCAAAGTGTACATTTATAGTACAAAATTCTCTTTTAAAAAAAATTGCAGTTTGTGTATAATATATATATTTATAATCTACATAATATCTCCTAGTCCTTACTTTTTTGTATTTGCCTTTTCTTTTAATGCTTTCCTTCTGTACAGAGACCCTAAGGCTGCTGTTGCCTGGTCTCCTCATGTAAGTTAGATAGGTTTAGTAGGCTTTTATGCCTTTCCATTATTTTATATATATACAGAGAGAGAGAGAGAGAGAGAGAGAGAGAGAGAGAGAGAGAGAGAGAGAGAGAGAGAGATTGGTCTCCATAAGGGCCTTTAGGATGTGATTATATGTTAATAAATTAACTTGAATTTGAGTAAATATAAATCTTTTAGTACACAAGAGAGCTAAATGGAACAAGAAATGTCATGAGCATTTTGTGGTGGTTTTTTACTCTAGATTCAAGAACTGTATTCAGTATTGTACTTGTCAATTTCATTTGATTTTAAAAAGTAATGTAAGTTGACTTAATTGAGGAAAACAATGTCTAGACTCTCATAAATGATCAGTGCAACACTCACAGTGTTCTTCTATTTAGACACTGGATGGCACCATCTCCTTGCAAACAGACACCCAGGGAAGGAAACTAATCTGTCTGGAAAAGTGGTTGGTGCTTCCCAAAATTCAGCTGCCACTGTCCAAGCCAAAGGGACATTTAGGTTAAATAAGATTTAGTTTTTTGTTTTTTGCTACCAAATGTCTGGTAGAATACAAAAACCAGTTGCAGCCAAATCTTTCCAGCATGTTGCTGGGGGGTGGTTATTTTCCTGCCCTGGTAATATCCAGTTACCTCTAGACTCTTAAGATTTGTAAATGTCACCATATGTAAATACTGGAGTACAGAAAGTTATAAACTGGAATGAAGATACAAGAGAGAGAAAAAGAGAAAGAAAAAAGGGAGCAATTTAGAAAATAAAACATTTCTTTTGGGGTGCTCAAAGTGTCCCAGGAATGTAAGAAAATTAAGAAATCTGTAGAACAATGGAGTAGTCCCAACAGGACCATCAGATAGAAGAATCTGAGAGAAATGGGAAATTTACTGGCATCGTATCCTCCTTTAAATCTTCTTTCCTTTCTCACCCCTTTAGCTACAATGTGGAGACAGTACATGGGGAAAAACAATGGGTAAATGGACTGCTGATGCATAGAGACAACTGAACCATGAACAAATTTTCTGACAATTAGATCATCCTTTTATAATCAGCAAAGCAATGCAGACAGAGAGAGTGAACAAAAAAGGAAAACATGGTCAGTCTTGGTATAGTAAATCTACAGCCACTGAGGGAGATGACATGCTTAGAGCTCAAAATGGCAAATTCCTATATAAATTTCTTGCAAATCCACTCATCAAAGACCGCCATTGGCTGTGTTTTACTATACAAGAAGTACACATAGTAATTTGTATGTACATGCAAAATGTACATGCAAAATACTAAACACGGAGCAAAAAAAAAAAAAAAAAAAGAGGCAGAACCAGGTTTCAGCTCTATAGACACTACAGTACTGAACAAATGCTACTTTTGTGGTTGGAGAAGACAATGCTGGCACCTACCTGCACTATATCCTCCCTGCTCATCCTGACCATAACTGTGAGAAGGACGCGTTGGTCCGTAGGCAGAGGGGTCCTGAGGGTAGTTACCCAAGCCTATCAGGGAGATGAGGAGACCAGGTTGACTGAACCCAGATACTGCTGGCCGACTACTTTATATAGTTCCCCCTTTACTGAGCTAACAGAGCTTTTACATTTATACTCATTTGCTGGGTCTGCACTATGCTTGGTGAGGCATCACTGCTCAGCTTCATCTGGAAGTCAAAACAAAATGGAGTGTGAGTGTGTCAGCTATCTGCTAGCACGCCTGACTTTTTATCATGCCAGCCTGGTCTCAGGAAATTTTGTGAAATGTGCATGATATGCTAAGATGCAAGGACCAAGAAACTAGAAACAGGAACTAGGACGACCCCGGCGGTTCTGCATGTTGTTGTGCATAAATATGACTTAAACTTTCCAAAGCATACCATAAGTTTCTAGATTCATTTCCTATCTTCCATTGGTTTCCATTCACTTCAGCACACAACATAAAACTGGCTTGAAACCTGTTTCAGATAGGCAGTGTGCCAGATTTATCTTTGGGTCACATTACGTTATTGCTGTGTGTTCTTTCAAATCTTTTGGCTATGTGGGAAACCTCAGTTCTCAGAGTAGCATGACACCAAAACGAGTGCCAAGAGAACTTCCCCTACAGGGATATTAAATGGCATTTCAACATTCAAAAGTTGCCAAAAAGCAGTGGTGAGACATACTGTTGAAAAAAAATCTAACCCATAAAACTGGTTAGCAGCCATTTGTCAAAATGCAGGTATTGCAAGAAGGAGCTCTGACCAAAAAAAAGGTCAACAAAATGTTCATTGTAATGAATAACCTGTCAATTAACTTTCAGGTTTCACAGTGTATTGTAATAAAAGTCAGTGCCTGTCTGGAAGATGGGAATCATTAAAAATACATATGGTATGCATCAGAAAATGTTTGGCATTAAAATTAAACATCAATAAATTTACATGCAAAACCACTGGTTTGATCCTTAGTCTAAGCATAACCAATTTATTTTGACTGCCTCACTCCACATAAGCCAAACTTAACCTTGACCAAAACCAAACTTTATTTGCCTAACCTCAACCATTTGCTAATTTAACACAGACAAAAATGTCATATACAGTGCCTGCTATTGTCATAAATAAATGTTTATGGTAGGGGTGTGTGATTCGTCTCCACAACACCAACATCATCAGCATTTGTGATCTTCTGCTCATTTCACAAAAACGTTGTGAATCTGTGTCGTCACGACTGGCTTTGATTACTGGACTAAATGCCTGAACAGGCAGAGGACACTAAATGCAGAAAGCTGGATGGAAGATAAGCACAAGCAGGAAACACTGAACAAGATGGGCACCTGTCATGATTGACAGCGATCACACGACTTGCTTTAAATCTACATCCAGCAGTGTGAAGCAGATGTAAGCCAAGTCAGAAGAAAAACACGAGCCAGCCAAAAAACTGAATGTAGCCAGTGAATTAATTTCTGACTCTTATCTGACTGCGTGCTTATGCTACTGAATGGGTGAATACTGAATGAAGACGAAGCTCGCTCCTCTTCCCTGGATGCTGGTTAGTTTTCAAAGAATCTCCGTCTTTGTTTGGGCTCAGAGTTGAAAACCTCCAGCCTCCAGTTGTGCTCTGAGCGAGATCTCAGACTCTTAATCCGGCAAGAGCCTATAGTATGTCACTGGAAATGCTACCCCTGTAATTGTTTTAAATCATAGAATTTAATAAGGCACATCATTTTCTACATTTAAACTGCACTGCTTTGATGAAATGTCTCATATTCAAGTCCCCACATGCTGACTGAAAATTGGCAAAGACTCTACCAGCTCAGTAGAGATCTAGGAGGAATAATTATCCTGGCCTAACATGGCCCAAAGGTAATATTAGACTGTCCACTTCAAAGACCACAAAGACACCCACCACAAAGTCAATCCTACAGACACATTAGTCAAAAAATGATTTGCCCAAGACTCTAATATCTGCACATATCTGCAGAGGCAGAGGGGAAAAGTTCACATGTCGCAGACAAGCATGCAAAGCTCCAATGTGATGGGCATGTTGAAACATTTTGATAGGTAGCTTGGCAGGTTGGACATGCCTAACTCTAGAAATAAGGTTTCTAAGGCATATAAGGCATAATACTAGTCATGCTGGTGTTCTTCTATGGCAATCGTGCCAAGACCAGGAAAAGAAACCAGCAAAGTCATCAACAGGGAGGAAGAGGAGGTGGAGGAGTAGGAGGGAGCAATTAAAAGGTAGAATTATTTGAAGCAAGACAAATGTCAGTACAGTCAGTCAGGAGAACGTTGCACTTCCTTAAAAATCAAAATAAAATAAAAATGCAAAACAAAAAAACATAGCAAGGCAGGATGATCTAATTCAAACCTACCAAGACCTACCAATCTTTTTACCAATCCACAACCCAGCTGGAAAAACCTGACAGAAATGACTGTTGAAGACTCCTGGATATGGTGCAACTTCAGCAGCATCTTCACGGCAGGGCCAAGGGGGGTCATGTATGCAAGAAGCATGTATGCATGTGTAGCTGTTCAAGCTAAATGGAACCAAGAGCAAGCTCCTGTTTGTTTTAGGTTGTAAAGATGAACTCAAATGGGCTGTAGTTGTACCCATAAAATATCAAGGGAGATGGGCAGGGTACATGGGTGAACTGAATTAAATGGGAGAGAAAAGGGCAGCAAACTGCTTTATGCACAATGCTTTTCTTACCATACTGGCTATAAGGGAAGTCAGGCTGCCCAGTGGGAGCTTTGCTCAAGTCCTGAGTTGGTGTGGTGGCGGGGGCAAAGCCCAGAGGTGCAGTTCCTGGAGTGGTGGGCGGAGGAGGAACCTGTGGAGCATACTGGTCTGCTTGGGGTGTGCCGAAACTGTAACCTGTTGGGACATGAATACAATTTTGGAATTTCTCCACCAAATCTCCTCTCATTTTAGGCTGTAAGAATACAAGTTGTCCAACCGCATGCCTTTCATGAGCACCAGTTACCAGATCGAATTGTGACCATCCTGCCAACACACTTGTAGAGGATAGCTCTGGGCTTCTTTCTCTCTTGTTTTACTAATATTTTGTCCATGATTTACAAAACATTATCTTGGTCTGCAATCTGCAAGTTAATTTGTAGGATGGGTAATAATCCACCCACAGGATTTTTAGCAGCATTTCATGAAATGCTTGGTATCTGCAAGTCCCACTGCCCATCTCTGATAAGATGGAGGTTCCTCCCTGACCACAGCAACAGCAAAGCTGCCTGAAAAACCTGATATAGATTAAATGAATACATCTACATACGCACTGCAGTAAAATAAAAAATATCAGTTTTCAGAAACTCCTAACAGTCTTTCTAATTCACTGTACTACATATGTCCTTACATATGCTTTATCATCTTCTGGCATTTTGTAGTGATGTCAAAGTAAGTGTGTATCATGTACTACTGACCAAACTGAGGTGCTGTGCTGTAGCCCTGCTGAGGGTAGCCCTGAGGTGCAGCGAAGCTGCCCGCCGGGGTCGTGACCAGGAATGCGTTGAAAGGTGACGGAGGCTGTGTTGGTGTTCCCCGGCCTGCAGACAGCGGAGGTCCATAGCCGCCTGGTACAACAGATAACAGAACAATTTCACATGCTTGTGTCTTTGAATATTTTTAATGTAAATTATCAATAATACTAATTTTAAAAAATTCTAATAAAAAAAAGAGACAAGTGCCAGCACAGATGCACTGTATCTGATTTGTATTGGTTTCAATTTGTCATGGTCCTACTGAACAGCTGAACAAAAGACTTAAAGCTCATAAATAAATGGTTTAATGAAACTGAATTTGCAGGACGCTATCTGAGGCTGAATGAAACTGAAGTGTCCTTTGAGCGAGCACAGGGCCGACACTGCAGTGAGTGCTGCAGGATGACCCGGAGGTGGTGATATGAAACCAAGCCTGACCAATAGCAGAGGGAGGCCGGAATACATTCAAGGCTGCCATCTGTCTCAAGCAGTAAATTATCAGCAGCCTCAGCCATTATGAATCAATGATAACACGTGCTGTTAACTGTCATCAGCCTATTGGCCACACTGAGTGCAGGCTCTTTCTGTAACACAAGCATTTCAAGATAAGCACATGGTCACATGGCAAACACACACATCTATCTGCAGTTTGATCAATTCACAGTTGTGCAACATTAAAAAAAAAAAAACTAATTCACTAAACTGGAAACACAGGATATTTTCTGTGTGTGGTTAAGTGGAGGTTTAACACCTACCTATGGGTTGGCCAGTAGTCGACACCCACACTCCTTTAGGAACAGAGAGAAAAATTTAGACTGAGGACAATACTGATGCCTGAAATATAAAATGTTCACATAATACAGTTTAACACTGAAACAGACAGTGCAAGCAGTGACCACCATGCACGAGGTTGATGTTAAAGCAGAGGGTTTAACACACTTAAACAGTTGCTACTAGGTTTTCCTCTGAACAGCGAGCCTCACTCGCCCTGCTCTGGGGCTTGTTCCCACTCACCCTGTGGCCCGTAAGGCTGTTGCCAGCCCTGGGCAGGCTGTGCTGTCCAACCATTAGCTGCACTCAAGATGCCCCTGGGTGCCCACTGGCCAGGGCCAAGCTGGCCAGGAGCTTTGCTGTCACGAGGTTCAGCCTTCTTTACTTCCACCTGGACAAAGGACAAGGAGGGCACATTTGGCAACACCAGCTTAAGATCTAGAAGTCCCTCACCCTAAACAGACCTATCCTACCACTGATATTTAATTTCAACATTTTGGGCCAGGTTGAAATCTTTCACTTTATGTTTATTCGAATAATGCGGGGCAACTATGTTAATTAATATTACTGTGTAGCCAGGAGAGCTGTACAGCTATGTGTCTCAGGTACTAATTATCAAACGGAAATTTCAGACTGCCCAAAATCATATTGCAAAGACAGTACATGTAAATGATCTGACCGTCTCTAGGCCACAGCTTTTTAAGATGCACCTGAGAAACATAGATTTCTTTTTTTCCTCCAATGAACTGCCCTATATATGATAAAGACATCTAATGGAAGGTCATGACTTACCTTTCTCCGGCTAACGCTTATAAAGAATCTCATTTTTATTTTATTTGGAATAAGTTTTGGGGGGAGGGGATGAATGTAGAGAAATTTGTATCTCAGTTCTAACAGAATATAAACATGCAGACAATACAAATGAACAGAGTTTTCAGTCAATCTAAAACTGAATCTTCATACTGTGTCAAAGGTGAGAAAATATTTTTCAATTGAGCACAAGTGACTGATGCAGTTTGACCCCAATATAATGTCAAATTGCTGCTAGAGAACAGCGTCTTCAAAATCAAAACCTAAACTGCCGGATTTTCTTTCTTTATACATACACATACATATAAATATATATATACACACATAAAGATAAGAAGCAACATCTTACGTTATTTATTATTATTATTACTATTATTATTATTATTATGCTAAGAAACTGACTTCATTCATTGATTTCTTTATTCCTACTTGAGTTTTAAATAGAGTATCATCCATTGATTGCATAGTTTAACGCCTTGAGTCAAATACAAATTTATTGCCCCAACAACAAAACTTTCCTGTCTGTAACTAGGCGAAGCTACCAGCAGTTAACCAGAGCAAAGAAACAGGCTGAGACTAAGGGGGAGCCAACCATAAATAGACTGAGAGGTTGAGTTATTGGGGTCACCTTGCAGGAGGAAAACGAATCGCAAATTCCTCTCCGCTTTAAGGTGTTGCCACCTTCCCCAGCCTCCCCTCTTCCTTCTCTGTCGACCTAATTACATGCACATGTTTCCGGCAGTGGCCTCGCCGCCGCCGGCAGCTACCTGAGCACTTTCTCCCGTGGGCATCACAGCTACGAGTGATGGATACCATGACTTCTGTACAGTCCCCAACAGCAGAACTGGGATTTGTTCCACAGTTTGATGTGCTCCAATTTCTAATTTTGTAACTCATATCTCCCAGCCTCCCTCAAGTCCCAGCGTAAGGTAATGTCAAGTCAAGAACAATGGATTAAGTCGAGCCTTGATGCTTGCTGAAAACCAGGGCAAAGTCAAGGGGGGCAGCTACCACCAGCGAGTACACAGGTTTGGCTGAATCTTTTACCAAGGAAATGGGATTGAGTTAATCGCTGTAATAATCAATGACACAGAAAATCTTGTGTTGCTACTCTATATCTTTGAATAACACTCCAAAAATCCAGCTTACATATAGTTGAGGAAAGTTTTTACATATCCTGGTATAATCGGAGTTGTTTCGCTCTTTTCGGGGAAAAATGAATTGGCACACAAGAAATAATGCGCTTTCATTTATAGTCCCTTGGTTTGTGTCTGGCTGGGGGACTACTGTTAGGTGTCATTCCCTAATTCAGACTTGACTCTCTCTCCTCTTATTTCTTGTCATCTCACTACTGTCCACTCTCAAATAAAAGCACAAAAAAACCCCAACAAAAGCTCACTGTAACTTCACCAATATAGAGTGTACCACTGGCCACTGAAATACTGCTAACACCATCATAGTAAGTGCAGAAACACCACAACTTTTTACTTTCCAAATATGGAAGCTGCTTTAACGTTGTCAATAAGAGTTAAAAACCTCACATAAATGCCAAATTAAACATCCTCAGAGTGTCAAATATTGCAGACTGACCTTCACATATACAAGACATTTTGCAGCCATGTAAAGATCAAGGACAGAAACAGGATACATGCGACGATATGATATGACTGATACTGCGTTTGACTTTGATGATTTTCTTATGCCCACAAATTATTACTGGGTGTATGGAGGGCAGAACGGAGACTGTCTCTCTTCTGGTATCTCTGTAGAGTAGTTTAAAGGCTGCTAATTGCAAAATGTGTCTTTTGGGGAAAAAAAAAGGGGGGGGTTAATGAATGAAGTGCCTTTAAAACTCAAGTGTCAGACCAGTCCTCATAAGACACGTGGTACATGCAATATGTTCTAGGTTGGTTTTATTCAGCTGAGGTGCCAGGTGGGTGGTGTTTGCCACATACAATGGAACAATAGAAGGGATCCCAGGAGGTAAAGAAGTGTGCTTAAATATTACACCATCATTAATTTATTTTTTCTTCCCAGATGGACAGCTTACCTGGCACTATCTGACACTATCTCTATGTGCAGTAAACCACCTCCCATCTGGAGCACCCACTGAGTTAAAGCAAACACATGCAAACATTACCGTGTGACTGATGTCTCATCCTAAGCACCATTTTAGAGAGACTTTTGATTTGTTATTGAGAAAACTGACGGACACAGTATGGAGATTCGTCAACTGAGGTCACTGAGTTGAGGTTTTTCTTTAACTTTTCAAAAAGAAAAATAAATAAATAAATAAACATGTTGACGTGTAAGTGACCTGGCAACAAAATATTAGAAAAGAAAAGAAACAGAAGAGAATGGACCAATCCTTTAGGTGTTTTTGTAGTCAGTGAAATTCTGCAGAATTTAATCCTTAACTTTATCCCTTTATTTTGTTATTATTTTTCATTTTATTGGCAAAACAAAACCCAGAAAATAGTACAACTCTAATATTTTGAGTACAATCTAATGCACTTAGGACATCCTAAAGGAGTGGTCAGTTTAAACAAAGCCTTGAGCGACAATTGAACATGTAATATAACAACACTAGTGTAAGCAAAATAAAATATGTAAAATAAGATTAGCAGCCTCATTATTTTCATATGTTATAGGTTAAATTTGTGCCGTATGATGCTGCAGTCACTAATGGAGAGCCACTGGAAAATTAGCGATAACTAAGAGAACAGCATCATGGTAAAATAATTCTTTCTCCGTCGCCCAAGCCTCCGTTTGGTCTTAAGGGTAAAATAAAACTACAACTACACACTTTTTTGCCCATGATGTCGTGAAAATGCATGTTGACAGCCTGGTCCACTGATTGTTCGGCCTCGAAAGTAATAAATCCAAAACCTAGCCAACGACCAAGAGTGAATCAAGGTAGCAGGGGGGTTGTGACAACACAAGATGAAGAACAGTATTGGGCTTCAGCAGAGTGAGGATCCGTCAAGACTGAGCAAGAGGCTCCTGGGGTTCGGATGATGTCGCAGACTTGTAGAACAACACAAATCCAAGACTAAAGCCTGGGGGATTGAAGGAAACTTTTTTCTTTACCGTGCAGAGAAACATCTGGTGAAGATGACAATACAGGACTGTTTAATTGCTAAACATGAAGAATGACAGGTGTAGCATTTGATTTAATGTGAAATGTCACACAACAATGTCAATTAAGTCACTCTTTCACCCTGTAACACTGATAAATGCCAATTTAACCAATACTACATTGTGTTACTGCATGCTGTTTCATCCAAACCCCACCTTGATCTGTCCCTTGGTATATTGCTGTGGAGCACACACTCGCAGCAGCCATTGTTAATGCATCACAAAAATATGGAGAAACACAAACTGTAGAATGCCTAAAGCTTTCTCCAAGCTTTCCCAATTTCAGTGTTTTACTTTTGAGTCAGCCAGGATAAGCCTAAAATGGACAATTAAAATACGGCTCACAACAATAACACAAAGATACAGGCCACATCTGGTTTCCCAAAATGTTGAGTTGCTCTATATGCTCAAGAGTTTTCATGGGGGATACACAACGTTCATCGACAAGAGTAGGAAGTCCAAAGTCTAAGGGCTTTTTGGTCCAACATTTCGCCGCGCCAACTGCTCAGTAAACTACTTCATCTGTTACAGAACTTACCGGCCGTTAGCGTTACCAGGCCGCTGCAGTGATCTACTTTCAACTTGATTAACTTTCCACTATGGCAGAATTGGGTTGTGTGCACATCTCTACTTGGGGACTTAACCTGAATCCAACTGAACGTCCTACGAGACAACTGAGATTTTAGAGACCTCTAGTAACATGCCAAGCATTTCCCAAGCCTCACGATCTATTGCTATTAATAACATCTGTCATTGACCCGTCTTTAATCTAAATTTAAAACCAAGTTGACACATTAAAGAGTTTGACATATCTTGGCTACAGTGACATGTCTTCGTAACATTCAAATTCATATTTGACTTGTTCCTCAAATCAGACGTCAGCTATTGATGAAACTGACATGTTCTAGATGATCAGTAGCTAGCTGACACAAAAATAAAAACTTGTCATAGAATTAGCAAATAAGTTTTTATTATCATTTGAACAGCTGCAGCAACTTTTCAGCAATCAATAGGCCAATCGATAGAAATGTATTTATTTAATTTATTCTTAAACAATTGTTAAATATCTTTGGGCTGTGGACTGTTGGCCAGGCAAAACTGACACTGGGCATTTTTCACTATTTGTTGACATTTTACACACCAAACAAGTCATCTATTAAACAATTGATAGATTAAATGCTAATGAAAATAATTGTTAGTTGCGGCCTTAATCAGAATTATTTAATAACACCATTTAATTCTTGTGAGACACTAAAAAGCATTTGACCTCAAGGAATTGGAAATATACCTTGTGATTTTTAGGACATTTTGAGACACTGGTATGATATTTACAGAGATATTGTTTGGCTACATCACCTAATAACTAAAACTATGAAAAATATGCAAAGAGTAAGAATAAAGACTCTAATTGCTCAAATAGTGTGGAGGACAATCCTTCACAAATTCTTTCTCTCTAATTACTGGAAACAGAAAAGCCTTCAGCCCAGTTAACATTTTGATGCAACTTTGTGTACACCCCATTTTGACAAAGTGACAAAAATTTGGGTGCTTTTACATTTGGCCTGTACCTCTGTGCTACCGGTCAATGCACAGTAACCTAAAGGAGAAAAGACAAATCTTAAGAGACACCGTTAATCACATTCAAACCATTCACAAGGAGAAGGGGGACAGAAGAAAGAAAAATAGAAAGGGCTTACTTACAAAAATACTTAACTTTCTACATATGGGAAAACACATACTATGCCGTTTAAGATAAATGTATCAGTTACACCTAAATCAAGGCAAAGAAAACTTATTCCAATGTTGACAGTCTAATGGTTTTAGTAAAAGACACTGTTTATACTATTAAAGATTATGTAATGGTTGTTACTGGTGCAAATACATCATGTTAAATTCCAATGACAAACTATTCTGGGTTTCTCCCAACAGAGAATGAATGGGGTTTTGAAGGAAGAGTAGTAATACGTGTAGTGGGTCAGTGGCCGCTACATCATTGCTATATAGGACAAATGCAGATGAGACAGCTGTGACTGTAACTCAGCAGGCAGAGTCTGACACCAACACTGCCGGTGGCACGGGTCTGATTCCCAGTGAGGCCATCCATGCTAAAAGTGTCGGCACATGTCATATACTCATGATACATTCATGACTTATCTGGACAAACTCTTCTGAGATATTAAAGTTTGTCAGGAAACAGGTTGAAAAAAATTCTGTAGTAACAAAGGACACATAAAACATTTTTATATTATTGCATTGTTCTCGTGATAACAATATTTTATTTTAATCACCTTCAGCGACTGCGATCAAACCAGCATCTCTGAAGGACAAATCTCCCCGCAGATACTAAAACTGTTCTCAATACGCCAGGTGCATGTTGTGATGAAGTACTGTATTTTTTGGAGCACCTACTTTCCTGCAACCTGCCTTCTTCAGTTAGTGAGTCCCTTTGCTTCCCAGAACACCTTTTAACAACATGCAAAGTTCAGAGTAGAAGTGTTCTCGTAGTGAAAAACCTACATGTGTTTAACTACTCAAAACATAGCATGTCTCACATAATATGCAACTGTACTGTAATTTTAATAATCAATTACTTGATTAAGAAATTTGTAAATAAACATGCCAAAAATTCAATGGATATGGACTATGGACTGTTGGACAAAAGAAGCAATGTTAATATATCAGTCTGGATTTGGGAAATTTATGACCAACATTTTTCACACTTTTCTGACATTTTGTTTTAAACGATTAATTAAGAATAAAATTGGCTGGAAATAATCTTTAGTCGTAAACCCATTATTTTAACTGCAGTAAGTATTTGAATGTTTGGCCAGTTATTTAAGAAGTGGGGGGGGAAAAAACAACAAATTAAAGCCACAATGTTAAGCCCATGACCAGCTAATGCCTCTATTTGTTTTAGGGTGGAACGCTGCTTTAAAAATGAGAAGGCAGTGCAGCTAAAGCTAATAATTCTTCATAAATCCTCAAACAAATCTGAGTCTATCATTGCTGAACTGTATAAATCACACAAATGCTCCTCGGAGGTTTCATCATGATGTTTAATCATTCTGTGCATCAACAGCTGGGCCACTAAATGATGATGTAGTGATCATATTTAACCCAACAACAACCCAACAACATATTTAGAAGAATGAAGGCCTAAAGTGCCCCACCACGTTTTACCATTTCCACCCTGATGAAGACCGTGTGAGTCAAAAGCTGGTTGGTGTTTTAACCTGTATGCCTAACTAAACTGCCTACCAGTGCCTGAAGAATACTTTCTTTTCTGAAAGAAAAGTAACTGAGTATGAAACAAACTTGAACTGTCTCACAAGGTCATGAAGGACACTGCAAAGAAGCCATCTGCTGTTGTTTAATGTGAGCAAATTACATGAAATACGGAACAAATGCGTAACCTTCACATAAACTGAAGGTATAGCCATCAGGCCAGTTAAAGAACTTAATGTTATTGACCAGTGACAGTTCTGGAAATATCAAATTATATTTTCCATTTAATGCACGCTATAGTGACTTTGTATGGCCTTTATTTAACGTGCTTTTACTGCATTTTGTTTTATTGTGTGTCTTTACCCTACACAAAATTCCTGTTAAAGGTTATGGTTTTTTAATTGAACTGAATATTTGAAGATGAAAGGGCTTTTTCTCTTTGGGCCAGAATAGTTTGTCATGAGATTTAAGAGGGTAAGGTATGGAGAGGGGAGGGAAAAAACGGGATCAGCTTTTACCTCGGGGCCTCTGCTTCTCCGCATCATAGATCATTACCACCTCTGTGACCTTGAATGGGACAAAGGGAAACAGTGGCTCCATTTAGAAAACCAGACAGGGTCCCTTCTTATTCCATTTAAATATTCTGCTTCACGTTGAACGAATAATTAATTGTCCTATCCCAGCTCACTAAATTTTTATACTATAGTATTGACTTTGAGCAGTAGCGTTCAATGTCACATCCATTCAAGCACACTTAATGACGATATGAACTGATTTGCACTATGCACTTGGCAATACTTACCACTCCGAATCTATTGAAATAGTCCCTGAGTTCAGGCTCGCCGCAGTTATGGGGGATTCCACCTACAAATATCTTCTTTGATTTATTGCTATCAGCTTTGCTGCCCTTCTGAAAGAAAACAGGGAGTGTATGGATTTCAATGTCTGTTAAAGGATCACTCTGGGAAGGGCCCAGTTAGCCATCATCTATTCAGACAGTGCAGAAGAAATTAGGTTCTCCTCTTGCCCTGGGGTATAATTCTTAACATGTCATGTCAATGCAAACACTGGTCTCCACAGATCAGGGAACACGGCTTCCTCCACTTACTCTCAACCACAAAGCATTTCACTACTGCTGTGTACTGCACTCATGCAGTAAAGGCTAGAGGCTGCTTACGACAACAATGATTTTTACCAATTACATCTTCTGCTTTGTTAGTAAAACATTCAGTACCAATTTAATGACTTAAACTCAGCAGAAGGAGTTCCAGTAGCAGGGAAAAGGGCCTCATTTATAAAAGCTTCTGACATGCAGAGTCTGTGCTTATAGCCAAATATGTGACGTATATAAAAAGGTTTTATTGACAGCAAAGGCCAATAACTAAAACCTTGGCTGCTCAAAGGGACAAAATTACTATAATAGATCTGCAGGGGATAGATAGCTTTGTTGATCGACCCACAAATTACCCAAGTTGGTGCAGAGATTTTTACCTGACAAACAATTCATTGCTGAAAGCTATTTTCTGTACCATACTAGCTTACTTGTCTCCAAATCTTCTTGTGTTTTCACAGTACTACTGAAAGAGAGGATACTATAATATATAGTATATATAAATAATATATTTCAGCTACCAAGGCTAAATTTTTTTTCTTAGCTTCAAGATCAAGAAAACTGTGGTGAACTGTAAAAAAAGATGATGAAAAAAAGAGATGTCATCATAATTCTAATATTTAGCATGGTGATACAGGCCTATGACATCCTCATGAGTCATGTTTTTAACATCTGGGAAACTGTGACCTTATTATTTGTCAATCCCAGGCTAGTGTAAGCTGTACCAGAGATCTGCTGATATTGTTGCAGTCCCTTGGTCTCAAATAGAGGTCGATGCAAGTCATAGATTCTTTAATGCTTCTGTGATTTATAAAAACCCCAAACTAATTTCTAGGACTCTCAAAGGTATGAAGTCTGTGCACACTGATCTTTAAAATAAAATCACACTCTTTCAAAAAAAAAAAAAGCTAAAACATCTGAAAATAAGATTTAGGTCAAAGTCAAAGTGATTTTATAAATGAAGCTCGAGGTCTCCTCGTGGCCCATGAACAGATACCAGAGTCCAACCTCAAGAGGAGGAGGGCATGGAGAGATTGTGATCTTAGCCATAATCCAGCAAAAACACCTAGCCTAGCCTTCCCAGAAGAAATCATATTCCTCTTACCCAGCCCTCCTTGGTTCTAGACTTTTCAGGTTGCATTCCTCTGGGAGTGCATGGCTTCGGGTCAATCTGACAGCAGAGAGAGAGAAAACACTTGACATTAGCCCCAAATAAAGGCACCTTCAAATGTTCGTCTTCACTGCTTCCATTTCAGCATACTGGGCTCGCCTCACACAACAGAGCAACATATATACATTCATTTGAATATGTGGCCAATAAAATTTTATTTATTTCATTTAGGCAAATTGTAACTCATGAAGGAGCTGACGGAACTAGATTAACAACAGTTTATTTCTATTCAGTTTCTTTTTAGTCATATCAAAGAAATCCAGCTTTAACGGCTAATTTTTCTTATTTGACTTTGAACAGGTAAGTCTTGCTGGGCAAACAAGTAAAGCAAAATGCATCATCTGTACTATTGGCGGCAGGCACGTACAACCCAAACCAAAACTGTATTTCTCCTTGAATAACTTCTAACTACTGTGATGAAAAACAGTTATTTTTTTCACGTTGCTCACACAAAGCGCAGGCAGATTACTCAAGCTGATTTGACTATCTGGTCCTTTGATTTAAAATACTCACATTTCTTCCATCAAGATTATGCGGCTTTGTCTCCAGCACTGTCCGTACACAATTGGGGTCTTTGAATTTGACAAAGCCGAAGCCTCGCGACTGATTTGTAGTTTTGTCCTTCATGATGACACAATCTACTACTTCCCCATACTGTGAGAAGTAGTTTCTAAGTGTCTCTGGGAAGAGAAAGAAATGACAACAGTGGAGCTTCACAAAAATATGCAAAGAATCATGCAAAACTACTGCAAATGTACAATTAGAAACAAAGATTTAGCTCAGCCCAGTTTGCCTCCTGAGCACAAAGAAGTGTAGTCATGATTTACAGAACTCATGCTTTCATCATGATAAATGATACTATGAAAATATCTTCAGCGCTTCAACCTGCACTAAAACTGCAACTGGGACCAAAACAGGTGTGGAAAGAAAAAAAAAAAAAAAAAAAACACTAGCACCACTCTAAACACCACTATAAAATTACACTGGGAACTGTAAAAGTCATTAAATGACCTTAATGTTGTGCCAGAATACTGGGCACTGTACCAATGTTTTAAACATAAAAACACATTCAAGTCACATATTGACACTCCTTAAGAGAAAACAAAGCCCTGACCAGGTGTCATCTTGCATAGCATCACATATAAAACCAACTACTGTAATGCCGGCACACGCCCATAGAGGCAAGGCGTGCAAGTTTGAACAAATGAGGAGTCACTTTGGAGAGTTATCATAATTGTTTTTCTCATTGGTGGGGAGCCCTCGGGCAGCGCTGAGGAAACAAGCTCAGAGAAATGCAGAGCTGTGGTTCAGACCTTAATGTTAACAGTGCTGTTAACACAGACAAGCCCTTGTGTTGAGTTACACAATGGCCAACCAAGCATGAGCCAGTAACTGGCTTTAGACAAGCTAGACCAACTCCAGGCAGCTCTGAATGAGAGGAGAATGTATACAAAGGCTCCATGTATTTCATATAACGTAGACTCTAAAATGAGTGTTTGTGGTTTGCAACTAATCGTCAGTAATTATGAAATGTGAAAATCACAATGACATATTCAAAATGCAAGAAAACTGCATTAATAAACAGGAACACTGGCCACAAGCAGATCATCACTGACTCTGAACAGAGCTGCATCAAAGTGATATTTTCTGCAGGACTAATTGTGATCAGAAGTGTTTGGTCCATGTTACATCATGATTCTGCTATAACAGCCATACAGTGACTTAATGTTTCATAAACATAAATAAGTTTGCTGTTACATTTGATGCCTTATTAGTGCATCAGTTTTATCATTCAACACTTGATATTGCCTGTAATTACGGTGACTGTGTGACAAAGCTGCTATCTTTTGCAAGCTACTTGGGGCGACGTACGTATCAAAATTTTACTGGTTTCAGTGCGGTACTTCAAACTTTTGATACCTTACAATAGTGAATACAAAAGTTATTTCAGTTGACATGTTTCTATTTTACAAAATCAACCAAGCATCTCTAATACATTAGTGATTATTTGTTTCTCAACACAATCATATGAATATTTTCCCTGAATAAAACAAAACACTGATCTGAATCAAGCATCTTCTTCTGCTTGACCATCAAAGCCATGTTAATGATAATTACTGTCAGAGACCATGTCACACAACCTTTTTTTAATTACTGTATAAAAACAGTGTTACTCACAAAGTACCATCCAATATCAATGTCAAGACAAAACCAAAAATATCAAGATTTTATATGACTACTATCATTCATCTGCAGGATTTATTCAAACTTAGTTTGCAAACAAGACCACTACCAAGCAACCAGCCAGATATTCCAGTCTGACAACAAACCCATGCCGATACAACAGCGTCATACAAACAAATTCCTGTTAATTAAAAAAATACTTTGAGCATGAAGTGGCAGAGGATTAAAAAGTGAGACTTACCTTGTGTGGTACTCCAGTCCAATCCACCCACAAAAAGTTTCCTGAGAAGAGTAGATAAATAACCATCAAGTCAGTCATTGATCATCATCTTTGAGCCAGAGCAAGTGATAAACTGTTACAGAAAGGTCACAACAATCTCTTATAAAAAAGCATGATAAAAACCATTGGAAAATGTTCCTTGTCCTGGGGCCTTAAATAGACTAAAAACACGTAAGTCTTGGTAGAGAAGACTGCAATTTGAACTGAACCATAACAACGCTACAGCTGACTAAACAGTCAAGTACACAGATGTTACACAACATGAGGCAACGCTGCCACCAAAGCTGGTGCAGCATGGGGATATTTACACACAGCCACGGTTAAAATACCCCTGTTTAATGTGACTCATGTTCAGTTCCAGTCCTGGCCGTGGATGCCACTTTGGTCCTTTAATACTAACTGTAATGGCCTCGACAATAAAGGTCTTTTTATGAACCTCCTGCCACGTAAGTTACTCCGGGACATAGCCATGGCGTTTAGCAAGCTAACACAACACTGAGCTGACTTCAGAAGCTGCAGCAGTCACCGTCCACCACCGGCTCTAGCCTTCACCACTAAAACCCCGAGTACTTTGCAGTCGGAGCGGAGGAGAGGCGAGCGGCTGCCCGGCTCCCTGCATGCGGACCGGTGAACTCGGGTGCTGGAAGTTTAATGGCAGTTTACACGGCACTACGAACACATTAGCTTCCGAGTTAATTAACGTTTCATTAAGATCATTGCTGAAACTTAACGATGATGAATACAGCGGTTGTGACAAAAGCGGGGGGTTAGTGTAGAGGATGCTCCATCCTCCGGCAGTGCCCGCTAAATGTCCTCGCATTGGCGAAGTCGAGAAGAGGAGACTTTCGCTTCGCTGGCAAGCGTTAGCTATGCTAGCTCAGTTGCTCCGAGCTAACAGAAAACAACACTGAAATAAGTAACTACACTTTCACGCGTTCCCCTGACAAGCTAAGTGGTAGCACTACAGACAAATGTGGCATTTTTCTCCGCAAAAATAACAGTGACAACTGAGCTTCTTCAATGACAAGTTTCACTTTTTGCCCGTCTTTCCTCGGGCTAACGATTTCGCTAAGTTCCTACAGCTAGCTTAGCCTGCTAGCTAGCGTTAGCTGTCAAATGACAGCTTGACGAGAGAGCGCGCTAACTGTGAATTAAAAAGCTTTTTTACAGTTTGTTGCGTCCGCAGCGCAAAGCTTTGTTAAATGATTCTTACCCGACTTCATCTCCGACTAAGTTGTTGTTCATTTCTGAGGCTAAAGCGAGGGACTCTAGGAGCTGTGACCGGCTTATTGCTTCAGTGCTGCCCCTCTCAGACTGAGAGCGGTGGAAGGTCACTCCGCTTTTTGGTTCAAACTGTTCTGCGCAATGACGACGCTGCAGGGGGCAGCAGCCTTTAAAGGAACATTACACCCAACCAAACGCCCCGTTTCCTGTTTAAATCATCCCAGGGGGGTAGCTAAGTGCTTTAAACCCAGAAGTCTTTTTATTTCGCACTTAATTTATTAAGCATTCCGATCAGAGAGACGGCGTTTACAAATAAACCCTGGGCAACAAACAAGCCTGGCAACACTAAATGATGACAAACAAAAAGCATTTAATCAGCAGCAAAACAATTGAAAGCAGACAGACCTACCTACAACCCTAATGTCTGACCTTTAATTTCTGATACAGGGGTGATTATGCAATACAAATACGTGTAACCTGTGGTTAAAGCTTGATGTGGGCAAAGAAGGCAACAGCCCAGGAGCCCCTACAGCCCCAGGTTTACTCCATTACATCTGGGTCTACACAATTTGATTAATTGAAAATGTGTTAGGAATTTGTACTTGAGGTACTCTCATTTATCAGTTCTCACTGTTCCTCCGTCCTCCATTTTGTGGTCCTGGTCCTAAAATCTAGTAATTATTTTAGTTCTATTGAGCTCATTTGTTGTAATGTTGCATTTTATCACAGGTCTTTTCTGTTATTTTCTATAAGAACTGTAAGACTGCAACCAACAATTATTTTCACTATGTTTACATTTGACAGTAATTTTCTTTAATGGCCAATAAATGTTTCAGTGTATAAAATGTCAGGAAATCATGGAAAAGCCCATCATTATTCCCAGAGGTCCTAGTTAACATACTCAGACTGCTTTTTCTCTAACAGACAAAACCACTAAAGAGCATGGTATTTAAAACAAGTTTATGTTTAAAACAAAGGAACCAATCTGTTATATTTTAATAGAAAGTTTGGCCTGTGTTGGTGGTACAGTAAAGGTCCCCATGTCCAAAATCAAACAGTATCTTCATCTTTGCATGAAACTGCACACATCAAATTTTATGTAAATTCAGCCATTACTTTTCAAAATCTGTTGCTGATAAACCGGACAGAGATGATCACATGACACCCACTCTTTGGCTGAGTTAATGAGACACCACACAAGTGACAAGCATTGAACAGTGACATTTAAAACATGAAATGCAAATCCAAGTGACAGAGGTGACACATAATGTAGTGTGATTAAATAACAACTTTCAGGCACAATGCCCATTAATTCCATTTTTAAAAATTGTCTGTGACAACATGAGCAACTGAAGTCTTTAAAGTGTGGCAAACTGTGCTTAGGTTTACAAGCCACAGGGTTGTACAGTAGTGTCCAATCATCTGTAACTATACAGCATTTAGATACTATATTCAGTTCATTCTTAGATAACTGATCTGAAGAATTACAGTACATACAGAAACAATGACTATGTGTAAATTAAACACCATGAAGAAACATCTTCACAACCACATATTCACTCAATGTCACAACATCTACATCACCTAACAAACTCTTCAATCTTCACTTCAAACATCAGAATGGGGAAAAATGCGATCTCAGTTACTTTGACTGTGGCATGATTGTTGGTGCCAGACGAGCTGTTTTGAGTATTTCTGAAACTGCTGATCTCCTGGGATTTTCACACATAACGGTTTCTAGAGTTTAGTCAAAATGGTGCCTAAAACAAAAAGCATCCAATGAGCAGCAGTTCTGTGGATGAAAACGCCTTATTGATGAGAAAGGTGGATGGACTGACAGCTGACAAATCTACAGAAATCATTTGATGCAATCATGCCAACATGGACTAGGAACTCGAGGGAACACTTTTCAACGTCTTGTGGAATCCATATATACTCCCGCTTAAATGTTAATGCATCAATAACAATGATCCAACAACTGAATAATACAGACAGGGGCAATTTTGATACTTGAAGTACATTTTGTTGTCAGTACTACTGTACTTTTGTTTAGGATTTTGCTTAAGAACTTTTACTTATAACTTTTACTTATAATGGAGTATTTTTATTGTGTGGTACTGTCACAGTTAGTTTAGTTAATACATCTTCCATCAGTGGTTAATACATTAAATAATGCACTTTGTGGTTGTAAATACCCCTATTGACAATGGATTACTTTTTTTATTTGCATTCTCTTTTTTAGAGGTATTCTTACCTACTCTGTGCTTAAATTTATTCCTTTGTTGTCCTTCAACAAATTAATCTCTGCATTTTACCCACACACACATGCACTAGACACGCTGGGGCAGAGGGCTGACTACTGGGGTGCTCAGGGAGCTGGGGGTGAATCAGTGCCTTGCTCAGGGGCACCACAGCCCTGGTCGCAGAGGGAGGGGCGCATCTCCTTCACCACCACCCATATCCATTGTGCTTGGTCGAGGGATCGAACCAGCTCAGGCTACGCTACGCCACAGCTGCATGGTGTTTGTCTGGCTTTATGTTGTATATGCACTGAGCCTTTTACACAAATGAGGTGATAAATAAAGTAATATTTAATAATTTTTAATTCTGCATTGAAGCAGCAGCTCTCCATGAGGATCTTTAAAGTTTTATCACCAATGAACAAAATAGCCTACTCTTACGAAAATGTACTTAAGGACTGAACCATTTTCTTGGGTATAAAAATACACACAAACAGGGAGGCTCTCGTTTTCAGGGTAAAGCTGAGTTTTACTACAGGGTGTTTTACTACATATTGTGTTAGAAAAACAGTTTTGGAGAACAGCCTCCTGCTACACTTTTCACTTTTTGAATAGATTAACAACCTATTATAGATAGTTTATTATAGTTTTATTGAATTAATGTCTCAACACTTCCTGAAGGCTCAACAATACCTGCATTGAAGTCGTGAGATTTAGTGAAAAAATGTTCTGCCAGCTGGGAAAACCCATTCACATCAGGCTGTACTGGTACTAAGAAGTAGGACATTTCTCATAGGCTCATACATCAGCAGTTATAGCACAGAATCTACTAAAGCTGGCTTACTTTACTCACAAGGTCTTTGAGAACAGAGCTGTTCATATAAAAAAAAAAACTTTGTGGTCTATTAAACTGTCAAAACTAGACCATCAAATTTCTACACATTATCTATCTATAGTGTGGGATTTAAGGCACATGCAAAGTCAAATATGTGGCTTACTCCATGAAATCACTGAAAAACTAATTAACAATTTAAAAAAAATAGAAATACACACATATCCATTTTGGTAGCTTTCCCAAAGCTCCCACAGAGCTCCCGGGGGGACTCATGAGTGTCATAATGAATTCACCTTCTCATTCAGTGTAATGTTTGTCTCTGGTAGATGTTCTTCTTTCTATGTATCTCTTTAATATCATTTCTAGAGGACAAAATGAGGTCACATATCCGTATGTCAAGATTTATAGGCTCTCTCCACTGGGACCGAAGTCCATCAAAACAGGGTTTTTCAAATTACAATGTATGTGGGGACAACAGCTTGATCAGGGTTCTCAGAGGACACTGGCACACCTAAAATGGGTCCTGTTTTGTTAATAAAATAGAGCAGGAGGAGGAGATGTCAATGTCATGTTGGTGTAATTACCTAATGTCCTCTGGATCGACAGTGGTTTGTTAGAGGTTATGTTAGAGTGGCTGTTGGGTTGTAATCCTCAATCAATACTCAGGAATTGTATAATTATGTTCAGCCGCATTTTGGAGATAGATTTATTTCTTCTTTTGTATCTTTAAGTCACTAACACGCAATTCTTTATTAGCTGGCTGTGAAACATTTCAGGTATGTCTGCTCCTGTGACACTCGTCCAAGGTTTTCTAATCAGGAAGTCACATTTTTTAATTCACACTTGATGTCGTTACATCAAGTATGAATTACTGTGTGCTACAGTTCAACACAGATCCAAAGGTATTTGACCTACCTAAATGGCACAGAAAGAATGGCGCCCTCTCCCTGTTGTCTCTAGTACAGCAAGGCAGCCGACTGCCCTCCAAATCTGAGCCAAAGGCATCATAATCACTGGTGGGATTCACCAATATGAGAGCCAGTAAAACATACATTTGCCAACGTTGTTAATGGGTCAGTGTGTGTTACACAAGCTGTGTCCACTACCCTGTTTTTGATACTGTTTTGCTTTGATATGACAGAGTGAGCATGGGTTACTGCACCAACTATAGAGCAACTACAGGGTTACTATAGTAACTCTGTGGCTGAGGTTCTTCCGTAATACCTGCTTAAATTAATGAGATCTAAACGGTCAGGCATTATCTAAAGGTAGGATTTGTTTTTCTTACTTCAGGTTTTGTCCAGATCAATGATTTATGCCACCATGTTGATATAATGGACATAAAACAGAATTTTATTTGTGATGCTCACACAGACCTTGAAACATTTATAAATACACTGTTAGACAATGTTTTATTTTATTTTACACCATGAAATAGATTGACTGACAGGCTGTTAAATGGGAGATTAAATGATTTAATGAATAAATATTTTGCAGTGTAAATTCTCCAAAATGCTGATTCAGACTTTTGTCAGTTCATGAGGTCTCACTGTTTTATATGCCACACTTTATATCTGCCACAGTGGATATTGTGAACATTGAAAATAAAGTAGATTAACTACTTCCATAGATAAATAGATTTGCGCAAGTAAGATAAACTCACTCTAATCTCTGAAACAGTATGTTCAATGCTAAAATGCCATCTTACAATGGTAATAAAGCATATAATTATCAGATGATAATTATGGCAGAGTCATGGTTGAATATATAATCCCAATCCAGCTAAAGCTATGAAATAGATTCAAACTGCTGCTTATTCCTTAGTCACTGCAGCAGCACCCAGTACAGCATGACGTCCCATAGTCTCTTCAAACTGCACATCTGATAGGACAGACAGCAGTGAAGGGGCGCACTGTCACTCCTGGTATTCAAATCAGATTTGCAAATTATACCCTGAGTGTTTGTTTTGCCCTGTTTGGAGCATATATTGGAGGAGTTTACCTTGCAGTAACAAATACAAGCAAGAAGGATTTAACTGCTTTACAACTGACTGTTTATACCTTGTTTGTGACTGACGACTTGTTCAAATTATTCTTTACAGTACAACCCATGGCAATATGGCTCTAAGACACTATAGCTGATTTATCTAAATGCTTTAAAACCTCTAATCATTAAGTAAATATTTGCAGTTGAAAGAATGATTTGTGTCAAAGGTCTTGACATATGATGTGTGCTCATCCTGTCATATCAGAGAAAGAAGAAGACCAGAATGTGTCCAATTGCTACGCCTTGGAAATTTTAAAGTAATATTGAACTTCAAACATATACATTCCAGGTCACTGATATTTTACAATTTAAAGGCAACTATAACTACATCGTGGTTGGTACTGTTTGTTTTCCTAAGGTAAATTAGATCATTTTGATTTTATTAACTTGATCTGCTGAGTTTCGTGAACACTGTCTTTTTTGAAACATTTCCATAATCTGTGATGCTGTGAAGAGATATAAGTGTGAAAACCACCCCACATGACTTAGTAGTAACTGCCACTAGGGGGATAAAATGCATAGTTTTCCAAAGGGAAGAACATATTTTCGTAAAATCAGATGTGACATAAATGAACATGACATAAACCTGAGGGACTGAGTTAAAGTCAATTCAGAAATAATATGATGGCAAAAAGGTTAGCATATTTAATAATTAATATTTAATTTAACTCTGCAACTGAGTGTGTCCAGTGACATTAGACTATCACAGCTCTAGTGGGTAAAAATTACATTTTTAAAATGATGACACACCGATTTGCACTGTAAAATATTTTCTTTATGGAAGACTCATGCAATCTAGCAGTTCGCCACAATTTTCAACAATTTTGCACCATTCCATTCCCTTTAAGGATTTATTTTGAAATGGCAACTCTCTCAGACACAAGGGACCTGATAATAAATTGAGGGATTGGGATTATCTGGCTTGACCTGTGGAAGACAGTCCATCTTCTGACCTCTGACTCTGATAACTGGACCTCACCTTTAGAGTGAGATTGATGGAGAATTACTGAGGGCAGCAGTGCGTTAAACATCAATGACAAAATGGTGAAAGAGCAAAGCACAAGTCCTGTGATGAAACAGGCCGCTTGGAAAAACAGCTAGTTGTGTAGTTGACACAGCATTGCTTTAAAAAATAAATGAATCTGTGAGAGCGGCATGGTGGTGCAGTGGTTAGCACTATTGCCTCACAGCAAGAGGGTTCCAGGTTCAAACCTCTGGGCTCTTCTGTGTGGAGTTTGTTCTCCCTGTACCTGTGTGATTGACTAGTGACCAATCCAGCCGGGATAGGTTCCAGTCCCCCCACGACCCTTGATGAATCAAGCAGTATAGAAAATGTGATAAATCCTATCTTTGTGAAAGTTTTAATGTTCACTTTCAAAGTGTTTTAGAGAGGTGTTGATTCTACTGTGAGGATGTGATTTGTGGTGCTGTTTAATTGTAATGCATTAAACTGAGAGGTCCTTCTGATATTCAACATATCCTCTATATATGGGGTGGACAAAATAATAAAAACATGCATCTTTAGATGCTTTTTAAACATTTTGCAGTGATTTAGCTGTCATGTGACTTTGACAAAGGCTAATTCAAAGTAGAGAAAGAACAGCAGCAAATGCAAGATCATCTTTATGTTTTAGCTTAGACCTTGGACCAGTTAAAAGTTCCTGTTCTGAGGACATGAGGGTCTTTATAGCGGTGTGAAGGGTTAGCAACTGCGTAATGTTTTGGATATAACTGAGATCCTTGAAACTAATGTAACTAAAATCAGCGGAAATGATCCTAATCAGGTTTTACTCTCAGGTGCCCAAGTGGTTCTGCAATTCAATATCAACATTTACTGAAATGAGACATTTCCTGGGACTATAATTCATCAAATGGTTTCAGATGGGCTTTTTGGGGTCTGTGACATGACAACACTTGAGAATCGCAGAATAAGAGCAATGGTTTATTGTTTCCCATTTTGGCTGGCTGTGGTTCCTGGATGAATGTGAGTTTCTGTGGAACCGAGTGCACATGAAGAGCCTCGTGTAAGAGTGGTAGGTAGATGACAACCTGTGAGTTGATGAGGACCCTCATTGAGGAGCCAGTCCCACTCAGAGTCACCTAATGGGAGTGAAGTGGATGATGGGTAACCAGGGCAGAGGGGCTGTGAAGATGATCAGATGATACATTTTTGACCCTCACGCCGCCTCATTGTGCTGTGAGTCATAAAATGCACAAGAAAAGGCTAAGTGACATTGAACAATAGAGAAATTCAAGGTTTACATGGGGATTATGGGCCATTTTTGTTTATCATTTTAAAGTACAATGTTTGACTCTACTGATACACATTTCTAGTGATACGCTCTACTTTATGACAGTGTCTTTGGATTACACAAGGAATTAATGTCAACCTAAAATCCAGCTATTAGGGCTGCAAATAATGATTATTCATTATAAATTAAGATTTACAGATTTATTTCTACAGATTATTGTCTAGATTAATTGCTCAGTTCCTTGGTTTATAAAATGTCAGATAATAGCAAAAAAATAAAAAAATAAATAAAAAATAAAGTCCATCAGTTTCCCCCAAAAATTCTTTTTTTGTTTGGCCAACAGTCCAAATCCCTACGTTAACAAATCACAGAGGATAAAGACAAACAGAAAATATTTATTTGAAAAGCTGAAACCAGTGAAATTTTGTTTTTTGTTTCTTTTTAAAGAAAGAAATTAAACAATCAATTCTCAAAACGGTTTCCATTCAGTGTAATTGTTTCAGCTCTAAATTATGTTTAGTTAGTCTTTTAATATTCCTGCATGGATCTATAATGTCTCACTGTTAACTTGCTCAATAGAATTTTATATCCTGGTATCACCCTTATACCCCTGTAAAACACAACACATTTATGGTGACTATTAATTTTATATAATGCCATTAGGTCTGTAACATCTCTGCAGGACTAATATTTGCAGACCATTATCCCATAGAGGATGACGTGGCAGTAAAAACAGCTGTGGACTTGAAACAGGTGTATTTACAAGACAGTTCAAATTATGTAAACTCTTAAAAAACATTTTAGGAAAAGTATGAAGTGCTTTTCGTGAGTGTGAATGCTTTTACTATTCTAATGACGGCCCTCTTTATGCTCCATATCAGGTTGATCAGGCTGCTCAAATGATGTTATGCAACAGGATCAAATGCACAACATGTGAATAAGATCCAGAGCAATGGTTGACTTCAGCTGTCCATACCAACACTCAGAGAACAGAAAAAAACGAAGACGTCTCACTCTGCTGCTACTTCTGGGTACCTCTACAATGGCCGAGGGTTGAAGCAAATTCAAAAGTACCTTTTGCAGAAAGGAGCAGTTATTTCCCACTGAGTGGATCATCTTGTTCACAGAGGATCTCGGCGCCGATGTCGCCGTTCCCTCTCTGGGTATGTGCGTGTGCTTTTGACCCGTACAGAAACTCCTGCGGAGTCAGCATTTCTGAACCCGATATAAACGGCCGCCTCCTGCCTTTCATCCTTTTCTGTCTGCCAAACCGTTCACCAGAACTAAACAACACCCCTGCCTCCTCCGTAACAAAACAAAATGACCACCGCTTCTCAGCCCATTTTCTCAAAAGGAGAGGATTGCAAGGCCTCTTGGCACGACGCTAGCGCCGGATACAATGAGACCGATACACACCTGGAGATCATGGGCAAACCCGTGATGGAGCGCTGGGAGACCCCGTACATGCACTCCCTGGCGACCGTTGCAGCCTCAAAAGGTAAAAGTCGACGGTGGCGGTGCGTCCATGATCGGACAAAGGGTTCTGTTGTTGTTTTGGGTCCGGTAATGGAAAGCGGTGTTTTGACGCTTTACAAGTACAACAACAAGCGAATGTCATTTACTGTTACGAATTAATGCTAATAGTTCTGTAAACAGATGTATGCCAATAATGTACGTCTTTTAAAATGTTTCTGTCAAGTGAAATAAAAGGAATTCTCTCATAGTTATGCATTAAATCAACATACTGTATCCCACTCCCTCTGTTGCTTACATTTTCCCTTAGGTTATGGAGTGAGGTGTTGAAATTATATATATATATATATATTTACAGAGTGCAAGGGGAAATACATTTTCATAGAGGTTGAAAAAATATCACTCAATCAATCTTTAATATGTATTTGTTCAAATATGAATCAGGGTGGGTTTTGCACACACAGTAGCCTGTCCCTGAACTTTTGGTAACTGATCTTGAAGACACGTGTGAGTGTGAGGGGCATGGTCCTGGTGCTGGGTGAGTAGAGTACTACAGCAGCTGTTCCACTACTCATGAGAGCTGTCCAAGAAGTGTGCAGGGGGGAAGCAGTTCATCTGCTCATGGCTTTATGAGAAAATAGACTGATCCACACACACCCTCGCAAACATGTGGGAAGAGAGCAAGCATGTGTACCAAAAACTGTCTGCACAACATTGCAAAAACACACATTTCATTTGTAATTTGGCATTTAAGTTTAAAACTGTGTTTTAAATCACGTGCGTGTAGTTTTTTTTTTGTTTGTTTGTTTGTTTGTTTTTTTACACTAACACTGAAAATGCATTGATCTTGTCCACTAAGCTACAGGATTTCTGCAAATACATCTAGGGTACATTATGGCCACTTAAATTTGTTAAGCATGCTTAACTTCATCATTTGAGTTCAAATATCCCTTTTTTACAAAACGGAGAAAATGTATTTTGCATGGAGAGTGTGAAAATAATTTTCACATGTGAAATGGGCAGTTATTGTTTTACAGTGTTTCTTTGGACATTTTTGCCTGATTAGCACCAATATTTCTGAGTCTACACAAAAACTGACCAAATTTAAAATGTGCTGTCAGGACAGCAGATTATGGGCTCAATAAATCATTGTGAAGGGGTCAAGCAACAACAAATAGCCTTTACTCCTCATCTATTTATATGCTTCTCTGAAAGAAAATGAAACCCTTTGGCCTTTCTGTTCAACCACATGTTCCAACCACCTGGCTGACCCTCCACACCCAACAGAGGGAGAAAACCTAAACCAAACAGTAAAACGCTCTGTAACATTATTGGATATGGTCTGTCAAGAGAAAGAGTGTGATCAGCAATACAGCCAGTCAATAATGGCTCAAACACAATGCTATAGCTGTGTTAGTGAGCCCAAAGACCACATATTTCAGTGGAAGTGGGATTGAAGAACTGGCACTCAATTGACTTTGGTGAAATCAAACAATGCTGCCTTTAGGTTTTTGTTTTGTTTGTTGGGCATTTTGGCAATTTAGTTTGCTAACACCGTAGAGAGACAAGTATGTGCATTGTATTTACTTTTTATGGACAAACAGTGCCACAGCGGTGTTTCACAGATGGACATTTAGAGGGAGTGACATTCTCTCATTAAAACACTGCAAAGCCTCAGCGGATTTACATTTTCTGTTTGGTGTGTTTTTGCTTCTGTTCTGATTGGTCTGGTAGGCGGTCGGGTTCTGGAGATTGGTTTCGGCATGGCCATCGCTGCCACTAAACTTGAGTCTTTCCCCATCGAGGAGCACTGGATCATCGAGTGTAACGATGGTGTCTTCGCCAGACTGGAGAACTGGGCCAAGTCTCAACCCCATAAGGTCAGCAGCCTCTGACTGACATAATCGCAGGCCAATATTATCTACCTATGTTGGTTTATCACAGATACGTTGGTTGGAATCTGGTGTAACTGCCTGCAGCTCCTGTGTTTACTGTTCCTGTCCTTGAATGCAAAGATGCTGATTAGTTAAATTGGTGTTTATGTCACTGCAGGTTGTTCCTCTCAAGGGTCTTTGGGAAAACGTTGTTTCCACCCTGCCAGACAACCACTTTGATGGTAAGGAGTCAAACCAGAAGTAGGGAAATTCAACTTTGGGCAATTATGGAACATCCATCAACGTTTACACCACTACACATTGACTCAGTTCACATAATTGATCCATACTTTCAGGTTTGAGGGACTGGTGGATGCAAATCAAGGCATTTTCATAACACTGTGTCCCTCCTCTCTCAGGTATCCTGTATGACACATACCCTCTGTCAGAGGACACATGGCACACTCACCAGTTTGACTTCATTAAGGTAGGTTGTTAAAATCCATATACAACAACCCAGTAAGTTCCACACAGGACGTGACCTGAAAAGATTAAAATTCTGGAGCAGGATAATCACTGAATACTTGGAATTGTTTGCATGACAAGTGGATAAAACGAACTGAATAAAAAAAACATGTATCAAAACCCTTAACAGTTAAACTGTGGTTTGGGCAGCTCTCAGAGCATAGATACAAATAATAATGATAACATTACATCATATTTCATTTGGTACACACAGAAGACCAGTTTGTCTTCTTTAGGTTATATCCTGACCGGGTAGAGGGACTAACTGATTTGTTGGTGTGTGTGGGTTTTTCTGCAGGGTCACGCTCACAGGCTGCTGAAACCCGGCGGCGTCCTCACCTACTGCAACCTGACCTCCTGGGGCGAGCTGCTCAAGACCAAATATGACAACATTGAGAAGATGTTTGAGGTTGGTCACCTTCATTACCTCCTCAAGGACAAGAAATCTAACTTAACCCATTAAATGCATACAGTATGTACAATATACTTACCATTACAGTAGGCATTTCACAAGAAAATCAGCATATTTTATACTAGCAAGAAAGGACACATCACTGTGACTTTAGAATGACACAACCAATTAAACAATTCACACAGACAAAATCTTTCATTTTCCAAGAATGTAATAATGATAAATGTTTTTTTAAGAACTTTCTTGAGCTGTTTCACCACTATTTACAATTTATTTTAATGTTTTGCAGCTGTGAGTAGCTCCAACATTTCTTTTGTGCAACAAAATATGAGAGTTTGATCACTCTCCCTGTCCTGCAAAATGTATTTCAGCAGGACTGTTTAGATTCTAGTATTTGATTGATTTCTGTCATGGCCACATTTATCCACGAACCATAGCACTGAGTGCACATCTCCATCAGGGTCGCATTGAGTGCGACTTGTATTACGTGCTGCGATAATTTCAGGGTTAATGATAAACGGGATCAGGCTGTAGAGGCTGATAAAGCTGTGAGGCGCCTCACACTGACCAACTCTGTCTGTCAATGATTTTCAGGAGACCCAGGTGCCTCATCTGCTCCAAGCTGGCTTCAAGAAGGAGAGGATAAGCACCACCACCATGGACATTGTGCCACCCAGTGAATGCAAATACTATTCCTTCAATAAGATGATCACTCCCACCATCCTCAAAGAGTAAAGTCCAAAGAAACTGTTTTTTTTTTTTGTTTTTTGTTTTTTTTTTAGTCTAATGTGCCTCCTCATCTGACCTTCCTGACCTCACTGTTTATTCCACCGTCACCCTTCTTTCAATAAACTCAAGCCCGTCCCAACTCAGTTTGCAGGAGTTTGTTTTTATTAGACATTTATTTTGACATCTGTTTCTTTTCCTGTGTGGTTTAAGTTTCTGACTTTCAGTGTATATTTACACTGTAATTTGCTGATTTTTTTGGTGATCAGTAGGGTCGTGCAGCTGCTCTGTCCCGCATGAATACGCATGAATATTTGAACAGTATAACTGGCAAAAATCTTTAATCTCACTTATTTTATGATACACCAGTAAACTGAGAATTAGACCTCAGACAATATATGTAACTGCATAATTCATTGGATTCATGCACCTTCAACAAGTGTTCAATGTTCAGCTTTCTGCATAATGCAAAGCCTCCATTTAAAACAATGTTGGCAGTTAAATAGATGGACACCGAGTACAGTATACAGTACCTTTTAATTTATGAGTGTAGATAACAGAACATATCTGAACACGTGGGAATAAGTTACCACCTGGTGAGGCCACATTAATCATTAGATGGATGGATGATGCAACACTCAGCTGCAGTCAGGTGGGAACCCACAGCAGCTGGCAAGACTCAGATCTGAATCAGGAGCGCATGACTCTTATACATTTTAGTTAGCCAACACTCTTATACAGAGAAACATGAAGAGGCAAAAACAAACCAGGCAAGAAGTTAACACGTAGGACTGCAACAATTAGTCTGTCAGTCATTTTTCAAGCAAAAAGTAAATAAAAAATTTTCTGGTGCCGCCTGGTTAGATCAGTTGGTAGAGCACGGAACTCAATCTCTTGGGGTTGTGGGTTTGAGCCCCACTCTGGGAGGCACTGCCATGGGCCCACCACCTGTGGGAGGTTCCCTAGGACTTAGGTGCATTGACATGATGTTTTCTGCTTTCAGCCTCTTAAATGTAAAGAGTTACTGGGGTCTTTTTTTGTCATTTTTGGTCGTGAGCTGAATATCTTTGAGGTTTGGACTGTTGGTCAAAAGATGTCAAGATGTCTCACTGGTCTTTGGGAAATTAAAATTGACACTATTTCCTAACATTTTTTTGGACAAAAATAAATAAATAAATCAGCTCACTAAATGAAGATGAAAATAGTTGCCAGCCTACATACTACCAACATCTGTAAGTGTTCTACATTTGCTTATAACCTAAATTAAAATATATTTTAAGATACACTGCAAATAGGTAAGAGCGTCCTGTTGGATAATTACTGCATGGGCGATTATCTTTCAGCTGGCAACAAGTTATTTAACCCCAACTGATGCAATGAGTAGCTTCTCATTTCTTAAGCAACCATGTGGAAAGACACATCCTGTGGTCGTTGCAAAGATGTTAGTCTGTTTGAGAAGGGTCAAATCATTGGCATGCATCAAGCAGAGAAAACATCTAAGGAGATTGCAGAAACTACTAAAATTGGGTTAAGAACTGTCCAATGCAATATTAAAAACTGGAAGGACAGTGGGGAACCATCGTCTTCAAGGAAGAAATATGGTCGGAAAAAAATCCTGACTGAACGTGATGGGCGATCACTTGGTGAAATCAAATCATTGAAAAATAACAGCTGAACTCAGGGCTATGTTTAACAGTTAAAGTAAGAGCATCTCCACATGCACAATGTGAAAGAAACTCGAGGGATTGGGACTGAACAGCTGTGTAGCCTTAAGAAAACCACTAATCAGTGAGGCTAATCGGAAAAAATCTTTGGGATGTGTGCTGGAGGAGGCTTTGCGCAGTGGTCCGACTCCCATCATCAATACAAGATCTTGGAGAAAAATGAATGCAACACTGGACGGAAATAAATCTTGTGACATTGCAGAAGTTTATCGAAACAATGCCATGCTGTAATCAAAGCCAAAGCCGGTCCAACAAAATATTAGAGTGTCTGACCTTTTTTTTTTTTGGTGGGACTTTTTGGCCAGGCAGTGTATATTTTTTGTGGTGTGTGGTCTTTGGTGAGATACTGACTGACAGGCACCAGTATTTATATTTGACTAATTCATGGCAGTTCAGCCTCTTTTAGTCTTTGACTCCTTGACATTTAAATAATGGCAAGAATCCATGTTATTTGTGTATTAAACCCCAACCAGTAAATTGGCGTGTCTGGTTTAATTGGCTCATTTTAGCCAATTACATCAGACATATTGGTACTGTAAAATATCACAAATTGCAGAGCAGAAAGGTTAAAGGATGTTTGAGGATGATTTAGAAATTGTCCCAGTTACATAGATTGTTGGGCTTATCTCACTCAACTCAGCACATATATGCATTTTACTTGAAAATTCTGTATTATTTGGATCTATGTTCTATGGTTTTACATCTTAGTTTTCCAAAACATCTCAGTGAGTCTGAAAAGCTTTAAAATACAGTGAATACATTTCTTAATTAATTCCTGTTGGCCTCTTTAATGAGTGAAAGGATCCCACTAAGTGGGAACACATTATAGTCAGTTTTAAAGTGTAACACATAAATCAGTCTTTAACTAGTGTATGGTTACTGTGTGTCACTTTAATCTTTCTGAACTTGCACAACCACCACTGCACAAAAGCAGAGTTATCCAGAGCGACTTAAAACAAACAGGAAAGCAAGAATTAAGTGTCTCACACAGAAACACTTCAGTGTTGCAGTGTTGAACTTGTGATTCTGTGGATTCACACTGAAGATGCATAAAAGCAACTCTGCATACATAATTATAATAGCTATTTTATAGTTGCAGCCAAACATTCTAAAAACCGCAGCTGATTTTGTGCAGAAAAAACAAACCGAGGAAATTCACCTCAAACCAAATGACCTGATATTTTATTGGTTTGCACAGTGTTCCAACATAATGAACTAAATAAAAATACACTTTACTTCTAACTGCTGCTGAGTATGGACAGAACAGTGAAGGTCAGAGTTGGGGATCACAGGAGCCACCTAGTGGCTCAAACCTGACTCTTTCGGTCACAATATTTAATGACAACAGATGTTACAGTAATGCATTTTCATGTAAGTCCAGTTTATGGAAAATAATATTTAAGATAGTGCAGTAAGCCACTCATATATAATGTTCATGACTTATTGAGTCCAATATTAGACATATGAGAAAAACCACACACGGCTACTTGAATAAAGATGTACTCAATTTAAACTATGGTTTAAATTCTGACACCAACACAAACCTTGTGGGTAACAAGCTTGTATACGTTTCTCCTCTTACAGAAACAGTTTACAGATATTAATACTGATCTAAAGATGCAGGGAAACTGCACTCAGTGGCAGCAGCTGTGTTTGTTTGAAAATAAGCGCCACTGAACTGTCTGTAAATTACCACAACCATTTTATTGAAGTTAGTTCCTGCAGCTCTACATGGAGGAGGAGCGGTGCTCCAAATGAAGCCAGAAATACAACATTTACAAACCAGATACACTCATACATATTACACATTCACTTCCGATACCAGATCTTCATCTTCTTCTCACGTTTGATTTTCTTCTGCAGCTGTAAAGTCCCATAGAGGAGAGCCTCTGCAGTGGGGGGACAACCTAAGGACAGATGCGGAAAAAAAAACAGAACAACTCATATATATTGTTTGGAAGAGATTTTCTTCTACAGAAGCCTTGGTGGCACACAGGTTCAGGCCCAGTGATAAACATTAATTCTCTGACAATCTATTTATAAACTGTATAATCCATCCATTTACATATTTGGCTCCTTTTGTTACACATTGTTCTTATCAGTCTGCAAGACACTGCTAAATAATGACTGGTCTATTCACAATATACAGTATGGCAGCTGCTGCATTTGCAGTAATATTGACAGCAGGACAATAACATCATCATCAAGTACTTCCACTCATTATTACAATGGGTTTTATCAGTGGTATTCATTAATAGTGTGAGTATTTGGGGTAGTGCTGCTATAAAATCTACTACTGCTACATTACAGCTCCTACTAATACTACAATAAACAGCTAGTACATCTAGTACTGATAATTATAATTTACTACTGTTACTACAAATACTGTCTCTGCTGTCACATGTACAACTACTTATATCCCTAAACATGAGCCTTAAATGTGAACCAGAGCTATGGCTACCATGAGCACTGGATTAACGCTGTAATGAAACTGTGTAGGACAGGACCTGCATGGCCAAAAGTATGCAGACACCTAAACATAACACCCATGATGATAATGATCGATTATTGTGATAATATATGATTATTATGTATCTCTTTTCAAAATAACAGGTTGATGTAACAGCAGCCCCAAGATTTTGGAACTGGGCTGTAGAGATTTGCCCACATTCAGCCACGAGAACATTCGTGATGTTGAACGATATGGACTCACTCACAGTTGTTATTTCATCCCAAAGTTATTGGATGGGGTTGAGGCCAAGGCTCTGTGCACGCCGGTCACGCTCTGCCACACCAGACTGAGACCTCACTTTGTGCACAGAGTACTGCCATGTTGAAACACGAAAGGGTTTTCCCCAAACTGTTACCAAGTTGTAAAATATAACTGGATGCTGTTGCATTAAGCTTTCCCTATAAGGACCAGGAGCCACAAGTCAGTCCACATACTTTTGGCCTTATAGTGTATATTTGAGATGTGCTGACTTTAATGGACAGTATTTCTGATTGCCATTCATGAGGATTTCTTTTTTTAGATTTGATCATTCCAACATTGCGCAGTAAAGTTTACCTGGAACGTAAATGTCCACTGGTACAATTCGGTCGCAACCTCTGACAACAGCATAGGAGTAGTGGTAGTAGCCTCCTCCGTTAGCACAGCTGGAAGCGGAAAATTCATGAGGACGCTTCAAGTTATTCACACGCTTACTGTAAAGGTTTAGACCATAAACCTATCTCCATGTAGTAGGAAGTGAGACAGCTATAAAAATGCATACAAGTTGACTTACAGAAAACTATGAGCAGAATTAAACACACACAATGACTCAGCTAATACTGGGTGAAACTTTTAAATATGACAATGTAAGCTCTAGTATTCAATGTATTGGAAACATAGTAAATGTTAGCATCAGATCAGCCGTGGAGACTTTATGGATGCAGGAGAGATGATAGGTCAGAGAGATGACTGACAAGTGAGGAGGAGGAGGGCACTGCCAGTAACATAAATCTCTTCCGGAGGTAACTTACCTTCCCATGGAAATAACGTATCTGGGCTCAGGCATCTGGTCATACACCTGTAAGAGAGAATAAGGAGTTCAATCATTGTTATATAATGTCTGACTAAGAACTAATCTGTCCATTCAGCTGGAGGAAGGCTTTGTGCCAGTCTACCAATCCAGTGACAGGCTGGTCATAATCCAGCCAGCATTTACACAGATATACTGTTCTGAGCGCTCCCAGACAGAAACGTCTGAAAGAGAGAGCACTTGTAACGGACAAGTTCTATGAGAAGTGTAGAAAATCAAGTATTGCTTGCATTTCACAGACCGGAATCTAATTTGATGCAGTGTTTGGGTGTTACTTGAAGCAGCGACCGTTGCTGCTGTTACATCCCACTCTTTCCCTCCTCTCACCTTACGCAGAGCAGGAGCCATCTTATTGGTCAGGGTTCCTGCTACGATCATGACATCAGACTGTCGGGGACTTGCTCTGAACACGACTCCGAAGCGGTCCATGTCATAACGGGGCGCCGCCATGTGCATCATCTCCACCGCGCAACATGCCAGCCCAAAGGTCATAGGCCACAGGGAGCTCTGAGGGCACACAGAGACACTGTTACTAATAGTGCTGTGCAAAAAAAGACACATACATTACTTTCTTCAAGTCAATGGTCAATTAATTCAAAACCAGCAGGATTCAAATGTAGAGTAGAGATGCACCAAAATATCAGCTTTAAGAGGCAGTGTTGCTGGACTTGTTTATCAAATACCCAACAACTGCCTATCAATCAGTGTCGATGAGAGATTTGAGACTTTCCTTGTTTCCATGTCATGTAATTGTGCTGTGAATGTGACTAATGCTCAATCAAGCAACAATTCTGCTGGACTCACATCATACGTTTGTAGATGGGGGCCCAAAGAGAATGTAGACATTAATGTATTCCATACATGCAGGATGTTAACATAGCCCAGAGCCACTTATCGACTTACCCTGCGCGCCCAGTTAACCAGGTCGTCCAGCTTGGTGATAACATACTCCCCTTTGCTGCTGGCTACAGATGCTGGCTTGGCTGCTGCTACTGCAGTGCTCTTCTCTCTGACTGGAACCACACTGCAACAGAAGGAGGGGAAGGACGTTTAACATGTGCAGAGTGTTTACAGGGTGTCTGCTTTTCATTCTGATAATTACACCAGGGTATTTTTGGTAAGCCCACCTTGTGCTGGTATGCTCGCTTTTAGCACTGCTGTGCAAACTCTTCTGCTGAACAGCAAAAACTGTAATAGGCCTGTTGGATGGAGCGCAGGTCAGAGAAATAACAGTAATGAAAAAAGATGACGGCAAAAAATTAGCTAGAATCTTTACTGTAGCATGCTGGTATTTTAAAATAATCAGTGAAACTATGTAAAGCACCAAAACACTTTCAGTCCCACAAGGAGCAACACTGTAATATAGAGATGTGGAATTTATTCATTGCAATAAACTATGTGATGGACAGATGGACATATTTAATTGTGGAGGATGCTGATTTTTTCTGAGCTTTCTAAACTTGATGATGCCTTAAAGGTTTAACTTGAATGTTTGTCTGAACAGCAGGCAAGCTGAGCGCTCCTGCTGACAAAAAAAAAAACAAAAAACAACAACAGCAAATATTTCAGCACTGAGGATTGTTTACTCTCGCAATTTCCTTCAATGAGACATTGTCTACCATCAACAAAATAACTGATGGGCTGCCAAAAGTGAACGAAACAAAATCTGGATGGGCTGGAGAAATGCTGATGTTTGTGTCAGATGTGGAAAGAAGTGTATGATCTCATTAATGTGACATGGCCTATAGTAAAGTAGTAAATAAATATATCTTGAGTGAATATTCCAGCCTGAATTTTCGGTCTGCTGACTGTGAATTTAATTATACTTTTTAAATGCTTGAACAATAACCATATTTATGTTTAGTATGAAAAAGCAAACTCAAAAAACCCTGATAAAAATCATGATACGGTGGCAGCTGAAGGACCAGCAGGCCGGAGCTAAATTTCAAAACAAGGACCAGGATTAGAAGGTTCTTACCTTGTTGAAAAGGAGCCAAACATGGCCAGGCGAGGCGCTGCAAAATAAAGAAATTAAACAGATAGAAGAAAACTTATAATAATATTGACATACTGTGAGTATTTCAGGTGTTTTAACTGCTGAATGGTCCAAGTGGGGATCAAATGACTTTAGGTGTCATATAAATCGTTACATTGCTAGAAAACAACAGACAACTTTCAGGAGGACATAAAATGTGATTGCCGGTGAGGTTACCCCATGCCAAACTCTTATGCATCGTCCGGTCATTTGAAGTTGCCCCACTTAGAGCCAAAAAAACGAAGATGAACTGTTTTGAATGCATGCCGAATTTTAGAGTTGCACCCGGTGATTTCTAAAAGCCCTTAACTGATACTTTAAGTGGCGTAATGTGTACAAATAGAGGTAATAACCCGAAACTGACAGACTTTTACTGAGGAGTTTAAGTTGACGATCTATGCATAGCTGATGTCACGCACTGAAGCTAACGACACATCTCGCATGGTAGTCAAGCAACAACACTGATTAAATATTAAGTGACAGAGACTTTGGATAGTTTAAAAATGGCATGTGTCGTTAGATATGTTTGCTAATGTACCCGCTTACATCACAGCTCGAGTTAATGTTAGCTAACCTGGTTAGCCGCCATGCTAACGCAGACAGAGCAAGGTCAGCGTGCGCATTCACTAAAAGTTCCAAATCCGTCTGTCAGCACAGTCAAGACACTGGGCGGCACACTTATATGTGCATAATGGTTTAATGCTCTCAATAGCGTGCGTCTGAAAACACAATAATGTTCATTAAAAGCGTGTAATTTTAGTCAAAACATCACTCACCGACCAACGCCGCCATCTTTGGGATTCTGGTTACGTGAGACTTCCTGTGCCTGCTTAAGCTCGAGCCGCAGAGGGCGCTGCGGTAACGTTAGCAACCGGTTCAAAGGGTCCAAAACCAAAAAGGTCAAAACATTGCATTTTAATAATGCATTAATACTAATACTGGTGTTTTTGTGTTACTGTGGGACACGTAAGAAAGTTTACTGTGTGAGTGTTGATAGCCAGTAACAACAGCTGTTACAAAGACAAAACAATACAGTCCAATTGCCCTCTAAAGGTGCCCCAGCAGTGAGGCAAACATGATAAAATGCCCTCTAAGGTGCCCACACAAAGGGGAAAACATAACAAAGTTCTGTAATGGCTTTCTTAGTTATGGGTAAATCAGGGTGTCTCTTTATGTTACTATCTGTAATGAAGTGCCCCCTAAGGGTCCCACAAGTGGGAAAGCATGATAAAGTGCCCTTGAAATGAAGAGACGGGAGAGGTGTTTGCAAAATAAATGTTTCAAAGTTAAATTCTTTTTAATACAAACATGCTGTTTACAGGTGACCTTCATATTTTTCACACACACACACACACACACACACACACACACACACACACACACACACACACACACACACACACACCCTCAGGAAGCCTGAGTCCGCCACTGCTAAAACAGAAAATGATTTGTCACTTTATTTTTGAATAATAAGTTATGTAAATACATAACTACAGTAACATATTTTCATGCTGTCTGGATGCAAGTTCCTGATCTAAGCTTTAATCTGAGCAGTTTTACATCAGTGTAGAAAAAATTTTGGAAATGCATTATTAATTGATCATTTATTCTCTCAGAGGGTAACTTGTGAAAAGCTTTCTAACAAACATGGCCAAAACTCTGGAGCAGGATTGATTGGTCCCGGTTACGCACAGTAGTCTTTTTAAGAACTGATTTAGACAACATATAGGTTGGGACTTGAGTTTGACCCAGATAATCAAGCTGGAGTCTGGCTCTACTGGTTAAACTACATACAGATAGGTGTTGTCATAACAAACACATTTATTTAATCATAATTATTAGTTTGAAAATACACACCCTCATGTCAGGTAGAACTGCCTCTGATTTTATAAACCCTGGATGTGTTCTCTCCATCAGCACATTTTCAGTAACACAACTGTGATCTTCAATTTTTTTGTGTACGCTAAAAAAAACCTTAAATTATCCAGCTGCAGTCATGTTTTTCCACAAAAGCAGTGTATGAACACAGTGGATAACTATAAATCCCAGCACATGAACTCAACCACAACAACAATAACAACAGCAACAACAACCACCACCACCATCACTGTTGTTGGAGCTCTTGACCAAGGCACTGAATGGAGCTGCTCAGAGGCTGACGGCAGCAGACTGGTTTCACTGGGCAGCTTCCAGAGCAGAGGAGAGCGCTGATGAATGTGAAGCGACGTTCAGCTTTCTTTCCATGGATTTAAGAGTGTATCCTCCATCCCATGAAGCCGTGGCTGAACAGCAACACAAGCATGGACCAGAGTCTCAAACTCTAATTACCTTTGGGCCACTGGCCATGTTTAGTAGAGAAAAAAATAAAAACTCTGGTCAAGATTCAAAGTTTATTGTTAACTGACTGTGGAAACAGTAGCTGCCCTGGAGATTTTATATTTATCACACTATCTTGATCAGCAGACTTTCGTGGAAATGAGATGTTCAGATTTCAATTTTTGAAATCTGAACATCTTTGTTTGTCCCAAACAAAGACTGTGTAATCCAGTCAAAGGCTCCAGAATAGCTATGAACTGGACTCTGTGGTGAGATTCTTTTGTCCAAACTGTTGTTTGGAGAGGGTTTTTTTTTTTTTTAACCACAGGCTTCAGCACCAGTCTGAGCAGCACATCTTTCCATCTCCTTTCCTTGTACCTGTCACACTGATCTGAAGGATGTAATGCTGTGTGTTCTGTATGTAAACTCCATGAAAAAGTAATTAGTCATCTCTTTAAACTGTCTGTCCTAAAGGTCGAACTTAGTTTTAGGATTAAAAGACATATTTTGGTGACTGGCGTGGTGCAGTAAAATCAGAGTACACTCCTTGTACTGTCCCTTTCTTGACTGTCTTTATTACTTTACTTGACTTAACTGATCAGAATGAATTTGCTCTTTATTATAACAAAGTTCATTTGATTTTATTCGAATTCTGTGCCGTAGCTTAAGCGTTTATGTCTCTGTAACAAGCTGCACATCCAGACAAATCTCACTAAATGTTGCTTAAAAAAAATACAAATCTCGATTCATTTGTAAAATGGATTAAACAGTAAAATGTCTGTGAAGAGTCTCTGTCATCCAGGTCGTGGGTTGAATCGAGGGCAACTGGACTCGGTTGTGGATCTTGAAGACGTTTCACTTCAGTTCATATCGCTTCACTTCATTTCGCTTCAGTTCCAGAACTGAAGCCTCTTGGATGAGAAGGGAAATGCTGGATTTTTTGGAGACACAATGTTTTGGTCATGGACATCCAATCAGGTGTACCTGACAGTGTGCCAAAATTAAACCGTTCTTTAGTTAAATCAGAAAAAGCAAAAGAGTGCCAACATTTGAAGCTGAAGAATGTTTATTTTTACTCAATAAATACCTTTAGTCAAATGACTCGCCTTTAATTATAGTAATTTGGATTGCTCATTAATCTTCCTTTCAACCATCTTTCGCATCCTGTTTTTGTTTTGGCTTCGTTTCGGTGCCACAAACCCAGCGAGCAACATCAGCAGCAGTGAGGTCGCCAGCAGGGTGGGGATGGAGAGCAACCAGAGAGCATGGAGAGCATGTTATCACGTAATGACAGCCCCAGCACTGAAAACACACACTGCAGTTTCTCCAGGAATAGCTGCTCAGTCAAAGCAAAAGCAGCGACCGGTCAAAGCCGACTGAAAAAGATGAAAAGACGTTTTTTACAAATGGCTTTTATTCTGCCTTCACCATATACAAACTTTTTGGACAGTCAAAATAATAAAGTCTAAGAATTGAATTTGCTTTGCTTGTGGTTTTTTTTTAAGGTCAAACCAAATTCAGTCATATATTTAGCAGAGTTTTTAAGTACTTAAGAGTTCAAAACATTAAATATAGGCACTGGAATAGCTTAAAAGGACACGTGTTTAAAGACTACAGCATTGTTCAGAGGCTTCATCTGCCACTAGCAGGCAAAGAGCTCTTGCGTTTCAGATAATAAGCATGAATCCACATTTTTAAAAAAACAGTCCTGTATAGGAGGAGCAAAAGTACAAGTTAAGCCGTCACAGACTTGGAGGTTATAGTGGCAGCGTGTGTAGCTGTGCTGAACTGCAGACCACAGGAATGGCCTATTTTTGGAAAGATCTCCTCCTCTGAAAGAAGAAAGCGCAGCTCGCCTCCTCACTGAGAGTCCAGGATGACTGTGGGTAGGATGTCTGGTTTGCCACTCTGGTTCTGTGATGTTTCTGACCAGGAAGAGGGGGTGACCTGATTATAGAGGACGTCCTGAGAGCCAAAAAGTGGCTCTTTGAGATTCAGGATGTACATGAGGAACAGATTGAGAGCCACCATGGCGATGAGCGGGAAGACGGTCAGGCCGGAGCCGAAGCCTCGCCAGGAGCTGCACACGTTCAGGCTGACCCAGTAAACAAGCCTGCAGAGGATTAAAGAAACCAAAACAGGAAATCAGATCTAGTTTAAACCTCACCGCCTCTCTGATGTCTGTTTCACAAAGCACGATAACCAGTTAAAGCCAGACTCACTTCAGTCAGTCTTATTTTCAGGAAATTTTGTTTCATAAAAGAGGTTTAAATAAAGTGTGACATAAGTTACCATGGAAACGTATCCCTCCAGTTCTTAGGCTTAGCTTCACTTCCGGTGTTACAACCAATCTACCAGACTAAAACACAGTCTTTTCCAGTGGTGGAGGAAACACCTTTACTTAAGTAAAAGCACTAACACCACACTGTAGAAATACTCTATTAAATACAAGTCTTGCATTGATTAAGTAGAAGCATTTGACTATAATCAGGGGACTTTAATTAAAGTATTAAAAGTAAAAGCCCTCATACTGCAGAAACATGGCACCTGTGTTATACTGTTATATATCAAAAGATGATTATTACTAATGCATTCGAATTTAGCTCTTCTTAGCTCTTTTGCATAGGGCAACAACTAATGGTTATTTTCATTATAATGAATCTGGTGATTGCTTTCTCAATCAAGCAACAGATGGTCTGTAAAATTTCAAAATAATGAGAAATGTCACCACAATCACGTGTTTTGTCCAACCAATCGTCCAAACCTCAAAAATAGTTTAAAAAACCCCCAAATAATTAAAACTGTGTGATTTTATTGGTGTTATCTGATGTTTTACTTGTGCTTTTACTTGGTAGTTGTTTTTAATGTTGTTTCAGTTTGGATAAAATGCAAATTATTTGTTGCTGTGAAGTAAATTACCTGACGGTTCTGTTTGCTACTTCAGAATTGTTTGATGTTGCATGTTATTTAACTACCTTGTATATTAATTTTCTAACTTCTGATATAAATAAATCTTACAACACACATACTGGACTTGAACACACAACAACTGATCGAATAAGAGCAGAGAGCGGCAACAAACTGTGAGAACAGAGGAGTCTGGAGGAGCTCAGTTCATCTTTACTTGAGTCCACAATCTGCTGCCAAAATTCTCTTTGGCTTAGTTAATGACAGTGGTTGTGTTCTTTTTTAGCCATGTGAGAGGCACGGCTGCAGGAATGGCAATGTTGGTCTGTCACTCCACCACTTTGGTCCAGATTGAAATACCTCAACAACTTTTGGATGGACTGACATGAACATTTTCTGCAGACACTTATGGTTCTCAGAGGATGGAACCTAATGACTTTGACTCGGATCCCCTGACTTTCACCTGACTTTTCTGAGCGGCTTTTTTTACAAAACGCCCCCCTGCTCCACTTTCAAGCCTCACCTTCCGAAGATGAATATGGCAACCAGTATAGGCACCAACTTCAGCTGATCTTGAGGCAGTAAAATGGCCATAACGACAAGGTTGAGGACATAGAGGAGAAACTGTTCCAAGGATGCCGTGACAAACAGCTGCTGCACCGACTGTCCTCTGGGAAACGACTCCTGCAGACTGAGGGAGCCGTTGCAGAACTGGCACACCGCACCCATGAGCATCGCTGCGAGGGATAAAAGAGCAATAAGTCAGTTAGCATCTTGAATCTGTGCCATTTTTCCACAAAACAACTCTCAACATTAAGCAACTACTTGCTGCACTCGATCTCATCTGACAGCATACTTTGTTTTTCTAATTTCTTCATTTGAATACAACAACTGCCAGCAGAATGGCTCGCATGCAAATACTCCTCACTGTCAGCAGCTTGACAAATAGGTGAGAGGGAAATGGTCTGGACAGGCTTTGGGTTTGGATGTTTTTGCCACCTGCCCTCCCGTTCTGGTCGCCCAGATGGGAAGTGATTAAAATATTCTGAAACAATTAGGCCACAGCCTGGGAGACGAGAGACGCAGCCAACCTCTTATTGTAGTTTCCATTTAAAGCTATGTGCAGGAGAAGGAAATTATGCTTCTCTCCAGAGGCCTGGGGAGACGTCTGCTGCACTGAGGTTGAAAGCGCATGAAATTAAAGGGGACAGGAGACATTGAAACATTCCGAGACGAGGCGGCCAGACAAACCAAATCCTCTCTTAATCTTTATCTTTCATTTGTGACGATCACACGGCTCTTTTTGAATCTCAGCACAGGTGTCTGAAGCGTACCGAGCAGAATGGGGATGGCTGCCACCACACAGCAGCAGAGGGTGAAAAGGATGCGGCTGCCTATGTCGGGGCAGTCGGGGGGTTTAATGGGGACATAGAAATAGAGTGCATAGAAGATCCCGGCTGCACACAGAAGAGAGGCCACGACTGAGTAGAAAGCAGGAACCCGGCCGCTCCGACAGGATTTACACTGGCAGCAGCATCGTCCCCGATCCGAAGGCTCTTCTACGGCCTCGCAAGTCTCTCGCTGTCCCTCTGAGCTCCACACCGTCAGCTCCACGCTCTCTGGCGGCGGGCCTATCAGAGGTCGAGCCTCGTCCACAGTGCAGTCCAGGTTGGTGGATTCTGGACTCCATCTCGGTGTGTCTGTGCCGTTGGGAATGTCTCCCTGAGAGGCCGGGGTTGGAGTGCTGATGCAGTTTTCCGTGGCAGCGTCCAAATTGTGCGCTGTGATGATCGGACTGGAAACTGTTTGATCCAGCTCCCCCTCCTCTGTCTGATCTGCTCGTGGCTCATCTGGGAGGCCGTTGTTGGGCTGCTGGTGGCAGGGAGCAGAGCCTATTTAAATCAGAGCACATTTCAATACAACATCCAAAACCAGATACTGAAAACAATCAAATGCAGGTTCACACTAATCAGTTACTTCCTCTTTTTATCACTTCTTCATGGCCAGTGTGCACAGCAGAGGCCTGGCTCTCATTTAAACGTTTAGAGGGGTTTGCATGAGGCTTTGTAAAAGATGAGCGTGGTGACTTTTTATATTTATTGACAACAAATACCACTGAAAGACCCAAACTATAGCTAAGATTTGATCCTATTGAACGCAGTCAAAGCCTTATTCTTCCTCTGTGCCACTGAGCTCCAGTGGTAGGTTGATGTCCCTTCATTAAGATGAACACGATCCCTGTGGTTTTTATTGGTTCAATCCCACATACAAAGTCCTGCTGTAGTAAATACTCACCAGAGCACCAAATACGTATTAATCCGCAGCTGAAAATAGTCCCCAATAAATGCACTACTTGCTCCTGTCAGAGTAATATTTGCTATGTTGCCCTGTGGCTTTGTTAAATGAATTTTAAAAATGAAGCGACGTATTTGTGACCAGTTTTTTTTTTTTTTTTTTTTTTAAGATTTATGTCTTAAGGAAGAGCAAATAGGCTCAGGGCTGAGAGCCACAGACAGGGCAGGGAAGACAGGGAGTGTTGAGAGAATAACGTGCTGTTGGTTTTGGTCTTTTCATTGGATTTGTTGCAAATAAGAAAAATGGTCGCCAGAGTTATCCTTTAAACAATTTTTCCATCTTTCATTTTTATTCAATTCAGTTAATCATTAACTTTCCATCACGCACGGACTGATGTGCAGAAAAAGGCCAGATGACATCAAATTAAAGCTCAGAAAAATCAAGGTTTAGAAAACTGTTTTGAACCAAAACAAAAAAATCTGATACTGATTTAATCGATTCATGGTGGACTGGCTGTTGCTGATGTCTCAGCTTTAACCCAAGTGTTTTCACTACAGGCCCGTTGTATCAATATATATTAAACATCTCAGTGTTTTCTTGGTTAAAGCATGAGCTACCATGAATACTTGTGTTGTGGATGGTTGCAAATGTTCACCCACTTCAGATTATAGATGAGGTCTCTCTATTACAGGGACAGGGACAGTAATGTTAAACATTGTCTGCCTCGTGTATTTTTTCAACTTAAAACCAAAGTAAGTAAGTTGGTTGGTTATGTGATTTATTGTGTTATGCACATGTATGTCCCCCAGCCCACACAGACTTCATAAGACACCGCAAACGCTGTTGCAGTGGTGGAACATTTGTCAGAGAAGAACATAACTTTTTACACACAACATTACAATGCAAACAGGGAACTTTGTTTCCTGCCAGCAAATCAAATCTGCCACAAAAAAGGCTCCCATCCTAAAACCCAATCTTGCATTCATCCATCTTTCTAAAAAACTGTGGTACTTAAAACATCATATAATGAGCAATAAAACATAAATGAACTTAAAGTCCATTCAAGTCACAATAAACAAAGCCTTTTCTCTGTTGGTCGACCATTAAACCTGCCTGTTTCTAACGCTAATGCTCTATATTGGATGCGGTTATTGTTTCTGTCGATTGAAACAAAATCAAAATTCAAAAACATGCTTGCCAACCTCATCCTGCTTTGCTATGTCCTCCCCCGAACTACAAACAACTTCAACCAATAATTTAAACCTATATAAAGGATTTAAAGATCCTGAAACGTTTATGCAGTGATGGGGTGGGTGGTGATTTAATCCAGAGCTCCTGCAAGTCAACGTCAACCTCACCTGCTCAGCCTTATTTTCGAAATTAGAGAGACATGTGCACTGCTTATTAACTGCTGCTCTGCTTTAATCAGTCCTGACTCTGTCTTTACTCTCTCTGGATGCAGTCTGGACTCAAACTCGACTTTAGCTGTTGCTAATTTGCTCTGGCCTCCCCTCAAATCCTACAGCTCCATCAGACCGACAGTAAAAAGCAGCAGTAATAACTCACTCTTTGGCTGATCGGTTGCTGGTGGTGGTTCAAGGGAGCGCTGGGAGCCGGAGACAGAGTGGGAGGACGAGTGCAGCTCCTCCACCGAGGACTCGGGGCTGTCTGACACAGGCGCCAAAGAGATCTGAGTATCCAGGTCCAGGAAGGGGGAGAAGGAGAGCCTGGCCGGGTCGATGTCCTGGAGCTGGTTGATGATGTCGCTGATGGACTCCTTCATGCTGTCGAGCTCCTTCACGTTCTGCCGGTTAGTGGCCTGAAGCCCTGAGGTGCTCATAGTCACAGCCTGAGAGGAGCAGGAAGAGATAAGGCCAAAAAATCAGTGAAAGACACCAAACCAGGGACACATGGAGCACTGAAATCTACTCTGAGGAGAGTACGCAGAGATCAGCTCACGTCAGAAAATCATGGAGCAACAGTGGAAGTCTACGGAAGCTGGAGAAACCAAATCAGTTTTTCAAAATAAACTCAAAACCTTAAAAAATAAAAAACTTGTTGCTTGTTGACATTCAGTTTAGCACTTCTTAGTGGAAGGAATATGGTTTACCCTCCTGTTAGGCATCTATAAACCCTCCTAACCAAAGGTTTAGTGGGACTTTATGTGGAGTGATATCAAACTGATAACATAATGTGAGGAAATGGTCTTTTTTTTTTGAGAGAGTAAAGGAAATTAATGTTGATATGAGTTTATGTCTGTGGTCATACAATAATCGTCACTGACAGGATGTCAAAGTTTATCTTCCTCTGTGAGGCGATGCTGTTTTGCAGGTTTGAATTGTTATCGTTGAAGTTTTTTGTTTTCTTGAGACCTTTTCTAACAAAATCTACACATTAAAATTCAAATCTGATGGACTTTTGAAAAGACAGGAATAACATGGGATAGGATTGATCAACCCCTCCAAATGAGAACAGACCACATCTGTAGAGTCTAAAAAAAAAAAAAAGTACATTTTCTGTAAAACTTATAAATGAGTCGCACACACTACACAGAATATATATTCGTAATCCTGACTGTAACATTTGATCATGCAGTTGGGACACTGAGATCATGTCCTCTGTAATTTTTGTGGGAATTTGTGGGGAGTCTCTACAGTCTACAATTAAAACCTTATTCGTGGTGTGTATTTTACTGGCTGATTCCACTATGTTTAGACTCACTGTGCTTAAATTGAACAACTTTTGGGGCATCACATTATAAAGCACTGGAGAAGCAGCTTCAGAATACTGAAGTTTGAGGAATATAAAGCTGCTTTAAACCTCGGGTGAAAACAGACCGCTTATCTTAGCATAAAGAGTGGAAAATAAGTTTAAGTTCTTCTATGGATTAGTGGAATTATAAGGTGAATTTGGGATTTTGATGCCACAAGACAGTCTTTATGCTAATTTAAGAGAGTCATGGCTCCAGCTCAGTATTTAACAGAGACTTGAGAGTGGCCATCAATCGCCTCATCTTACTTTTAGAGAGAAAGCAGAAGAGAAAGAATCATTCGATACCTGTCACGTTCTGATACTTGATGCTACAAACACATTTCGGGTTGATATTCAGAACATAAATAAAATGCTCACAACCAGATCCTGAGGATGGGTACACTTGAACTTGTGATCTCAGTATTTCTAAAATCTGCCCTGCGTGAAGCTGTGATGATGGTGCACTACAGCTGTAGCTGGCCTCACAGCACACTGGTTTCCATCCTTTCTGACTTTCTGACCCCCTCATCCTCAGGTTATGGCCTCGGTGTGGTCAGTGTTTGCAAGCAGTGAAAGGTAAAACTACCCAGTCTTTCACTTATTTTAAGAATTTGTAGAACCACTACCAGTTGAAACTGTCCAGTGTGTCATTTATTTTAAACATTTCAGAGGCCTAAAGAGGTGATGGTACCTAATATTCTGGATGAAAAAGCAAAAATGAGAAGAAAACATTAAAAGTTAAAAAAAAAAAAATCAGTAAGGGTAAATTCCTTTAATTATCTGATGGTCCCTCTGATTCAGTATGATCAGACATAACAGGAGGCAGGATCAGGTTGGTAACAGGACTGTGAACCATTCTCTATGGTGGGAAAAACACCTAATATCATAATTAAGTATAAAATCATAATAGTGAATCAGTACAGAATAGTTTGGACACCAGTGGTGGAAAGTAACTAAGTATATTTACTCTAGTACTGTACTTAAGTACAATTTAATTGACTATTCCCGTTTTTAGTACTTTTTACTTCTATTGTGAAACATCTCAGAGGGAAATGTTGTACTTTGTACTTCACTAATCAGCTGCAGCTACTCTTCAGGCTTGGATTTTACGATCAAACCATGCGATCACTTTTATAAAACACAGGATCCATGGTTACAGATTAAATGACCAAACAGTGTATGAGGCAGTTAAAAATAGCTTCACCTCGAGCCACTACAGCACTAATGATCCACACTCTCTGCAGGGAGGGGGGGTCACTCTGCATAATGCAAACTGTTTATACTTGAACTACATTTTGTTGCCAGTACTTTGTTTAATTATAATAAAGTAGTAAATTATCTTTAGTGAATGATCTGAATATTTTTGGGTTTTTTTTTCCCCAGTCACTTCTTGCCATGAAAACGCATTAAATCCACTAATTGCACGTCGGTTTGGACAAACAGCTTCTGAGCAGTGAGTGTAAAATATGACCAGGGGCGCGCCTTTGTTGCTCCGCCGTTATGGTGTATGGTGATTTTCTCTTATTAACATCTGCAGACTGAATTTGGAGCGTTTTCTTCGGGGTGTTTTTGGCGCACATTCAGCTGTGGCGCACGCAAAAAAAAAAAAAAAAAAAAAAATAAATCTGCGGCGAGGATTTTACCATGTATAGAGCGCAATTAGGACTCGGAGGGTAGTAAGTCTCTGTGGTTCTCAGAGCTGGCGTGGATGTGGAAACGCGCGTAGGGGGGCAATGTGCTTTTTTTTTTTTTTTACTCCCCGCTGAAAAATAACTTTCCTCCCGCTGCCGAGCAACTGTGTCAAAGACAAACTTTTAAAATTCCTCTTCCACAAAGCACATGAAGCCTGGTCTTGTCTGCCTTAGTGGAAGAGCTGAGGGAAAAGCTTCATGGGGTGAGAAACAGATCAAATAAAGCCAAAATGCGCCCGAGCCCGCATGAATCTGTGCGTAAAGGACACACGAGTAAATTCTGAGGTAGAAATCTTATAGGCTGTGGCCATTCAGCAGCAATTACAACAGCTCACTGTTTGACTCCAGAGACAAATGTGAATAAATGCAAAGCTAAGCCTTTTATGGAATCAGAGGCATAACTCGGATAAATGAACTTACTTTTGACGCAGCTTGCGGAGTGTTTGGTGAGTCTACTCTTCTCTCTCTCTCTCTCTCTCTCCTCTCTCTCAAAAAAAAAAAGGAAAGAAAGAAACCCCTCCGTCCGTCTCTGCCTTTCTTCCCTCCCCCTCAGTTTGCTTTTTGTCTTCCAGGATCCTGAACTTCTGAATCAAATTTCAGGACGGACAAAATACAAGGCTTTTCCTCCGCCCACACAAGAGTTCTCTCTCCCTCTCTCTCTCTTTTTTTTCCTTCCTGGGTACCATGTCAAACACCATATGGAGCAAATAAAACCAGAGGAGCAGGAGGAGGAGGAGGAGGCTCTTACTTTCAGTTTACCTTCAAATTCAACGTAAACAACCACATCACAAACACGAGTTTATCTAAACAGGACAGTAAACATTTACACTGAAACTAAACTGCAGTGCTCCTCTAATATTCATGCACAGGCTGATGGTGTGTAGACTACTGCTGTGTAATGACTTTAAGTCATTACACACACACACACACACAGACAGACACACACACACACACACCTATGTGGAAAATAGAGACAAAGTTGTGAGACTTATTTCACTTGAGTTTATTATTGATTTCCATTCGTTATTGGAAACTTAATTCTTCATTTATACTGAATTCTTCGTTCATTCGTAGATACATTTCACACGTTCAGTTCACCTTCTGGCTTCTGAATGAAAGGCTCTAGCTTCACATTTAGAAATAGCTGGGAGTGAACTGATCTCTCTGAATTTTACATGTAATTCGAGCTGAATCATGTGGTTCTTTTCCAGGAACCGTCTTGGGACATTATTTGAAAATAAATTGTTATTTACAGACCTGTAAACCAGTGTTATCCAGTTTCACAGACACAGATTCTGTATTTTTCATATTGTTCTTTTCAAACTAGGTATGGTTCATATTTATGATTCCATACAAAGAATTCGTTTTGTGGACAGTTTTCCTCAGGAACAAGTGAAACTTTCTTCAGTTTGTGTTTGTGGGGAATCTGTCGCGCTATAGATGAGTTTATATCCCTGCATGGTGACAGCAGCCTTACATATTTTAAAGGAAACTGTTTAATGTGATGGTAAATGTGTGTGTGTGATCTTCCTACATTAACACACTGTTGCACTCTACCTCTTACTGCTTTAACACAACAGTGATTCCTCCGTATTTCCACAAATCTTTTCCATTTGCTCCTCTGAACTTTTGCTTTCCTGCTGCACAGGAAGTGATGAGCTTTGTTTTAGCAGCAGGAACTTTTTTTTTTTTTTTGAAATTAAAAGGAACCAGCAGTTAACGCCACACCACAGAAATGGAACTAAAACCCCAGAGAAGACGTCAAAAAACATAAAAATCTGACTGTGATCCATCAGTATGATAAAATACACCAGCAGAGGGGATGGGTGGAATAAGCATAAATTCATAATTTTAACAGAGGATGACACAGATGTGAAGTTTCATTCTGCCGTATCACTGTTACCTCACTGACGATATTAACATCTGTCCACTTTAACATCCTCCTCCTCCCCTGTCTGATCTGCAGCAGCTTTCCTGACAAATCGCACACATCACAACTCCAGCCTTAAACTTAATATCAGGTCACAGGGCTGAAACACAAAACACACAGTCTGCTAAAAGTAAAGCAAGAAAAAGGACTGAAGCCTAAGTGCCTTTTGTCCCCATTTATTATCATTAGAGTAATTTTATTGCATTAAAAAAGCATATCTAAAATTTACAGTGATAACAGCAATATAATCAATAAATAAAAAATTAGGACTATAAACAATGTATTTCATGTTTTGTCATGTAAATATACACAAACACTGGGAATCAGTTTATTGCTCTGTGGAATGAGTCTTGGTGGAAAGAGGTTTAAGTGATGAACGACCTGCAGCATGTTTGGAATACCGATCTGCCGTCCTTTTAAGTGATCAGGGAGAACGGAGGAGGGCGAGCAGGTCCACCACAACGCAACGGGCTTTGGGTTAGCCAGTTCCAAATGTATGCTGCTTTTTTAGCCAAAGCCAAAAAAAAGAAAGAAAGAAAGCAAAAGTCATGTAAAGCAGTTTAGGTGACGGGTGGTGGTGGTGGGAGGAGGCTCTGTCAGTCCTCTGACAGCAGCCTGTGGAAGTGATCCTTCCTCTTCTTCAGCACCTCCCGAAAATCCTCCTGAAAAAACACAGCAGCAGATAATCAGACAGAACGATGAACCTGGGGGAGGAAAGACAGCAGGCAGATGCTGCCGCAGATAACCAGCTGTTTTATTCACAACTGAGTGTCCGGTAAAAACTGTGAGAAACCGACCAGCTGCACTCTCACTGAAAAGTAACCGACAAAAACAATCTGCTGACGCTTCAAACAATAACATCCAGACCACGTTAAAACAGGCCAGACTTTACAGTAAAACACTCCTACAGATGAACGGATCAGTTCTTTAACACCGCTAACACTTTCTTTTGATGCTTAAGCACAATTCTAAGGATAAAATGATCCAACGTTTACTCCTCTGATTCTAATCTCCTAACTGATCTGATATCAGTGCTGTGTTTCTCCCACATTTAAATTCTGTGGGATTTCAACTCACAGTTATTTTCATTATCAATTAATCTTCTGATTACATTTTCCCCAGTCAACCATTTGGTTGGTATATATTGGAATTGCAGCAATTAGTTGATTAATTACTTAGTCGATAGAAACTTAATTGGCAACTATTTTGATAATTGAAACATAGACTGATAATATGACTGGCGTACCGCTGCAGACAGTTTCTCCATGTAAGGGATGAGTTTCTGGAGTTCTCTGTCCTCGGACTCCCCGGACCAGCTCTTGATGGGAATCGTGTTCATCAGCTATGAAAACACCAGAAACCGAAATTAATTAAGTCCGTTTTCATTGTGCATTAGAGACATGATACCATTGTTGGACAAATAATATGAGGTCTGAAGATGTTTTCTATTCCTTTTGTCACCAAATAACATGAAAAGACCAAAACCAACACTGAACTGATCCTGTCCAGCACTGTCTGTATGTCCAAACCCTGATGGATCTCATTTATTTCATAGAGCTCTGCTGTTGTTCAGATATGATTAAAACACATAAAAGTCACCACCAAATGCAGTATTTAATCCACTTTGACTCTCAGTAACTCGTGTTCTTAACATTTATGTCATAAGTGAAACACACAGGGTACCAAGTTAGAAGGTGCTGAGAGACAGACTAACACACTGCTTTGGACTTTTCATAGGATTTGTTGATAGTAACAAAAGTACAGAGTATCACAGCATTAGATCTAAAACCACAGCTCCACAGTGCTTACATGGTACGGGTATGTGTGTGGTGCGTTGTCCAGAACCACCGTCTTGGTGAGGTCTCTCCCCAGGATGCTGAGATCTTTGATGTAGTGACCGAGGACGCAGGCGCAGTCGTCCTGATACAGACGATGTCTACAGGCAAAAATCAAGAAAATGTTCAAAAACATTTACACCTAAGCCAAGTGAGTCTTTGACTTATATGCAGGCTGCCGATGTCTGGAGCTGCAACGCTTTGATGTAGAGGTGTGTGTCTCTGCCGATACCATATGTATCTACACACACAGCAAACTATAGATTTCAAGCAGATGCCACATGTCAAGCAAAGTGTGGTCCTACCTGGTGTATCTAAGATGTATCTGATAAAGAGGCAGTTGTGTTATTACTACCTGAAAACTAATTTATACACTTTCTATTTGACACTCCTGAGCAGCGCCCTGAGGTCAGTCCGCTGGTCACAGATGGATCAGCAGCAGGCTAACACTCGCTGGCCGAGTCTGATAAACCTGACAGAGCGCACACAGAGTTTACGAAAAAGTGGAAGGAGGCGTCAGGGAGACATACCGAAACAGTTTTCTCTGCGGGTCCAGGATGTCCAGTATCTTCTCAGCGTATTCCTTCTTTGCACATGTGTAAACAAACAGCTGGAACAGAACACAAACAGCATCTGGAACCAATTCTACCCAAACCAGAACTCAACAGGCATCAAGACACCATGAAAGCTACATACTGTTGAATTTCTTTTTACATACAAAGACAAATAAGATAACGTGGAATTAAACTGACTGAATTACATTAAATTGCAATTAAAATAAAGGGGGAGGTGAGTATCTGTCTCTGGAGATGAAGAGTTTAGGTTCTGAAAACTTGGGGAGGATCTGTTCATCAGACAAGCTTTCAATACTTGAAGTTTAACTTTGCAGAATGAAACTTTCAGTGGTGAATGTCACTGAAAGTTAACAGACAACTGTACCAATAAATAACCAGACAATTTTATAGCAGATTAACTCACTGATTAACACACACCTCATAGATTTTTGCCATGGACTGCAGAAACTCTTTCACGTGTGGTCGCAGAATCATGTGCACCTGTTGAGAGCATGGGAGCATGAAACAATAAATGAATAAGTAAATACATATCCTCCATTTTCTGTCTCAGTTCCTGTTGAATCATCTAAACCTGGCACAGTATTTTAAATGATCGAGACCTGTTTTTGTTTTGCGGTATTAAAAAAAACGTATCCTGCATTTCTCAGGATCATTGGTACAGCTTAATCCTAAAGCTGACAGAGTTCAAGTCTACAAATCAGTGTGAATTGTATTCTGGTTCACAGGGTGAGTTATTACTACAAATGTTATCCCTCCATTCTCAACAACAGAAAGTGGCTTGTTTGTTTGTATCTCTACTTGTTTGTCTAATTTTGCAGAGACTTCTAACTTCAGTGCAGAACTTTTCAACAGTCCATTATCAGTTTTGGTATGTTGGGGTTTACATGAATGTGCAATCAAGGAATTTAGAAAATGGTCTTTTCTTCCACTTTACTGCAGCTGTGGGTTTTATTCCAGGTGATTACCGAATAAAATAAACAACAACCAGCCACAGCGCCCCGCTGGTTATCGTTACCGTTGTTATAGTTATTGTTCACTCTGATATTTCCCCACATTAAGACGACATTCCCTCATATCTCCTGCTTCCTGTCATCCCTCACTGAAGAGGACACAAACACACTAACAAACACACATTCTTCTATCATCTTATCACTTTTTTCTACCATCTGCAATAAATAGTTCTGTGTGCTTAACCTTTAACGACAGCTGCTTGTGCTGAGTGGTCACCTTGTACTGATGGTCCTGGAAAACGGTGTGGAAGGTGAACTCTGCGTCCTCAATCACGTTCAGAGAGCTGAACATCAGGGTCTCCTCCTGGAAGGACACAGATCAATCTGACTTAGGTTGTTTTAGTTTTTAAAGACTGGTTCTTCATTTTGAGTATGTTAGGGCCACCCTACAAGAAGGGTTAGGACTCCCTTGTAGCAACACGAATAATTATCCACACCTTTAAAGATCAAGTGAATCTGAAACTCCAGTACACCAATCAAGACCATGAAATGTGGTTGAAAGATCAGGAAAAATTAGATAATAAGTTATGTAAGTAAATGTAATATAAGTTGCTGTTTGGATTTTTCTGTATCTGAATTGTTGTGCCCATGTAATGAGAGAGGGAAGCCACAGAGGTGTAAACTCACCAGATCAATCACCAGTGTGGCCTCTGGAGTGCTCCTTGTCTTGGGGGGAATATCTCTGAGTCGGGGTTGGGAATGCTGAGACTGTGATGGTATGTTCTTGATGAATGTAAATCTGGAAAAGAAAAGAAAGAAAAAAAGAGTATTTCTTTTAGACACAGAATGAAACACTGGCACCTGGAGAGTTGTGTACAAAGTGGACATGAAACAGGGAAGTGGTGACCAGTTCTGGCTCTGCAGAAATAAAAAGAAAGAAGGGAAACACTCAAGTAAAAAAATGTATATACATGAACATCTTTAATCTTGAAAAACCAACAAACAACAACAAAATAGTGAGAATGCTCCACTGTGATGTTACTGACTTTATGTCTCCAGGGGTGGAAAACAACAACAACAGTAGAAGTAGAAGGCATGTACTCACGGACTGAAGACGTCGTCATCCTCGTCTCCGGCCAGAAGTTCAATGGAGCCATAACCAAACACACCTTGTTCTGGGCTCATCAACACATTGTGTCCAGTACCTGCACACTTCATATCTGGACAGAGAAGAAATTCAACACATACAAACTGTAAACAACACAATTCTAATGAATCTCGGAGTGAACATGGAAGCCTAATACTTTGGGGCCCAGTCATTCAATGAGATTTCCATGCTTCAGAACATGAATCCAGCAGATGTTTGCTTTATTGCCGACATTGTTTCTGAATTTCAGAAGGGAATGGTAAGGACTCATACAGGCTGTTGTAAAAAGGACAGAGACTGGGAGGTTACCACAAGTCACTAGAACGACGTTGGTATGTTAATGTTGTGGTTGGTGAGTGAGTTTCCTCCTCCAGTCACTTTCAACATAAAGAACACAAGCTTAAAAGGGACCGGACAGTTCTCATAGGGGATGAAAGAGCTGTTTAACTGTCAGGTGCATTTCTAATGTCGCAGAACAGAAAAGTGGTTAAGGATGACAACTTTGTCTTTTGGGGGTCTCGTTTTTGTTATTCCAGACTGCTTAAAGTCCTTCAGTTACAGCAGCTGTACTCACTCTCTTTGCTGGGTGTGAGGAAACGCACGATGGGCGAGTAGATGTTTCTGGCTGTTGAGTTGCAAGGAGATACTGTGTTGGTCTCTGACAGTATGCGCTCATGGCGCATGATAGACCTGATCGGAGTCTTGAAGGCCAGATCTAGACCACAAGCAGACAATCAAGTAAGAAAACACAGAAACAAGAGCAGGAATTCAGATTCAGAAAAACAAGGTTCAATTAAAAGAAAAAAAAAAAAACATCCTTGAGAATAACTCGAGGCTGCTAAACATGCCTGTTTCTCTGTCCTCAACAGCGATAGCTCTTTTCCTTGCCCGGCCACGAGGCAGTGGTCGCCGAGTCATTGTGGGAACATCGTCATCTGAATGGTGGGAGTCATTATCCAAAGTCTCCTCAACCTACAGAGTAAAAAAAAAGAAGAAAAAAAAAAGATACCCTTATAAACCAAAAACCCATCAAGTTCTGGTTTTCATGTCCCCTGTTGAGGTATAATTCAAATGATGTTCAGGTCTCCACTCTCAACTCAAACTGATGAAAACTGCGCAAAGTGTGATTGTTTTTAGACCAAAATACCAAACACCACCACAAATGTTGCCCCTAAGAGGTCTTTTATCCAGGATGGCAACAACCAATGAAGTTGTACTATTTCAGTACAGCTGCGGGAATGGTCAGCATAACTCACAATACGATACTCTCACCAGACTCCCTGCTTTAAACAAGCAGGGAGTCTACACTTACTCACAACACAGGTATGTTGTTTGCACTGCAGAGACCGATACAAGAGAATATTACTTAAATGCAAAACAGACACAAAGAGATGAAAGGCTTGACTGGATAAAATCAAACCAGTTCAGAGTTGAAATGTCTGCTGTACAGACAGGATTCTTAACGTATGTTTGTTTTTGTCCTTATTTAGCAAACTATTTTTTCAGTATTTCTGAAGAAAAACAGTCAAATATTATATTTATTTGATGTATTATACTTTTTTTCCCCAACTCTGCTAAGGTCACACTAAAGGGAAATACCCATGTGCGAACCATAAATCAAACTACCATGGAGAGCAAGTATACATTGCTCCTCTCCCCAGTTTGCGTGCATGTGTCCTGGTGGCCTACTTTTAATGGGACCCTCTCTCACATGCAACTGGTCTTTAATCCTCTGTCAGACACCACGTCACAGCGCTGTATACTCACAGAGTACAGGGATGCAGCCCTAAGCACTGGAAGAGCTTAAAAGACGTAAGCATTCATTGACTGCATGGGCTCTGCAAACAAGTGTGGAGTACGGCCGTATATCCAATATATTCTCTTCCTTTCAAATTAGTCTGATGCAGATTATAAAAACCTCAAACTGAAGGTAAAAGGTGACACATTAACTCACAGCGTTGCAAAAGCTGCAACGATTAGTCAATTAACCAATCAACAGAAAAGTAATCTGCTTTTAATCATCAAATAATCGTCTTACCCATTTTTTTTTAAAAGAAAAGAGCCAAACAGGATCTGATTTCAGCTTGTAAATGTGAGAATTCATAATTTTATTTGTCAAATACAATATTCAACTGAATCGATTGTTTGGGGGAAAAAATGATCAAATCGATAAGGAGAGCAATCATTAGGCTTATCTGTAACTCATAGTTCCCTCTATGAGGCTATTTTATACATACACACATCCACAAGAACCATAAAGCTGGATTCTCTAACACAGTCTGAAGAAAAACTGAACATCTAGAAGGTGGAATTTAAAGTGTATGTAAGCTGCATTAGTTTTGAGCTTATTGTACCCATTAAACTAGCTGTGTGTATCTTACTGTTATTATTGTTTTTATTTAATGGCAAAATAGGTCCAGAACACCTGTACAAACATACAGGTTCATACAGAGCAACATAGAAAGGTGCAAATTATGATAAAATGAGATGTTAAGAATGTCTTTATCATTTTTAAGCAATTTAACATTAGTGAGGAGACTATTTGAGGCAAGAAGTGAGGACTGACTGGTACATCTTTAAGTACTCTGTGCTGTACTGGTGACAGTGTGTTACCCCCTTCTCATTATATTGAACTAAAATACATCTCAACAGTTTCGGGTTATTCAAGTAAACAAGAGTTTACTCTTGGAGCAGATCAGGGATGAAAAGCCACCTATCTTCCAGCTGCTGCTTTACCACAACAACAACAAAAACGGTGAGCTAACGCGACTAGCGACTAGAACTGTTGTGTTATGGGAACACTGGCTAACCAACGTCCGGCTAACTAGCATCACAACAGATACGACTTCCTGTAGTCCCGAATCTGCGACTAACACGATGAGGACTGTTATGTCTGACATTTACGAGGCTATTACTAGCTTACTAACAAAGAAAATAATCGTAGCAAATTAGTTACCTTGGTTTGAAGCGGGCTTTCGGTCACCGAGAGGCGCCTTCGTCTCGGTGTCGCTCTAGACCGGCGGGGGTTACTCCTCGGAGTCTCCGAACAAGCTGCAACCGTTCTTTGAGACCTGAGTCTCATTTTTCTTCTTCATAAGGGACTTATAAACATCGAAAAACGAACTCTTCCAGATGCTTTTCTTTTTTTTTCTTCCCTTGCCTTTTGTTTTGTTAACCCCCACCAGACTGCGTTCAGTAGCTGACTGAGAGTCGGCGTAGCTCCGCCCGCCCCGCTCATCCCGCCCCACGCTGCCCCGTGTCCTCTCGAATCGCTCTGTGTGTTTAAATCTGCCGGGTGCGATAGGTTCACTACTGCGGACACTGCTATTGGGCGGTGCTTCAGAAAACATCAGCCTCAACGTGAGATGCGAGTCACGTTGCAGGGCTGAAGACCGAGGTAATGATTATGTATGAGGGGAGAGTGCTTATTTATTGTAGAACAGCACAGAAACCTTATTTCAAATGCCATTTTCCCTCAAAACTATATTTTTTATTTTTATTTATTGAAATTATTTTAAATTCAAAAATACAGTAAGATAACGACAGGATAAATACCAGTTTAGATACTGGATAAAAACTAGGTCAAAAGAAAAAAAAATAAATAAAATTTTTTTCTAGAGCAACACACACCTTCTTTTAAATGCCATTTTCTCTCAAAACCTTTTTAAATTCAAATACTTACATACTAAGCTATGGTGAGCTTATAAAACACGATGCTTTGTCCCAGATGAAATGACTCAACAGCAAAGTTTAATTAGCTCCACCTCCACCATCTACAACAACAGATAGCTGCCTTAGTAATAATAATTATTTAATATCATAGTAATATTAACATAGACATGAAAACAGGACATTTTTCACGTTATACTTTTTAAAATTTACTGACTAAAACATATCCCACCTTACCTTTTGTGTGAGAAATATTTAGGCCACTAATTCAGATCCATTAGTCTCTTCCCTTTGTTTGTGATTCTATTTAATCATGGTTCACTTTAAAATTATGTATTGATATATGGTTTTGTACATTTCATTTTACTTTATTTCACCACATTAATCTACTCTGTATCAGTACTCCTTTCCAAGGAGTAAAACCTGCATAATGATTGATGTTTGAGCTTAGTCACTTTCTGAAGTCATAAGCATAAAAGCCAGTGAGCACATGAGTGAGCACATTTTAATTAGATTAGCTAACCAATTAAAAAGGAAGGAACATGCAATGTTTTAATTGCAGTGATGAACAGGTTTGCTAAGTTGTCGTAGGATACATAAAAAGCATCCAAAGCTCTGCTGATGTTTAAGAAAGGTGGTATTTTATTAATTTCAGATTCAAAATAAAAGTATTCACACAAACACATATTGAGTAAATAGGCAAGAACAGCTCTTCACCCTTCAAAAAAAAAAGAAAAAAAAAAACAACAAACAAAAAGAAAACAGTTGCATTGCCCACCACCACTTCATTATTACCGTGGTTACTGGGAGACATCCCATTCATCAAAAATGTAATCATTTATAGAAAAAGGAGGAATAAGCGCACATTAATAGAACAGACTGAAAACAACTTGCAGTACTAACAGTGGTACTAGAAGCAGTACTTGTTGTAGTACTAGTAGTATTTAGCTGTTGAGCTGGAGGTTCCCTGTTGTTGGTACTCAAATGAACTAAACAGCAGAAGTGTTACGACCTTGTAACACAGAAAGATGCAGAGAGCCAGAGAGAACGCCACCTCAGAGTCTAACATGAACCTTTTAGTTCACCAACCAGGGTGAAAAAATATCTGCTGAGGATATTTATTTATATATTTGTATATCCAGCCAATATAATTTTATAAATACTCCACAATTTTTGTTTTCAATAGAAACTCATGTGTATTATGTGTAGTAAATGTGTTCATATCTAAACTCAGAAACTATATTGGTATGTTACAATTCATTTCAGACCCTGGTGTCAGCCCTCACGCCCTCTTTGTGTGGCCACTACACGGTAACTTCAGCCCTAACTGGGTTAAATGCATCAAACTGGAGGTAGAGGTAGATTTTCCTGAGAAGAAGTTGTAAGAGACAGAGCCTTGTTTCAGTTCTGAAGTAGACGCAAAGACACGTGAAGCCCCCCACACACACACACACCATATCACATGCCTCCCTAAAATAATCACATTATCATTATCGCTATATTAATAAATCTGCTCTAAATGTAATCTCTGTGTGCTGGGGTTGCTACAGCATTTCTGAAAAAAAAAAAAAAAAAAGCAAAGAAAGCGCAAAAAACAAAACAAACAATATAAACATGATATAATCCAGAGCCCTAAAAGCCACATTTCAGAAATAATCTATTTAATGAATCTTAGTAATACAGGTTAATTCAGGTTAATTCATACAACAATTGTCACAGCAGAAGGCATCTTGTTATTTTCTCATCATCATTTTCCCTTCTCCACAGTCCACCTGATGGAGGTAAAGTCAGTGGTGAAGTCCAGTCAAAAGCCCTCGAACCCACATGCACCTTAACCCGTAAATGTTCCAGTAAAATTTCCATGTCGGCTGCATGTGGGAAAAGGAATTGGGAGTTTGTTTTTCACGCAAGACGCTCTGGACCTGCTAAGTTTTCAAGAGGTTATTTTAGCTACAGCTCTGGTGAGAGTAAAAGCAGCAATATTTCAAGATAAAACGCCTGAAAGTTATGACGTTCTTATGTTATGACATTTTGACAGACAGGGTTTGGCGCTGATCAAAAGCTCAGACATCTGAGATTTGGGAGTTGACTCCTGAGCAGCGCTACATTTACTACTTATACTGTCGGGAAATCAAACCCCAAGACCAACAGAATGCATTTTGCATGAAGAAAATTAGCCATTGTTCTGATCTGTACAACAGCACGTGAATGCATCAAACAAACAGACTTTTGAAATCAATCCAAGCTTTTAACTGCATTACCACACAACACTATGACAAAGAAAAATAAAGCCAAGAACTGCAGGTGCAAAGTCTTGAGCGAGTATTGTCTATAAACTAATGATGAAAACCACCTGCAAATTCCACCAGAGAAAGCGGCTGCAGACATACAGATACATAGATGTAGAGAAACAGACAAAACAGGATGTTTGATTATTAATTGTCCACTGATTGTGGTTTTAATTTGTGAATTAAATCTTTGTTTAAATACTTTGAAGAGCTACTGACTCAACTGATCATTTAAGTGTTCTGTGATGATCTAAATGCCACTTCACCTCAACGAGAAGAAAACTCTGGAAACACTGGAAGGAAATGAAGCTATGAACACTGAAAATGTGTGATTTTTAAAAAGTCATACTGAAGGACATTGATTCTGTGCAGCCTTCAACCAAATCCCTAACTTCTTCCATCTAGGAAATCTCAACTGATTGTGTGTCATAATGAAAACTTCCACTGAGGGGAGCTCTTACTGCAGGGGTTGCAGCTTCTCAACCATACTGACGTCTATCATTCCCCTTACGTTGCTAAAATGGTTATCAATTAAAGGTGTGAGTCACATTTTAGCTGCTATCTGATTGTCTGTGGTCTGTACAGTCTCTTTCATTGTCAACCCGAATTCATCACCAACATTTTGATTGGTTTTCCTGTATGAACGTAGCCTTTAACAGGATTCTCTGTTGTGGCTGAAGCAAAGACATCTGCCAAAGCTTTTAGTCTCTGAGGTAGAAATGAGGCTTGATTGTGGTTGAAGGGATGTCAAAATGTTTGGAGGTATACTGTGTTGCCATAACGTCTCTTGATTGTCGCTACTACGCAATTTAAAAAATGCCAGCGTTCTGTGAAGATGCTGCCATATACAGAGAGAGAGAGAGAGAGCTGCAGTACCTCCACTGTTCAAATGCAAATATCTCGCAGATCCGGTCGACAGACATATGATAAACATGGATCCAGTGAATGGGGGCAGGTGCTTGAGTATTGCCTCAGGGGCCTAAGGGTCACAGGGTCAAATCCGAAGAAGAAATGTTGATCCTTTAGATCATGATTGATTGAATTTTGCTTTCTCCAGCAGCCCCCCCCCCAACACAAACCAAAGCTTTCAGCCACAGCATGTCTCTATTTGATTGTCGGCCATTACCAGCAACATCTGCTTCTCAAGAAAAGACAGAGACATGCTTTCTGTGCCACTGCACATGAGTGAATACATCATTTTACGTCGTAACATAAAATATACAGCAGCTTCTGCTTAAACGGAAGAATCAAGGAGAAAGTTGATTGAAATCTAAATGAGCTTAAAATGAATAACACAGAAGGTAACATTAGTATCTAAATGTTTTATTTAAGGTTTCATGTATGGTCTGTGAAACTGATTAATAATGAGCATCAAAGGCTCATATACTTTTTCCACAGGTTGGCTCTGAACCTCAAAGGCTTCTCCCTCTACTTCATTGTTTCTCCTACTTCACTTCACTGCCCTCCAAGGCAGAATGAAGGAGACCTTCCATGACATAAACATGTCTAAGTCCAATCGTAACCCAGCTATCTAAAGCCTACAGATCTAAACAAGGCTTGGTTTTCATGGTAAATGCCTAATAATGAACTACAACTGTCATCAAATCCAAACCAGGCTATAGTCATACAGACTGATAATTCAGTGTAAATGTAACAATAAAAATTTTAAGTGGTTTAAAGAAAATTGTTGCCAAAACCATAAAACCCAAACTGAAGTAAGAAAAAGATTTAAATTTCACTGATATTTCAAGATGTATATGTAGCTACATTCCATAATGCTTTGGATAAATGTTTCTATCAAATGCAAAGAAGAGAGATTAGCCTTAGTGTGGTGTGTACTGACTCATGTCAACTGTCCACAATGAGGCAGCAGCCAGAAGACACGGGCCTGTTTAACATTAGCAACATTTTTCCCTGAAGAAAGCCATGGACTTCCTCTGAAACGGATCTACACTGAGAGCCTGATCAATATTGCAAACAGGTTTATGAATCTTGACATCAGGCTAAATCGTACGAGTCAAAAGAGCATCAATGCCATTCACGTTTTAAAAGGCAAGCCGACTGAGGACCGATTGGTCTGCTGGCTGACTTCACAGCCACACTGCAGGGCAACAGCTGCAAAATAACTAGCGATTTGACTATATCCGCCTGTCCTGTATCTGTAAACGGACTTCTCCACTGTTGCGAAGCGAGTTGTTTGCAGATTTAAAAAAAAGGAACCTGGTTTTGTATTATCTCCCTCCTATGTAAGGCTGCCGATAGAATCTTGCACAAACTGGAGTTTCAGTTCTGCAAATGGTTCTCAGACATAAAAACATTTTCATTGGTTAAATTAAACCTCTGTGGTCAGAGCCAGTTCTTAAGCGCTAGACTGATACCCAGAGACAAAATACAGATCTAGGAGAGGAGGAAACTTTTATCTAGGGTTGTTGTTTTGCATAGATAGACCAAACTAGTTCTAGTTGTCTGGCTAGCCTGCTGATTTTCCATTCATTAGTATTCACTCTAACCCTGTTGTATGAAACACACACTGATGCAAATTAAATGAAACCAGACTCAGTGCTGACCTGTTACCAAGTCACAACAGCAGCAGATGATCTGTTGAGAGTAATGTGGTGCTTCTGCCCCCCATCGCTTGGCGAACCACAATTACATTTTTCGGACTCTGATTATTGGTTATTTTAGCTGACAGGTGGTACAACCTCACACACAAATATAACAGCAACTATGAAGACTGCAGGTGTAGTGTCATTGCCTGAAGCCTGCAGGTCAAAACTGCTGCCGCTGCTACATTTCTCGCCTATAGGTGATGCAGGGTGGCATGCATTAAACTGGTCTGGGCTAATAACAAATTCACAAACTAGTTTATTTTAGGTTCTTTGCTGCTAAAACAAATACATGATGATTCCTATTCCGTGTTTCTGTTACCATTTTCACTAGAGTTCCTCTTTTGTCACTTAGATAAACTGTGGTTCAATGTCTCATTAAGATTTAACTCAACCAACGAAATCCTGTTTCTCTCCCTGAAAAACATTTTTAAAATGCAACTAAAGCTCAAATTTTCTTTTCTGGGGAGAAATAAGACAAGTTCTCTTCTCGATCTTACAAAACTTAAAGAACAGCGTTTGATGATTGTGTTTTTGAATGGGAGTTGATCAGAAAAGCTGACCAGTGTTTGTGGAGCAGCTGGTGGTGACTTCCCACAGAGAAGCAAGTCCAGAATCAAAGCCACGGCAGCCATGTGGTGATATTTGACTGGAACAGTAAAAACTGATTAGATGGAGGTACTGCTCACTCTTTGGTCATCTCATGCTATGTTAAGGCCTAAGAACAGAACCCACATACAAATACAATACAAAAAATGAGGCCGCTTTGCATTGGGGTGGGCGGGGAGGGGGTTGAGTAACAATCTTTAACAGTCCAGAGAGGTAACACAGGTTAAAGTTCAAAAAGCTGAATGATGCAGAGACACAACTACTTATGAGGTGACATGGTGTCTGTGGAAGATTTAACCTTTAAGTCCAACTGCTGTGAGTGTGCAAACACTAAGACACAGGCAAGCGCTTAGCCGCAGCAATGATTACCTCTCATATCATCAAAAGCCCCTGTTAAGCAACATCTAAAAACAGTCACAGGATCACAAGACATTCTCTGTATTATCCTTGATAGATGGCGAGCTAGTCTCAAGTGGACCCTGTCCTCGTCACAGCACAGGATAAGAAGCACTTGGATCAGAATAAGCACTAAGTCATGCAAAAACACAAAGCCAAAAAACAAAAAATAAAAGCATCTGTAATCTATGATGCAAGAAAAAAACAACAAGAAAGGTCAGATATGAGCTGAAATAATTGTCAGGATAAGTTTCTTCTGAAGTTCAGAGTGCGTCCCCTGACATCTGATTGTTCATGTGAGTGTCTCCACAACAAGGATTTAGCAGACGCTCGACTCCTGTAAATTCAAGACTGGAAATTGGAGTTTTTCTGTTTGCTGAAGGGCTTTTGTCTATAAATACATGCATGTATCTAACCTTAAGACAATCACTCCACTAGAAGGCCAAGTCATAAAAAAAGCTAAAAACTGATCTTTCTGCAGGGAAAGATGCAGAAAAGCGTTGCTCCGTCAAGAGTAATAAAAGACTGCGGGATATTGTACAAAGCGATGAGCAGACAGACACCTGAGACCAGTGGAAAATGTGTTATTCACATAAAATCTGAACCCCAAACAGTAACAGGAACAGTCGGTGCGGACGCCGCAGAGGCTTAGAAAGTCCGGCGTGTTGAGGTGGCTGTTGAAGGCTATAGCTCATTTTCCCACCTGCACAACTGACCTTACTCGCACAAACAGCTATTTTGAACAGTAAGCTTTACGGTCTACCTGCATGTTTGGCATAGATATGTATTGAACTGGCCTTATGTCAACAAACAGGTGAGGGTTTTAGAAAGCCAGCTGTCTCACGAAGAGCAACCACAACCACTGCTGGAATTCAGCAGGGATGTCAGCGACAAAGTATTCTCGCTAACTAGCTACTACCTAGACTCTGGTAGCAATCAGTAATGGACCAAATACATTAAAAAGTCAACCGATATCCTTGCAGATTCTTGATATCCAGCCATTTCAAATTTGCGTTTCAGTGGAGTATCTGTGGCATACATATGATGTGTATCTTGGTACACAACGGGAGTGCAGACCTGCACCAGACTCGCTCTTCCACATAGAGATCCAAACTGGTTGTCATATGAATAAGGTTAAAAGGTTGTACATAAAATGAGGTCACAACGGTACATTGTTATATGCCCTGAAGAAACAACATATGCCTTTAAAGCTTTTCTGATTAAAAATAGAGGATATTCATATTTTCTTTTTTCTTTTTTTTATAGAATTCTAAATATATAGATTGTTTTCCTGCAGTGAGAGGATTGTTAAAGATTTAAATGATAAACACCATAGAGGATAACAATAATTATAATAATGACAATGAAAAGTTAAAATAAAATAAAAAAAATCTCTCCCCTAGAGGATAAAACATCGCTGTCAGTCAGTAGCTGTGTTTGTGTGTGTAAACAGTGCATTGTCCTTCCTAGTTAAAACCTTCTCTTTTGTTCTCCAATAATCTGTACATTTATGCAGAAATAAATAATTCACAGGTTGTGCATACATATTTGTTTAGCATATACTGACTCTCAGTTGGGATATTTTTTTTTCAGAATGATTTTGGCTATGAAGAACAAAAGAGGTGGATGTGTGAGAGAAAACCTGAGATAGTGTACTTCAAGTGATCTGAGTTTCAGTCTGTGTCGTCCTGTATGGTTTATGGTTCTTCTCTTTTTGGCATAGATGACGTAGAAAATGAGGTTGATTTTTGGCTTTACTTAGCGTGGTAATTAAAAAAATAATAATAAAGGGGAAAGGCCAGGGGTTTGTTACGACAATGGGTTGCTGGAGGTTGAGGTAGGTGTGTTCTGCTGCTGCTGAGAGGCAACACGGCCGCTGACCGCCTTGTTGGAGACGGACAATCCAGACGCACCAGATGAGGCCGACCCTGCTGCTGCCTGAGCAAAAAGAACGCCTAGACAGGAAAGGACACAAGGAACACAAACATTAAAGTTAGAATACCAAGAGGGAATAGTGGAGTTAAGAGCTGAGAGGCAGTTACAGTTACTTTAACATTCACTCATTTGGCAGATGCTTTTATCCAAAGAGACTTACAAGTGAGGGACAACACTTCAATACAGCAGGAGAACTTGGAGTTAGAACTCATTAATAAATCTATGCAATAAGAAAAAGTGCATGACTGATTGGCCGGGGTGACGAAGAGCTCAGTCTTAGAAAGGTTTAGTTGAGTGTGGAGTTCCTTCATTCATGTGGATATATTCTGAGAGACATATATTGTATATTGCAAAGAGATGGGGCCCTGTTGTTTGTCAAACTGTCTATTTGCTTATTTATTGGTTTATGCTTCGGGGACAATGCACTTTAATAACATTGTTGTTAATGCGCCAGTCACAAGTCACCCTAAAGAAAGAGTCTCATCACGTAACATGGCAGCTATGCTCACCAGTGTACACCACTCCATTGAGCTCCACTGACATGCTGATGCTGCTTGTGCCGTTGGTGGTGAGGTTCAGGGCTGAGTCCTGCCTGCCCTCTGTTAGACAGACAACCAGAGAGTAGAGCTGTGTTAACGAAAATTCGAACTTACAGTTCAGATTTATTTGATAAAAAGACTGTACAAGATGCCTTTGTAAAACCGCTTCTAAGTTGACTTTTCCGTTAACTTACCGAATGGGTGAAAGTTCGAAATATTCTGAGAAAAGCAGCTATGTGTGTGAATTTGCAAAAACGTCCAGTTCAACATTTCTTTGAAGTCACTTGTATTATCAGTACTGAGAAACATGTTCAATCAGATAGAGAGAAACCCAGACAAACTGCTATAAGATCAAAGTGTGTGCCTGCAGTAGGGAATCCCCACACACACATGTAATGTGTGCATGTGTGCATGGTGCTTCTAGAAGCTAAACAGGTCAACATATAGGCCTGCTATGGGTTACTTCCTCACTGTTGGGTGTTGTGGTTTGTGGTACGATGACAACAATGTCTTGACTAACTGCCAGGAACAGTGAAAATGGTGAAATCTAGCTCATATGAATTCTGGGGCCAAACAATGAAATGTAAAATCCACAATGCCCACCACAGATGTGATGTAGTAATACTAATGTACTGGAAGAACATACATTGTGCTGCTTCATTACTGTGCTCCTGAGCACATGAATATGGACTTTCAGATTCCTCAAGTCAGCACCCTGCAGCCTCTTCTGTTATCCATGTACATGTTAACCTCTGGGCAATGACCTTCATTACCAGGCATTAAAATTAAATTTTCCTGAAGATGATATGCATATACTGATGTCTGTTGGACCAAATGACCTTGTTTCTACGTGCTGCATCACTCTGATGGAAATACATGAACAGACATTAAACAATATTAAAACCAACTGTCAGAACAAAGAGGAAGCCTAATTTGTAATACCTAACAGGTATTACAAATTTCTAAATACTGTTAAATTTCAGACATCAAAGTCGTGATATAATCAGCCTTTGAAACCTCACTAAAGCAAGAACTTTTGAAACTAAGCTGATGCTCTAAAAACTGGTTCATGCTTTTGTTTCATGTTGATTAGATAGTGGAGGGATTTCCACAATGCACAGCAGAGCGTAACCTCCCTAACCTGATGTGAAAACATGAAAAACATGTCTGACCCGTTGTTTTGTTCTACTCATTTTAACTTTTAACTTCCCTGTGTGTTTTCTACCTTGGTTATTGATGCGGATGTTCATGGGTATCTGGGCAGTCATGGCCAGCAAGTTGTGTTGGAGCGCTCTCTGCAGTAGTCGGTGGTGTTCCTCGGCCGGCAGCGCCATCTTCTTCTCCGGAGGTTCGCCGGCCTCCAGTTTGTCCCTTAGCTGCTCCAGAGCTGCCACCTGAGCCGCCATCGCTGCCTGGGCTGCCGCTGCCTGCACAGCGGCAACCGAGTGACTTGCCAAGCCCCCTGCTGGCAAACGAGCCACACCGACCCCTGGCAGCGGCTGGCCTCCCTCCTCTTCTGGTCAGACAGCACAGAGATGGAGAGAAGGGAGAACTGAGTACAATGATGTGTTTCCAAGGCAAAATATATATTACATTCCTCCTTGACTACTAAGGTATATGTTCACAATGTTACTGTAATGTCCCTGGTTGAGACCTGCTCCAGCAGAGATGACAGCAAATCAATTTTTCCTTCCTATTAAATGGGGAGGATGAAGATTTTAGCTTTCTACTCAAAAATAATATTGACCAGAGGTTTGTGCTTTAACCAATTCAGACTAACATGCTGTTATCAGGCTAAAATGATCAATTTAATATTTTTAGCTAATTTGGTTCTTTAAAGTGCGATGGTTGATTGGTTAATCCTGGTTAAAGTTATCTTGCACTCATGCTTTAAACAAAGGTAAAATGAGTACAGATTTTAAACCGTGATCAGAACTCAGAGTGATGGTCATGTGACTGAGGTTAGGTGTGCTGGTAAGTCTCCCAGCATGCACCAGGGCAACAATTTCATGGTCTTAAGTTTCATTTTACATGTTTTCTTTTCGCGGGCGTGATTTGTTCTATGTTTTGCTCCACTATGTTTCCACTGTTCTAAAACTTCTGTTAAAAACTACTGTTAAAAACTTGCAGCTTTGAACTTTGGACCGGCCTGAGATAGGAGGGTCGCCGGTCTGATTTATCGACCAAGCACAACAGATATGGGTGGTGGTGAAGGAGACGCGCCCCCTCCCCGTCCGACCACAGCTGTGGTGCCCCTAAGCAAGGCACAGATCCACCCCAGTTCCCCAGGTGCCTTAGTGCATGTGCATTGTGTGTGTGTGTTTCGTTCACTTGCCGTGGGTAAAATGCAGAGAATAATTAATTTCCTCGGTGTGAAGGATAATAAAAGTAATAAACTTTAAAACTTTAACTTCTTACATTTCGATCACTGTTACAAGTGAATGTGGTTAGAACAGTGAGGTTCTCCCTAGTGGATGTGCAAGAAGCTTTAAAGCCATAATCATAACCCTGCTATAAAAATGGAACCTGGCAGCAAAGTGAGTTCTCAAAGTTTTACTGTTCAAATGACAAATTCCCATTTTAACAAATTAACTGGTACATGTTCTTGCTTTGTTTGTATTGTAATAGTACAAATTTTTTAGTTGAGTTAAAGTAGCTATTTTTGTACGCATTATCTTTAACTACATTTGGATTATTTCAGACTTTTGGATCTGAAAGTGAGTTTATTTATGGGATTCATCCTAAAACATCGTGGTCATGCTCCGGCTAACTGTAAATTAGCCTGCACTTTTCAGGTTTGGCTTTAAGGGCTTGTTGCTCTGACAACAGGTCCTGATGAATCTTTATCCAGCTTCCACAAACCAAAAAAATCAGCGATAGAACCTGGAAAACTCAGTTACCCAAGTACCAAAAAGAACAGGGTCTGCTCTTCTTTCTGGTAGTAAATATACTCCTTAGAAGCTCAAGGTTCCCTCATTTAATGTCTGACTTTACCAGGGAACAGTCATGTCAAGGACTGATATAATCAGGAGCTCATGTCATTACATTATTTAAAGTACAAATAAGAAGACAAACTAAAATCTTTAGTCAGTCATCAAATGTTTCCTTCACATTTTAAGTCCCCCATTTCCAACGTGACCTCCCTCCAACAATTAATAAACAAACTTCACCTTTCTTGATCTTCTGGATGGGGGTCAGCGAGGCTCCATTGGTGCCCACCGTCAGGCCCACACTGGACGTGGGGAGCTTTGGTGAGGACAGCATGGTGGGTGTCCCGTTGGGCGAGTAGGTGAAGAGGGAGCTGCCAAAGCTCTGTCGTCTGCCCTCCCGCCGATTACTGTCAATGGCTGCCTGGAGCTCGTTGGGGTTGCTCAGACCCCTCTTATCACATTCATATGGGTACAGGTACTTCATGTATCTGAGAGGAACAAAGCATATTTAACTACAGGGTCCTTAACATGGAGGTGTCCTGAGGTCAGTCTATCTTTGACATTTATGTTTAGCAGAGCGCTGACAAATGTCACATCAGTTCCTAACATCTGAAAACATAAAACGATTAAGGTAATTTCTAGGTGGTCCAAGTAAAGGGGCATTCCACCTATTTTTAACATCAAGGTCGGTTTTCTCATCCTGAGGAGAAATACTCAGCCTGTGAAAACCAGTCGTATGATGTCTTCTGTGGCTCCCGTAGGAGCGCTGTCAACTCTGAGAAAATATCTCTGCTGACAAACATGTAAGAAGAAATTCTGAGCAACAAACATGGCTCCCTGAGTTTGACAGAAAGTCCCTGTGCATCTTGATAGCATCTTTTAGTAGACCCTCCCTTTCTGCTAAGTGGGACACTTACTCACTATGTGAGGTGTATGATCTATTGTATTTTATTGTATTTAAGGGTCTAAAAGTCAGAGTATCTTTGTCTCTTCTGCTTTGATTTTGCCCATTTGTTCATTAATTTGTTTATCACAACTTTATGGAAATATAATATTAATTTGAACACCCCTTTAAACATTAAGTGTCTCCATGACATGATGTTCGGCTTTGATGAAACACAGCTGTTCTTAATCTCACAAGAAATTGGGTGACAGACTTTAAGTGACATGAGGCACTAAATAACGACTAAAGAAAAAAATAAATTCAAGCCTCACTCCCATAAGAAGATATCTCTGTGGTTCGGCTGATTAAGAGTGAGAATGTATTGCAATCTGAACCCACCACAGGAAATCACTTCAAATAGAAGAGTTAATCACAAAAAAAAACCACCTACGTGTAAGTTTTGTTTACATGCAACATGCAACGCAGGCCTGCGTTGCATGTCACTAACAGTGACAAACAAACCAAACATAAAAACTGAACAAAATAACCTTTCAGACTGAGGAAAAACAAATAGAGACATGATTAGAGTAGCGTGTGCGTGTACTGACTGTGTGCGAAGGGTGAAGGCTGCACTGGTGATTGAGGTAGGCAGGTTGAGTCCCTTGGTGATCTCCCTCCACAGTTTCTTGTTGATGACCTCCACCAGGCCGCCCTTCTCTGTTACCAGCCTGTAGAGCATGTACAGATCAAGGACCTGTTTGGCCATGATGGGAATACGGTTCACTGGGGTTCCTGGGATAACACACACACACACACACACACACACACACACACACACACACGCACAGAGGGAAAAGGTCAACAGAGAAACACTGTCATGGCAAGAAAATGCTTTTTCATGTCAACAGCATGTAGCTTCCAGCATATTAGAATATGAGCGAGCAAGATTAATATTAAAAAAAAAAAAACATGAGACCTAATAACAGTAAAGGCAAAATAATAAGTTTCATGTCCATACATAATTAAGATAGTACTGAAGTGCAGCACCAGTTTTTCTGGACTGTTCCTTCCTGTGAATTTTCGAAGTATGTCAGATGTTAATAAAAGTGTGAAACACAGGCTGCCATGCCTTTCACCATTTTACCAGGCAACTACACCTTTTTAAATGCTCCTCAGGACTCAGAATGATGGCTGGGGTATAACGACATTCATCGTTATTTAAAATGAAGCTGGTGCTTATTCACCGCCCTATATAATATTTGACATTTGCTTTACCTGGGCCAGCAAACTATTTCTCCTGCTGATAAAGAGGCTTTTTCTTTCTTCTTTAAGAAGCAGACCAGCATGAAATTTAATGCAAGTAAAAAAGCAGTAAAGAAAAACAAAGCTTTCATTAACCTGATCAACAAACTTCATTACTTTAATTCTTTATTCTTGATTTGCATACTACGGAGCAGTGCGTCAGTTATCCATACAGCCTGCAGATGGTGCTCTCAGATTCCCACAGAGGACCTGGCAGACCCGCCCATTGGTGGTGGCTCAAACAATGTAAACATCTACTACTGTGTTCTCCGTTGAGAGTCTGTTTCTGCCATGCTGATCTGATTAAATCAGTCATGACTCAACCTGTCAAATTAACAAAGCTGCGAATCATCTACAAAGAGCTGCTGGGCATTTTTGTACCCAATAGACACAAATAAAATGTTTCACAATCCACATTTTCCTACATATGATGATGAGTTTCCTGAGAAATTTGATTTTTTTTTTTGGGGATGATGTTGTTGTGTGTGTCACTGGTCTGAAGATCCTGCATGGAGATTGAATTGGTTTCTGAGTGTGTGTGTGTGTGTAGAGCTAGAAGTGTGGGAAGGACCATGTGGACAAGTGATGGGATGGGAAGGTAAACCAATCCATTCCCAGGCATTGATGGGTGGAGATCATCGTCTCTATAGCCAACTATTACGAGTGTCTCTATGACACTGACTGGAGATAAAGTGAGGAGATATTACATGAAAAGATGAGAAACTGAATAGAGACGAAGCATTTTAATGAACGAGAGCGAATTGTGATGTGGTGATGCAATGCTTATGGATTTAAAAAACCTATGTGCACAGTTACATACCTCTTTTTTGCATGAAGCTGAAGAGGTCATCCAGAAACTCCTTTCTCTTTGGCTCTCCATCCAGTTCGTACAGCTGTGGAGAGGAAGGGGAGGGAGACCGAGTTGAGTGTTGATGAGTCATATTTTATATTTTATATTATATTACAATAAATATGTTTGAGTTCTACCAAAAACCAGGGGGGCAAGCTGTCCTGAAAACAATCTGAGAGCATAACGATTAGTAGAACTAACTTCGATGCCAGTGCTATGACAACCAGGGTCACAAAGTGTGAAAGCAAGATGACAACACTGTCTAAACAAACAAACAAAATATATATATATATATATATATATATATATATATGTTTGATGAGTCACGAGAAACCAATCAGTTGCTTTCTTCTGATCACAAGAAGAGACAACAGAGAGAGAAATACAGAAATGCTGTGGACCATTCTGGCCTGATGAGAACCTGATGTGGGTCCAGCTGCTAGCGGGGGCCCGGGCTCTGGAAAGTTCAGTGAAAGTTAGCAGTAAAAGTGGGGCACCCACTCGGGGGAGTACAGTGAGACCATTAAGCCTGTGGTTGATTTTCCAGCCTAGTTTTCCGGTGTGATAGTGAAATATCTAATTTACTTAGCATTAAAGCCTTAACATCTACATGCCACCTCAATTTGAGGTCAGGTAGTTTCACAATCTGTTGCTGAGGATTGCAGTCTACGAAATGCAATGTACAGCTCAGCACCACCAGACAAAACCACAGAATACAGAATCAAGGCGACTGACACAACAGCCCACAGGTAGCAGGCCAGGCCATTACTAACTAACCCAGACATTGTGCGCTCACTCACACACACAGCTGTGCACATGCAGAGCAAATATCACAATGCAGGAAAGCATTCAGCTTTGCACATAACGGATGGAAAAAATATGAACAAGAGCTGAAAAACTGATCAACAGCAAATTAATCGGCTTACTAAATTTCTTAATTCTTCAAGTAAAATTGTTTGATTCCAGCTTCTCACTTGTGAGGACTTGCTACTTTTTGGATTTTGTGTGATAGTAACTTTAATATCTTTGGATTTTTGACTTGCGGTCAGACTCAAAAATCATTTGAGGATGGCTGAAGGAAATATATTGACTATAATATAATAACCATTTTCACTACAGCACAGCTTATAGAACATCTAAATCCAGAGGCTCTCCAGAAGTGGATCGTCTGTAAATTGGCCAGCGCTTGTCCAAAATTTTCAATTTTCACTTTTTAAATTTCATTTTTTCATATATGGAATAAATTCACTTTTTGCATTTTTAGAGCTTATTTAGCTTATTTTGTGAAAAAAAAGAAAAAACAAAAACAAACAAGCAAACAAGCGTCGATGTGCTGAAACTCATACAAGAAGTGTGGCAGAAGAAACTGCTCGTTCATTTGACATTTGAAATTTGCATACTGGGATTTATCCTGACTTACTTTCTAACCTCTAAGCCACATCAATGAAACTGAATAAAACACATTTCCCCACCTACAGGTTTATCAGACAGCAAACTGACATCACTTACTAGAAGATCTGTGCATTTGCTTTAAACACCGGCTCAGAGAAAATGAAAATGAAAGGCTCGTCCTGCTGAAGTTTGGATGGTGACAGTTTTTGGCCACTAACCACTAACAGGCTGTCCCTTGTTGTGGCATTCAGCCCTCATTAGTGATGCCAAGCTGCCATAAGATCTTATGAAGTAGTTGGGGAGGTACAGAGGGGGTGGGGACTGTTGAACTGAAGAAGGCTGAGGTGGGTGGGGTGGTGGGGGATGTTGGCTAATGTACAGGCCTGCTGGAGGCAAGGGGGAGTTTTAATTACAGGATGCATGCATTTCGTGAAGTGCCACGCCATAAATCTTGGAAATTACCCCCCACCCCCACCCCTAACTCCCTTCCCCCAATGGTGCTTTATTCCCTCTGTCCCAATCACACAAACATTTCCCTATTGTCGCAGTGGGTGTGCTGTCACATGGAAACAGGGGGGCTAAAGCTCAGATACCAGCCCATACAATCCTCCAGATGTGGTAACAGAAATCAAGTTTAGCATTCCACTGATTGTAATACATAAAAAAAAGGCTGAAAACCTCAACTGACAAAATGCGGTTCCCCCAATTTTTTCCCATTTGACACCAGCAGTCAGTGTGAGTGACACCACAGGGCACTAAATGAGTTAATATGTGATGACTGTTCAATCACAGCGATTTAAAGAAGCTGGAACGCACCGTTACAGTGTTGTGTACAAAGCTTGATTAGTTTCACTGTTTCCCTGCCAACTGAAGGAGCTGGCAATCTACAGTGACGTGTTAACAAGCTTACAGTATCCGTCCTACTAATGCATATCCAGTTTCATTCAGTACTCGCTGTTAAAAGAGACACAGTATCCTGCTTTCTATCAATGAACATGCGACAATCATCTAAATTCTCGTAGCTGTTTCCTTCTGTTTCGGTCTCCATCGTTTTATTTTACTTCTAAAGATTTGCTTGCAAAACTAGGGTAAATTACATGACATGCATTTCCAAGCAATGAGTTTCATCAGCGTAAAGTTTGGATGTGGAGTTCAATACTGGAAGTAAACTGATGCTGTAACATGCTGCGGAGGCTGGGCTGTGCTCTGTGGGAGGTTTAGGAGATTGAACGGTTCTACAAACAATGGAACCAGTTTCATTCAAATGCTGTCTAACTTAGAACAACATCAATAAGTGGAAAATGAACGAATGGGTAGAAAACAACTTGGGTGGGTAGAAAGCAACTTTTCAGGTAGAACAGGCTTCTCAGAGGAGTGTGATGTCTGCAGTGTGCTGGTGCCTCTACAAGTGCTAAATGCACATACACTGTTGCCCATAAAGTTGGAACAATTTTGTTTTCAGACACATTCCTCTTTTTGGTCCTATTTATACACATTGGTAATCACATCGGAAGAGATTGATCAATTAAGTTTTGAGAAGATATACACTTTATCTATCAAGAATAAATCACACTGTCACAATCATTTCATGAGAAGAGGTAAAATATAATTATTCCAGCTTTCTGGGCAACAGTGTACATGTAGTACTACAGGAGGCCTGGGGGGGGGGGGGTCATCTTATACAGACTGAAGACAGGGTTCAACTCCTTCTTTATGCTATTTATAGTACAGCAAATATTGTGTAATGTATTGTGAGCACTGAAGGTTGAGTGTATTTATCTCTACCTTTTTAAAATGAGTGGATCTGTTTGGCAGTCTCAAGTTGAGTCCTTGGGATTGTAAATGTGATTTTTTTTTTTTGATAACCTTAAGGTGTTTTTATACTCGCTTTTGCATAGTGTCTGTTTTATTTAAGGGGAGTCTTAATGTTTTTTTTTTCCTGTGGTTGTAGATACCAGAACCTTGGCTTACTCTGAGACAAAATCCCCTTTAATCCAATGCTGAAGGACCAGTTTCAAAACATCATATTAATCTAAGTCCTTGAGTTGTTTCTTCTCATGAAAGAGATTAGTATGAACATGTTTTCTACACATCCTCCTGACTGACCTGAACGGAAAAATGCTGCTGTCTCATTTACATGAGGTTGCTGTGTGCAACGCTTTCCATCATGACCAGATTAAATTAACTCTGGGTAACGGCTGCACAAGAAGAGACCCTGATGAAGGTTGGCTGTTTCACAAAGCTAATTTGCAAAACGTAAAGAGAGCTGATAAGTGTCTAAAATGTAAACACACAGATACACACATATGAAAGAGGGGGAAGGGAGGCTACAGCTAGCAGGGAGTGGGGTTGAGGCTGGGGGGTCTTGATACGGCTCATGAACACATGATCAGCCATATTCAAACGCTGCATTGTTCCAGGCCAAAGCCCTTATATGAGTGTCATTAATGTACCAAAGCAAACACAGCCACTAATGCAGCATCACTTCAGTGTTCCCACAGAGAAAATACACGGTAGTGTCAAAGCATGTACATTACTTTAATCACACAATGCAATGCCTCACCTTTAACTTAGTTACGTAACGCGACAAAAAAAAGGTGTGTGATTCCTAAGTGTCAAACTCTAATTTACTGTTCCCCATAAAATGAACTGTTGGGTGTAAGTCATGTAATAAATATGAACGAGTGAACAGTGAATACATGACACTGGTTGTTGTTTACTCTTGGCCTATTTGTTTACTGTATACGTCTGGCATTACAGTAAACAAGCAATTAATCGATTATCAAAATAACTGCTGATTAAATTTCTATTGATCGACTGAAATAGTAATGGACTAATCGTTGCAGCTATAGAGAGATATTCCACCTGAGAACAGGCATCTCCGCTGGATAACAGATGAGGCCAAGCTCCTGGAAATTTAATCCTGGATAGTAAATGTGGTTCATCAGCTCTGAGTTCAAGTAAATTTGGCCTCAGTAAAAACAAAGTTCCTTCTGTGTACAAAAGGAATTTCATGGAGTGGTCTACATGCAAGCCTATAATTCAATTTAATTGCAATTAAGGCAAAACTCTGTTATTATTAAGTTATTATTTGATTTTGATTCTGATGTTTTCTGGGTTTTTTTTTTTGTTTCCCCTAAAGGTGCAAGTGAAAGTCACAAGACACAGTAACACCAAAGGTTGATTTATAAAGACATACAACATGGTGGACTGTATTACAATAAATGGGAATAAGCTGAGGGTGGCCATAATTGTCTCCTTTGTGGATCATTATACTGAGGTTGTGATGTGTACTGAGACTGCCTTTGCAGACTGGAACATTTTAGAAAACAAATCATAACACAGATGTATAGTAACTACAGGATGACTGAGCTGTCTTCTAACTTGATAAAGAGTGGGTGAGAAACTAGATATTAAAATGGTACTTTAACTGATTTCTTAATCTGTCTGTTGTGCTTGACAGCTAACTCATAAAGAAACAGATGCTTGAAGAGACATGCCCATGTTCTTGTTTTTCTTTCTCTTTGTTGCTCGGGATTCTGTCTTGCCACTGTTTGCATGTTATCTTCCAGAAATAACCCATTACTAAAACAATGTGAGCAGAACATTGACGTCCTCTTCTTAGGACCTTAGACCTACTAAGAAAAGAGTTTGACTTTTGTCAACTACATTTACTCTGTTAAGCACAAGAAATGCAAATAATTTTAACTGCTTTTATACTCAGTCAGGGTACTCAGAGAAACCAGATTTCTCTTTCTCTCTCTTTCTGAAGAGAAAGGAAAACTGCATTTAGCACTGAGACTCTATCAGCAATACAGGAAGAAGTCTATTATAAAATATACAGAAATATACAGAAAGAAAGATGACCATACCCACAGTAGTAGAAAATGCAATGCAGCCACAAGACAGTCTGGCAAGTAAGCCAACAAACAAAAATACACACCCTTCTTTGATCAGAAGCAACAAATTTCACTCCCCAAACAGAAATAGAGGAGGATAAAGGCCTGAAACCAACAAAGCTGGGTAGCAAAAGCACTTCATCATGAAATAACTCCTGGAACCTATTCAGCATGACTGACTGCTGAGATCTATTAAAGGAATAGAGAATATTTTTCTTACATCTTCGTGTCTGCTGAACAGTTCGGTTACAGTGGAAATTAGCCACCACTCTTTACTTTAGTCAAATTGCCACATTGTGTCTTAAGCTCATGTGGAAAATAATGTAAATAAACTCCACTGACATATCTCCATAAATTGCCCTTCCCTTCTCCTCCCCATCCCCCACTTGCACACAATTAACAGCAACAATGGAGCTGTCCAATTCCAGATGCATTGAACGGTGTTTTATTGACAGGCAAGATCAAATACATCATAATCGTAACTGACCGGCTGACCTCGTAAATCCAACTCTATCGACTGAGGATGAGGAGCAAACAGCCTGCAGAGACAACATCGCTGTGACTGATTGTATCTGATGTTGCTCCATCTGCAACAGCCACATTAGCCCCAGAATGAAAAGGACTGATACGCAAAGTTAGAAAAGGAAATTGAGAATGATACACTGGTAGTTTGCATGGCTGCTGAATAAAACCACACTTTTGAATGAGCACTGTGTAGCATGACACTAAGCAGCAGAAATTCATAAATCTAAATATCTTATTCTATCCTGTTTCTCTTAATGTAGGTTCTCAGTCTGGTTTCCAATCCAGAAAATAGACCAAAAAACATATTCCAGGACCAATCTGCAGAAATACCTTTCATTTCCAGACACCATAACTTGGTGTGTTGGAATACACCAATGGAAATTCAATAATGCACCAGAAATCCAGTGATCTTTGAGGACATGCTTTCTTTATGGTGTGAGAGGTTGTAAGTGAGGCCTCAGTCTGCAGGGCTGTGCCAAAGGACTTTTCTGCTCGGCTTTTGTCGGATATAATTGGATATACTGTATCCCCTGCTGACATGAGGAAAAGGTGAAAACCAGTTGATAAAGACTGGACATGAAACCAGAATGAGCACTATCCCGTGCTTACATGCACTCCATTCCTGTCTGCTACTGTCAGCTGCCATGGCTTGTAGATTTGGATAAGAATCAGAAATAGCAGCCAGCTTTCCCAGAGCCCTCGAGAGTTTCGTGTATGTAGCTGTGAGTAATCTGTTCTAACCACACTGCTAATGAGTACTATCACGATGACGGATGCCCAGTCTGGGAAGGGCAAAGCTGAACAGGCCCAGGGAGGGGAAGTGGGTGTAGCAGCAATTATGATCCTAAAACGAAACCAAAAAAAAAAAAGATACTGCATCAGTTATTTGGTACTTCTTGATTCAAAGCCCTTTTCGGTGTTGTTTCTCTTACAAATATCGTTTCGTAAGATGTGTATCTATATGTGTATCTGCTATATGTGTATCTGCAAAACAGCCGTCTCTCAACATAGAAGAAAAAGTCTGACCGAGATAATCATCTAATGAGAACTTGTGTGAAAGCTGAAGGTATTTATTCAGCGCCAGTGCAGATGCCAAGATAAGGTGTTTGTCTCAAGGCAGAAAAATGGAGACAGAGATATAGCTCTGGTTCAGAGGAATGCCCGCCCAGCCCCATGGAGGGAAGATATCTGTCCATGTGGTGAGATGTCGTGGCCACGTGGCCAATCCTGTCCCAATCAATAGGTGGAGGTGCAGCAGTTTAACCTCAAGCAACCCCTGGGTTTGTCCTCTGCATGGAGCTGCAGTCTTTACAATCTGATCTGGGAGACTTGGTCGCACAAAATTAAACCCTAAGACAAGCAGGTGACATGGGACTTAAAGGTACCCCGAGGAGTTTTCTTGGTTTGTTATTTTGTAAATGTGTGAACGTTCACTGTTTCTCACCAATATGCAGTATGTGTGAATGCTTCTCCTTTCTCATATAACATTTGCAGGGTTGTCTTTTGGAACAATTTGAAACCTACACTGTTTATATCCATGTTTACTTGGATGTAAAGAGCAGAGATGCTTGTATACATCCTGGGTGTATGACAAGAAAAAAAGGGCATCTCTACTGTGAACAGACCCTGTCAGGCCTCTCGCCATGCACACACAATTAAAAAAGGTCAGCTATTATCATGCATACAAGAACAGGCAGCTAGAATGTTGTCAGAAGGGTCAAATGTTTTATGATCCAGAGTCAGAGAAGTGCATAATACTTGATCTATTGGCCACATAGCCTCTTAGAGACACATTTCAAAACATGCAGTGTTGCATGTGTTTTGCTACCCACTGCTTTCCAGTTCAGTTTCACTTCACAGCGGGACAAAGAGCGATTCAGACCTTGAAAATGTGCAGCTGAAGTATTTTTATCCATGTTTGACCTATTTCTTAATTGATTTCTTTCTTGATTTGCTTTCAAGAATGAAAGCTTTCGACACACGCTACCTTTTCAGAGGCATCTGAAGTGAAAGCACACATGCACCGCTTTTGTTCAAATGAATGCCTTCCACTGGGTTGCTGTATGAAAAGATGTCAGGGGTTTGTTTGCTGTGAACCATTCAGAGGAGATCTCATTGGCAGTTAATTAGGCACACCAAGCTAAAACTAATATAGTCTAATTCAAAAGCCCTGCAATAAATTTTGCCTTTATGAAGGTTATGATGTTCATTTTTTATTAAAACTGTTTTAAAAAGGTGTTGATTATCACGATTCGATTCGATCCTGATTCGGGTAAGTGTTATTAAAACCATTTTTTTGAGCTGTTACCTGAATTACATGACTGTGTAGTTATGCAACATATTAATGCTAAAACAATGCTGTGGGGCAGAATTACCAGATCCAACAGATCCAGGGCAGCAAACAGGACACCAGAGGTGTCTATAGCTGCAGCAATGGACTGCTAATGGGACACTAACCTGGTGCATTATTAAAAATATGACAATACTTCACTTCCATTTGGCATTCCTTGCAAATTGCTTTGCTTTGTCAGGCGTAGGCCTGCACGATATGAGCAAAATGTGCGATGTGCAATGACACTCTTCAATATTGCAATGACGATATGGCTTGCGATACATAAGACAATATTTATTAGTTATTATTATTATTATTAGTTTGCAAGTTAACTACAACGATTACTAAGTCATAATTCGTGGATTGTTATTATGGGTTATGGGGCAGACAATATGTAATATTTATTAATATTTTAATTTGAAGGATGAGCTCAAAATCAATAATCAATCAATCAATATCAATGTATGTGCACACACGTGTCTGCATGTGTGCATGCGCATCGGGTCGGAACTCGCAGAGAGCAGCAGTGAATTGTGAACGCGCGACCACGTAGAGACAGAAATGACAAGCTGAAAATACGATTAATCGTGCAGGCCTAGTCAAGCGGATCTCTGTCCTCTGAACCCAGAATGGTGCGGGATAGAAGCTTTGACCGTTTCGGGCGTTTTCAAAGCCAATGCTTGGCTAACGTTCCGCGTACTGTCCGACGCCATGTTCGTTGTTTGGATAGCTTCACACCACGCGCGCATGCGTGATTTCGATGACGCGACTAGTAGATGAAGCAGCACTCATATATTTCCTTTAGAGAGGAAGTAGGGGGAGATCAAAAATAAGATTCACACATTCACAACAGGGGCAAAGGCAATAAAGATCTAGGGCATTTCTGTCTCTCCAGCTCACAATAATCATTTGCTCTTTCTATATTAAGGTGTAGACACATTAAAGTTGGGAGGAAGCTTGAGAGAGAAACCATACAAGTCATCAGGGAATGTGCCAAAATAAAATGTGTACTGTTCGAATAAAAAAACAACAGCCAATGAAAAAGACAGGACGAAAGAGCTAGTCTCAGCCTTTACGCAATCTTTGTTTACATTCCTGTTTCAACCCCCTTCTCCTCCTCCGTATTGAGCGGCTGTCAGTTTCCAGAATCCCCATGGCTGTACAGTTTCTGACATCAGCTCCATGCTGCACGCTAGGCGTTGGACACGATTCAAATGCTCGGCAGTGCTTCACAGTCAAAACGAGCATGTACTAAACACTCTACTTGGCAGCCGTTCAAAGCCAAGCGCCAACTGACTGACTTTTTCCTGTTTCCTCCGTCACACCTACCCTTTCCCCTCCTGCACTGTTCCTCCTCCATTGAACAGGAAGACTTTCAGAGGCCTTCCCATGCTGCCATGGCCTTTGTTTTTATGACATGAACGGGGCCCATTGACTCTTTGTTTTCTTTTTGTTAAACACAGATCACTGCACACAGAGGTTTCTCCAGGCACAACGTAATAAATTAAATAGAAACTCTCTGCTGAATAATTTAACCCCTGCGGAAGTTAAGAAAACAGACTTTAGCCAAACCATGTGAGGACACAACTTGACATTGTTTCACATCAGTTATTATCATTTCATTAACAGCAGGGGAAAAAAAAGAAAGCCAGGGAATTTGGGGGTCCATGAAAACCTGTATCTGTATTTTAACTTGAAATAATACAATTTTAAGTATCAATTCACTGCATAACTCTATCAACAGCAGTTTGTGGAGACTGTGGGTGCAGAAACAGTCACAAAGGACATTTAGAAATCTGAAATACCTGCCTGAGAAGACAGGCAAATCTTCAGCTGCGAAAGTTCATATAAAATGCAAACGCAACCTGATCCGACCTGTTTATACAACCCCTGGGCAGATCAAAAGGCCTAGCAGTGGAATATAAACCCAACGAGCACTTATCAGACAGCTGTATCAGCAGAAACCTGACGGGCAATCCTAATAAGTGTCGCTCCCAATTGGCTCTCATTCAAGCTACACTTCCTGTCGTCACTAACAGTCCCCATCCCCCTACTCCCAATGTATGTGTGTGTGTGTGTGTCTGAGCAATTTAATGTTTAATGTCAACTCCCCTCCATTCACCCTGATCATGGTGAGTGCCATGAATTTTTAAAGACATCCCTACTTTACTGTCCATCTGGGCTCCATCTGCCCAGCTGCTGGTGTTTAAAGCAGGCAGAGACACAGGAGAGGAGACTTCAAAGGCTCTGCATGGCCTCTGTACGATTTCTGGCCCGAGGAGGATATTGTTTATCAAGGGGGCAAGAGAGCAGGGCAGTTATATGAAATGTATACCATAGCACTAAGAGATTTCACATTAATGAAACCAGACTGTAATTGTGCATCCACAATCAACTGTTGCGGAGGCAAAGAACTGCAGTGTTTCTGGGGTACTGAAACAAGGAAGGCCCGCAGAAATTAAGGTGATAAAAATACAGTTTGTCATGACTTTTCTCATTTCTTCATATCTCACAGAGAAAATGTTGGGAGTTCAGAAAGTAGCCAACAAGTTTATCTACAAGCTCTTACCTAACACAACTAATGTGGATAACGTAGGTAAAATAACGTGGCTGGATTTGTTGTAGATACCAAGACAAAGATAAAACAAAGCACTTGTATTTATAAAACTGTATTTAAAGATATAGCATTATAATCAGATGACTTTGTATGTTAAAAGCCTGATTAGTATCATGCACATTTAATCAAAATTAAGTACCATAGCATTAATATCAAGTGACTTCAAATTTTGACAGCTTTTATAAAGTGTCAGGGTACACACTTTTAAAACTACAGTATCTGCATGGTTAGATATCGGTAGGTGCGAGAAGATCCATTTGTTGCTTTTTTAGAATCTCTGTGAACTAATACTTTAATAAAGTGTTGATGTCCTTTGTTAAACTTGAATATTACAAGTGTTGCTCTCAAATTATAAATATGAGTGAGATGAAAGAGAGACTCTGTTGTTGGTTGAAAACTGTACATCAGTCATATGAATGGAGTTTATCTTCTGGTCAGGAACCAAACGTTTATCTTTCACCTACAGAGCTAAAATACAGAACAAAAAAAAAAAGCTCTCTCCCATATCCCATTAATCTTGAAAACCATGAATAGTTTTGACTAAGACCAATATTACTATTTTATTCATGTTCAGCATTAGATCTATTCATCGATCAAATATTAGCTGGGTGACTCAATAAGCGCAGTCAGACTTTTCCAGCATTAGACCGGTGGCTGATGGGAACAGATGCATGTAGGCCTATTGGCTGTGGCACTGCACTTATACAATTAACTTTAAAAGGAGTGTAAATATTTCCCGGAAATAAAATTGCAGAGTCCAATGCAAAGAGTGATATTGATATGGATAGTTTAAGGGGCAGATGTATCAGGGGGGAGCTCAAGGTATGGAGGAGGGCTGCACTGGTATCACTGAAATAACTCAGATGAAATGGCACTCCACCAGCAACGCAAATCAGTTTCAATTACAAAATAATCCAACGAGGCTGGCATAATTTGATATCTGTATAAATCCCTGGCCTTTATTTAATTCTGCTGCTCTCTGCCACGACCAGATATGACACCACTGGCAAGGTGCCCTGAATATTTTGATTAATTCACTTAAAACCACAGTGTAATCAGACATCCAAACAGACAGCTCCTCCTGGCTTGATTTAGTGTGACCTTTCAGCTGAGAGTGCGGAGAGAGGGATGAAGGCTGTGTGATCCACCAGGAATGCGGTTTGGGCTCTGGCTGATATATCTTAGCCACATACGGCCCGGGGCAAACCCAAACTAAAAGTAACGATTTGCTGGGATATTTCCTCACCTACATGGCACCTTAAATCTGGACTGACGAGAGGAAGCGATATTTGACTTTTTCATAGACTTTCCTTGACGTTATTTCACTGGACTCATTCTTTGGACTTATTTAACTGTTCTTCTGCACCTTCTGAATTCCCATTCATGCCAGGAAGGGGATTTTTCTCCTATGGTTTTGTCATTGTTGTTTTTTTATGTAGAGGTTTATCGGGCTGAGTCAGGAAGCACTGCTGTTATGGACCTGTGATGCCACAGTCCAGTATCACATACAGTGTATGTGATACTGGGCTTTACAAATGATGTGACATTAACATAAGAGAGAAAAGGGCAGTTTGGAAGAGCTCCAACTGCAGCAGACTGATAGAGGCACACAAGGTTTCTGCTGAGGATCTGGGGTTCCTAGTGGCCACATTATCACCCTCCCTCAGGCACATTCCAACAGCCTCCACCCACCTGCCCAAAATAAACTGTACAGCCTTAACCCCTTCCTCCCCACCCACAGCCCTCCAAAAACACTCAACTTGCGCATGATGAAACTCAAGAACACATGTAGAAGTACGTTACATGGTTTCACAATTATGCTCAAAATGAGAATCACATATTTATTTATTTTTTGTTTTTTTACTCAGACTTGAGATCATTATTTTCCCCAATGTTTCTTAGAGACATATTTTTTTTTAATGAAAAAATATATTTGGCATTCCATACTGTCTTCATGTACTCAAAAATAACTTTTCAACAGATGAAAGGACGCAACTGCATGAAAGGCTAAATTTAAGAATAACCAACTAAGTCTGGTTTAGTGTCTTTAAAACACCTTCCAACAGCGTTTTCCATCATAACTGAACTGCACAGCTCACCTATAGCCAGATACAGACTGTGCCTGCTTTTTAAATGTTTGATCCATTTTTATGCCCAACATTTCTTATGTACCCATAAATCCAATACCAATTGAGTGAAATTCAATACCAATTAAAATGAACTGTCAGGGTGATACAGAACATCATTGTTTGGCTAAACCATGTTCTGCTGTGGAATCTAGATTATGCATTTTCCAGCTGTTCAGTTCTCAGTGTTAATGTACAGGTACAACAGTTAAAGAATAGTTATATGAGGGCTTTTAGGAGCATTTGTGTAGTACAGCATCAGTTGTTGCACAGTGATGGTGCGACCCATATCTTTGGCTAATTTAAGTCACAGCCTCAAAAGTCAATTTTTTTCTGTGAAGCTTGCCAGGTTTTGCACTGTATGAATCTTTATTTATGGATGCCTGTGTGCTCTGGTGAAGTTGTTCTAGCCTTGAAAGCTGCGTCGTACTGAATCTTTTTTTTTTTTTTGGTGATGTTTCAGATGGCTGCGCAAATTCATAGTGGCACATTTGCGTCTGTGCAACCCTGTTAGATTATTGCACAGGCTTCTATGACTGCTGTGAAAACTCAAATGTGCTCAAATCATTACTGATATTACTACATAATATGAACATTTTACAATTCGTAACCTCTTAAACAAGCAAAGAAGAAATCGAACGTTTGTCCAGTAAATGCATTAAAAACTGTGGTCTGCAGATTTAACTACTGCCTCCTTTTCAAACAACAAGAAGAAACCACAAATGACAGGTTCAGGAGAAAAAGAAGAAGCTAAGTAAAAATGGCAACACCAAATATAAATTAAGGCTGAAATCACAGAGCTTGATTTGCATGGGGTTAGAATTATCAAGGGACAGCCTGTGCTCATCATAACAGGTCGGTCATTTTTACATTACACACTGCAGACACAGCAGATTCACTGAGAATTATAATCACAGGCCATAGCCACAATCATTACTAATCACTGTAATTAACCAAGAGCAAAGTTAGTCCTTTGTGAATGATGCACAGGACTAAAATCATGGATTCAGTATTATAAATTATTGGCCATAAGGAGGTTGCAGGCCACGACTCCCTGCTAGCAGGTTTGACTGTTGCTGCTGTATCAATACGACACATTAAAATGCAGAAGGTTTTAAAGGACAGCATGCTGTTTATTCTTCCCCTCCTTTCCCCATGGTTTCACAGTAGGAGGAGTCTGACATTGTGTAGGTGTGACATAGGTTTTAATCAACACTGAATTGGGTAACACCATCTGAACAGTCAAGATACTGACTGTCTTGATTATATAACCGTCATTTACAGTAAATTAATGCTTGCACGGTCCACTGCTGACTGACATGTCATGATAGAAATGCCCAGTATTTCCTACCTGACGTACAAAAAACACCAACTGCTGAGAGTATCAATTCAAGTCATTCACACAAAGCTTTATGTAGGGAGGGGTGGACTATTTAGAGAAGCAAAGTATAGGTTTTAGTTATAGAGTTATATTCCTTACGCTCTGTAATTACAAGATATAGACCTTAAAATTACAGAATGTATGGTTAGGTTTAAAAATGATGCACATGTAGACTGGGTGCAGTGTGCTGAAGTTAATTTATCTCCAATGTACTGAAGGCATCAATAAAAATGCCTGAAATCTTCACCTAACAATTCCTAAACCAGCTTTCTGACTTGAGTGATTTCTGCTCAGACACAAGACAAGCTGCTGCTCATACTGTCGAACAAGTTTTATGGTTTGAAATACTGCTACAGGCCCTGAGTGTGTTTGCATTTCAATCGTGGCTTCCATAAAGTTTTATAAGCTGCTTTTACATGAAATGGGGGCTCAGTAAACGCCACTTTTTGATAGAAGTAAGCCAGCCTGTTAGTGCTTTTGTTGGAAAGTTGAAAAGTACAGATCGATGTTCCTGTAATACATTCGCAAAATGCACCCTCCACTACTGTCGCTACAATCTTACCAAATTTAAAGTAAACAGCGCAAGTAGACAGTTTCAATATATAATGTGTTCTCAGAAAAAGGCATTCCTCCACTCAGTGGATTTAATGTCCTTTTTTTTTTTTTTTTTTTAAAGAAACGTTTTCTGTAACAATCCAATTTCACGAAGAGGAGTTTTTTTTTTGAATGAAACATAGTGGGTGACTAGTTTGTAGAATTATCCACGTACACTTTATCCATGTACATTTTATGACAGAAAATACAAAGAAATTAACAAGTAATTCAGTTTTTTTATCATCAATACTGAATTTTACATCGTTCCTTTCTCTCTCTGAGTCTTTTTATCGACAGGAGCCCTCCATCTAAATTTAGCTGTTGACAGATTTAAATCTCTTCATGTAAACAGCCTGTCTTATTCCACCCAGGCCTCCCTCATAATATCCAGCCCACTAAAATGTTTACAGTAAACGCCAGTATGGTAAAGCTGTTAAAAAGCAACCTAACCCCTCCTCCTCTTCTCCCAGCTGTCCTCAGCCTCTCTTCCTCAGTTCACAGTCATATTCATGACAGGAAACTACCATTTTTTACTCACAGCACTAAGCTGCTCCACCAGAAAACATTTAAGACAATGTACCCTGCCAGAATATCAGGTGGCAAAGACAAATTTAAAAGCCTCAGTTTAAGGTTTATCAACAGTGCCTTCCCACCCAGGTCAGATTACTTCATGTGCTGCTGAGAAAGTGACATGTAGTTTTCATGTGAGGAGTGCTAAGGCCAGATTTGGCTGCATAGTCAACAACCATCTAACAGCTAAGACACAAAGAGTCAAAGCTGCAAATTTTGACATGACTGAATCTAGTAGCAACGTTCATTTACATGTGATCGTCTAAGGGAAGAACTCACTTCCTACGTAGAGATCCTACCTGTCTGAACTGCTCTTCGTAGGTCCATTCCCCGTGGTCTTGCCCACCCAGATGGCTATGCGTGGCATGGGGGGGCAGGATAGCTATGCGGGGTTCCTGGTCAACACTGGGGCGGGCCTTCAGGAGCTGAGAGTGGGGGTGGAGCTGGCGATGGGGCAACAGGAGGATGCCTTTCCCAGGGGCCACAGCGTCATGGCCTGTTGGCAGACCTTCCTCTGCCAGGTCATCGTCAAAGTCTTCTTCCATTTCGCCTTCAAAGTCCTCCTCGTCCCATTTCTGTTTGCTGTGTGTGAGTTGTAAGGGAAACACTACTGTTTAAAAGCCAGTGGAACAAATTACAGGAGTTTTAGGACAAGCTAACCAAAAACATTCAGTACTTACATCTGCTCCTCCTCATCTGACCCCATCATGTCCTTGTATTGCTCCTCTCCTTCTTCATTGTCATCATCATCACCTTCCTCCTCGCCGCCGCTGCTGCGCTCCGACATGGGGCTGTCTGACACCCTCTGCAGCCCGGCCGCCACTGCGCGCATGGCTGCTAGTGCTGCCATCTGGGTCTGCTCTGCATCAGGGGCCGGGCTCCCCATTGGCTCATCACCTCCTCCTCCACCTGTGCGGACCTGAGTGTGTTGGGCGGCGGCTTGTTGCTGTAACTGCTGCTCCATCAGCAGCTTGGCCCTCTGCTGCCTGTGCAGGTTCTCCATGACAGCCTGCAGCTTCATCTCCAGGGAAAGCGGCACTACGTTCAGCTGCCTTCCTTCCCCTCCCTCCCCCACCAAAGGAGAACCAGTTGGGGGGCCAGTTGGGGGACGACAGTCGATCCTTCTGCCCAGGGAGAGCAATTACCAACTGTGCCTGTGATGTAGCGGCGAGCAGCTGGCTGGAGGTTTGGAGGTTATGGTTATGTGGAAATGTGGGTCCTTGAGGAGAAGTGGAAGGAGAAGGAGGATGAGAAGGGGGGTCGGTCAGAGCTCTGAGACATGCAGTCAGAGGTCGGCTGCACTTCTGGAGACAGAGGCCTCTCTCTTGTCTCAATGGTTTTTCCTGCAGTTGGGGGGAAACCAGAGCCCACAGCAGAGCTGAGTCGCACAGTGTTCAATGAGGCACAAGCAGTGGAAGCAAAGGTGGGAGTACAAGAGTTCGCTGGCAGACTACAAAGACCTGAGGAACAGAAAGAATAACAGAGTGTCAGACTGCTACTTCCCCACTGTCTGTTAACATCGCTGCCTTCAGCTGAAGGGCACATGCTTTTAGATGTGGCTGCGACAAAACTGTGAAGCAACTTTCTTGAAAGCATCAGATCAGAAAAAATGTTTCCACTTTTAAAATTCAACTTTCCATTCACTGGCCTTTCACTAAAGTGGACATCTCCAACACTAACTCCTCTGATCTAATCTGAAGCTACAAAGTAAGCATGGCGAAAAACCACACTTTTCTTTTGTGAATGTTGTAATTTTGTTGCTGGTGTTGCCTTGGTTACATGTCTCTGTTTTGCAACCCATCCCTATTTTAGAAAGAGATGAAGAGATAAACAAAGTTAATGGATGACATTGCCACAAAAGCTCCAAAATGCTATTTGAGGAACTTGATCAATCATTTACAATCTTGAGTATAAACTGCAAGTCTTCTCAAAAAACTTTGTGAGTTGCAGAAGAGCACAAAAACTACAGCAATGACTACACAGCTGTCCTGTCAACTCAAATCACAAGTTGAGAAAATGTGACAGAGGAGGAAATGCCAAATTTCACACACAAAAATGCAAATTTCAGTCTAAAGTCCACGTGAAGCATAAATACGCATGTTCAGCACCGTGTAGCATGCAGAATTACTCACACAAACACAGACCAGACACGCTGTTCACACAGGACACAATGTTTTAACCTCGACAACAAGAGGAAGTGAAATCACAGGAAGAACTGTCACTTTCTTCACCTGGTTGGCTCAAAGCCAACAAGAATATATGCGAACAAGAAGATCAGCATTGTGAGTCAACACCGTTTGTTAAAACACATACAATTAATATTCAGAGGTGTGACTCTGCTGAGGTATGACTGGCATGTTTTTCCCCTCATTAAAATGTTTTATTGCAAGAAAGAGACACTGTGGGGAGTTTTTCTGCAACTTCTGTAGGCGGTAATGGTTCTCCTACCTACCTGTTCCCAAAAGTTCAGGTATGCAAAGCACTCTCGGTAATAAGCAATAAGCTTCAGCACCCTGGAACCAATAAGGTCTGTTCTCCGTTTCCAACAACCTATACCCCAGAGTCATGCTCAAGGGAGACTAACTGTCTATCCTGCCCCCCTCTCCGTTTACTTAGAACATGTTCAAAATGTTTCGAAGTCTGGGTTTGGGGAGGCTGTGGTTCATATCAGTCAGGCAGAGATAAGAGCTGCACACCAAGTCAACACAACTTGGGGAAATTAAATTTTAAGTACAGGTGCTGGATATGATGAAGTACCAGTCATGACAGGAGGCAGCGGTGACTGTGAGCCACTACTCATTCAGCTACACTGACTAATACATGAACAGACAGACCTCTGTAACTACCAGCTGCCCTGATCGTGAACATTCAGAAACTACAGGTTTCACTTTGCACTTGCACATCAGGTACACTCTGGGACAAAGCATGAATGATATTCTTATTACAGCTGAAAGAATTAATCACTTCATGAAATATTTCTGATAATGAAAATGATTGTTAGTTCCAGCTCCTATTCTTATATGACTCACAATTATAATTTCAGTCAACACCACAAGCATTTGGACCAGCTTATACTGTACTGTACTTTCCGAAAGACAACATTTTGCACTGTACTACCAGAGACAGAGACTACAAAAAGTCTTTTCTCCCTTTTTGTTCCTTCTCCCATTTTGTTCAACCTATCATATCAGAGAGCAAAAGGTTTCACAAATTAGCCTACCACAACCCTCACCCACAATATACTGTACTTCATCAGTTACAGTGTCATGAAGATATTACCAGAAGAGATTACTTTTTTCTTGAGGGACTAGTGAAGGAGGGTTGTTTTTCTGTGGTTCACTGGAATTCCTCAGAAAACCGTGGTCACAGGTACAGTAATATAATTACAGTGTAGGCACATTCTGAACACAATAGCAGGATAAAAAAATTATGTACACTTCAGGTCCAAGGACTCTCCAAAAGCTGGTAAGTGAAATTACGTTCAGCGTCCCTTTACAGGAAACTGGACTGTTTTCCATATCTAATGTTTACATAGTCATGCATATATAATGAGAAGAGAGACGACACAAACATCCTGGTTTTCACTGTTCTGTGACCAGACATTGGTTTCATGTGTTTGTGAAATCCACATGGAAAATAAGAGCAGCTTGTGTAGCATTACGTGAATGTGACTCATCTGAGAGCTCAGCTTAGTGTAAGGATGTGTAAGGAATTGTAAGTGTAACAAATGACACATTAGACATGTAGATACACCTTTTCTCATGGGAGAAAATTATATAAAAATCTAATTGAGGTCAAAGATTTGTTCAGCAACTCCTGTTTCTAGGGGACTTTTTTTTATTATTACAATGGAACAATAAATTTAGGTTCTGCTGTGACAAGAAGTACAATTTGTGTACCTGTGATCAAGAAGAATCATGATGGAGACATCTGAGAAGTAGTTGGAAAGTTTGAAGACAAATGCCCTCAGTCTTCATATTCCTCAACTACACGCCCAACAAGCAGCAATTGGCAGCAGTTGAGACCGAGCAGCTCCTCACTTTAGCTCAACTAGTCAGATCCCTGAGATATAAAATGGACTTAAAAAGCAGCAAGTTCTGCCACACTAAGAAAAGCAAATAGGCGCCACTGACATAATTACTGACTTATAAGCATAATGTTACTTTAATCCAATCCAAGTCTATCGAGCAACAGCTGTTCTACAGAAGTTTGAACACCAGCATGGACAGGAAAAAATTTCTGTCACCCTATACTATGCCTGTATGTTAGTGAAATGTTGCGCAAGGAAATAAGAGCTGTGAAACTTGTGTTTCTTCAGTGGGTGAAGGAAGTGACAACTGACGGAGCAGATGTAGTGAGGCAGCCGACAGATATTCAATATTGATTCATTACATTCTTATAGGCGATAGAGGCACAACTGGACGGCTGCAGTTGTCAGATGGAGAACAGCACTAGTACAGGCAGGATTAAAACATCTTACCTAGCCGGATCTGGTCTGACTGAGACAACTTGTCTCTGTTCTACGTTCTGGGCTCAAAGTGGAAAGACACAAAGACTTACAGGCAGCACCTCAGCGCTGTACATTTGCATTAAGTGACGTGGCAAATTTACCTCAGAACAGCCCATACATGCACTGTTTGTGAGTTTGCACAATATATTATTTACACTACCCATTAATCAACATGTTAAATTGCCACATGTGGAACACATGAGCACAATATAAATTTCTAGTTTGGGCCACAATCAACACTGCCTCTGATACTGCCTCTCTCAGTGTGTCATATATGTAATTTCAAAGACAGAAGTGACTACAACAAAGCTGTTCTGATGACTCTTCCTGTGCACGGGGAAGCAGAAGTGGTCGCTTTGTTTCATGCTACTGCTGATCACAAGCATCATGATTTCCTACATGCTACATGGTGCAAATTACATTGCGCCACTACATATGTCCTGCCCGCTTCCCCAAATGATGAGGCACATTTGATGCTTATAAAACCTTTTTATATGATAGTGATAATGACCATGCAATGACAAAAATACTCAAGTGTTTTACATATGTGTGTATGTATCCATCTGGGTGCCTGAGTTTGGTCTAGTTTCTTTCAGTTATGTTTGGTCATAACCAAAAGGTCTGCTGATTTTTAATACCCATCAAACAATACAGTAGCTGGTCTCACCCAGATGAGCACAGCCCCTCCAAATACACACCAAAACAATTAGGATTCTCGCTCTTCACTCAGTCTAAGTGCTACGTTCCTGGCACCACATGTTGCTGCTGAAATAACTGCACATAAATCCCAAATGTTGTCACCATTTCCAGAAGTTTTTCGTCACAATGGTCTGAACCTTGAATGGTCCTCAGAGCAACAGTTCTCAATACTGGTCTGGGGACACAGAGCCTTAGTGATTTATATTATGGTCAACAAGCCTGATACTGATCTACACAAGGATTTAGGGAATAAACCATGCTTTAGGAAGCTGGCAGAGCAACACTAACCCTTTCTGAGCGCAAATCTTCTGTGCAAAATGGCTGGAGGTTGCCTTTCGTTTCTTATTTGAACACATTATGCATAACCAGATCTTGGCCGGAGTGCTAAAGCACTTCATTTCTAAACCATAACTCGCCATGAAACCAAGCAGTCTCACTAGGCAAGGGTCAGATCCCCTTAAAAACCCCTGCAGGGTCTCCATTACACTGTAGCAACCATGGAAAACCACCTCTGTGCATTGGGTAATTTCTTTACATTTCTTTACATAAACCCTTTGGGACAGCAACCAGCTATTATTTGGAAGTCCTCCTTTGTTCAAAAACTGTCACACTCTGAGAGGAAGTTGCTACTATGGCCAGGGAGTGAACAGGTTTCATGGCCTTTTTCTTCCACTCAAATATGCTGTCGAAACTAAATTACTGAAACCAACTTGCTTCATGGTTTTGCTCCATCACTGGGTAACATTTACCATATCTGTATAGCTGGGGCAAAGGTCAGTTAAACTGCTATGGAAATATTTAGCGGACTAATTGACGAGTTCCTCCGATTTATTGCCAGAGCTTTATGAAGGGCTTCTGAATTAAATAGTTTGCCTCCAAATCAATATGACCATTTGCCATCTTGTGTTTGCCAAGGACCCAAGGACAAACGTAAATCCTGCTGTGATGGCTGACATATGGTCATTATCTTTTCAGGGCAACCACCTGGTTCAGTGACAGTAAAGACCACGTTTCATGCAACACAAAAATGCACCAAAAAGCAGTGTTTGATTAAAAGTGTTCCCTATCTGATTGCCGTTAACTGCTCCATCTAAACTGTGCCTGTTTGCCTTTTTTGTCTGTTTGTCTTGATATGTGGTCTTTCCCACACATTCATGTTTTCCCACCCTGTCACTTGAACTTTAAATTACCATTTTCAGAATTTGAGGGTACACAGATTTTTTTCCAGTACACACAACATAAAAGACAATCCCACAAATTGCACAGCTGACAATATGACCCTTAGGGCTCATTTAACACCTTAATTGGCTCATGGGAGGCTGGCCTGCTGGCAGGAGCCCATGTGGGGATCAGGGATGGGAGAAGCCACAAGGAAGGAAACTCTGACAGTTGGCTGACTTGAAGGATAAAGAAGAATAACAATGAGAGCTAATGGGTTAATCCCTTTTTTTTTTTAAACCCACATTTGAGAGGTGGAAGACTGCAAGGCCTGAGCAAACAGGACACAGTGATAAGAACAAGAGCTAAGGGTCTAATTCCATTGAGATAAAGAGACCCACACTGCCACACATACATGCACATATATACATACATGTATACGTAGCTTGTTAATGTACTCTAAACAGAGCATCGAAGCCTTTTAATACTACAAAAATATGAGGGCATTCATTCTTTCTTTCTTCTTTTATACTGGTATAAGTCACACATGGAATCTCATCGAACATGTACTACAAACTAGTTTTGAAAGTGCAGTTAAAAAGAAGAAGAAGAAGAAAAAAGTTCTCAGCAACAGAGACATAGACATTTGAATTCAAAATCTTTATTTCCTTTTATGTACTGAAAGAACAAACCACCTTATGCCTGATAAAACCAAGTGGTTTGAGATGAACTGGGTGAGGTCTTGTGAGACCTGAAACTGGGTGTTAAAAAGAAGGTCTGGCTGTTCTGGTTGACTGAAAAATCTGAGAGTATGAGATTCTTAAAGTGGTAATCCACAAGATTTATGCTTTTCATCTCCATCTCTGCTCCCTGCTGTGTGTTTTTGCTCTTCACTCTCTAGAAATCACATGTAAAATCAGCGTGGGTGGTACTGTAATGCGGTGCATTCAAATTCATTCTAAGAAACTGCGTGCCATTCGAACTTGATTTTTTGAAAACGTGACAGCTCCAGGACTTATCAAATTAGATATTTGATAAAGAAGGTGCTCATGCTACACCTGTACAGAATAAAAGACTATCAAACCTGTAGTCTACAGATGATTTCTATCTTTACCAGCTTCAATGTGCAGTATATGGGTAGACTGGAAGCTGTTGGGTTTTATCATACTATCACTCAGCACTGTTGTCATGTACCATGGATCAGTATGTAGTATACTGCTGTTAGTAGTGAAACAGGCTTTGTACTGATATTATCAGCTCATGCATTCTTGGACAAATACTACACTTTTTTCAGTTCGCCTCTATTTTATGATATTTATTTTTTAATGCAACCCTAAATCTGAATGTACCAGAGCATTCTATGTGTCATACAAATACTGTGAGCTATAAAATATTAGCGTTTACTTCAGAACAGCCTGTCCAACTGGAACTTGTCACAAAGTCATCATTTAATATGGCAGAAGCTACAGAGGAACTGTGTAGGCAGGGGCCAAACAGAAGCCATGTCATGATCCCTATCCATAAAAAAAAGGCTAAAAACAAGAAGTCGGTCAGTGGTGCTGGTCTTGATTATGCTTCCCTCTCTCACATTCCTTGCACTATTACCTCGCAAGGCAATAACACAGGCTCCATTGAGCCCCACTGCACCAACAACAAGATCATTGAGGAAGTGTCGCACAGGCTGGTCACGCACTTTCCACTCAACTCTTCTAGCGAGCCGAAGCAACGCAGCAAGCCAAATCTGATTAGCCCCAGCTATGCCATAAATTAAGTGGGCATATAGCAAAAATAATCCACTGATCCAGTTCTCAGCAGTGAAATCTGTGGTTATCTATCAAGCAACAGGATTCAGCTGAGCAGGCAAGTGAAGCTTAAAGTGATTTGTGTAACTGCTGAATCCACCAGTATGATCTGATGTTTGATCTAATAAATCTAATAAAAAAAAGTCTGGATTCCTGTGTTTAAATATGTCTTTTCACTTTGTTTAAACTATGTCTTTCTGGTAGGTGAGGTACATATCTTGTATTTATTTGGCCAATAATCTCATTTGGAGTGGTTTAAACAGAGTGCAATATTAGATAAAGATTAATTTATGCAATCAACAATGTTACAAGCAAGCAACATCAAGCAGAGCAGAGTACAATGTTCATTATTGAGATATTGAAGATTCACACAGGGCTGCTGGCACATGGTGATCAATGCCATACAGGCTTTTTCACTCTGAAAGAGGATAGTAGTGGAGGAAACCAAATATGTGTGACTCAGGTGAAAAAACATCAACCTAAAAAACTCACACTTCATTATCTTTCTTTTTAAGAGAAAGGGGTCAAACACTATACATGGAAAAAAAATATTCCTATGTTGGTTGAAAATATATTTATATATGTTAAACGAGCGCTATGTGAAGACAGAAAAGCCCACAGACAAAATGTACAGAAAACATTTAACTCTGCTATATGGACGTCTAACCACAGGGAAAGTCACCAGATGAATAATACACACGAAAGGTGAAAAAAAAAAGTCTCTGCTGATTCTGCTGAAATGTTTGCAGGGGTTTATGTCCACCTCCTCACTGGTGGATATTGACCTCACCATGTTACAACCCTACTTACAGCTTCACGTGGAGACTGTAGTATTATGAGAGCAAACATAAATCTCATGTGATGACAGCTCTGGTGGAGAGACACAGGCAAACAGAGGCACTACTCAAGTAAAACAATGGCACTTCATGTCAGTTTCTCTTATGATTAACTCTGTTGTGTTTGCATAGTTTATTTACATTTATTTGTTGCTTTTGTGAAGTTCAACCCCACGTTCAATCAACACTTAAGGACATGATCTTGACATATGTTGAACAAGTCTGACAAAAATAGAAGAGTGCAGGGCGGTTGACTGCATTACAGCAGTTATCGTGTCCATTACCTGTACATTTCTATTAATTCCTTTATTGCTCAATTTCATAGATTCCTATTGATGTAATAAGTCACTTTTACCCAAAACCCATCTGATACCGCTGAAGGGGAAACACATTTCCTAAACCACACTTTGTAAATGTTACACTCAACTACTTTTATGGCTTATATACTACATTAATAGCTCTACAACTCACCTCCTTTTCAAATTTCAAAATTGTGTATAAGTAATTTATGGTTTGCATGTTTAATGTGAGCTACAGAAACAAGCCTCCAAGTCAAATACCTGTGTTAAACATGACTTTGCCATAAAAAGTGAGGATACAGGAGGCTGCATGTTGCTGCTTGTAGAGCTCAATGCATTTGCTATTGTAACTCTAGGCTGACTGTACGACGATAGTTCCTCTAATGCGGGAGAGGGGGAGGGAGGGGCTTGCATTTTCATTGAATGGCATGAACGTCCCAAACTGGATTAACTTGTCAGTTTATATGGTGACTGTGTGGTCACGTCATTGCATTGTGATCTGTAACAATCAAGTCTTTTGTCTGCAGAGAGGCAATGGACGAGTGAAAATCTTAGCTAAAGAGCCCCGTGCATTGTGGGTGGAGACATCCAGAACAAAAACTGTCACTTCTGCGCTAAATTTGGGTTATACTTCCATGTGCAGGTGCTCTGTCTAATAAAATCTGGCTACAATGTCAGCTCACAAAGGATTTGTATCTTTTGGCATGAATCTGATTAAATTAGCTCTTGCTTGCTTGGGAAGCCTGCCAGCACCAGTTGACGCAAAACACAAATGCTTGAGGTTTGACAGACATGTCAGCATGTCGCAGCTGTGTGCTAGTATCCAGGCAGACAAGTACCAGGATAGATCACGGTGGCTGGCACAGGACCTAAGGTCAGCCACTGACTGAATACACAAAGCCTACAACTGTCCTAGCAGCCTGGCTGAGAAGCTGTAGGGCATCCCAAAACCTCATAACCTTCCTTAGTCTGTTCTCTGCCTACGTCACTGTCAGCCCTGCTGGGATTCCCCCATGGCTCCAGCCCAAGCAGTGAAGTAACTTGTGAGTTTTTTTTCCCTGCATTTTTTGGCAGGATAACAAAGTTAAAGCCCCACATGCTGTACAGGCCCTTAACAAATGTAGCTTTTGGCACAGGAACAGCTGAAAGCCAGCCAAGCCACACTGCTTCCCACTTCTTTAATGGCAAGAAAACTTGTGGTGTGCAGAAGGCAGTTGCATTCACAGACACATTTTAGCTGATATTTACAGGTGTGTCATTACTGAAACGTTCAAGTGACACAATGTGGGCCTTAAGCCCGTGGCCGCAAGCCTTGACAGAGATCTGAATGCAGTGACAACATAAAAGCAGCCTTGAAAATCCTGTAGTGCATTATTGTTTGACAATAAGAAAACAAACAGGCGTCAGACCTGTTTGTCTTGTCTGTGCATGTTTGTCTGTCATTAATTCACAGCCACTAACCAGTTTCGTGGCCAAGTACCAGAGACTGCCGCTCACTCAGCCATGACGCTCAAGGTAAACTGAACAAGCTCTTTTGCATATTAGACTTACTGCTTCCAAATGTTCTTGAAACAGCCTTGGACTGCGATCAGACTTCTGTGATGACAGGAAGTTGTGTGGATTTCTGCTTGTAAACATTTAAATGGTAACACGGCCCACCCTGCATCTTGTTAAGCACACTGAACAAACTCAAACACACTGAGCTGTGAATCTACAAACACTGCCAACCTCTCAGACAACAAGCAGAAGTCTGGGTGTGAACATTACTAATACACACGGGCCAGTTTGCATGTCAAGAGTGGGAAGGCACAACAAATGCAGTCTGTGGAACCAGGAAGAACATCAGCAACAACACCAGGACATCAAAACAGAAAGGAGACATACTTCCATAAACCAACAGTATGATAAGACTGACGTGACCGATGGCTAAGCAGAAATACATGTGTCAATTACAGCAAGACTGATATCAAGTTTTCATGCATGATATCAATTTCTTACTGGCTGGAAAACCTGGAAAACAAGGACCATATTAGGGCTTTTAAATTGTCAGAAGGTTGCGCAAAACACCCATCTAATTTTCCAAATTTCAAGATAACTACTTCAAATTTCTTATTTCATCTGACCAATAGTCCATGACCCTAAGAAAAGCAGCAATTCCTGACACTGGAGAAGCTTTAACCAGTTTGTTACCATGGTAGTACGACCAAAATCCTATAATATATGAAATCACAATCTTGCTGTCATAATGATATATCGCCATCGATCCTTCGAATCAAGAGCAAAAACAAGCGTCTTTATGAAAATCCAGTTACCATACCATGTTACTCATTAGGGCCAGTCTACATTATGCAAAGGCAAAGGAAGGCCTTTTAAGACCTGAACCTGATAGCCACCCATACGTTTCTAATTCACAATGGGCCAATTACAATGTAAACACCCCCCCCCCCCACTCACTAGCTACAGCAGTGCTTCTCTCCATTGGAAACACTGAGCTGGTGCAGCTGGCTGGTGTGGGTCAGAGGAAACCATATGCCACATTGATCCAAACAGATTAGTGTGGCAATTTCTAGGCAAGCCTCTAATGTGATTGGAGGATGGTGGGGTGCAGGGTGTGATAAGGGCCTGGAAATCTCTCTTAAGAATTTCAATGCTTACTAATCACGTTGGGAAGTTGCAGGTGGCAAGTTCCCCAATTTAACACCTCACACTTTCTTTCCCTTTGTCAGCCTTATCTTTAAGAAATTAGATGCACTTTGACATGGAAGACAGTTGGTGTAGGAGAGCAACTTGCTAACTCATATTTTAAATGCGATCACATCAGCCAATGATGAGTGGTTCCTTGCCAAACTGGCTCGTGGCATGAGAAACCAGGTGTAGTAAACGGCCGGTGGTAATCCCCACGGAGAAAGAAATACCTTTTTCTAATTCTTTCCCCAAAAAATCTAAATGTACCTTCCAGTGAAAAGACCCCCAACGCTTCCCTCTTCATCCTGTCATTCAGATTTCTGGTTCAGGTTTTCAGGTTTCAAAATCTCATTTCCTCATCTATTTGTGATGTTACAGCAAACCACAGATCTGTCCAAGACCTTATGTTAAATACACTTTGTTCATGCCAAGGACATTTCACAACTGTGTTCCTGTCATTTGGATACACAGTAGAATGAAACATGTGGCCCCAAATCTTGTGTCAAATTACTTACTGCTGAGGTTGTGCATTTGAATGCTACCAAATGTTAGTATTCTTCATTTTGTCAAAACCTTTCTCAATATGGTGGAAAAGCCTCTGAAACCACATTTAGATAAGACCAGGCCAATGAAAATCTCCACTGAAACCAGACTGTTAAACCAGTGTTTTCAGAACGTAAATGTTTTGGGTCATTTAGACAAAATACTGTACATGGCTTTAAAATCAAACCAACTTCCTGTGCCTGCATTCCCCCACCTTCACTAGCTGGTGAGAAACTACAACTTCAACCACAAACTTAAAGCTAGTCAGTTTTGGTTGTGGCTGTGAGGTCTGTCAGCCTGGCATAACCAAAAAGACTTCCTGAGCTCTTTTTTTTAAAAATCCACTGAGGCTGAAAAGTTTGCTGCAACCTTTAATGCTGGCTGACGTCACAGAAAGGAATACACACCTTACAAACATTGGATTTTCCCACCAGCCTTCTGTAGAACTGAAGGCATCTCATTGTGTCCCTGACATGTTGGACTTGTCTCGTGGATGTTTTGACTTGAGTTGTCTTAATCTCAGCCACTAACAGATGCTGACAAACTCTTTAATCCACCTACTCCACCCTTTGTTTCGCACTTCCACAGAATTTAAGGGATTTCACCTGTGAGAAACTCACTAAGCGATCGTGTTGTGTGAAAGGATGCAATAATACATCCCACGATGGGAAAGGCAGAAAAGTTCAACATGAGGAAAGACTTGACTAGATGTTTTAATCCACTAGTTCAAATTAGCTCAACCTTAGACAACTACAGCAGGAAAATGCAATATTCACATTAATGCAGCTGTAATATTAATCCAAAAACTTAAGTACTAAGGACCTGAACAGCTCTTACTCACCACTGTCCAGCTACAGCTGAAGATTACCTTGTGTGCTGATGTTTCATCCACTTCTCCTACTCTTATGCATTTTAGAACCAGTGTTATAAAGTATGCACTATGAGATTTTTCATAAATGTGTTGTTCTTGACTGTTTCCTTGTTACCAATATTGTGACAGTCAAAATAAGTATGGAAACCAAAGGTTCACACAGGCGTAAGGTTTAATAGTAGAGGTGTGAGTCAGCAACTACTTACAATGGTGCTAACTATGAGTAGATGAGTGGTAGATGGAAACAAAGTGCATGTAATCAATTACAGCAAGGCTGGAGGCAGAAATGTGGGGTCAGCATTTCAGCTTTTTGTGGTCATGGCGTATGGATAAGTGTTTTCTTTACGCCTCTAGTTTCACTGCTACAAAAGTAATGTTAGTTCTTTGCTGTTACTTTCACAGTACCGCTCACTGTCACAATACCTCGAAAATGATGCCTCAGTAACGTCACAGATAATAAACGCACGTGGCTGACAAAGGCAGATACATGTCAACTGTTTATGCACATCTTTCTCTTTATCAGGACCGAAGTTTTCGCTGATTTTGGTCTTATCTTTGGACCTCGTCTGCCAAAACCAATATTAGAACATCATTCCAGCATCATTACCACGCTGTTTCTGGAATTTAGCGTAAGCAGCAACTAAGGAGTATTTTTTGTGTAATCGATCAGTCTATGGGTTAGGGTGATGTCATCGAATGTCTTGTTTTGTCCAACCAGTATTCTAAAATGTACACACAACCTGTTTACAAAAACATAAAACAGGAAAAGAAGAAATTCTTAATAGATGAGAGGATGAAGTGAAGACAGCATGTTTTGGCATTTTTGCTGGAAAAATGATTTAAATTATTCAACTAATCATTGCAGCTACACGGGTGGGTGGGGGGGGGCTTCAGTTCATTCACAAAGGCACTTTTAACTTTGAATCATCCTACTGTCTCTGCTTCGACCCCCCAACGTAACATTTTGGCAGACCAAACTATCCTGTAAGGCCCAGCTGTAAATGCTGTCACATGCACTGTCTCCGTATTGAACTTATAGATAGGATGTACTAACGTTACACAAGTATGCTGTGGATGTTGAATGGCGCTGTAAAAGAGAGTAACACATAAATGTTGACTTCACATTGTACAGGACGTGCCGCCTCTATGAGCAGTTTAAAATCACTTTGTTTAGCAATTTTAACTGCAACATTTTAACAGCAAACACATGAGCGGTTGATTTATCCTCTAACTAAAGCACCGGATAATACTGTAAAAAACACTCAGCTTGTAATATCAACTTAAGGAGCTAGCCAAGTTACGGTTTTACACCGGCGACAGTGTTTCGAACGTTAGCCGTTAACACAGTTTGACATGAGTTAACGGTCGAAATTCGAACGTTAGCTTTTAACACAGTTTAACGCTTCTATAGCTAATAGTAAGCACGCGCCGCCGTGTCAATTTTGACTTCACTTAAATAGGTGATTCGGCAAAACATCCAAAATACCTATTTTAAAAAACCCGACATAAATCAAATCACCGGCTATCCCGTTTCATTTTACTGCAAGAAATAAAGCCATTACACTCGCAGGTTAAGTTGCATTCAGGGGTGACATAGGGCAATGTAGTCCACCCGCTACCTTAGCAATATCCTATTGATCAGGCGTTGTGATAACGTATCGATAAAACAAGCTGTGTGCTGTAAGTGTGGAGTAAAACAGAGGCAGCTTAAAAGAAGGAGGAAACATGGACGCAAATTATTTATCGGCATAAATACGGAAACGAAGAAAACAAAAACATTTTTAAACGAAATATAAACTTACCGCATTGGCTTTCGTTCGCTTTTTTTACTCTTTGGAACCGGAAGAAACATTCCTGTTTTCCCCGTCTCTGAATCCAGGTCCCCCCCCCCTTCGATTACAGACAGAGAAAAAAGCTCCAAAAAGAGGAAGAGGAGAGGTGGTTCGTCTGTTTATCAGCTAGAAATAAAGTGGTTTCATGTGACTGCATGATATCCACGCATTCAGCTTTTGCGTGTGATTGTGTTTTCACAGTTTCAGAGCCCGCATCGTCCGGACAGACAGACAGAGAAGCGAGAGAGGCGTGGAGAGACTCTCCGGCCTGCACAGTCAGATCATTGGTTGACAAACAGCAATCAGATGCAAATTCCTAACCTCTGAATCAGCAGGGGCCGGCCCCCCCATTACACCCGCCACCCCCCGGCGCAGGGGGATGTCGGTAAATTCAAGGGTGTGAAAAGAAGTAAATACAAGCATTGCAGAAGACGACCCAAAAAAAAGAGCCTTTCTGCACTTTTAATTTCAATTTCATGAACTTGAAATATTTTTCTTAAAAGACCAAAACCAACAATGAACTGTTCCTGTTAACAATCCCAGATATATCATATGTTTCTATGCCATAAAGCTGAATTGTTGTCCTTCACTATGAGCTACTTTATTTCTTAGTCATTCTCACACTCACCGTCAGTAAATACTTATTAGCACACTAAATCCGCGGTAGAAAGTAGTTCCCAACAAATGCACTGTTTACTCCTGTTTGGTTAAAAAAAAAAAAAAACTACAGTGGCCAGGTATGTTAGCAAATTATTTAACCCTTTTCTCATCCAGTGAATCAGACACTAGATCTCCACTCCCACCCTGTTTGCAAACAGAAGGCAAAACAAACAAGCAAAACAAAAACAACAGATTAGCAAAAAAAAAAAAACCTGACGGTGATCAAGTTAACACAGTTGCCAATGCCTTTCACAATCTTCACAGAAAATGATGAGAGACAGTAATCTGCCTATAACCTAGTCAATAACTTATAACCTATATTCAGGATCCATATCCTGGTCAAACTTATTCACTAAAGCCAGTTTTGTTGAACCGAAGATGCTCCAGGTGTATCAAGGAAGTAATTTCATGCAGCCACTGTTTAAAGGCAGTGGCTGCATTTATTTATAACTTACTTTTATAAGTAGAAGAAAACTAGGGGCACAGACCTAGGGCCCGAACCGGGCAGGGGGCCCTTGGACCAGAGCCAGTAAGTAAGTAATGGTTAACATTTCTAGTTGGAAGGTCAATCAAACAATCACAGAGAGATGCGAAATGAAACTAGAAACAGATACAAACTGACGACAAATGACGTAGTCACTCAGTCTGGGGTCTTCTTCTTATGTATGAGGGGTGGGGGCCTTTTACATGCCTGTGCCCAGGGGCCTGTTGTCTCATAATCTGTCCATGGCTCCATGTCACGTTGAGATGGTCTGTGGAGGTTTTCGAGCAAGCTGAGAAAAATGACAAAGCCATCCTTTTGGTGGATTTTGAACTTTGCCTTGGATCGCTGTCAGGTTGTAGAAACCAGACACTTTTCAGTTTCACTGTCTCGTTTACATCCAGAATTTGCAGACGTTCAGTGGAATCCGTTCTTCCTTCTATCTGTGCAGTGTTTCCTGGACTCTTTAAGGAGTCACAATATACTGGTGTATAGAGTAATATAGTGGTCACAAGATTAGATGAGAAAGAGAATAGTTGCACAAATTATTAGAGCATAACCCAGTCAGTTGATTCATCAATTATAATGTGATAATTCATAACAATGAGTAAATATTTTTGATAATTTGATGAATAGCTTGTCAAGTAAAAATACCAGTTTCTCAGTCTCATCTTTTTCAATCTTCTGAAAATCAAAAGGTTTAAAACTTTTAAACTAAAAAGTTGTGTACATCAAGATACTAAGCATCTTCAGAATCCTGCCCAAAATCATTTACATTTTCAGTGTTATGTTTGTAATGTTTTTGTTTGTTTGTTTTTCATAAACTTGTACTTGTGACTCACAGTGTTTGTCATAGAACGTAAAATAAATCATGAAATTCAATCGTGTAAATCATGCGTTTACATTTCCTCTCGGTGTTGATTTTTAGTGACGGCCCCTTAAGTCCCTTAAAGAGCCCCTGTTCAGCAGTGGAGGCTGGATGGGAGAATTAATAATGTAATCCGCATAACATGAGCTCAAAATTGAAGCTTCATTCGATTTCACCATAAATATTGCTGACTTATACTGTTCACCACTGTTATCACTGTTCATACTTCATTAAGATTTAGTTAAATCATTCACACAGACTTTCAGTGAGCTTCACCAAACTCATATATGAAAATATGAAGGTGGAAAAGTGGTTTATTTGGTTACTCACCCAAAGTCACTTAATCAGCGTTTTACTTTGAGCATACATTGAGTTTGCAGTATGCAGTGGAGCCCTGCAAACTGAAGGGCAGACTGAGATAAGTCGATTGATACTAAACACAAGACTGTGACTGAGATATTGATGACAGAATTGGAGACTTTACCTTAAATAACACGACAGAGTGTTGGAAATCTTTGCTGTAGCTGTCTGGTTTTGATGCTTCGTCAATATGAAACCATTAAAAAAAAAAAATGCTGTTGACACACAGCATTGAACAAATCTTTAATAGACCTTGATACCCTGCAACAAAAATTAAAACAATGTCTGTAACCAAGGCTGGAAGCAAAAGCCCCAGATTTACTTAATATTATTTATGCCTACATAAACTGATCACAGATTTGTCAGAAATTTGCACCACCGAAGTACAATATCAACCACAGTGTGTCCGGTCCTCCGTCCTCCAGCTCATGTCCCTTCTCTTGTAGCCGGACCCTGTGTCAAAATCTAGTCTTCAGACCTAAATTGTTTTGGTTTGTACTAAATCAAAATTGTTGTAAATTTTATTCAATTACATGGCTTCCATTCTTTCTGTGTGTCAGGTAATTAACCCACAGAAAACCTGGTCCAAGGTCACATGATAGGACAACTGTGAGGCTGCATTATTTTCATTATCCAAGCATCTGATAGTTATCTTCCTCTAATAATCAAATGTTCCATCAGTAAAATGTTAGAAGGTTCCTCTTGGACATTAATCCAGTCATAATTTATAAACCGGTGTAACCAAGAAAATGATTTGTTCTGCCTCAGTTTTTAAACTCCTTGAAGAAAATAATCTTTTCTGTCCTCATCACACAATTGTTGTCAGCTTTCAAAAGTCCCCGGCCACATCATCTGTTTCCACATTTGATTTTACAGTGAGTGCTGACTGGTTGCAGCTGTTTACTAACATAAGGAGCTCAAAGATATTTAAAACAGTAAAATGATCCTCCCTCCGCCTCATCTGATGTAACAGGATCCCGGAAAGAAATGTGTTCATGGCCCTGACACAGTGAGAGATGGAATTAAAGTCAAACTGGTCTCTGTGGTGACGAAAACTATAATTTCACACTTGATACCAAAATAATTAAAGATGACAGATGTGTTTGAGCTTGGGCTGATCTTTGCCAGGGTGTGGTCAGATGCAGGAGATGATCAATCAATAAAAAAAAAAAAAAAAAAAAAAAAAAAAAAAAAAAAAAAAAAAAAACGGCAGTTCCAAAGTTGACAACCCCATGCCGTTGCCCTCCTTTCCCTCCTTTCTCTTTCTCCCCAAAT
>JBBMJY010000022.1:14420018-14473984 GCA_037833715.1 Toxotes lorentzi | reverse complement strand
TTGTGTATATATATATATATATATATATATATATATATATATATATATCCGTATCCGTACATATGTCCACTCACTTGCAGAGACGAGATACATGTACTGGCAGACGGCGTGAAGCAGCAGTCTCTCAAAGCTGATTCACAAACACAAACAACAGAGAGATGACTTTTCCAATCCACCCCTCCTCTGTGTCCCCACACTGAGAACTCATTTGCTTGTGTACCGATCCATTTTTCACCACACGGATCCATAAATATAATGTATGTCTGTGTTAACTGCCACCTGTTTGCCATTCTTTTACATCCTGTTTTGTTTGTCTTTGTTGGCTACAATAAAGGTTTCATGTAATCTAATACAGATTAATTTTCCAGGTGGGGAGACATAATTAGGATTCATCAAGCTCAGTTGGAGTAATGCTTTTATGAGTTTGAAGGTTTATCAGAACAAAGCGTTTGTTCTTTGGTTTGTAAAACGCTGACACAGGATTTTACATCTTGCCACTGTCGCCAGGTAAATGCGCTGGTATTCCGGCTGCGTCGCCACACTGGCTGAGGGGGCTGTGTTTGTTCACACAGGGCTAAAGTCAGTCTGAAAGATATATTTGATTAAATGAATGCAACCTGGACCTGGATAAATGTCGTAAAACTGGGGACGATGAATGTCCTCAGCTATTGTAGCAGCAGTAGAGACAGTGTTTGTTCCAGGTTTGATGGTGCTGACTGAAACTCCACAAAAAAAAGGTTAAACCAGCCTCCTGCTGCACAGTCCACTGTCACAACAATCCTACTCTCAGGGTGTAACGTCTCCTGACAGACCCCACAATCGGATACAACAGCACTTTCTAACTAACTTTACTGCCTATAGGAGACCAGAGAAAATACGCAAGACACATGAATTTTAAGACTTTTTAACACCTTCCAAGGCCCTTTGTTAAGGAACCTGAAGTCAGCGCTTTTTAAGAGTTACGACCTGCAAATCTGCTGAATGTATAAAAGAGGATTTCTACCTGCTGGCGAGGTTGGTTGTGTAAACAGAGTGAGGTTGAGCGTTGAAAAAGCTCAGGAGCCTTTCCTCAAATACTTCCAGAGTTCCCTGTGAGGAGAAAAACAACACAGTGGGTGGCAGAAGGGAAGAGAGGTCAGAGGTTTGATCTACATAACAACCATATTAGGGCTAAAAATTTTATGACTACTTATATTATGGATTAATCTGTTGGTTATTTTCTCTGATCCATTTCTCTGATCCAAATTGAGTTTACAATCAAAAAAGACTAAGAAAACCAGAAAATATCAATATTGGAGAAGCTGTAAACACAAAATTCTGACATACGTTCTTAAAAATGACTCCGAAGGATTCATGATCAAAATAGTTGCAAATTATTTTTTTGTTCATCAACCAATCAATTAATCGACTAATAGCTGCAGCTCTAAATCATATGTCCTCCCACGTGGTTTAAGACAAATTGCTGAACTTGGCTTCAGCCTCTGGGTTTGATGTACAGCAGAGGTGTACAATTATCATAACTGTTCAGACAGAGTTCACATGAGGTTGTTGTTTTGTGATCAAACTTGAGCTTACACATTAAGTTGCTGCACTATACATGGACTGCTTCCATTTATATAAGCCTTGACCTAACTGTTATTATCTACAGATGTTTTCCCTCCGAGCACAATGACGACATGACACTCACCATGGGGATTTGTTTGCGTCTCAGAGTGGCTCGCAACCTGCGATCGATTCTCTGGAAGCAGTCCTGAGCAGTGAAGGCAGGATTTACTGAGAAGAGGTGAGTGAGGGTCAAACAGCCGTACTTTAAATAACTGGCCTACAACCACAACACAAACTGAGACACTCACCATTCCGGTTGGTGTTTTTCTTCTTGGCCCCCTCCTCTTCCAGCAGAGACAACAGCCTCTCCTGCTCCTCACCGGAGCAGTTCATGAAGTCATTCCATGACTAGAAGAACAGGACAAGAAGGAAACCTCATCAGTTTAAAAAAAACCTCAGCCAACACCGAGTCAGGGCTCACACTAGAGCAGTGCTGCAGTTTAGACTGATAAGTGCTGCCTCCAGGAAATAGGCATATGACCAAAGTCTACATCTGACACTGACACCTTCTCCACCCACTCGCCTTTTATTTATTACCAAACTTTCCGAGACCGCTCAGAATTACAAACTCGACTCAACTCGGCTGACATGTTTAAATGTAGCTGACTAACCTCTATGTAGTTTCCATTGGTGCAGGCTTCAGTGAAGATGGACGGGATGGCTGGGTTACTGCAAACCTCAAGGTCATCTTTGCAGCACTCATCCCTCTCAAGAAGATTAGCAAGAAAGCGTGCTGGTTTTCAGAGAAGGAGGGAGGAGACAGACAGAGTGGTGCTATAAGCAAAACATCAATGATTTAGTTCTTCAAATAAAAAGCAAATGTCTCTAGTGGTGGCATTTTTGTAGCAACAAAGAATTCAAAATAAATGCCCTTTTCCATAATTTTTTGTATGTATGCATCTACTGCTAGTGACACAAGAGACTTAAAGGTCCGTCTGGGAGGGTTCGGCTTACAGCAGATGTGAGCATCTCCTGTTCTGAACAGGTGAAATGAAAGCTTACTGTTCTCCTGTCGGCGGAGGCTCTTCTTGCCTTTGGCTCGTGGAGTGAGGTCAGAGTTTCGGATGGCTTGGTTGATAAAGAACTGCTTCTTTTTGGCGGGAGACACTCGCTTGGCGGGAGAGCTGGGCAGGGAGGTGCATTTACGCTCCTCTATCAGGCTGGGAAAACAAAGAACAAGACGTCGCTTTAGTCAGTTTAATCTTTAGGGGGAACAAATCCTTAGGGGGAGCCACCAGGTACTCAGATCTTCTTCATTTGAGTTATTTCATGGATGTAGTTCATCTGTATGGTGTACCTGGCTTCTCCAAAGCTGCTGCATATACTTTATTAGCCAGTGATTATTTTATATTTCATAAAATGTCCAAAAAGTCATTCAGCTGTGTGATGTACGTACAGGTAGATAGGATGATACTTTTTGTTTTCAGGCACCTGCGTATTATTAAGTGCCAAGTCAGATATATATTGAGGCTTACAGAAAAATCCCCAGTTCCCAGTCATAATTATGATTTGGATGTTGACGTGAATGCCATTTACAAGTCAGAAACTCATAATTATGACATCTCCAAGCTTTTTTTCAGACCTAATTCTCGTTCATTTCAACAACCAATTGTTTATGCCCCCACTGGTCCATTCTGCATATGCTCTATCTGAATTTGACGTTTTCTTGAGCTCATGGTTAATGTCATCGTAACGTCTGAGGGTCTGCTTCTGGATCTCTTTGTTTCTTCAACAACAGTTTAATAACTGCATCACTGCTGAATGTTGGTTTGATAATTAATAATCCTATGTGGGATGTGTTCCAAGGAAAGAAGAAAAAGATGAAGGAAATCAAACAGCTAAAGGGGCCATGACAAGTGAAGATCAAGCCGCTAAAACATACTGAAACAGTTGTTGAGGGCTTTATGGTGGATGTTTTCTCATAAACGTTTATTTGAATAAACAAATAAATAGGTTAATTCAAAGTGCTTTACTGATGACTAAACATAAACAATAAAACAATTCATGACTAAGGCACAAAAGGAATAAAAATAGTAATAGAATAGTAATAATAAAAAAGAGCAATGGTAAATAAAAAGAATAAAACTAGGTTTTACACTTTCAGTTCCTCTCAGATCCTCAGGAAAAACTAAAATCTATCTCACCAAAAGTTTTTGTCCGTCACTCACACATTTTAACAACTACAGGACTCGAGCTAGGGGACCTGAGGGGCCGTCCTGGTTCACAGATTGGCAGCATATCAGACAAGCAGGCTGGTACAAGACCATGAAGTGCTTTAAAGACGATCAGAATTGTAATTGTTGATGCTAAAAAGCAGATCTGGAGACAAACTCCATGTGAGTTCACCAATATTTCTTGCCTGCTGGCTCAGGATAGGTCAGATATAAGGTCATTTTATGGTCAGTGTCTCTCTCTCTGAGCCTTGGAACCTATAAGTAAAACTTCTAATATTTAAAGCACACACATAAGAAAAGAGCATCAATTGGTCCTGCGTCATCAGGAGACATGGACACTTTGCTGTTCTGTGCTGTCTCTGCAGTATTTTTGTAAATGGATCAGAGAAATGAGGAGCATCTTGCAGCAGCAGGAGCTTCAGATGTAGGTCAGTGGGTGCTGTGTGAGGACCGCCTCTGCTGGGTTTTCTGCCAACCTGCTCAGCTGGAGTGCCATTTTTAGCCTGAGCCCTGCAGGTTGTAAGCAACACTGCAGCGACATAATATGCCATAACAGCTGCTTGTGTTATTTAGGTTTGCCTACAAGGAATATCTCCTAATTTCACTTTGACACGTTCTTGATAGCCAGGTGGAGACTGTAATACTGGTTTTGTGAACATTTGAGATATGTATAATGACTTTATCTCACTTCTGTAACTTTACCATTACCTGCTAACAAGGAACAAGGAAACCACTACTTACTGAAAATATGATATGTTGCAGGGAACGGCCAGGAGTACGGATTATCACGTCATTTGTTGGTAGAAACACACTGTCATCATCTGACTAAATGAATTCAAAACACAACCAACAATATCCAGGTCAGCTGGTTAGCGGCTAAAGGGCTAACGGGGACGGGGAATTCAACTCAGCAGCAACGTTAAGGTTAATCAAACCAGCAGCTACTAAGAGTTTATCGAGTTTTGCTGATTAGAAAGAGAGCTGGCAGGATTTCAGCTGATATAAACTCGGCTACAGCTCCTGACGTTAGTTACAGCTAACTAGCCGTTTGAATTCTGGCTAACGCTAGCTAGCTTGTTAACGTAACAGACTCGTAGTTTTCACTCACATATAATCCTGTTCTTCATTGTTATTTGTCAGAACGACCATCTTATTCGTGCAAAAGCACACGGTAAGAGCCCGCTGTGTGGATCTTTACGGGCCGTGTTGGAGGAAATTGAAGTTAAAACAATACAGTGTATGTTTGGCTGCTAGCTGGACAGCGAGTCCTCCCACCACAAACAAAGAGAGGGGGAACAAGTGAGAGCTCTCACTCTGTCTCACAGTCATTTGAGTCCTTGTTGATACAGAACATTTATAATCCCTACCGGGAAGTGAAAGTAAATTGTTTTTGTTTTATTTGGTAGCTCTTATATTCTGTCTATCCAACATTCAAATAAAAATGTGACTGCAGTGTTGCACAGGTAAAAAAAAAAAAAAAAATCCTGGGTGATTCAACTTATCCAATAGACAATCTTCGGAACACCTCCTCAAACAATAATTTCTGTCAAAATTTCAAAATAAAGGTACTGCCACCTCCATTGTCTATAATCCTGCACCGTGGAGTGGTTTCATCTCAGGCATTGTCATAAAATGTGAAATAACAATGACTTTTTTTCCCACTCCACTAAGGGTGAAGGGAGTTTGTGTGCATGTTACCATAACAACCAGTTTAATAGGCCTACCACATCTAATTGTTCTGAGCATTTCCCACTGCTGCTGAAGAGAAAAGGAGCTGAGAAGTTTTTAGGCAGAAAACTAAACTCTGCTGAGTCTGAACAACAGAACAACATTTTTTTTTTCCTTTGAAGAAGCTGTTTTTTTGAGTTATGTTCGGACAATGTCAGAGAAGATTTACCGAGGTGTTTTCATCCAAATTTTGTGATGGGGAAGGAGAAGAAAACAGTAAAACTAGAAAAACATGAACCAGACACATGTCCGATCATCGTGGGTGCAGTAAAGAAATCGGTTCCCAGGATGAGAATTGTCAAGTCAAAGGAGAAGATTAAAATTGTCCCATCAAACAGATGCAGATCCACCACAGACAAGGGTACAACCACATGTGAGACATCAGGGAATAAAATGAGGCTTTGTGTCAACTTGATGCCTGTTTTAGCTTCAGCTAAGGAGCCTGTGGAGGAGGAAGAGAAAGAAGATATCAGCTGTACAAGTGAAGAGGAGCCAAAAGCCAGCAGCAAAAAGGACCCAACTGTCACCACATTAGTGCAACAAATACTTGATGCAGGTGATTCTTACACAGGATTAACCTTGGACAGAGCCACTGAGACCAAGCAATCACCAAGTCCCCTGTTTGTGCTGCCATCTATAACTCAGCCAAAACCAGCTCCTGATTGTTGTGATCATCAGAAGATCAAGAGGTTCCTCACACCTCTACCTCCCATCAGTGTGCCTGAGACAACAACATCAAAAACCATCTCTCCAAACTTGACAACTAAAGGCTGTGGAAGCGATGCACCAGTTACAGGACAAGAGTCAGACAGCAGGCCCTGGATAGATAATCCCCTGTTTTCTAAAAGTGTGAGTCACTTTTTCATTTAAAACATTCTGTGTCATAATTTTATCTCTGCTTCTGAGAATCCTGAGATGGAGAGAGAGTGTTGAAGGGTTTTTCTCAGGTGAGTGTTACATTTTCATTTAAAGGGGACATTAGAAAAAGTAGGATTTATATTAATCTCTATTGGTACCCTGGAGAAAGCAACAGGTCCTGCACTGCTGTGATTAAGAGGAAATGTTTAAGTCACAGGTTTGCACAAGAAAGACATTTTCAAAACCCGAAATTGCAGCACCTTTCTGGGCAATGATTGACTCACTGCATGTTGTGGTCACGCTATCCAATATTACAGTGCAAAATGTCCTAGTATTAAAACAGATATTGAGAAACATCTAATTTCTTTGCTGCAATTCCTACTTTCAACATTTTTTTAATGATGCAGGCAGTTTGAAGGGTTTGCAAATTCTCAAAGAGTCCATAAAAATCAGGTTTAAAATAAAATTTAGTTAATACTGTAATAATGTAATTAATACTGTACCCAGTATTAAGTAAAAAACAATTTGTTTATAGTTTTTAAAGTTTTAGAGACATTCGGTCACAAACCACACCAAAGTTTTACATTATAAAACAAATAAAAAAACACAAAGCAATTGAAACACTTAGGAGACTGAAATAATATAAAACAACACTTGAGTTTTGTCTGATAATCTGCACAGGTACAGCCTCTACATATCATCTGAGTTTTTCTCAGAGTTTGTTGACGAGCGGCTCTTCCCTCCTGTTCTCTGAGCAGAGATCGCCTGAGTTTCGTCTCCCTGACATCTCCTTGTCCAGTCTGGATGCTCTGCTGCAGACGGTCACACAGAAACTGGGGAGGAAGAAGAGAGGCGGCGATGAAGGACCATGGAGACAAGTTCAGTCTGATCACGTCCTCACGGCTGTTAGTGAGCAACATTTCACAGAGCCAAGGGGCGGGCAGCAGCCTGGCCCAGTCAACATGTATGTTTGGTGACTTTGGGTATGATTTTTCAGAATGTTATAATACGCAGTATCATAACTATTTTTTTAAGTATTAAAAAGCATAAAGCCATAACCTTCATTCAGCCCATACAATGTACTTTCTACTTTTTAATACTTAAAAAAATAGTTAATTAAATAAAATTAATTAAATTTGATGCATCTTCATTAATCTCTAGCTATCCTGTTGTTGAATGTGCTGTGGTAATGGTGGACCCTGCTGCTGACAATAAAAACTAATAAATAGAGAAGCAACTAAAGATTGTAAATATAAATTATTTAATGGTTATACCAGAAAAATGGCAGCCACAAATCACTTTACCTGTATTATTTTAAAGACTTCTTCATTTATAGACTAATGTATCACAAAGAGACACTGACTTGAGTTTTGCATGATGGTTTCAAACTGTCATCACTGAACAGATTCTTTATGTAGGTTTATTATTTTAAAGATTTTTTTAAAATAATAAACCTACATAAACCTGAAACACTTAAAGTCCCAGTATTTAGCATTCATAGTATAACATGACAAAATGGTTTATAATAGACTATAATGTAGTTTTAAGCAGATATGTTTATTAATATATTTGTATGTCTTTAACTATTCGTGTTGAAACCTGTAAGTAGAGGCAGCTGTATAAACTCATCACAGACATTATAGTAAAAGTTATAATATAAAATATGTGAAAATATTACTTCATAATTGTTCATGAATTCTGCACAGTAAACACTTTAAAATGTCCTTACAGCTGTGTACAACTATGTTATAGTGGCTCTAAATGTAAAGTGGTACCTTTCCTTCTTCTAACAGTGGAGCAGCAACAGGAACATCAGGGGGTGGACACGGTGTAAACAGACAAAGGAGCCTCCCTCCGCTTTTTCCTGCACCTAAACCCACGCTCATCCTCACAATGACGAAGACAAACCTCCTGACTCCCACCACACTGCAGTGACTCATCAAAATCAGCAGACTGGACTCACATTACACAGCACATTGTTTTAAAATAAATGATACAGGAAACAGGATTTTTTTTATTTTCCTTCAGGACAAAACATTCACAAAAGACCTGTTGTTTTTTCTACACTAGTATATTTTCAGTATATAATGTACACTTTACAGTAGATGCACAGATAAATTAATGTTTCAAGTAGAACTGTTCAAGCTTAAAAGTACATTTGGTTGTACAGACTTTCATTCCAAAATGAAACAAACAACATTTAAGTCCAGCTTACAGTTTAGGTATAGCATAATTTCACCCTTTTCACTACATGTAACCATTTTTAAATGTTTTTTTTTATGTAACAGTTTGCATTTTGGGATGAAACTCTTCTGATACCTTCTGTTATTCTCATGCATATACTGTAGTTGTATTGCAACAATCTAATAAGTAACAGTTCATTACAGTGCAGTAATAGCCTGCTTTGGACATTCAGTCATCTTTTTTTTTGATAGAAAAAAAAAATAAAAAAAATAAAGAGTTTATTAAATGAAGCTTAAAAATAATAAAAAAAAAACTGCCAAACTGAATTCTACTATTAATTCTATGATTGTTTGATCTTGATTTATTATTACTTCTTTGAATTGGGAATGATTGGCATAAAGTAGAAGAATTTGTAAAGACAGTTACAACAATGTAGAGTCACACCTGTGTGTGGACTTCCTCAGTAGTTTTATATTTTTTAAATAATTCAATAATTTAAGAATGATTAAATGAGCTTTCTAGACTCTTCAAGAGCTGAAGCCTGGATGTATGATTCCTGAACATGTGATATAAGGAAAAACAAAAAAGAAAACATGACTTCTTTATTAAATAACTATAACAACAACAACAGTAAATACCAGGCAGAAATATAGGCATCCTGCTCCCCAGTGATACATAATACCCTTCATTTGGACAGTGACACTGTTACCCAATGACCAATAACTTAAAATAAAAAACAAAAAACAACATTTTGACAGAAACTGGACAAAAAAAAATTCTTGATTTACAAAACATTTGTTAAGGTCATCATTAAATATCTAAGTGTTATTCAAAGACGACCTTGCAGCAAGAAGTCTCTCCACATAAGAGACATTATGTTGTTCAGAAGGCATTTACAACCATGCAAATGCATGGTTGTAAATGCATGCAAATGCATGGTTGTAAATACATACAAAATAATCTTAATAAGTACATATAACACATTTACTTCAGCTACTGTTTGAGTGTCTGCAGCATTTTCATTTTTTAAAGTGCTTTCTGTAAAATAAAGCCGAGATTCTGAGAGGTCTAATGATTGAGCCCTGAGGAACGCCACCCACTGTTTTTACACTGAACCTTGAATAATATTCTTTAAGAATAAATAAACTACAACTTGGGACCGATGAGACTGATACAGAAAGAGAAGACACAGTGTCGGATTTATGAACCCAAATAAAGGGTATAAAGCTACACATATTTATACAGATTTTTAAAAATATCCGTTAACGGATGAACAAAGCACCTAAGCTATTGTTTGGAGACAATTACTTTTGGTTCTTTCTTTAGAGAAGCCAGAGGGGATCAATTTAAATGAGCTGAGTCACTTTCAAACTGCACCAGTTTCACAGTTTACTTCTTACTGGTGGACTTTAAGTGAGCTCAGTTGTCCTATGTTGCATACTGAGATTGCTGCCAACACTAAGCAACCTTTGAACATACAATGAATAAGAAAAGGTGTTTTTCTGTAACTGGTCCTTTTAACCTGCGTCATGCGCTCAGGTTGCACCAGTACCTTCACAGTGCGCTGTCCTGAGTGTTCCTGCTAACTATAAAAAGTGCAGAAGGATCTTTACTGGATTTGTCTCCTCTGTGTTTGGACCCACTGGATTTACTGGATTCCCCCTGAACTCCACCATGGCTGCCGTTTGATCCACTGCTGCTCCTCCGGCTCGTCCGAGGCATCTCTTGGTCCTGGTCCTCTTGCTGAGGTAATCTGGTCATTCCTGTACTGCTGCTTTTTTCGCCGTTAGCTTTACCATCTTTAGATTTGCCCTTGCTAGATTTAGCCTTTTTTGATTTATCCTCTTTTGGTTTGCTGTCTGATGACTGTGCATGCTGCTGCAGAGTCTTGCTTTGCTGAGGAGGTGTGATGGCTAGTTGCGGTTGGATGGTGGGAGGGTTGATCCTGTTGGCAAGTGCAGCCAGGTTGGTCTGTACTGTCCCGTTGCTGACAACCACGCCGGTGAGCTGGTCGTCATCAGTCTGCTCTTTAGCAAAGTTGACAAACACCTGCAAAAACCAGCTAGCTTCAGTGTCACACAATTAACTTCTATTAGAATGGTCAGCTGGAAAGCAAATAACAGCCGGCCATCCAGTTATGTTCCTGTCTTATCATCTTAGCATGCATGCTAACTTACACATCTAGCAGAAGCATGGAGGTTCATAGCTGCCTCACAGTGTCTTCATGTTAATTAAGCTGACTAGTCTCAAACTAAGACTTAAAGATGGTTTGTTTCTTTACTCTTCCCTCATTATATCAGAAAAAAATAAATAAAATAAACAATAATTTGCACATATTGGAAGCAATTCATTGTCCCGGCCATATATATAGGAAATCTATGTGGGTTACTGTGATAAGATGGGATCACTTATATTATTAGCTTTTTAATGTTAGACTGAGCAACAACTAATTAGCTTCAAGTTCAGATGTTAATGACTGATATGCTGTCTCCATAAAGAGCTCAATTTATTTCTATTTACCCAGATCTGAACTATTCCTCCACTTTTTTTTTCAGAAATATTCATTAGTTAAAATGATGGAGAGGTGTGAATGCTTTCATCACAGTTGCATCATGGTCCTCACCTGGTCCAGGGTGGTCTGTGAAACAGAGAAGTCTACGATGCCCAGCTCCTCATAGTTGTTGGCCAACACATCGAAGACACGAGCCAGGCAGCAGGCATGCGAGGGCAGCTGGTACTGCAGCACGTTGAGGTGACGCTCCTTCAGCTCGATGCTGGGGAAAGAGTTCTTCATGTAGGTGCTGATGGGACACGAGTCCGGGTTTGATTTAGTGTCCACCAGACGAAGGATGATGGTGTAGCCGTCGCCAAATCTGAAAGATGGGGAGACACAATATTCAGCTTTTATTTGTTTATATGTTACATCAATATAGTTTCATGGAATTTAAGTGGAAAAAAACATGAATATGTATCACACGCAATACAAAAATTATGATTTCCTGTACAGGTGTATACAGTCAATCCACATATACACAAATGTTTTAGGGTGTAACAACCAGACAGGAATGTCCGTTAATGACAAATCTAGCAAATTAAATACCTGTCAAATCAAAGTACTTCATCACATTGTTGCAAAAAAACATATAAAAATTATTAAAGTGATAAATAACATAAATACAGTATAAACAAGAAGACACAGATAAAGATGAATGAATTAGGTTTGACTGTTTGGCTTTGAACTGTGGACCTAGATGAGCTGTCATTCTGTGTATTAATGAATATACAGTAGTTTCAGATGAACAGTGGGAGATAAGCATCAGTGTAAACGCTCTTTGGTGATTTCCCTAATTTCAGAACTGTTCAGACCCTGAATGCTGCACTCATCTCATGACTGTAAAACTCATCAACTGACTCAGTCAGCTGCTTTACTGAGACAGCAAATTCCACAGATATATCAGCACAGAGGGGGTCCTTCACAGATCACTTCACCTCAGTGGGGATCAACTTGTCAAGTTAGGAAGCAAACTTTAGTCTCCAGCCTCTAAAAAAAAAACCTGTTAGTAAATAACACAGTCGGGACGCGAGGCTTTTGGCTTTGATGTAAAACAGCACAAATGTGCATAACAATCATTTCTCCACTGACTGATAAACTGAGAGTGTGAGTCTGTGAGTTTGACTTGTATTGTTGAGGTTAGTCAGAATATGCATTATGTGCTTACCTGTTCTTCAGGTGTTGTACAGATCCCAAACACTGGAACCTGCCATTGACCATGATGGCCATTCTGGTGCAGAGAGCCTCACATTCCTCCATACTGACCATACAGACACAGGAATAAACCCATTAACATTTACACACTGAGTCAACCTTCAGCTGTAAAGCAGAAAAGAGTTTGCTCTCTGTGCTCTGCTCACAATAACCACGGATTTTATTTACAAACCACCTTCAGTGATGAAATAAGGTTTTGAGGGTCTTGCTGCTCTTTTGTTAGAGGCCTATTATAGCCCTCTATTAGATTATAAAATCCCCTTTTCTTGCATACGTGCGTAATAATTTAGTGTGCATCTTCTCCTACCTGTGGGAGGTGAGAACTACAGCTCTTCCCTCTTTGGTGACGCTGAGGATGCAGTTCCACAAAAATCTTTTGGCTTTTGGGTCCATACCAGTGGTGGGCTCATCCTGACAAGAACGAGAGAAATCAAAACATGATGCAAACAGATGGTTCATTTTCCATTTTTCAACATTTTTCAAATGCCATCTAGCCAATAAGCCTGTTTTCCACAGGGAGGAAAATGTTTTACTCGTTGACAGTGAGTGTCAGTAATTTCTGAAAGGTTGCTCCTCTGTCTTGATCGTAGAGGTTTCTCTCAAGCTGTTGAGCTGTGAACTAGTTTGATCCTCACCAAGAATATAACAGGCGGAGCCCCGATGAGAGAGATAGCAGTGGAGAGCTTCCTCTTGTTGCCTCCACTGTAGCCTCCGGCCTCCCGTTCAGCGTACTGCGTCAGCCCCAGTTTCTTCACCCCCCACTGTGCCACCTGCAGGACAACAGAGAAGCCTCGTCACTGTGACATCCTGCAGCTGGAAAAGCCTGTCACTGCATGTGGATGTGCCAAACCTCAGCAAAGACTTTGGTTATTAAAAAGAGCGGCATCGCCTCTGTACGCTGCAGCTGAAGTGACTAAATATATCAGGGCCCTGTATTTGAGAGCTGATATCTCCAACTGGGAATTACAAGTTGGAGGCTGATGTTAACGTTTTTTCCCACATGGCTGTTTCTAAGTAGGGTTTAAACTATATGACGTGAACATAACAAAACTTGCTGGCTTGCTTACTGAAGCTGACAATGACCTTTGACCTCCTGAGGGAGCAGGGAAGTATGCCTTTACACCTGAGTTTTAGAACATAATGACCGAATGATTATTATTATTATTATTATTATTTGTTTTTATACATTTTTTTGTCTGACAAACTTGGATATCTGTCTGTTTCATTTCATCTATACAGGCTGCTACATCTATAAAGACCAGATGGAAAGATATGTATATGCATGTCTTTGCCACATCTCATTCATTAATTTCAGTTTTGGAGTGGAACTGTTCCTTTACGGTACCTTGGCGACAGAGTTCTCTTGGACCCCCCGCAGGCGGGCGTACAGCTCCAGATGTTCCCGACCTGTGAGCAGGTCACTGATGGCGTCAAACTGTGGACAGTAACCCATCAGCTGGTGGACTCGCTCCATCTCTGTCAGCACACTGAAAACCATGCAAACACATTGTGTTACACTACTATAGACTGCTGATACTACTACTAGGACTACTACTTCTTTTAATGTTCTGGTAGTACTACTTCTGATACCCTCTAACCCTACTACTACTGCTGCAGTTACATTTCTAAATGTTACAACCACCTCTAATACTCACAAAGAAAACTACACAAACTACACAAAGAAAAAAGTGCACAGTGTAACCACATCTTTTATATCCATGTATCTAAGGGACACTTCATGCATACTGGTTCATGTCATTCACTGTGTGGAACAAAACCTATGTAAAACTTGAATAACTGGGTGGCAGAAACCATTTGTACCTGTAGTGGTTGAGGAAAGCCTCTCCGTAAGTGATGGGTGTGTCTCCAGTCAGCATGCGAAATGTAGAGGTCTTACCTGCTCCGTTCACCCCCAGCAGGCCGAAACACTGGAGAACAGACACAACGACACAACCATACAAGTACAATATAGAGTTGTATGCAAACATTTAAGCACCCCTGGATAAATTACATTACACAAATTTGGACTTAACTGAAGTATGGATTCTACTACTAAACCTGCTGCGTGTGCGAGGCAGCCTAAGAATACCTCAAAGCTTGAAGTGATCTACAGGAAGAGTGGGTGAAAATTCATAAATGAAGAACAGAAAGATGGTGGCTAGAAGTATTTTGACAGTGATTGCAGGCTCAGCAGGAGGAATAGCAGCAGCAGCAGCAGCAGAAGTAGTATTTTTTAGAAACAGCAAGCACTACTTGTAGAAGTATTAATAGCAGTTAGAGTAATAGTAAGAGCTGTGTGAGAAGGAACAGCTGTAGTAGCAATAATAACAACAGTACTGGTAGAAGTATGAAATATTCACTGGGATCTAGTTATCTCTTTTGGGAGAAAAAAGCGTTCCATCATGGAAACTATCATAACTAGTAATGATTTCAGACAATGATTGACAGTGATTGTATCTGAAGCAGATATATAGATGACACAGTGCTGACTAGAACAAAAGTCAGACACTGTGCTTCTGTCTGTCTTTCTGACATAATGGGAGCTGCGTTTGTACATGTGAGTAAATCTCTCACCTCGCCACGTGGAATCCCGAGGCAGAGACGATCCACCGCCGGCTTTCTGCCTGCTTTATAGACCTAAAAAGAATCAGTTGTAGAGATTTATCAAGGTCTTTCCTCTTCACTGTACATTAAGTACCTGCTTCTGTTAAGTGTTAAGGAAAAAAACACAAAAAAACCATAACAAATGCTGTGTAGGAATTCACTCATTGATATTGCTTTCAGAGGAAATGACACATGAAGGCAATGGAAGGATAATTTCTGGTTGCTTTCTACATCAAAATCTAGCCTTTAAGGGGAACCACAAAGTGACATGTTGAGACATTTTATAAATAAAAAGGGACTGTTTGGATGATCAATTAGTTCCTTGTCTTGTCCGAGGACATATGAACAAGCCACAGGGATTTAACCTGTGACCTCCTGCTTTCAAGAGACCATCCTATCATGAGACCATGACAAATACTGAGAGTGATTGTATTGCAGTGTGTGCAATGTATCAGTAAAAGGTGATGGTCACATGATCCTTGTATTAAGTGTAAGACATACACAGTTTTACTTTTTAGGCTTATACGCTGGTTGTACCTTGCTCAGATCTATCATGGTAAGGATGTCTGATTGGGCTTTGCCACTTTTGACCCTCTGTCTCTCCCTCGCAATGTCCTCATCTTCTGGACCAAGAGGAGGCATCTCAGGCTCAGCCCACCAAGGCCTGAACAGAGACATACAGGAACAGAGAATGACCACTGTGATTAATTTTATTTATTTTTTTTACCGGGTTATGTTTCTGCAGAGAACACAGTCACTGCTTTTATGTCTTTAGTTCTCTGTGTGCATTTCATTAGAAAAAATTTGCACCCCACTTAATTTCTAAATATAATATCTCTATAATTATTTCATGTTTAAGTAAGGCTTTGTTTTGAATTCTTGTGCATTAAAGATTTTTTTTGACACATATGCATGATGACTTATAGTAAGTAAGCTTAACCTCTTTTATCTCCACTATCACAAGCAAGCATTATTGAGGAAAGTAATGGTCAAAGCCATTTTGCCAAAACATTATCCAAAAGTGATCAGAAAAGGTTTCCATGTAGACAAGAGTAGTTTTAATCACACCTGAAGCGAATGAAAAACTTGTACTGCAGCAGTATGGTGAAGATGAAGAAGATAACACCCTCAGCTGCCATCGCAAACAAGTTCTTCCCTACAAAATCCCACTGGAGAGGATCCAGAGTCTGTTTGGTGCCTGGAAAAGGAAGAAACACAACAAAAAAAATTCCTGGAGAAACTTAACATATCTTTAGCCCTGTGTGTTTGACTGCATGTGGCAAAGTGTGTAAGTATGTGATCATTTTAAGAGTGTGGTAATGAAAACACTGCACAATATACAATAATATAATATACAGTTTACAGTATATCCTAAAACTGGTAGATCCTAAAGCTGCAGGGTACAGTCACCAAAACAGTACGTACCAAGAAACAAAATGTATTTTAATGCCATGTAATGACAAGTAGATTTGTTTCTGAGGTTAGAAATAGTAAACACAGTCTACCTGGTGGATACATATATAGAGGGGCATATTTAAGGAGCAGGAATAAAAAGCCTCCTCCCGAGGTTCATACCCAGCCTCTGGAAGGCGTCTGCCATGGCCTGATTTTTGGCCATGTCGATGAGTCCTCGTCCCAGACAGAAATGAGGGAAGATGAGGAAGACCTTCTTCAGGATCCGGTTCACCTCGTTCAAATGCTGGAAAGAATTATTGAATGATTATATATACTATATAGATTACTGCTCCATGTGTTTACACTTCTGGCTTTTCTACCTCACTTTACTTTTGCTGCCATCACTTTAAAACTGACAATTAATCTGTAAAGTTCTCAAATTGATCTCGAGATCAATGTGACTGAATTCAAACTTTAGATGATAAATGCAGTGTTGTAATAATGCAGCTTCCATATAGTTTTATGTTTCTGCGTAACTAACTGTATGTTCTTTCTTCTTATTATAATGCTGTAGCACAGAGAGTAAATAACTTTAACTTATTAGCTCATGTCACATTACATACAACCCCCTCCTTGTCCACACTGGTGCAGTTTATACCTCGTCTACAAACAGCTCCAGGACGAAGGTGGCAACGCTGCCGTTGATTCCAATGAAGAGGTTGATGGAAGTCAGAACCACATAAGCCGTGCTCGGGACAGTGAACACAAAGGATGCTGGGTACATGAGGGGGGTGATGGACCATCTAAAAAAGGATTATTGGGTTATACAAGAACTACAGAAAGATATATTGCTTTTCTGAGAGACCATGTCCAAGAGGGACAATAGAGACTTTGTTTAGATGAAATCATCTAAAGATTACTACTTCAAACATTATCACAAACTTTAAGATAAGTTTGTGATATCTTGAGCAGGAAATTTCCCGGCTTTGAACTTAAGCCCAGTCAACTACAACTACATGCTGTATGAATTATAAATGGATGAATGAGACAATTATATTAAAATACTGAGACAAACAGATCTAAAGAAAACATTTATCCTGGACCGCAGGAACAGACATGAGCCACACTGATCATTCAGTCTGACAGCGTGGGCTGAAGTCAGTGGAGTCTGCCTTAACGTACCCATAGAAGAGGAGCAGCAGGACGAGAGCGGGCAGGTTTGTCTCAGAAACGTACGACTGCTGCTGGAAACTGATGAAGATCAGCACCACCATGGTGGCTGGGACGGTGTAGTTCAACTAAAAACAACAATGCAATTCACAAGAGGTTGAAATCTTTCTTCCACAGTATGTGCGCTACAATAATGGTTTATTTTCCACACAGAATCATCTAAAGCAGATAATTGTCTAGAGAGCTGGGGTGAGCTTTTACTCCATCCATACATTACTGGTCTGACAGCTTCTTCAGTTACTGGTTGTTTAAACTGAAAACATCCATGCATTAAAAAAAAAAAACAGGTGTGCTGCTTCAGATACTGGAAGAGGATAAAATACAACCCAGGAAGCCCAGTTCGAGTAGTAGAATGGAGTAGAATAGAAATCTGAAGGCTCATCATGCCAAAATACAGCACAGGTGTATATAATACTATGAATAAGGATTTTACAATCTCTTGAAAGTCATCACGCACTTTTACCTGCCAGCTGACAGGTAAAAAGTTGAAATAGGTTAGTATGATGTGCACTTGCATGAATTTCATTGGCCAGCACCTTGCCAGATGACGTCCAGTTTGTGTTGAAGCAAAAACTGAGACAGATTCAACTTTTTTTGCTGGACAAAGCTCAGCTCAGTATTTGTCTTTCCAGGGCCCCTCTGCATCGGCACTCCTCATGTGTCACCGCAGTGACCTTAATGAAATAAATGAGGGGCCTGCGTTATTTCACACGCTGTCTCTCTGGACACAGTCTAAGCTTTTGTACCAGGTCCTTATGACATGCAACAAAATGTCTGACTCATAATAGAAAACCAACTCAACCAACTCAGTATGAAATGTGGCAGTAAATCATTAGTTGGAATTCAAATGTGATTACCTTAAAGTACATTAGCTAATATTAGATTACATTTCCAGATCAACTACTTTGACACTAAAAAGATATGATCTGAATATGTTGTAAACAGAAAGATCATGTTCAATAAGCAAGTTGAATAAGCAACTCATGATCCGTGGCTCTTGTCAACCTCAACTGGCAACCTATAGGCATTACAATTTCACAGATTTCATCTTTACCAATAAAAGCGTCGGTCTCTACTCTGCTGTAGTACTGTATGCTACAAAATTTACCTATCAAAATATTTACCTCACATATTTGCGAAATGAACAGATAATTTGTATATTTTCTATTTGAGATTGTCGTCACCTTGTGAAAATCTCACAATATGTCCATAAGTGTGGAACTTGTGGCTGACTTTCTCTTAAGTACTGACCATGTCCCAGGTGAAGTTGGACAGCCAGTAGAGGATGGGCTTGACCCCGCTGACGAACTGAAGGTGTTTGGCTTTGCTGACTCGCTCCTCGATCAGAAAAAGGACGAAGCTGGCCGGCACAAAGGACATGGCAAAGATCACGCAGATGGAAACCAGAACATCCACTGATGTGGTCATCCTGAAAAGAGTGACACAGAGTCAGGAAAACACATACACACTGAGCAAGTGTAGCCTCAACAGCTATAAATCAGTTCTATTTTTCGGAATGCAGATATGCAATAAATAGATGTGCTTCTTTTGTGTAACTGCTACAGGTTTGTTTGTACAATCTATTGAAGATTTATGAAAAGTTCCACATAAAATCTTTCTACCTCCACTGCAATCAAGTCTTCTTTCTCGAATGTTAATGCATAAGTTTTTTGTGTATATTTCAATCCAATAACTACTTATTAGTACTGACAGACTGAGACTTTTAAAACCTCCCTTGAATAGATGATCAGTCAAAAGTATACTACCCTGACTGAAATGATTTACACCAGTAGCGGCAATATAACCTTTACCAACATCATCCTACAAATCCCACCGCAGAGAACTTACATGGCCATTTCGGTGAGTTGCTCCTTGGTGAGGTTGAGTGGGTGGTTGTAGGCAGTGATGCCGTGTTTCCTCCTCTCCGGACCTGGTGGTAGGCTCGCTCTCAGCAGGCCATTGTTCAAAATATTGACAAATGACACCATGGCATGCCAACCTTTGTTATTGTACCACACCTGAGTACAGCAAAGAGAAACGCTTTTCACTTCTTTGTCTTATCTGGGTTCAGATGTTTTATATTCGATGCTTTAATAACTCGCAGCAGACAATGAGGAGAGAATTTAAACACACAGACACGTGTTTACCTTGACATTGTTTTCACTTTTCAGTCCTCCAAGAAAACCCGGCAGTCGGTTAAGGAAATGATTCAGCGAACTGTTCTATGATGAACCAACAGACATCACAAAACATTGAGAACATTCAGGAACACGGGAGGATTGGTTAAACAAGCCTGAGACCTCACTGTACCTCTGGAACTCTGTAACGAGTCCTAATTGCCATGACTGAGTCTTGGACGTGATGGACTTGAGATAAAGTCTGGGTGGCACTGCCCCCGAGAGAGAAGCCCCCGTATCTGTAACACAGAAATTAAACTTTAAATAACTTCAGGAAATGTACAAAGTATCAGAGTTGAAAAAAAAAAAAACTGTACGAGTTTAAGAGGCGCAAACTGTCAGTGTGGACACTGCAGAGATTTTGCTCCCAAAACAGTATCTTATTCAAGCAGCTTACCTGAATTCATTCACCCACTTCTTGGTTTTCAGGCTGTAAAGAAAGAGTGAATCAATGAGGAAAATTTCTAATGGAAACATGAACAGTTTGTTACAGAGCTGAGATCTTTATCACTGACGTTATATAGTATGTAGACTACAATAAAGAAAAGATTTTGTAATCAAATGAAAGGCACTCCTGGAGAAATAAAACCATTTATGTTTCTGAGGCATTTTGTTCATTAGGAAACTAATAACACCAAAGACAGAAGCTCAATATCCAAACACCAGAGGAAGAGAAGTGACACTGATCTTTTGACCCTAGCATTTATCATTAATAATTTTTCTTATTGTGTTATGTTGAATGAAGTACCTTTTCTTGAGGATCTGAGAGTAGGTTTTCACCAGGTAATCAGAAATGTTATAACTTGTCAGGTTTTGGAGGATGTCTCCAGTCAGCCTCTTAATCTGAAAAATGAAAAAAATGTAACAAGCAAACATTAAAGCAAATATTACAAGGCTCAAGGAAATGTTAGCATTGTTTTGATTTTGGATTGGACTTACAATGGAACAATCAAGATAATTTCATATCAACGCCCGAAAGTGTTAAAAAAGTCAGATCACTCGACACCGCATTCTGTCCTTATCTGACACCACACTGACCTGAGGAGGTGGCAGTCCACCAGCGCCCAGCGGGCAGTCCGGAAGCATCCGGCGGACGTCCTCTGTGCTACACTGACATTCAGGAGAGGGTCTGTCTCTGCTCCAGTTGCCTCTGCTGAACATCTGCCAGGTGGAGTAGGAAACCTGTGGCCGCATGAACAGGCCAACCCGCTCACCTTCACACTGAGGACTTCTGCATGGAAAACAGAGGTGAACATAGCATATGGTTTTTTGGGGGAGTTTTTAGTTAGTTTTTAGTTAATCAATATGAATGAGACCTATCTAGTATCTTTTTTACTTTGTTGTTTGTGATGTATGACGCAATATCTAATGTTAGAGATAGATTATCTTACGTGCTGTTGTCCTCTTCCTCTGTCTCCATGCACTTGGTACCAAAACCTGGCTGGTCCAGCAGAGCCTCCAGCAAGTTCTCCATGGCTGGGTTCCCAGGGGCGTCGTTGCTGAAAGCATTAAGCCAGAGGTGAGTAAGCTCCTCGAAAAACAGTAACGAGGTATCAAGTGACGAAAACGACCGGTTACTTCACAGACTTACACCTTCAGTTAGCGGCTGGTTACCCCTGACAGAGTGGCAGAGTAGGCCAAACTAATAAACTTTTCTGTGCTGACTAAAGGTAACAGATAATAGGTAATAGATATGAGGGTGCAGGCCAACCTGAAGAAGGTGTACTGTTTTCCATACATCCAGGGCTGCAGCTGCAGGGCGGGGTACTTTCCAAATGGAGGTACAATGAGGCTGAAGAGAAGGGCAACCAGGACGAACACAGCAGGCAGAACAATCTGAAAAGCAATGCAACCTTCAGCTGAGTGACGTTGCAAGATCAGGTTAAATGAAGACTATATTTGTCTTGTGATAATTTAAGACTAATAGCTAATTCCTGATCTAAAAATAAACAAAAATGCACAGCCAATAAACCATCTTTTAGTCGACAAAGACTCAAACAACTCTACTATCTGAGTGCCATCACCTGAGCGAAGAAGCCCCTGTGACTTCTCCGAGCGTAAAGCCAGCGTTTAATGAAAAGAGCCCTTAGCTGCTGCCACGTCAACCACCAGCCGGTCAGGGGGACCCCTCCTCGGCCATCTCCACTTAGCAGGTCTGTCTCCTGTGGTTCTGTAAACACGAACGGCACAAGGTGAGAATTTACACAGACATACGGGAACGACAAATACATAGACCAGTGCCATCCACTTTTGATACCATGGAGACGCTTGTCAGACCACAACTACAAAAACATAGAATAGAAACATGACATGACACACAGAGTTTTACTACTGAATCTGTAGTAATCTGTTTTTAGTGGAGAGTGTATTTGACATTATGGTCTTTGTGCTTTTTCACAGTATTTAACATCAAGATTTAAGGGGAAATACTGAATACATATGAAATTTGGAATTTAAGTTTAAAGATGCTGAAAACAAGCAAATTCAGTAAAAAAAACAAAACAAAACAAAAAAACCCCTAAATTTTCACAACACTGTGCATCTAATCTGGATGAAAAATAAAACTGTTTTTCTTTTTCTATCTAATCTAATCTTTTCAGTGAATGATGATCAAAGGGTACCTTGCTTACGAAGCCTTTTCCTTCCTGGCAGCGGTATGGAAACAAACAGTCACAATTGACAAAAATGGCGATGACTGACTGTACACGGAAACACTGTGTGGTACGTGCACAAACCTACGATGTAAGTGTCTGTGAGTGTTAGTGCATACCTGTCTCTGGTTCTTCAGCGTGTTGCCTCTCCACCCTCTGTCCTGCTGAAGGCTGCTGGTTGTGGGGAGATTCAGCCTGCAGCTCAGGTTCAGCATCCACATTGGTTTCCTCCGCCACTCGCAGAAAGATCTGGAAATGAGCACAATAGCCATAAATATAAAAAGTTTAAACTCTGCTTTATAAACATAACAAGGTTCTAATTCAAGAGGTATCCACTGTGCTTTAAATTCAAATAGACTAATACTAAAGAACTAAATAACTGCCCTGGAAACTGGACTTCTGACAGATGAAGCTGCAGATGGTAGTAAAAGAGTATCAGGTAGCTTTTATTCAGAAGTCAGAGAGGCAAAGAGTGAGAGGCTAATTCACACAGAGTAACTTATCGGGCTCCATACGTCCGCTATCAGTGCTAATCTGATGCTAATGTTAAGCCCATTAAGACCAGGGCTGCTCTACAAATATCCAGCCCTCCTTATGAGACCTGGCTGAACTACTGCAGATCACACTGGTGGGACGCTGCCTCGCTCGTCTGTCATGCACACACACGGACACAGAGGTCTTTTACTTGTGATTTTAGTTTTAGATTAAGTTGCTAATTGATTTTTCTTCTGTGGGTATGGATGTTGAGCGTTAGGTATACTTTTGTCTGGTTCAACAGTCTGTTGCTATATTAACCACTTCTGGCACAATTACATGACAGTTACAGTTTAACTGACACTGGTACGTCTGCCATTTTGTCAGATCAACATGACCAAGAAAATACTGACAGGCGTCTTTAAGCTACTCCCTAAATCCCCCTGTAGGAGCATTATATGTTCTTACAATCAGCTCTTTTATGAATGTTGATGCTATTTTTTCTGCTATAAGTTCATTGCTAAAAAAGCTAGCCTGAAGCTAATGCAATGCTAATACCACACTGTAAGTAAATGCTAATGTTCTTTTGGTTTGATGGTCATGTATATATTTACTCTTATTTACCTTAACTCTTGTAGACTCTATGGCTGTGTCCAAAATCTCTCCCTATTTACTACATGGTGCACAGCATTTAGTGGCCGTTTTAATTTAGTGTCTAAATTCTGCAAATGTATTCACTATATTGAGCCATCAAAAATTTCCCACTGTTATGAAAACAACACTACAGCTTTCTGTACTTGTTGTGAATCCAGCTTCCTTAAGTCATTTGTACAATAAAATATGATTGGATGCACATATATAGCAGTTTTCGTGCTTTAGAATTTCTCTTGTTTTACCTCCTCCAGTGTGCTGTCTGAAAGGCCGTAACTGCTGATGCCCAGTTCAGTCAGACGCTGATCCAGTTCAGAGAGAAAGACTGCCAGGCTGCTGTTCTTAGCAGCTGTCTGTGGCAGGTTGATCACTGCCTCGCGACCTGACTCCTCCACCAGTCTCGCACCTGGGATGTGGTGCTGTGCCAGGGAGAGCAACGCTGCCAGATCTGCCACGAAGATGATGAGCAGAGGGAAACAGTGTGACTTCCTCATGATCCTACTGGTATTTCATAATTAATACTAAGCCGGTGCTTGTAGAAAATGCAAATGCACCAAACTGTATTTTAATGATATTGAACCACCTCAGTTACTATCTATAACAGCTGTTAAACACTCACATGAGCTGCTGTCTTCACTTCCCAGCCCGGTGTCTTCACTCATGGATGACTCGCTGTCCTGAAACAGAGTTGACAACATTTACAGAGGAGACTACAGGGACAGGGAGTCACATGAACTACAAGAGCCAAAATGTTCACGAGGAGGATGGATTTTGATGTACATGTAAATTAACATATAATGTTTTACTTTTAAAAGCTCTTAAAAGTTTTTGTTTCACTCCTGCATTGTTGTTATCTCCCTATGTCAGTATTGTTTTTCTATCATAATTTGCCCTTTTAACAAAAGTTGACTATTTTAAACATTTGATGGGTGTTTTGGGGCAATACATGTAACAAATGTGAGCAAAGAATTGCTGAAAAATAGCAAGCATGCATGCATACATTTTTTTCTTTGATAATCTATGTTTGGAAAAAAAAAAAAAATCTGACCTTGAGAGGAGGCAGCTTATTGGTGCTGATGCTGGTACTGGTGCAGATACTGGTACTGCTGGGAGTGCTGGTGTCCAGTCCTTCCCTCTTCACCACGGTGAGGTAATAACCAGATCCCAGCTGGGATTTCAGGAAGAGTGGCGAGCCACAGCAGCAGAGCTTCCCCTGGGAGATGATGGCGATCCGGTCACCTAACAGCTCTGCCTCATCCATGTAGTGAGTAGATAAGATGATGGTTCGGTCTTATGGAGAAAACAAGAGAGGAATATATACACTTGGTCTTGTCATTTGTGTTTTTTGTAGGTTTCATGTAGGTCTTATCTTTTGCTTGTTATCTTTGAGTTTTGTTTTTTTCTTTTTCAGCCTGATGAACTGTTTAATGGTATAACACAAAACGACAGCGTAGACAGAACAAACAAAGCTTAAGCTTTCAGACTGGTAGATAACAGCAGTAATGGCAAATGGTGAAAGGAATGAAAGGGCTCTTGTCAAAACAGAAACTTAATTAGAGAAACACTAGTGCTCATAATACCAGTGTACTGAGACTGAAGCTTTCAGAATCTTCTTCATTAACTGACAAATCATTTGTTTCAAATCTTCAAATATTTTGTAATCCTCCCATTCACGAAAAAAATCTATGATTTTACCCCAAAATTAGCCAGTATTACATTCCATATACAGCTGCTGCTCTTAGCCATGTAATCCCCTTGCCTAGTATATAATATATTTTTGGCGTCTAGCGTCTAATTTGTATAGTAGGAATTTATGGATTTTGGTGCAATTAATCATCTTGCAACCTCCACAAAATATATCAGGACTTCCAATCCTAACTCCCTCCAGCTCAGACATAGCCCATAGTCCCACACCTTTGCGGTATTTGAGCAGCAGATCCCAGATCCCTCTGCGGGAGTAAGGATCAACCCCGGCTGTAGGTTCATCCAGAACAACCACCTTAGATCCTCCAACAAATGCTATCGCCACAGACAGCTTCCTCTGCATGCCACCTGACAGAAACACAGAGAGAAGATTTTAATTTTGGAACTGAAAAAAAAGTATTATCAAGACAAAAAATTGATGAAACCCTTTACATTAATATAGTTCTACATGTTCAAAGTTAAACTAGCGAGTTTACCAGAGAGGTTTTTGGTCTGTTCGTGTCGTTTGTGCAGCAGACCAACGTCCTCCAGTAGAGTGTCCAGCTCAGCTTTTACCTCCGCTTCAGACAAACCCTTCAGACTCCCATAAAACCACACATGCTCCTCCACTGTTAGTCTGAGAGAGAGAGAGGCAGACACACACACAGATAAAATAGGGAAATCTGACTTTGTCAGACTTATTTAGCAGCAGACATGGGAGAGTTAAACCTTACATGTCAAACAGGACATTGTGTTGTGGACAAACGCCCAGGGTCCTTCGGATGATGTCCATGTCATGGCGAATGTCCATCCCTTTTATGTACACGGTCCCAGAGGTAGGTGGGAACAGGCCTGTCAGGACAGAGCTGACAAAAAAATAGAATAAAAATAATATAAATTCTCTGTTATAGTGCATCTTCCACATTCAGTAACACTAACACATTCTAACACTAAAAACAAGAGGCTCTTTGGGTCCAGCCACTTAAATTTTACTCAACCGAAGAGATCAGTCCTGCGCCTTCTTCTTGTAAAAATAAAAATCTAGATTGCTCTAAAAGATAAAAGCAGAAGACGTCAGTGCTGACTGTCATCCTCTTTCAGTCCTCGGCCGAACTCACATGGTGGTGGTCTTGCCAGCTCCGTTGTGGCCAAGGAATGAGGTGATCTGCCCCTCATAGAACTTCAGGTTGAGGTGGTTGACAGCTAGTTTGGCTCCCTTCTTATAGATTTTCACCAGGTTTCTGATGCTCACGCCCAGGATCAAATTATTGGGTTCTGGTTCAATGTGATCTGATGACAGACACACAAAGAAAATATTAGATCTATCTATGCTTTGATCTAGTGTAAACATCTACTCTCAATTCTGTTCTCATAATCTCTCTATAATCAGTAATAAAGACGTCATCCGCCAATTCCAAACAACTACAGGAAAGAACTTTCAAAATGAAAGGGATTATGGGTCAGAACACAGAACAACATGGAGTCTGGACTGATGCTCATCTTTGGCTTCAGTCTCGTTGTCGTCAATAGGCTTATTGTCTCAGCTCTTTAACTTAATTAGAAGTTAAGGTCTTAAGATTATTAAACAACCAGTCTCTTCAGTGGTAGGAGAAGCAAAGGAGAAGACGGTGGACAGTCTCCAACCTGCCACCAAAATCTGTAACTGGGCAGGATGACAGGTTACCAAAACCTCGTCCAATAAACAAGCTACTTATCAGTCATGTGACTTTTGTTTACAAGCTAATGGCTGCTTGTAAATAAATGTTTGCGCAATGAATCAGACAAACAAAGGCAACTGTACTGTACGATAACAACTTTGGATGACAATGAAAGAAAACTAGAGAACAGAAATAAAGAGAAACAGGTGCTGGTGAGTCTCGTACTTTCATCCTGCTCTGCAGGTGCTGGCGGGATCGGCATGCCTGCCTCCAGGGGTACTCCACCCCAGTAGTTGATCTGGAAGATGAAATACCAAGGCTTGGGGATCCCATACTCACCTGGTGTGAAAACACACAAACAAAACTTAAATGACAGCTGTGACAGTGTTATGCTTACCTACAGTTATAATAGCCAAAACAGCTCACTCATCCGACTATAGAAAGTGACAGAGAAAGTTTGCTCCTGTACAGAGAAGGGAAACTGCAGCTCGCATACATGGCACCCTAACCCTACCTGTAACTCACAGGAAATAAATAACAAACTATGCTTTTATCACTTCCAGCCAGGTAAAGACAAATTCTGCCTGAAGAAGAAACTGGGAGATTTAATCCAGTGCGCAGACACAATACGTGTTTTCCTAGCCATACTAAGTTCTCATGAAAGTGAATGCAGTCGTACCAGGGAACACAGCTTCTATGTACCAAGCTGCAGTAGCGTAGATGAAGGCGTCCACGTAAAGCATGATTATGGAGGTAGTAAAGCTGTAGGTGTCTCCTTCCACAGGGCTGGAGTGCAGGTTGTACCACTGGATGCCCACACCCTGCTCCTCGTACTGAGAGAAATACTCACAGCCAAACCCAAACGCCACAGGAGAGAGAAAACTCTGAGGAAAGAAGAACAAACCATTTTTAATGTCAGACACTTGCTGTACATTTATTCTTGCTATTACTTACTTTAACTCACAGCAAGGACTCTGTGTGTGGTGTTGAGGTGGTCTCTCCATGCGACACACAGCACATAGGGCAGGTAGAGGCCAAAGTATATAAGGCCCCCACAGGCAGCAGCCAGATTGGCTTTGGAGAAGAAGGTGCTGATGAGGAAGCACTGCATGATGGTGGCGGTGGCAAACGCCATCAGGAAGAAAAAGACAACAGTTGGCTCGCTGTATGGCAAGATGTCCCCCCACTGACAAGAAATAAGACGAGAAGGAAGGGTAGAGGGATTTAACAGTGACTAAATGTGTATGTATTTGCTCTTTAATATGTTTGCTACAGAGCGAGGGGTCATCTTGCCTTAAGCAGAGCAATAAGAAGCGCTGCAGAGGCCAGGAAAGGAACCACACTGCTGATGAACCAGGTGAGCCACAGTGTTCCTGTTCCTAGACCCATAATCCTCATGGTTTCCTTTAGCCTCGCCTCCTTCTCATACACCACGCCTTTGATGATCATGGCAACCGAGTAGATCCAGGCCAACGTCATGAAGAGCGGCAGGGAGCGGTTCAGCACTCGTAGGAAACTGTGGCACAGCAGGAGGGAGAGGAGAAATCATAATTTAATTCTTTTCATTTCATTATATATATATATATATATATATATATATATAAAACATCAACAGCACATATATATATATATATAATTTTTTTTACATTTCTCTAATGATTAGAATACTTGGTTTGACTTAAACTTATTCTAACCTGATTCAGTTTAAAGTATTACACTTTCAAATACAACAAGATCTCAGAGGTCCAGATGAGAGATTGTGGACATACTGGTGTGTTCCCAGTAAAAATCTGTGGACCTTTGTGCACAGTTTATAAAAACATCAACAGCACAGGACTCACACATCGTCAACATAACAGGGGTAGGGCATCTGCTGGATGTAGATGCCCGTGGTCTGTTGAACTCCAGTTAGGACTCGGCTCACAGCTCTCTCCACCAGGTCCTGGATGTACACAAAGCCACCCCAAATATAGCGCATGTCATTAAATGGGTCAGCTGCTGGACCAGGATCCCAAAACCTGACAAAAAATATACCAAAAGAAGAAAAACATTTTAACCCCAAGTGCTGGAGAAAGTCAGAACCAAGAAAAACAGAATTTCCTTTTCACTAGGTGAAAACTAAAAGATTATTTTTGTCTAATATTGATCATTTTTGAGCTCATGCAATTTTATAAACCATAGTTTGAGGCACAGTTTTTTTTCCAACACTCAGAGGAGCAGGTAATCTTTTCACTGCTATGAAAATTCAAAGCTAAAACTTTTCTTGTTCTTCAAGCAAAAAACATATTAAGTTGTATTGCAATTTGGTTGGTCCAGTTACCCCATTATGCTCTAATGCTCTATATGAGTCTCTATTTCCCTATTTAACTACTGTGAATGAGAAAATAAGAAAGAGGTTTTGGGTGTTTTCTCTGTACCTGTCCTTGATCTTGTTGGTCCGGGTCACATCATCGATGTCCATTCGGATCTTGTAGGTGATGTGGGGCGGAAGCTCAGGAGATGAGACGTTGGGCAGCAGGAAAACCACACCCGCCCAAAACTGCCTGTCCTCCAGCAGTTCCAATGCTCTGTCAATCAACTGACCCTCAGTCTCCAGCCCCTCCAGTTTGTTCAGAGAGAAACACTGAAGCAGAGGAAAGAAAATGCAAAAGATACCAATGGTCAGTGACAGTGGAAAAAAAACTCTTCAGTGAGTCATGAATTTGGCTTAGTGATCTACGTTTTACAACTTCAGTGTTTTACCAACTATTTTGCAGTGAGAATTCCTAATATTTAGGAATATTAACAGTCTTTGGTCAATTACTTGCACATTTGAGGAGCAGCATGAAATAAAAAAAGAAAACAGGAGGAAAGCACCTCAGTGACTTGTGCGAGAGCGGTGATGGTGTGGCTGATGTCGTTGTAGATGTCCAACCAGGTAGGTTGTGCACCAGGATTCCTGGGGGCGTCCGGCGAGGGTGTGGACAGGAAACGAGCGATCCGCGAGGCCGTCCAGGATGTGTTCTCCAAACGCAGGTTGACCAGTACTGCAACCTCCGGCCGCCTCAACAAATTCTGTCATAAACACACAGACACCTTATTTGAGAAACGCCTTTGGTGACAGACAGTAGTTGGCGAGTTACTGAGTCAGACCTGCAGCAGGTGAATCTCCACGCTGCTCTCCATGTAGGTCTTGATGCGTGGTCCCACCTCCATCCAGGCCTCATTCAGCTCCTGGAGGATCTGCAGGTCCTCAAAGGTTTTGTTCACCTTCAGCGAACACAACCTGCAGTTAGCTTAAATGGATGTTTTACTTCATAATGCCTTTAGTTGCTTTACAACAAGTATAACAGAAGAATAAACTTCCAATCCAGAAATCATTAAGACTTTAAACAGCTATTTTGTTGTCTAAGGGTATTGGAGTTAAGCAGTATGTGATTTCTCCAATTCAGCCACCAGGACGTCTAAGAACAGGAAACTTTTAAAATGATAAGCTTTCCAGACTCGTGTGCCAGTAGGAGGCACACAACCTGAACATTAGCCCGTCAGCTACACTCTAAACTGTGTACTACCAATCCACATTAAAAGCATGAAGCTTTATGAATCACACACTAACACAGCTGCCTTTGATTAGTGATATTCATTGCTTTCACATCAGCAGTTCCCCTCCATGGTAAATGCAGTATATATAAAGATTTTCTGTGAAACACCAAGAAGACTTGTTGGTAGTATGAACCAATTAAGCAGACAAACAGCCATCAGTTCTATTCCTACAGTCATCCTAACAGAGTTGGTGACTGATCTAGATGACAACTTGTCCCTTGAGGACAAAAAGTTCACCCCCTTGGCCAACTAACTTCCTCTTCACTTTGAACAGGTGAGTGGTGTTGTACCTCTTTCATGACTTGTTGTATTGCAGGAATGTTTGGAGTGTACAGCAGTTTTCCAATAAAGAGAGGTTTGATTCCTCTCCACACAATACGAGACAGAGGGTTGGACTCCAGACCCTGGATCAGACTTTTACAGAACGGAGCTGCAGCCAGGAAAGAACAGACCAAAGATGAATGTTAGATGAATAAACCCGGTTAGACAAAACAAATGGTGCACACAGAACAGTAATGAAACAGCTGGAATACGATGCTCAGTGATCTTGTGCGGACATTTTTGTGTTGCTACTGATTGTAAAACAGACAAACGTGTCTAACCATGTCAAATCCATTTTTCTTTAATTTACTATATGTAAATCAGCTGAAAAGTTTAGACGAGCACCAGATTTTAGTGCTATATAGCAAATAATTAAGTGTTATACAGGAAATCATAGATGCTCTGAATCTTAGATGGTCTGTGACTTCAGAGCACAACTTGTCAAATATGAGCACAGATTTCAATTCATAAACAGCCAAAACATATGAAAACAAACTAAAACCACACAAACTCTGATCTGCAAAGTCTCTTACTGGTGTTGTTGTCACGGTCCAGGTCTGCGTCCTCAGTGCCGTTCTTGCCTAAAAAGGACTTTATGTCATTGTCCTCATACCAGTTGAGTGACGGGATGCGTTCGCCGCCAACCTCAGGGTGACCGCACATGATCCTAGAAAAAGCTCGGAAACTCTCTCTGGGCAGCGCCGTGCGATTCTCCGGAGACAGAAGACGAAGAGCTGCGCTCATCTCCACAAAGCTGGAGAGGGAGGAAAACTGAAGGAAGACGGAAGTAAGAGCAAAAGGTTTGGTGGATTTGGCAAAATGAACAAATTAAATTAATTAAGCCTATTCACATTCTGTATGAGCAGTATCAAATGTAGCCTAACTACATCAAAAAAACGTATACAACTAAATAAATACAAAAAATTACAACAAGATTGCACTTTGTATTATCATTAATATTATTATTCATTTATTTGAATTTCTTTTTTCACTGTCACAGCCATAATACTATGGAGTAGGTCATTTTCAGATTCTGGTGATGGTCTGCTTGAGGACCCTTGTGGACTTCATGAATTGTGAATTTTGGACAGCCCTCAAAACTCTTGGCCATCCTGGGAACACACCCGCTAGTCTTCAAGTGCGGTAAAATCCAGACATTTGGATTCAAGCCAGAAAAGCAGACGCTGTTACGAAATAACAATCCATTCAGTGATGGCCTCACTTGTTTACAGTGACATATTGATAATAAAGGCAAATATACAGAACTTCAAAAACATTCTGGCCAGACTTCAGGCTGTTATCTGATTTAAAAACTGACACAGATGGACATGAATGGTCAGATGTATGTTCTTACGTCATCCATGAGGACAGCCAACTCCTGGGAAACTGAAGTGGCGGCCTGACTGATGGCCCTGAGGTCGCCAGCATTGGCCATCAGTCGGTCTCTCTGACAGGAGGAGAGACAGACATTACATACATAAGCTACATACATAAGAAGTTAGTTTCCCCTGTCCTCTTATTCCTACCGTGAAGAACTTGGTGAAGTCGAGCTGGGAGAGAAAAAGGCGCTCGGCCTCTTGCAGGATGTCAGCAGGCAGGTCACACAGCTGTGTCTGAAGATCATTCATGACAGCTTCTCCTCCATCCACCGTCAGAAACTGTCCTAACATGCTCGCGTTACACACCAAGTCCTTCAGCTGCATCTGAGCTCCAGCCGTAGTAACCTGGATGGGACAAAATTGATTCCTCACATTTACAAGTATTAGGCTACGAGAAATGCAACACATACAGCTTTTTTTTAACCCTTTAAGTATCATCTGTGTTGACGGAAACTTTTCTATGCTACTTATAGTATTTTCAACAACAGGTAAACTCATCTTACAAAAGGCTAAATCTGAGGGCTTTGGTTGGTCCCTATTCTATACGTAAAATCTTTTGTCATACAAGGACTGACGGCCGATGCCTCACCTGTAAGTTAAGACGAGCCTTCATCAGCTGGTCCACGGTCACAGGCGACAGGCTGCCGTTGGTGAGGAGGAAGGTTGAAAATGTCTCATTGGCTCTCAGGTAATCTTCTACTTTTTCTGCTGCAGGAGAAACAGAAACAGTAACTTCTAAATTACAAGTGAGTGAGTTAACCGATCACTGTATTTTCCATCATGCATGACTCTGACTTTCATCTGACAGATTAGCTCACTAGCTGGTTTGTATGTATTGTATGTGTGTATGTATTGGGCCTTTAAGGTCAAATAGGCAAGATAAAAAAGTTATCACTGTCCTCTGAAAAGCTGAAAAATCTTTATTTAAATGAAATAGCAGTTCAACAGATCTTTTCAGTACCAGTGGCTGAGGATTCTAGGAGTCAACAGACGCTGTTCATGTGAAAAAAAACAAAAACAACCCAGAACTTAAAAACCTGCTTTCATTCATCCAATTGTTTGTTTTGTAAAGAGAGGCTGGACAGACACTCTGTGCTGCTTTCACAACAGCAGTAAATGACCACATTCAGCCGGTCATTCAACACCCGTTTAAAGCCATTCATGGCTTTATTGTAACCCTGACTACTACTGTAACCTCTCAGTCCTGCTCAGGTACGTCTTTCTATGCTTTCTTGTTGCTGATTGCCTGCAGGGGTTTAATCCAGTTACACTTGATGTTTCTATCTTTCTTTGCATGCTTGTTGTTTTTACTTTGTTTAACAAAGAAAGACAGTTGTGCAGTTGTGTGAAAATCAGCAAGTTATATTAACACTACAAACATTAAAACATGCATTTATGTGTTCCAGGTTCAAACGCCGTCAATCTCGTCTCCCTGCACGCCAACACATGATGACCTTGTTTAAGCTGCACTACAACAACTGACAGAAGCCAAGGCTCTATTGGGTTGCTCCATATACATAATTTATTCAGATTCCTGGACAGCGATCTTAAGGATATGCATTGAAATTATATACTCTTGTCCGCCTTGTGTGTTTTGCCACACTACAATAACTGGACTCACTAATTAAATGTAATCTAATGATATCTAACTTTCTGACTAGCACTGCCCACACATGTTTTTTTTTTGTATAACAAATAATTTTTATGAATTAGGTGCCTGTAGAAAGCGAACACCCCTGTGTTTAAGCGTCACTATGTCAGTATATCAGTTCATCTCTTCATATCAGTGCTAGAGGAAATTCAAACAAGCTGTGGTACTTGGCCACACTCCAGGTCTCTCTCCCAGCCTCCGGACACTCTCCATCAGGTCCTGAAAGCCCGAGAAGCTCCGGTTTCCACTGTAGGACAGAACAGTCTGGGCGTCCACAAAGAGACGAGATAGTCTGTGCCAGAAGAACAACATGAGGAGTTCTTACTGGGGCAAACACAGGAAGTTAAGTTATATTTAACTGCCTAGCCAACTTTTCAATTGAGCAGCAAACACCGACTTCCCGTTTGTGAACATCACGAAGCGTGTTTGACGAAGTGCCCAGCTGACTCCAAATATAAGCTGAGTTAATTCAAGCAAGTTTTGTTGCTTGACTAAATAGCTTGTTCCAGTTAGATTTCTGTATCACAGCAGCATGAACGGAAACCAGCTGCTGTCTAGAAAATAAGTAATTATACAAAAACTTAAGGTATGATTCGGAAATTAGGAAGCGGCCACATAAAGTACATGCAATTTGTAAGCCAACAAGCTAAAAGCTATAAGAGCACAAGTATTGTACAGTAGAAATTCCACCATAATATCCTGCTTTAACAAGTTATGCATTCTTGAAGATGACCTTATATATTATATTATTACATATTACACAATCCTTTGTGCTTAATTTAAAATTCTTGCAATTTTCAGGACTGATTTTTTTTTTTTTTTTTTTTTAACCTCCAGTCTACCTACATGGAGTTGTCGAAGTTGCCAACTTGCCCCGGTGTCTCCCCTGGTGTCGGGCTGTGGAAGCAGGGGTTGTTGATGTTGCAGATAATGCCCTGAATCCAGGGCAAGGTGCCTGCTGATGGCAAGGCTTTGTTTGGAAAGTGACCTACAAGCAAAGGAAAAGAAAAACAAACAGTTCAGTACAAGAACATTAGCCTCAAGTATGAAACAATGAAAATACTGTGGTACTGACCTGAAACTCAATCTACAGGCACCGGACTGAACAATAATCCTAGAAAGCTGCTGATCTTTGAACAAACGCTGTTTTTTTTTACACAACTGTTCAGCTGATATCAAACAATAATGTTAGTATCCTCAACCTGACCTGAGCTGTTTTTGGATGCAGGACTAATCTAACTCCAAGTTTTTCATTTTCTGCACCAAGATGTAACTTTTAGGTGTCATATAAAGTGTAAGTCGTAAGCCAGCACTGTGTTGTGTCTAACTATGTGGCATTAAATGATGCTAACATGGTCGTGTTATGTCACCTTAACACCATACTAATGGAGAACTTCTCAAATAAGGTCAAGAACACAGCAGGTTAGGAAAACAACTGTGCGTGTGTGGCACTAGAATCACTCTGAGTCAGTTAATCTTCTTTAGCTGGTCGGCAAAGGGCCAGTTTACAGACCTGTAAGTGTGTATATGTGCTTGTGTCTGTGAAAAGACACACATTGCATAGTATCACTCACATTGGCTCTGCTTGTAAGGAGGGTGTGAATGACGGACAGAGATGAGGATGACAAAGAGGAAGAGCGGCCACAGGAGCTCGATGATCAGCTGGATCTGCAGACGAGGAGAACATGAGAGCTGTTACCGGTGCATCATATACTCAAAAACCTTCACTGACTTCTGTCAGAGACCAGCAGGATTGTCCTCCAACCCTGTTGCCTAATGTGTCCTACACCGTAAATGAGAGTTATTATTGCCAATTTGCCCTATGTGACATGCTTAGCTCATTTAATGTTGAATCTGTGTCTCATAGCTTTCTTTACAAAATCAACACTTTCTTGTCTTTCTTAATGTTAAGTGAAAAATGTTGTCACCTTGTTCCTCCTGCGGTACGTGATGTTCTTCCAGAGCAGGAGGAAGATCTTTCTGAAAAACCCCATAGCTCTCAACAGCTACCTGGCCATGTTGTGATCCTGGAAAACACAAAATAAAATGTGGTAAGACAAAGCCAAGTTCAGCAGGGCGTCCTAGCTGCAGAGTTGTTTTGAAAATACTGACTCTTTATGTGTGATTCTTTGCAATGTGGCAGTTCTGATGCTGATTAGGATTAACCTTTCATTACTACAGACTGTCGCGAGAAACTGTAACTGACCTTTACCCTGCAGAGGACAAAACTGAGGCTGAGGGCAGCTGAGGTTAATCTTGAACAGAATACATCTTTTTTAAAGTTTCCCATTTCATACCCTTTGCTTTGACAAACAAAAAAGTATGCTGGAGAAAATTACGCCTCCTGTGTGTGGGACATTAAATTGGCTGTTTCGATGCTTATTAAGAGCAAAGGTAGTCTTTTGTGCCCAGTGTGATCTGCTCACGACGGACAATCCTCTGCTTCATCCTGAAATCCTCCTGATCCTAACAGCTTACCTGTGTCGCTCTGAGACTTTAACATTCACTTTTGCTCTGTGAATGCCTTTACACAGTGCCATCTTCCTTGTGTTTGTGCTGTAAATAATCTGAGGATCTGGATTATGATCCGTGCCAGGTTAGAAAGAATGGTCAGGCTCATTTCCTCTGCGAATCTATCAGAGACGCTGTGCAACCTTAAAGGAAAACTATTCTTTTGCATTCATCTGTTTGTATTTAAAGATTTTGCAGATGTCTTAACAGGTTTTGAAGGAAGGTGATGTAACGTCTGTATTATCCTTTTCAACCTATTTTGATGATGCACATTAATTTCCTTAAAGTGTTTATCTTCTCAGAGCTTTATGGGGTTTACAGCAGGAAAATACAGATTACTGTATGTAAGTGGGACAAATGCAGTAAATTAAATTACCAACTTAGCACTCTTCTAAGACTAACTAATAATATGAAGGAATTTCCGCGTGAAATTGGGGCAGTAACTTACTCAATCAAAATAGAAACTTTATGCTGTTATTACTGCAGTTATTAGTTAATGTCACTGCCTCCTCCTGTAAGACTGGTAAATAAAATAATTAACAGTAAACTAAAGAGGAAAATAGGGAAACAGGAAAACTCCGAGCTAACTAGCGTTACATTAGGATATAGCTTCCTCTGTCTAGCATGTTACATAGTGATGCTGTTACTGGGTAAACAGGTACTTTCAAAGAAAGTAAATACAACGCAATGCGCTCCAAAGACTCATAAAACTGTAGTTCAGTATTACCTTTTTGTATTATAGGTGATAAACTCTCCTTTCAGTGTTTCGGACACACGATCGGTTGGTAGCTTGTCATTGACTCGCTGTTTGTGATACCAGGTGAAAACTGAAGAAAGTCCCGCCCACAAGTGACGTTGATTGGCTACAGTACATTCCGGAGAGTGGGGGTCAAAGACACCGGTAATGCATCTGATTGGTTTTCGTCTATGTTTTGGTAAAAGGAGACAGCTGATTGGCCAAGCCCTGACAGCAGCGTTACATACATGCTCCCGGTGCCTTAGATAATAAGAACTGTATTCCTTTAATATTTATATAGTAATAAAAGGCATTATTTTATTAGTATAAACAGAATAACATTACATGTTATACCTGCAACTGCTATTAAAATGATAGCAACAATAATAGTAAATTACATAATATTTTCAATTTTTTAATTATTCTTTTAAAAACTGTTTTCAATTTAATAGTGTCACTTACATATATTACAATGATAGGATTATCCTAATCAAAATATAACTATAACTCAGCAGTAACTAATACTATCTAATTGGTTTTCAAAATATTTAATTTTATATTTAGTAACTGAAACTTATTCAGTGACCACTGGCTCTCAATAAATAACATAAAAAAAGACATCTTACAGATCATTTTAATAAACATCCAAAACAGCAAATTCTTAAAAATATAAGCATCTCTCTATCAAATAAGGCGGTTACCATCAATTGTGCATGATATGCACTTCCTGTCAGACACAGTCATGGAAGCACTGTATGAGTGAACCAGAGCAGAGAACTCGGTAGCCTTCTCAGAAGCTTGTGACAGACACTTGTTGATATGCATGAGTATGTAAGGGACTGGAAGTACATCACAATGAAATACACAGACTCTCTGTGCTGATTCAATAAAGTTTCTCCTGCAAGCATGTTTACCTCAGGCACACCAGGTGGGAAGACTCATATGTCAACTGAACCTCACTCCATATAAGTTAGTGAAGTCAAAAAATAATGCGCTTATGCACTATTGCATCTCAGCTACAGCCTGCATTGCTGATATTTGATAAATATAAATTTAGAGCTAACGTCTATCCCTGTCACTTTAAAATATGTTTTTACAATATTCAAATTAACTTTACATCTTAAAAATATATAGCTAGACTAATTCATTGTATTCGGTGGTATGACAACAGCTAATGATAAGCTGTATGGTCAACTGCATAATATTTTCTGAGTTTGGCAAAAGTTCATTTAGCTTGAACACTGTGTAGTATATTTGTCCTTGATGCAGCAGGAAGAGCTCAAAGAAACACCGGCTGGTCCTGTCCTGTTAAGAGCCGATATGTTGAGGCCGGCATCGTCTTCAAGTGAATCTGTACAGAGAGAGAAAAATCACAATTTATACTGTGAGGACAGGTTATGGTCAGTTTTCATGTTCTCCAAAATAACCATCAAGTTAAAAACTATATGCACTTCTGTATGCAAGCATTTCATCCCCTCTCACCTCTCCGACTGCATTTGTTAGGACCTGGATGATCTTTTCGTGCGGCGTGGCGACTACGCTTTGTCCGTTGATTTCAATGATGCGGTGTCCGACACGGATGCCTCCTCTCTCTGCTATACCACCCCGCATGAGACTGCAGATCTGCAATGGGAAAAGATGAAAATTATCATCTCAAGATATGTATAACGTGTTTAAAAGCCGGAATAAGCGAGCAGATGATCAAACTGTGGTTCCTAAGGAATTCCCTTACTAAAAAAAAAGTGTCAATTTCCCTTTCAATCCCAAAGGCAATGCTGAGTGCACAGGGCTCGATCATCAAAACACATTTATACATTTATGCATATTCTCACCAGTAAGCTGCCTAGCAAACTCTGTTTTTTTCTACAGATGGCTAACAATAATGGGTTCAGTGTCATGATCAAGGGTATCTTGACAGTTAATGCTTAGGGAGGAGAAGTATTCCTCATTAACTCTTCCTCTTTCACAGACTTAAGCAATTCTCCAATTACAGCCTTCTAGACAACTGTCACAAAATGTATATACAACATAAGCATTAAAACAACACAAAACACAACTGTGTGGGTAAGAAGAACTTGAGTCTAAACCTGACTTAACAGTAACATTATAAAAATAGGAATATTGACATACAATGCCGTCTTCCACACTGAATCCGAGCTGAAACTTGGGATCCGGCCTCCTGATAATTGCCATGGTGACCGGAGGGCAGTGGACAATGCTGAGCTTCACATACTTTTGGCTTTTCAGGTCCTGAGATGAAAACAAAATATGAATAAGAGCAAGAGTTAAGGGGATTAGTCGAGGTTGATAGCAGTATTTTTTCATTATATTTATATTACATTATATTTTTCAGTGTTTTTTCATTTTGTTTATGAAACATAAAAAGAATTGTGAAAAAAGTACTTCTCTGTAAATTAACAAGTCAATGATTGTTTCAGCTTTGAAATCCACTATCAGATCAATACTGATACATTCACACTCCATGGAAACACAGTGCCATCTATTGCACCCTCAGGACAGTACAGGAGGCAGCTTGAATGCACGGTAAAAACAAGTAATGCAATTTTTCTGAAGCTCCACTGAGAAATTCAGCCATTCCAGCATAAAACCAAACCAACACAATGTTTATTATTGTTAATGCTGTCATTATTGTAATGACTATAAGTCTGTGCTGAGTATTTTCCTTCTTACCCGGATGATGTTCTGGCAGGTGGTGATGGGGAGACCCACCAGGCTGGTGCCGTTGACAGACATGATGCGGTCACCGATGCTGAGCTCACCGCAGCGCTCAGCTGGACCTCCGTGAAGGAGGTTGGCCACCACCACAGTGGGCAGGATGGAGCCCCAGCCTGACTCCACCACCGCCAGCCCCAAGATCTCTCCAGAGGCCTTTGTGATGACTACCTGAACAGCAGACACACAGACATCAGGTCAACCAGTGATTTCTCTACAATTATCTACAATCTATTTTGACATCACAGAACAACACACACACACACACAATGTAAAGATGTAATATGCACAGAAAAACAAGAACAAACAGTTGTATAAGTAAACAATTTTTTTCTCTTTAAAACCCTGTGTGTTAATACTTAAATCCACTGTTTGACTTAAATACAAGTTAAGCTGTTGTTAAACTTCTTCAGCACATACCACACTGGGTATCTGTACATACTGTGCATGTGCACTGTGTGCAGTCACAAACTGTGGGTGGCCACTGCAGATGCTGAACCTATAATTTGACCTTTAACCATTTTAGTTGCTGGATGATGGCTTGCGAGACCAGCTGTTGCTGCCCAGCCGGTCAGCAGAATTTTTCCCTCTGCAACGGTAAGGAACAAAGAGCACTCCTTTTTCATCTACATACGACTGTTTTGTGTGGTCACAGTTGTGCACACTGATTTTTTACTTTTTTATTAGAGGTTTCTGTTAATACTCAACATCTACATATCACAGGGGTCTTCCTAAACAAATCTGGTGAATTCTAAAAACTTCTTCCTCTTTTTAACGGTCAACATCTGCTATCTAAGACTAAGAGCGGGTGTGTGAGTGGAAAACTGATACCACTACCACACAGATGCAAAAGGACAGCTGTATTTTGGTGGAAAATGTGAAACTATAATCATTCAGCTTACATCTCTAAGGTTCTGAGAGTTCGAGAAGTGGGCCAGGTCTCCGTTGTAGAGCTCCTGACTTTCCAGGTAGTCACTGTACTCGCCGGGCTTCAGATCACTGGCTTTGATGCCGCTGGCCTGCAGGAACTGCTGATAGGCCACTCCGAACGCCTGACCAATGGCCTGGGCTATGATCTGAGCCTGGATGGAGAGAACAGTGGAGAACAGAGGAGAAGAGAAAACACTGTGGTTAAATTCACATCTATAAGGAGACTTCTGCATCTGAATGCTAAGTTTCTGAGGGGATTTGTTAATTAAATATTCTTCCTACATGCTTTCAACCTCTGTTCTAAAAACGGGCGCAGTAGCCTCAGCAAGGAAGCCCAGACCACCCTCTCCCTGGTAACTTCCGCCAGCTCATCCGGGCGGACACCAAGGCGTTCCCAGGCCAGCTGAGAGATGTAATCCCTCCATCGTGTCCTGGGTCTGCCCCGGGGCCTCCTCCCGTATGGACATGCCGAAACACCTCCTCAAGGAGATGTTCGGGAGGCATCCTGACCAGATGCCCGAACCATCTCAACTGGCTCCTCTCAATGCAAAGGAGCAGCGGCTTTACTCTGAACCCCTCCCGGATGTCCACACTCCTCACCCTATCTCTAAGGCTGTGCCTGGCCACCCTGCACAGGAAGCTCACTTCAGCTGCTTGCATTCACGATCTCGTTCTCTCTGTCACTACCCACAGCTCATGGCCATAGGTGAGGGTTGGAATGTAGAGTGACCAGTAAATTGAGACCTTCACCTTTCGGCTCAGCTGAGCGCAGTAGTACATATGTCACACTCTGAAACAAACATTTGAAACAGTTCCCTTCTTTTCTATAAAAAGCTTTTTTTTTTTTTTACCCCCATTGTTGTTATTTGTTACATTCACTCGAAAAACTAATTTCTAAATAAAATGTTTCAGTTAAAGTAAGTTAGGAAAACCTAGCAGCAGAAGTGGGAGCCTCATGGCCTCCAGTGTCCCACAGCTAATTAGTTTCTAAAAGAAACCCTTCCTTCTCCTATTCAGTCTTGCCAGCAGTGGGAAACTGGGATGACAGCCAGCCCATTTTTACAGAGGGCTCGCTGGGTGTCTAGGGGAAGGAAACCAGGCCAAGCTGAAGCTGAAACTGTTGTCCAGCAGTAAAAAGCACATTTGATCTGAGATACAACACTCTGCAAAGCAAGAGACACTTTTATAATGCCTTGAACTTTTAGCCTGTTTGCATAATGTTATGCGTTTTACAGCTAAAGGCTGAAGACTTCTGCTGAAGCGATTTAGTTGTGGCCACTATGAAGATCATAAAAACAGAGTGGAAACACTTTTTTATCTTCAAACCCCAGCAGCTGCTGAAGTCAAGGGTTCAAAGTTTTACATCTAACAGGTCAAACAAATAAAGACTTCCCATTTTCTAAGAAAGCAATTCTGCTGTAAGACTTTTCAATCTACTGACTCACATCCTCAGAGGAGAAGACATGGCAGATCATTAGGCACTTCATCTGTGGCGCCGAGGAGGATGATGACGAGGATGAGTCACCATCCTGCCCTTTACGTTTCCTTCGTGCCATCAGGACCACAATGTCACCAATGTCGGCAATGTAAGAGATCATCTGTAGAGCGTGATCCATCATTGCTTCCTGAGTGGAAACATAACATTGGGGGTTAATGTTATAAACCGACAGAGGACAAGAAGGTCTGGTTTGCAACTTCAACCTGTAGAGACTTGAAACTTGCTTGAAATAGGCAATCCATTACTAAGAACTCTGCCCCGCCTTTATTTTTCTTCTTTTTGTCAGTCAGCTTATTACTGCCTGGTACTCTACTTTCAAGCAAAGACCATTCCCAAAACTCTGCCATAAAGCAGGGCACTGATGTTGACAGAAAATCTAATCAAGAAGAGAAACTTTAACAAAAAAAACAACAACACAACAAACGAAAAAAACAATAATATGACTTTTGACATTTCTTGTGTTAGAAATTTTTGTTTTCGAACAGTCAGCTATCAAATTTGAAAGGCTGGAGTGTTCTTTAAATTAACAGCTAAGAGAATTTTAAAAAAAGATTTCTTCCTGCAAATATAATAGTAATAAAGTTAAAAAAAATCTATAAATGCAGTTTTCCCTTTAAACGCAACTGTGTATCTAAAATCATAAGAATGTTATTTGTAATTAATAACTGAAACCAAGAAACATCACCAAAAAGCTGTGATTAGCACAGTGCAGTGAGACACAACCAGCCATACAAAAGGGGAAATGACAGTAAATGACCCACTTTTACCCTCCTGACAATTCAACCACCCAGTGGAAGAAAATAGACTCTACTACTACTGCAACATTACTGCAGAGCTCTCATATTAAATCACCATCCAATTCTATATTAAGGATTCCTGCTGTGGGAGTTCACCGTGGAAGCGAAAATTTAGAAGTGCACTGCTGCCTTAAAAAAATTTAAGTTCAATAATCCATGTTTTTACAACAGCAATTAAACCCTGAATCAAATAATATTTCAGGTATTTAACTCATAATAAGAGAGCAAGTAGGAACACCTGATCAAGATTAAAAAAAAAAAAATCCTAAATATTTCAGTAATTTAATTCCAATACCTTTTGATAATCTCTCCAACCAAACTGCGGCTTTACAACACAATTAGTGACTCGCTGACAGTAAACAAATATATATTTATGTATTTTTAGGTAAAGTGAGGGGATGCTGATAAATTTTACTTTAAACTGAAATATTATGACTCCAAAGAAATCCATAACTGAACCTCACAGTTCACCCGTGTTCATGTTTTCTGAAGCTGAATACGTCCTACAACCTGTGATCAAATGAGATTCCACTGAGCACAAGAGGAAAGGAAGACAACTTTAAATCTACATGGCAAAGACAGTCAGAAGATGTTTGCTGAGCGACTAGTAGAACATACAGTACCTGTGTGTCAGCAGTCAGGACTTTTATTCGCTGCGTGGAGATGAACAAATCCACTTCTGTCATTGGCTGAGACTCACCCTCTGGAGCCTGACAGAAACACAGTCCAGTCAGAAGTAGTATATCAATACTGAGCATAGACTCAATCTCAAAGGAACCCTTTGGTTTCTATTACAGCAAATATTGACAACATCCCTGCCAGATGGTCTTGTTATAATAAAAAGAAAGAAGAAACTGGCTTCAATAGTGGTATTTTAGGTGAGAACACCACACAAAAACACTATGAAGTATTGAAGCACAGCAACTTAATTATTCATGATATCACGGTCAGTGTTGATGTGTTGTGCCTCTGATTCAAAGCAGTATCCATGGTTTTTTTTTGTATCTCTCACTGGACTTCACCTTTATTCGGTCCACAGCCTCCTGAGCCTGAGCCATACGAGCGTTCGTAGACGGGTTCCTCTCTGATTTGATCTGAGTGGAACCCAGATACTTGGCTCCAAATATTACCCCTTCCAGAAGGTCTTCAGGGTCACAAGGACCAGGCACTAAAAAGTAAAACACGCTTAGAGCCTGGGTTCTTTTCTTTGTTGAGTCAATGTAAACTTTGACATAAAAATAAAACAAGCTGAATTTCTGCAAGATAACAAAAGTATAGTGAAGCGATTACCATCTTTATATGAAGGACGGTCATCAGCACTCTGCAGTGACACCAGAGAGGGGAATTAATGATTTGGCCGGATTCAATCAGATCAGCTCAGAAATATATTAGTTGATCAAAAGAAATTCAGACAATCATTACTGTGATAATCAATCATTTTAGTGGGTTAAGAGCTTAAAAAGTCCAAACATTTGCTAGTTACAGAATCAAATACAACGATGAAGCTATCATGCCGTACTCTGTTTTATAGCATTATTAAATAAATAGATAACATGTAAACTTGACTAATCTGAAGTTCTCAATTCATCCTCCATGAAGTTGATTATAGTAATATTACTTTGACTTACCTGCTCGCTCTCTGCAGCAGCTTCTTCGTCTGGAGGCTCCTCACCCAGTTTCATCCACACTGGTTCAGGATACTCTTCGTCAGGCAGGGAGGCCAGGGAGTTGTCCCTGTGCCGCTGATGTTGACCATTCCCATAATGCCCCCAGAACCTCTGAGTGTCCTCTTGACTATAGGAAACTGACACTACAGCATCCACCTCTCCTCTGTGGGGCAGACAGGTGGGATGGGGTGTAGCACCGATCTCTGTGCACTGCAGCAGCCCCAGCAGGTCTCTCTGATGGCTTTCAGAGAACAGCAACCCAGTGGTCTCAGTGCTGTTATCTGTTATCAGTGAAGGAGCACAGGCGTCTAGCTCAGACAAGGAGGTGTGGTGATGGTGAGGTGGTGTCCAATGACTGGGATGAGGCTCTTCACCCATCAGCTGGAGCTGGCTGAGCAGGGTGTGGATGCGGCTGTGGTCTTCATCCCCTGATCTTCTGTTAGCAGCTTCCTTTTCAGTGACTATATTTTCCATGTCCCTAAATGTTAACTCCTCCTCGTCGTCTTCCCCAACACCCACCAAGTCCTCCACCCTCACCCCTTCCTCCTCATCAACTGCAGCATCACCTTCCTCCACTTCCACCTCTGTATTTTGGACTGAAATATTTTGCACCAGCTCCTGCTGGTTTATGTTGAGTCCAGCCTCCATGTTAGCCACATCCAAAGGTAGTAATACAGGCTCACTTGGACTGACCTTGTCCAAGCTGTCAGCTGAAGGAGCGAAGCTGGGTTCATCCAGGTCATCTGCGGAGCCCACCTCACTGGAGGAGTCTGACCTCCAGTCTAATGGAGGAGGCTCGATCAGGTTGTAGGAATCCAGATCCTCCATCTCTGAACCTGGCACAGCTGCCACAGTCCGTCTGATGACTTCAACACCAGATGCTTCATTAACAGGGACAGAATCAGACCACTGGATGTCTGAGGGTGCAGAGGTGGGCTGATCAGCAGCGCAGATGTCTGTGTCCATTTTCTAAGAAAGCCTGTCAGAGGAAAACCAGCATTGCTGTAGTGATTCCTGGTTGAGTCTTAAGAGCTAGTAGACACAGCTGCACCACTTAAACCAGCACTATTTGAAACACAATCATTCACTCTCATGTCCTCATTACCCTATGACCATCAAGATAAAAACAGCAGCCTGAAGCTCAAAGGACATGGACAACATGCACACTGTGTTGCCATCAAATGGACCCCTAAAGAATACCATGCTTCACATCTCTTTCACCTATGACAGAATTTTTCCATAGATAAAACAAGGAAAACAAGGAGGTTTGGTAATTCGACTCCCATGTGTCGAAGATAAAGCGTACCAGACTTCATTCCAAAATCTCTCATTTTAGCACGGTTCTTATAGGTAAACGTAGCAGCGTTAGTGTAGTTTAATCCCACAACAATGAAGAACCGTTTTACAAATCGGACAGGTCTTCTAGTAAATTCAGCATCTAAATACTTCATTAGACAAAACTGTATTTACAAATAAATCTTAGCTTTGATACATGTTTGCCACACTTCTAAGGACACACCAGTATGTATATAAGAGACGAAAATTCCCGACAATCTAATATTGGAAATACATTTTACAGATAAGCGCATTGCTTTGACCTCTTTGGTTAATGGGTGTAACTTTAACGATCTGAATAACCGGCCGTTAAAAATCGATTACAACTTTATTACATTCTTTGTACAACAGTGTAAAACATCTTTTAATTACACTGGAATTGGCAGACGACTCTCCCTAAAACCCACAAGACAGTACATTGGCGAGCTAATTAGTTAGCTACAGGGCTAAAAAAAAAAAAAAAAAGAAAAGAAAAGAAAAAGAAAACCCTATACCTTGGCTTTTTTGTTTTGTTTGTTTTCACACTGCGGGTCAAAGACAGCTAAGTTTGGCTAACTAAAGTTAGCTAGTCCGAGTACCTTGAGGCTAACTACTTGGCTAATTAGTACTGCAGCTCCCAAATAAGGAGCTCATCAGCAAAACAAAACTAAAAACCAAAGACACAAACGATTGAGTGGCTAAAAGAGGAACTCTCTCACCTGATAATTTAGGTCTTCCTCGGTTCCTTTGTGCCCAGACAGAGACTCCTGAGGGTGCCACGACAGATAAGTTGACGTGGTTTGGGATTTGAGCCTTTTCCAAAACTTTAGCTTTGCTTTATTCGTCATAATAACAACAACGACACCGGTAAATTTTACATACTCAACAGGTTAAAAAAAACCGTCACTGTTTATATAAAGCAGTGAACTCTTGTGGTTGTTGCCTTGCCGGTCAGCAAACAGCCTCTGCTTTCTACTAGACAGTACTTGTGCTGCGTTCATGTGCTTTAGTCAACGTCCGCTGCTAATTTCTACCCCTCTTCTGCACGGCTATAATAAACTCTATATATAGCACTTATCCAGGTCCCGTATAATTTCACGTAGCTATCCTACTACTACTGTAAGCTGTGCTCTTGCACAGCTAAAAAGGGCATCTGACATGTCTTTATGAGTTTGAATATGTGCGTTCAAGAGGCTCCAATAGCAATTGCAAAAGGTCCGTCAGCTCTTGAATGCAACAGTCCCAAACGTCACATTAAACGTCCAAGCCCTGCTCAATCAAACGTCAATACATCAATCCAAAAAAGTTTATTTCTGAAGTTCATTATTTTTTACACGTTATAAAACTGTTTTACGTTTCAATCAGTTCTCATTTCAAGCAGCTTCTCTTTCGTTTACGAGTAATACAGACTATTTCCTTATTAAACTTCATCATTGTCTGGGGCATGCCAAACTTCATTCAGTTTTGATACCATGGTAAATGATCTGATAAGAAGACAGACAGTTCAACTGTTTATTTGAAAAAGTTCATTATTTTACATGATCTAAAAAAATTACATACATTAATTCAGCTTACATTTCAAGTATCTTCTGTCTCATTTGACGAGTAATACAGACCATTTCCATATAATACTTAATTTAAAAATCTCAAAATTGTCTGTGGCCTGATTTGTACTGATTCCTTAATGCAAATCAGATGTTTCTGCTGCTAATTTCACCAGTCAAGGGAGTTTCAACACCTGACGATTATTTTTACTGTAACCAGTTGTTGTAGTGTAGCTGTAGTAGTGAAGACATTATACACTTTAACTCAGCATTGAGTTGGTCTTTAACCAGTGACAGGAAAATTATTTTCCGCTGAAAGATCCTACCATCCCAGTCATCACAACCAGGACACAGCATAGCAATAAATGCACAGTTTATGAATCACCATATATCAATCATTGTACACAAAGTGCAAGTTTTAAAATCAGATGTATGCAGTGAGTCTCTAAGGCAAAAATTTATCGGCCTTTCTACATGTTTTATTTCTTTTAAAATTGCCACACAGATTTAATTTCTAAAAGCAGCCATTTTATTCCCTATTATAGCTACATGTGCCATGGCCTTCTAGGGTGATTGACAGAACAGGTAGATGTTTAGTGTCACTTTGTGTCCTCTCTGTTAAACATAGTCATTTATCTCCAATTAACTACAATGTCATTAAGACTTTATTATCATTTAGGATCTAAATCCTGCTCTCTGAAAACCTCTACACTGAACCATAATGTCATGCAATACCTTTATCTGCATGCAGCAGCACATATTTTCTAAATCAATTTCTCATTTGTTTGATTGTAATGTTGCAGCAGTTATCTTAGAAATAACAGCTCAATAAAAACATTCGATTGATTAATCTTATCATTTAATCTTGTGACTTATTGTCTTCAAATGCTTCTTTTTCAAGAGGCTTTCAGTCACATCTGAAGACTGGCTACAAGTTCACTGAGTTTATTCACTTACTGTGCACTTATAGGTCCAGATGATCTTGATTTAATTTGTTCTGGATCTGCCACACATCCTGTCATTCAGCATTTTCAACTGATACACTGTGCATCATTTGTTCAGTGCTGATCTAAGTATCTCATCTATTCCTCTATGTGAGGTGAAGACTATGTATTGTTTGTCTGGTCACTGTCGTTGGCATTCATCTGGATCAAACCAATCAGAGATGAGATGGTGCCCATGAACCCCACCAGCCAGTTGGGGAATCGACCAGCCCACAGGAAGCCGGGTGGCATCCAGTGAATGGCGTTACTAAGGTCAGCCATGCTGCTGAGGATGGAGAGAACCTCTCCTTGCATCTGTCTGCGGAGCTGAGAACGACTACAGGAAGAAAAAAAAAACTCAGATTTATTAATGACGCTTTGTTTTACAGGAGGAAAATGTCTCACAGAGTGAAGAAGCCTGTCTTATATTAACTGCAAAGAGACTGAATATTTGTAATAAAACTGCAGAAACAACACCTGTTGCCAGTTTCATCTCTCCCACATCTTTTCAGCTTCTTCTTCAGCAGCAGCAGAACTCGAAGTGACCTGAAAAAAGAGAGATTCACATCTCAGACGGCAAGTGTTTGATGCTCCATATATAGCACTTAAAGAAACAATGTAATTGAGCACCCCAGGAACTCCTATAAAAGATAAACTAAAAACATATATTTAAAAAAATAATAATACAGTATTTATATATTGAGTTATACTTTTGAGTAATCGGACTGCCTATAAGTAACATTTGTCATTTCTGGGACTCCATACTTTTATATATCCCATCTGATGTTTGTGGACAGGTAACCTCACCTGAGTATTCCCAGCAGCAGCGAGGTTCCCCACAGCACCGTGCTGAACAGCCACCATTTATCCGACTTCACTTTGATGAGCTCAGCGTCGGCAGCCCACGCTATGTGTTCACAGGGGTAATAGAGCTGGTCGGCCACATTGGTCAACACAGAAATCCAGCGCACACCTGCGTCCTCCTCCTTTAAAACACATGCAAAAAATGTTAGTGCTGGATTTCAGAGGGTAACACCGAAGCACATTGTGAACCTTTATATTTATGTATCACATCACCATTGTTTTCAAGCTTAGAATAATTTTTTTTTCACAGAGAACAAATAATGATGTGTTCAAAAACATATTTACATGTCTTCATTGTATTACACCTCATTAATTACTGTTGAGTATCTCTTCTTTTTTAATCAAAGATGAAACAGCTACTACTTTGTTAAATATGTATTAAATGTAAAAAAAAAATATATCCAGTGAGTGTTGTTCTGTGGCTCACTCTGGTTCCAAACCCGTAGCTCTGGGAGTAAGCCAGCATGGAGAGATCATCAAACAGCCTCAGCACCGTCCTGCACTGGCTGAGCTGAGCAGAAAACAGCAGCAGACTTTTCCCGAGCCGGTGGGACGAGACGTCTGCTTCTGCCTTACGGGAAAGAACTCCTCCAACAAGCTGGGAGCCATAACAGACTGTCCTGATCTGAAAAGACAAACGGAGAGAGAAAACAAAGCACTTTTAGAGGACATGGGTGTACTAAAAGCAAACCTTTTTTTCTTTTAATATTTTGTTGAAACTGTTTTACTCATTTTTAGGCTGACATAAACCTGTAGGGTGTGGGTAGGTGTTTGTTTGTGAATTCTAATAATAACATAGAGTATTTATTTTTAAAAAAAAGCTGCACAAATACTATATAAATACTGTAAAAATGAAATAATATACAGCTTATGAAAAGTAAAAAAAAAGCAACATAATCTTACTATACTGCTATATACTGTATGAGTGTTGGCTGAACAAAACATCTGAAGATGCCACCTATTCTTTCTGCCATTTGTGTGAATTCTACATAATGATGTACAGCTTTAGTGCAGTATTTCAGGATTCGTGAAACAATATCACACAGCAAAATGATGCACAAATTAAAACAGAAAATTGAAAAGAAGCATAGTTTTACTGTACTACTCTGTAGTATTTACATTACGGTACATCTCTCTAATAAGACACCCTCTCTAAAGGGTTCATAGTATGTAACTAACGGCTTTATTAATGGTTCATACTGGAGGAGATGTCATGAAATTGGTCACTATTTTTGTTTTTCCACACAAACTAAAACACATGCTGAAACTACACTTACACTGCAAATGGAATATGATATAAAGTTATATTACACTGAAGGACTATCCCACATTAGAGAGAATAACAGCCCTGACGATAAATATGAAGCAATGAATACTTACAACTTTATCTCTCCCTCTGTATGACTCCAGCACTCGGACCAGAGCCTCCACAGACTGCTGCATGTCTGTCTGCAGCAGCTCACACACACTCACAACGCTGTTAAATAAATAAACACTAATCTGTGAAAGTCCTGCTCAACATCTCCCCTCTTACCTATTTTCACTGGACCTGTTCTCAGCTGGACTTTGAAACAGGAAGCACCCAAAATAGACTGAAGTAGATGATAGCCGAGCTAACGGAGCCTCTTCTTCTCTTCTTCTTCGTGCGGAGTTGACACAGCTATGGTGCACTGCTGCCCTCCTCAGTTTGGGCAACGTAATTTATGCTTCAATAAGGCTGGCTGATGGATGAACTTCGGCGACTACAATAAGTATTGGAGAAACAAATGCTTGCTGGTGTTGTAAAATACGAGCCATACAGATAGTTAAGTAGCCTTTAAAATACAAACAAACAAACAAACAAAAACAGGATGCTGTTCATTTTTCCTGGAGATTTAAATACAAATAAAAACACAGAAAAAATTAACTTTAAAAAAAAAACGTTTTCAGAATAGCATACCACCGAATAAACTGTGAAGTTTCTTTAAAAGAACTCTCTGATTGGCTCTTCCTTCCCTGAGCATACAAGGGATCTTGGGATTGATCGATCATGCGATCACTAGAGAGTTGCTTCTTTTACACTTTGCTGTAAGAAGAAGTAAGTCACTTGGATAAATGAGTCTTATTGCTCACATTGAGTCAAGAACTTTTTACTCTCAAATTGCTACTTAAGAGCATTAAAGGTAAATCTTAGATGGTTGACAAATACAGGCTGTGATCTCAGCCTCCATCTGACCCACCAACACTAGGAGAAAGCCTGGATGCATGGAGGAGAAAGAGGAGCCACAAATGTTAGCAGTGCCCAGCAAAAGGAGGAGATAACCTGCCCCAGTTTTTGTTCACAAGCCCCAAAATAATGTCTGCTAAATAAAAAGGCTCTTCAAACCTTTTGGTGACAGTCTCCGTTGAAATCTCTAAAATTTTCAACCCAAAAGTCACAATCAGTATCAGAGATACAAAACCAATGCGAAAGTGTTAGAAAGATACAGTCAGGAGACTTCTGAGCTTCCAAACAACATAAAGGTTGTATCACAATTGAGTCTAAAACACACATAAAGCTCTACCAAGACCAAACCTTCTGCTTTGAAAGGACACATTTGTGCCTCTGATGTGGACTGAACGTCTTTGATGTCTGAACCTGATCTGATCTGATTTGCATGTACACATGAAGCCCCTGTGAATATTGTGTAATTTGGACAAACGTTTTAATGCACACAGGTGTAAGTTTGTCCGTTACCTACGAAAAGACATTTGGGGATCTTATTTAATGTTCAAGCTTATTATACTTTGAATCAACTGACCTTTGAAGTTACATTTTTTCCTATGACAGGAGTGATTGAAGCGACTTTCTTTTCCTGTTGCTTACTTTTTAATTTACATTTTATAGTCTTGCATCATATAGAGAGGTGTTTCTGTTGCTTAGCTGATGTCAGCTGATGTGACTAGGAACAGACACACATGACAGAAACACCTGTCGGTATGATGCAGTAAAGTTCAACAAACAATGTGGTTTTGGACAAACCACATTGTCCAAAACGATCATCGAGTTAAATCAGCACCTCTTTGAAACAGTTTCAACACAAACTGAACCCTATAATCTCCATTAAGGGGGAGTTTATGGTTGAGTTGTTGTATTAGACTGCATTAGTTTTATCTAGGTGTACCTAATAAACTGCCAGCTGAGTGTATTTGCAATGCAGTTGCCAGTGAACTAATTCATTTTTACAATACCTTTGGTTGTTTATGGATCCTTGCTGCTTTCTTGTTTGTAATCTCTATCACTGTAGTTGTTCTCAGTTACTGTTTACAGTTTCACAAGCTGCTTCCAGTTAAAACCTCAAAGACTAACAACAAGCTAAACACACTTCCAGTAAAGGTCAAGTCTTTACTGGAAGTGTATTTAGCTCACTGCGTGGCTGTGCACCCACACTCATAGTAAGAGCAGAAGAGTTGTCATTCACAGTTTCTCAGTTCAGATTCATGTCAAAAATGTGAAGAATCTGATTTAGTTTCTTGCGTTCTTCTTCGGGCAGTTCTCCAGCTCGTTTCTTCTGCCTCATTTCTATGTGGTTCCATCATCCGCAACAGTTGACAAAAGATAACACTCATGACACTCGTGAGTTTTCATTGTCATTTTTATTAAAAAAAAAAAAAAAGGTAAAAGTTGACTTCTATTCAAAAAGTTATTTTATTTATTTTAAGTTATCTCAGGGGTCAAGCAAAGCTACAGTAATAGTGTATTCATTTTCTATACAGGCAGTTTGACAAACAATGCAATGATAGGAGGTCTCAGCACAGGGCATGTGAACGTGTATTCACATGGATCTGTTTTTCATGGCTTTCTATAGTTATACGGTTTTATACAGTTTGAGTTACAGCCTTGTTTGTTTGTTTGTTTGTTTGTTTGTTTGTTTGAGAGCAGCTCTCTCTTCACCTTTTTTTCAGTTTTTGGTCTCCGGTTTTGTAAAGTTATAGTTTCACATAGCTTAAGTTTTCAGTTTTCATATAGTTTGTCTCCTTCTTACTGTGAGAGTGTAAGACTGGTTTGACTTGTTTTAATAATCTGTGTGTGGAGAGTCGTTGTCATAGATGTCTGAAAAGAGGAGCAAAACAAACAAATGAGAAAAAATTACTCCTCAAAAAATGCATTAAAACAAACATTGGATTTCACTAGTTTTACACAGCTTGCATGACATTTATTATAGAATATGAGGATCCAAAGATACGGCAACTCACCGCTGGGATAATCGACATCGTCGTAAATGTCTCCTTCCCTGCAGAAAAAGACAGATGTTAAACTGACTGTAGAAAAGTTACTTCTATTAATATTTCTATGTAAAAAACATTTCTATCAACAAAAAACTTGAGTTTCTAACAAGTAAGATTCACTCACATTGGAAGAAGAAGGGATCTGGACACATAACCATCTGAAAGAGGCAGACAAAAAAGACTTTTATATAAAACAGTCTCAGTGAATTAGTAAAAAAAAAAAAAAAAAAAAAAAAACCCCAGTGGTTTCTGAATTCCACAATCATATGTAATACTTTTAAAAATAGGTTTTACCATTCTTTTATTATTTATTGTACTGTAATCAGAAAAATACCAATGTCACTTTTGGAAGCTTCAAAGGAACTTTAAT
>JBBMJY010000022.1:14406204-14419918 GCA_037833715.1 Toxotes lorentzi | reverse complement strand
CTCAAATTGGGAGAAGAAGGGAGCTGGAAAAACAACCATCTGAAAGAGGAAAAAAAAAAAGAATTTTGTGGAAAAAAGTCTCGGGGAAGTAGGAAAAAAAAAAAAAAAAAAAAAAAACCCCAGTGGTTTATGAATTCCACAATCATATGTAATACTTTTAAAAATAGGTTTTACCATTATTTTATTATTTATTGTACTGTAATCAGACAAATACCAATGTCACTTTTGGAAGCTTCAAAGGAACTTTAATCTGTGCTGCTTGTATAAATCAATAAGGTATATGACAAACTACTAGTGTAGCCATGATTAGGAGGTGAGGCTGGTGGATTTTCAGAGATCAAGCATCTTTACGACATTTCAAACGTCCGAATCACAGAAGAACAACAGAAGAGTCTTCAGAGGATAAATTCTCATTCCTTTGATTATCCCCTGACTTTTGCGCCAGCAGCAGGTTTTCACTCAGTCAGAAATTCAGAAATGTTGGAAATATCTTCATACCTACTATATGGATTGGCACAATATTTTGTAGACATTCAGTCTGCCTAGGCAATGCATTCTGCTGACTTTGGTAATGTACTTGTCTTTTTCCCTAACACCACCATGATGCTGGCATTTGTGGTTTTTATTGAAATAGCTGATGGATGACAGATGATGGTTTGTCCTGAGTATATAGTAAATCTGGATGTAAGAGTTTTTCCTCACTGACACTGTGACAGGATGTGCCTGCTTCTCCTGGTTGTTCAAAAAACTCATTGAGCATGAAGTAAACCTCACACCATAAATCAACTCTAACTCTCTCACACTTACATTTTCCAAACCTGTTGCGACACAGAACTTTCTTGCTGTTGGTGAGCTGGATGACATCCAGGATTTCTCCTTGAGACACAGACAAATCCTTCCCTCCTGGCTTCTTTACGACGGCGTTAGGATCCACCATCACAGAGTGCAGCACCTTGAGAGGCCCTTCAAACTGGAAAACAAGAGTTACAGTGACCCTGCTGGCATTTCAAGTTTTTGCAGTTCTCCCAGTGGGGGCTCCATAGCATGGTTTTGTACTATTGCCTTATGTCATCACTTTGGGTTGTATGTTGGGCTCCACAGGGATCACTCCTGGGCCCTGTTCTGTCCTGGCTTAAGACAAATAACACAGAAATTCTCCTTTTACTCTCTCTTACTCTTGTATGAAAGTGTGGGAAAATATTTACCTTAAATTTCTTTTTTAGTTCCTTCTCCACTTTGGGATCTGTGCTGAAAACGATAATGATTCCACAATTTGATTTCAGAGTTTGACAATCAAATGTATAAAACAATCAAATAGCACACAAATTATTATTTAACACATTTTCTCAGATTTGTTAACCCCTCAGGAATGAATAAAACACTTAAAAGGTTAACAAGTTCTGCTTTTCTGTTTGAACATCACCGGGTTAGGTGATGCAACTTATTTCCTGTTTCCTTTCAGTCAATCAGATGTGAACAGATACCTGATTTCAAGCGGCGGTGGAGGGAAATCATCAGTTATTGGTTGAACGTCATCATAGTCATCTGAGGACAAAACAAAAATGACTGAAAACTGAAGCTCAATTGATCTTGTTTTCTAAATAAATGAGAATCATTAGCCTTATCTGTTGCAACAAATAATAACGGTTCAAATGGTTCATTCATATTCAGCAACAATTTAATATAAAAAAATAATGGATAAAATAATAATGAATACAATTTTAAAAAAACATGACAAATATACAAATACTGTATTTAGCAAATTCTTTCAACTGCACTTGAAGTTGCTGATTTTGAACAATAACTGAATGAGAACAGATTAAAAAAAAGATTTTCTCCAAAGTTTCGCTAATGGTTTATGAATTTTTTTTCCAACAAAAGAAAAAATGAATTAAACCAAATAACATGGTCTTTGTTGCTGTTAAGCAATGATTATGTTAAATAAAAACTCTGGGATTAATCCCAAGTAGCCAGTGATGTTCGTGCGTGCTTTGTTTTTACTTACCTTCATCTTGAAGCAAGCTGCAGATGAAAGGAAACACAAAGCACACATTAGTTGGAACAGATGTAGGTAAAACAGAAAAAGCAATGCAAACAACAATTAGACATGTTTACAAGGGGTGTTACAAAATTTCAAATTACTGATGCACTTAACGTAAAACTTTTGGAAAAATTGGCTGAAGAGTGTTAAAAGTTTTTTTTTTCTCAGTATTACAAGACAAAGTTTCCATGCAGTAGGATTAACATAATCTACTGTACCTGTCTCTGTTATTGGAGTCCATATTTAGCATCTGTGGAGGGTCAGGTGGCGGCGGAGGTAATTGGAATATGTCTGTTCTTTTTAACTGGAGCACTTTGCGCTTCACTGCTTCATAGTCAATGTCCACACATGTGTTGCTGATGTATCCATCTGCAAGATTACACAATGACAAGATGATATACTGTGGCTTTATTATGGTACTTCAGTGTGTGTCAACACAGTCCCATGTAATTCAAAGGATGATGATCAGTGTTATTGCTGTTTGTGTCTATAAAACCACATAAAACAATTTTCATGTTTAGATGTATTAGCTCACAATTCATATCTCTTAATGAAAGGTAAGTTAAACAATCGTGCAAAAATGTCACAGCATATGATTTTAGTCTAGATGATTAACCCGAGATTATCATCTGCATAACATAATACGTATGAAGACATGTAGGAGCCAAGGCAGAACCACAGCCCTTTGAGGAAGCAAACACCACCTAAAATATCTTCAGCCCTCTAAACTCAGTTCGTCCTTGTAAGTACAACATACAGACCTTGTTTGTCTAGAGCACAATTATTCTTTTTGACAATGCTGTACACATGAAGCCCCTGCATGTTTTTGACAAAAAATTGTGTGAGCCTTAATTCCATCTTTTCTTGATATGCCAACATTTCCACCCAATCCAAGTGTAGAAAAGAATTTGAAAACTAGTGAACACACTGAAACTTCCAGTGAATATTTACAGTTAACTGAGCAACAAAGGACTCCTCGGTGTCTGTTAGATTCATGTAGGGAGGTGAATTTCCTGGAAGTGCTGCTTCATGACTGACTAAAATGCCTCCATTTGTGGCTCTGATGGGAAGAATTTCTATGTGATTGATTCAGAGAAATCTAAAGCAAAACTCACAGTTTCCATTCAGAGAACGAGCCAACCATTTGCCTCCTGGGTTATTCTTCACTCGAAGGATCTCCACATTCTCGCCTTGTCGCACACTGAGGTCCAGTTTTCCTCCTCCATGCCAATCGTGGCGGACTTTGGCTGTGTGAAGAACCTCCACCTCCCCTTGCAGCTGCAGACAGATAGATAAAAAGATAAGATAAGACTTTATTGATAACAGCAGCATAACAAAAAACACGACATTGCACAAGGTACTAATATAGTAGTAGATGTAGATGTGAAAGTTGACAATTAACAGAAAACAATGAGATTTGGAAGAGGATGGAATGGGCCAATTCAAAGAACCTCAATGTTTCAGGTAACTTATAAGCTAAGGTTGAAGGAATTTGAATTTCATAAGGAAGAAGGAACTCTGGTTTAAACTAGAAATAAAATGTATATTTCAACATGTATTTTTCTTACTGTTTCATGATAATAACATAACTGAAACTGGAAAATCAGCAGGTCACCTAACCTACTGTGGTTAACCTTGTTAACTGCAGGTAGTATGATTGGATTATGCTGTATCTTTACTAGCTGGACAATATTCTTGCTTTTTGCTGTTAACTTCTAAACCACTAAACCTCCAGTTTGCTGCAAGTAGTATTCCTGTTTTTTAAGGTTATGTATTTTCTTAAACTGTCATCCATGCCATCTAAATGCTAAAAGTGATGCCACCGTATGTGCTGCTGAAGGAGCTGGACCTTAGCATGTTTCATGGTGGCCGAATGTCGTTCCTTACCTGAAAGTTCTTCCTCAACTCATTCTCTTTTTTCTGACGCTCCATCTGCTCTTTCTTCTCCTGTTCCTGTTGCTTCTTCGCTTCTTTCTTGTTCATCTTCTCAGTATTTACCGGCTTCACCTCCACCTCGTCCCTATAAAGGAGCAATTAAAATGAAAAAATGTCTTATCACCTTTTGAGAAAGTTCACCACATGACAACATGCACATACCACATGGCTAACAACAAACCAAAACTTCACAGTGTTTTTGTTTTCTAGTAGTTTTCTATTAAAATGCCATTCCTTAAAATGTCTGGAAAAAGCTGTATCTTTAACCACACATAAGATCTTGGCGGAAGATCATTCAATTTACAGTAAAAGCTTTAACACTGCAACTTTCAGTGAGTGTCTCATGAGAGACAATTAACAATTAACATGTCTTTTTTAAATCCATTCATGCTGCACTCAGTACTTCAAACTAAACAGCTTTACTTAAGCTTAACTTCAGTATTTATTGCTTTTCACTGTTTGTTTGTTCCAGTTTTCCCACGTTTCAACAGTCCTTACCTGTACTTTCTGTCACAGTATCCTGTTTTGATAAGAAGCGCGCATGTCGAATCAAAGAAATAACTTACGCGTAAAGAAAAGCTGCATTACACATTCAGGGACGCTTCACACAAACACACAGAGGCTAAACCCCATTAAAATGCTGTTGACTTTAATAGTTAAGAAACAGATACTGATTTTTGAAGGCTTCTCCTCGGTCGACTGTGGCTTTGATTGTACCCCATTTGTGCGTTGGACAAAAGCATTAGCTAAATTAATAAATGATGTCATTTCAGTTTAGCGTGCACATGCAAATATAACAATGACTGAGAAAACAACTGGGGTCATTGTTGTGGTGGTGGTTGATATGAGAGTAGCCACTGCAGTAGTTGTAGCTGTAGATGTAAAAATATATGTCTTAATTTGTTTTTATGCAGCTGCAGCTGCTTTTTATTTTTGGCCTATAGAGCCCTTACTAAATACAGACACAACAATTCATTTGAATTGGTAATTTCAGAAAGTTTCTTACTTACCCATCAATAAACTCATATACATCATCGTCATCATCCTGCAAGAGAAACATTTATTTGAAGCCAAAAGAAAACATTGATATACAAGGATTATTACATTAAAGGAAAATGCCATCCAGTGCAAGAATTTACTTGTTTTTTCTCAGTCGCAGAACAGATTGTGTTTCCCTCCATGTTGTCAATGAATATGTACATTACACTTTCCTAAAGCTTAAATCAAAGAAAATACTTTAAAGCAAAGCCAGTGTTTGCTCCACTGATGGTGGCAAAAAGTTAAGTATAATCTGTCCCACCAATGTAAATGAATACTGATGCATTATAAACAAGAGTAAACTTGAATTTAAACTTCGTTCTCACTTTAGTTTATAGTTTAAGGGGAAGAATGTTCTCACAGGAGGAACCACCTGGTTTTGAATTCTTAAAATAATCGGCATTCTCACTAGAATTAAAATTTTCTGTACCCACCTCGTCCACAACCTGTGCACTGCTGTCACTCCAGGACTCTGCAAAGTCACACGATAAAAAACATTAATTTCATGTCTTTGAAAAAGTGGCTCAATCTCTCACAAAACGCCTGATAATCATAATGATACAAGTACTTTAGAACTCATAACTCATTGCTTAAGTACGTAAAATGTGTCAGAAGAAGAGGAGCTACAGGAGCAAAAGCAGATGCAGTGATGCACCAATAAACAATGATTGTATTTTTACCGTTCCTCTCAAAACTTGCAATGTCATCGTAGGTGTCCTGGTTATCATCAATGTCTCTGCAATCAGTAAGAAGAAAAAGGTTCGCCTGTTCATTATTCAGTAATTACTAACTTTTTTCTTCTGAAATGTTGTTGAAATGTTGCATTAGCATTGACAGTCTGAAATGTTCAACCGTGTCTCCTGACAGCATTACATTTCTGTCAAAATATATTTACATTTGCAAAGTAGCTGTTTATAAATTTAACTTTTAGGAGATAATGTTGCAATGTTTACACCAGAGAGGTAAGGAAAGACACAAAGAAAGAAACAGGCAGTAAAACATCATTCACATTATAACAATATATGTTATTTACCCCAAACTTTCAGTGTTTACTGTGACAATGTGTGTTCTGAACATGCAGATTTTTTTAAAACGTCATTTCTCGCTTTATTTCCTGCCCGCCTTCTTTACATCACAACAGCTGTGATGGAAATGAGAATCTGAATGCATTGCGGTTTTCTCCGAAATTTTCTTATCACTGATCGTACAATTGAAGATATAATAGAAATGATATGAAATTAAATTCAAATTAGACAGATATTTGTCTGTAATTAATAACACAGGCATGTTCAATGGGTAAATACTCACACAGAGGCGACCTGGCGCGGCAGCCTGCTTGGTTTGCTGGATCGCTGTGGTGGTTTTGGAGGACTGATCACTGCTGGCACAGATGTTCTTCTGCCCGTTGAACCAGGGGAATCTGCTGAAGGGAACCATAGAGAATGTCTTCACATATATACATCTGTACATATATATACATATATAATTCATCCATTGAACTGATTTAACTTTCCATCAAAAGTTTCAATTCTGAGATTAAAAAAAATATATCTTAAGCAAACAATAATAAAAAAAAATTCCTGATATGAGGGTAATCGAGTAAAACAAGAACAGACAAGAACAGACACTGCAGACATTTTGACTTCCCATAGTAAAAATAGCTGTCACTGATAGCATCATCTGTGCCTCTGTTGATGCTAGTGTGCCAGTGAGGCAGCATGCACCAACGCCAGGACTCCAAAACCGAAGCAGCTAAATGGAATTCAGCAGCTATTAATTTGATTATTTACGCCTGTGCTTTTCCTACTGTCACATGTGAAAATAATCACAGCACAGAAAACAAACCAGTTTGTCCTTGTGCTGTATTGACTAATCTTCCGATTACGCTGCCATGATTTTGCCAGTCAAATGATTTATTAACAGAAAGAGAGAGACACGAACCAGCAGTTTACAAATATTTATCCAGAGAGATATGGGCATGGAAATTCTTCATTTACAAGTTGAGTGATACATAATTTAAAATCTGTGAGCGAATACAAAGCCAGAGAGACTCACTATGACTTTTCCTCTGGGCAGGAAGGGCAGGTCTTTGGCTGAACCTCATATAGGGCTCCAGGTTGATGTTTGGAGGCCGTTTTGGTTTCAAGGGCAGAGGTCCTTCAGGAGGCAGGGGCCTCCTCAGCGGGGTCACTTCCCCAGCGCTCCTCTGTCTGGGCGGCTGTCGGAGCGGTAGAGGGGCAGAGGTGGGAGCTGGTACAGGGGCCTGAGCTTGAGCCGGAGTCAGGACTGGTTTGGTGCCTGGAGGCCTCTGATGTTTCAGCATCATGTTCTGCAGCATCTCCCCCGTCTGCTTGACCTTGCTCGCGTCTGGCGACTGGATGTTTGCTCTGACTGCAGAACTGGGAGGCGGTCGAGGGAAGGAAACTGGTCTGGAGGGGATGGAAGCGGCCATTGGCTCTGCCCTTGGGAACCTGACTGGGCTTGGGCCCGTCAAAGGAGGAGGAACAGTGGGAGAGAGTCGGTGATGGGCCAGAGCGTTCTCTGTCACTGGCAGGATCGCTTTCCCAAATCCAGGTCTTGGAGATTTTGGGGAGCCGCTGTCCCGGCTGCTGGTATCCGAGGTGCTGGCCTTGTTGTTGAACCGGGCCCTCAGAGCCTTGACATCAATGCTGTCCTCCTGAAAACAAGACAGGAGCACAAACTCAAAACTGCTGCTGCTACTCTGTGTGTGAAGCAGGAAGTTAGCAGCACAGCGCACAGCAAGGCATGCCCCCCACGCTCGCAAACACACAGCGCTCGTCAAAAGCCTCTGCTATGTTAACAAAGTGAGAATGCACCGTGCAACAACACAATTTCCTGGCTGTTTTGATCTTCACAGAGCTGATAAAACTCCCAACTCCCTGCATTGCACAAAACCTCTCAAAATACAAGGTACTGAGGACAGAAAGTTGTAATTCCAGATCACTAACACTTGAGCAGCCTTTATGAATACTATACAAACATTAAATAAATGTTTTTTAAAATACTACAGTGTAACTGTTTGCATAAATTGGTGTTAATGTACTAGTAAACAACTCCTCTTGTGGACACCCATGAGTGAAAACTGGTATTTTAAACATAAAATATACAGACAATATAGTAAAACCCAGCTGTAATAATAATAACAATAAAAAAATATATATCTTTAGGAGAGGCTGTTACTGTTGACTGATGACTAATAATAAAAGGGGAAGGGGCAGCACTTTAATGATGCGAATGTATTAATTAATTTTGTATCTATTTTCACCTGTTTGAAGAAGAGTGAGTTGTTAAGGCTCATGCATGGGGTGGGAGGCAGGTGTGGTTTGGGTGCCCGGGTTACATTTTAGTGGCATTAACTTTATGCATCATGACCTCATCTGCTTTCTGCCGGTGTTCAGTCTTTGTATTTTTCTTGCCTGTACATTTCCTGCCTGGTGTCTCACTGAACTGCACTACAACGCTGCAAAGTGAAATAAAAAAACTAAACAAAAAACAATTAAAAAACCAAAACAAACACCCATCAAGACCATTACATTGTGAGATGTTTCTGTTACTTTCCCAACCCTCTTTAGAAACTCACCACCAACGGTAACATCAGTGCTTAACACATATGACAGTGTCGACAGAAACAGAACAGTATAATCTCCCTAAATGTAGAATTTCAGATCTGTTGTATTGTATTGCATTAAATAGTATAGGTGTACCTGGTAAAGAGGGAGTGCAAATGTACACACTTTGGAGTCTTTTTGAAAAAATACTTAGTGTGGATAAAAAATAAAAAATGAAAGAAGATTTCAGTCCTCACAGCTCATGTTCAATTAAATACTGTTTGTAGGATTTTACCTGGAATCGTTCCTTGTTATTTATTAAACTTCTTTAACAAGGTGGGTGAACTCCATGACCATGATACTGCAGCCAGAGCAGCAAACTTATAGGTCAGGTTTCTTCTAAGATAGGTCAAGGTCTGTGTTCTGGTGCCATGGAGTGGAATAAACTCAAACTCAGACTTCAATGACTTTAAAGCAAAGTCTCCTAAACATTATTCCTTAACAGAATGTTGAGATTTTATCGTTATTATAAACTATCTTTCAATGCTTTTAATCTAATGACATTTACATCTTGAACTGTGTCAAACAACCGGCATTTTGATGATGTGGATTCATTTTAAATGTATCTCTGTCATTTTTGCGTCAAGGGTTTTTTTTTTTTTTTTTAAGATTTTATCAAATGTTTGTTTACATGGCTTCTTCTGTCTCCTCTATGATTTTTCTAATGTCTTAATGTTGGACTCGATGAGGTTGGTGGACTGTGTAAACACCAGGGACAAGGATGGAAATAAATCCAGGGCTAAATTGGTTCAAGTCGACTGGAGCATTGTCAAAAAAACTAAATTCAAAAAAGCAACATAAAAAGAAAATTTAAGAGCCGGCGTGTCAGTCAGAAATGAATCCTTCATTTTAAGCCTTCTCTCTTACGTCATTTGGACTGTGAATGCCATCATTCTCAAATTTACAAAGTGAAAGAAGAAAGAGTTTAAAATAAGTGCTAAGAGCAGAAGCAGCGGACAGAAAGTTGAGCAGGAGGAGTCAGAAAACACTTTTAAAGTGGAGACAGTGTTGAAACACAATGAATGAACATGCCGACAAAAAGAAAAACATGATGAGAATCAAAGGTATCACCCCATCCATTATTCAAACTCCTAGGTTGAAGTTGAAAGCATTACAAAGCCAGGCAGAAGAGTGTTAAGAAGTGCAGGAAGTGCTCACAACCACACACCTCAGTCAGTATCCTGTGCCGGTTACCATAGAAACGCCCTCTACTGTCACTCCTGCACCAATAAACTGCAAGTGTTGCTCGCTCTGTCTTACCACGGTGAATGAAGGAAACAGACAAAAACCTTCTCTCTACCACAAAAACTCACTGGGTCCCATTTTCAGTGAGAGCGTGCAGATGAAGCACTCTGTGTGTGTGTGTGTGTGTGTGTGTGTGTATTACCCTCTCAAGCACACGTTAGCTCAGGTGTTTTTAAACCTTTCTCACCACAGACTGTAACTATACAAGTGCTGCAGAGAAAACCTGACAAAACTCTAGTTTTCAAAATTAAAACTACTGTATTTACAACAGAATAACAAACTAAAGACTGACTAAGAAAATATAATTTAATAAAAATTTAAAATATGTTCTGGTGGGTGAAAGTCGGCATTTCCTGGAATATTGTTTATCTATTTAGTCTATAAAAACTGCACCAATGCTCAGTAAAACTGCAACTTTGCTAAAAACAAAAACAAAAATGAAATATATTTAAGTAATACTGGTCTTTTATCACATATTATGTACCAGCAAGTCTCCGCTACAGAAAACAGACACTTGACATGATTGATTAATTGTTGCCACATCAAAAAAAAAAGGAATAATAAGCCTGGTTTCAAAGGAGTTTAGAGTCACATGGTTCTAAAGTCTAAAGTCTAAAGAGAAAAACCAGTGCAGAGGGATTTTTTTTTTTTGTTTAGTTTTTTTTTTTTTTTTTTTTTACAATTTTAAGACCAACTGTCAACCATCATTGTGCTTTTTCTACGTAAAAACTTTTAAAATGCAATTAAAATGCGAGCAGAAGTGAAGCGGTACTGAGGGAACACTGTGAATCATTAACCCGTGATAGCTGTGTAATAAAGCTTTCATCAGCAGCAGCACAAACATTTCATAATCCAACTTCCCTCTTTTTCCTGTGACAATGATATGGCTACTGTTGAGACCAGCTCTAAGTGAACTAATTAACTTTTCACTGAATATACCACAGTCAGGATGTGCTGTTTGGAAATGTCAGGTCATGTATTTGCAGGATTGTAAACCAAGTTAAAAGTTTTAAAGGTCATTCAATGAGTATTAAGTTGCCCGGTAGCGGGGAACTGAGGTTTTACCCACAGTGAAACAAGAAAATCTGTCGATTGATTTGTCTGCAATCATCAGGTTATTCTTAGAGGCAGTGATGGTGGTCAAGAGGAAATGACCAGAATGACACAACCAGCACATGAGGAAAAGCGTGAAAGGTGCTGTAGGGGAGCGGTTAATGACTTCATTAACTGACACATTTTTTTATTTTTATATATATTAAATCACATTTTTTAAATAACATTTCTAAAAAAGAATGTCTTACCATATTTGCCTTTGGTGATGATTCAGTGGAGGATAAAATACTCCATGTCCAGCAGTGATTCAGTATCCAGGCTAATGCTGCTGCACAGACAGCTACATGACCTGTGTCAGCAAACGTACTGCAAATGAGGAAATGCTCAGTAACTCACTGTAGGCAAAGGAGTAACTGACAGCGCCACAACATGAGATTAACAGCAGAGAAACATTAACATGCTGTCTCACCAGCAAAGTGTGCATTTATTAATATTCTCTCCTATTTGTGTTTTATCATCTGTGTGTGTGAGTTCAGACACACACAAAGAAATAAAAGGGAATTAAATCATTTCATTCAAAAAAAAACCCCCACAAGTACACAAGGCAAAGGGAAGCTCTGTGGTTTGAAGAAGAAAAAGGTGAAGGAAAAGTGATGTGAAGTGAGATAAGATGGCCTTCCTCGTATGCTCTGTATTTTATTCTGCATGTACAGGTCAAGTCAAGTCCATTTTGTTTACATAGCCCTACATCGCAAAACAAAAAATTTGCCTCAACATAAGCAGCATGCAACACCCTCTGGTTTAAGACCCTTGATCTAGCTAACTCTTCAAAAAGCCCACCCACACTATGTGAGCAAAAACCGAAGAAAACTTTTTTCTACAAGACAGCAAATTGTGCAGCATTAATTTGATTCAGAAAAATCTAAATAACGCGGTGAACAAACAAAGAAAGGAAAAGTCATTTTGGTGCACTAGATAAAACTAAAAAAAAAAAATTGAAATATGAAAAGTGTTGGGTCTCAGTTTTCAGTTTCAACAATCAGTTCATTTTGATGGGAAACACTGTATTTTTTCCGGTAACTCTCACGGAGACCTTACACTGTAACTTTGGCTGTTTTGTTTAATTGTTTTAGTCTATGCTTTCTCTTATAGCAACACAAATATTTGATAATTCTTCTCAAAATAAAGAAGAAGAGAACACCCAGAGTCATGCTAATATGAACAATTTGGAAATAAATGTGTGTGGTTCTTCAGGAGCAGCACTTTACTGCATGTTTTGTTCTCGGTGGTTACATAAATAACGCAAGCTCCAAAATCTTAGCTAAACCTCACTGTGCTACTACTGCTAATACTAAATTAGAAATGAAAAAACACCTGGATCATAAGTGTCCAGTTAATCTGTCCTGTTCCTAAAAATTAATCCACACCAGATTACAGCCAGAGGTCGAAATCAGGGGCCATGGATGGAATTACAAACATGTTAGAAACTTAATAATAGCTGAAAACATGGCTGTTAAATTCTCTGTGGACTCACAAAAACAAAATAAGAATTGTATAAATTCAGAAATTCACATCTGCACGATAACACAAGATCACATCAACAGCCATCAAGCCCTGTTGATTTTTTTAAACTAATAACTTCATCCATTTTAAGCAGTTCGTTGCTGTTTTTTTTGTTTTCACTTCAGACGACATGTTTGCTTTTAATCTGCGGCAGCCTGAAATACTGAAGCGCTGGTATGGACCTCGTCACAGGAGGAGATTGTTGTCCAAGCTGGTGGGCGCTGACTGCGGTGCTCCTGTTGCTCCAGTGGGGGCACTGATGGAGTTTAAAAGGGTGGGGTACCCGTCGACAGTGGTGGGTGAGGCTGGTGTGTGTCCTCCCCACATGACGCCTGGCTGAGTGCTTACCACGCAGTGAGCCTCAATCTGGTTGCCTGCAGGAGGCGCTGGGACGCCTGCTGGTGCCCATGCTGCCATGTTGCCGGGCATGGCTGGCCAGGGCGCCACAGCTGGACCTGCCCACTGGTTTCCCAGAGGCCCTCTCTGACCCCAGGGCATGGCAGTGGGAGAATATGGGGGACAGGAGTATGCAGAGCCCCCTAGTGGCTGTGTGGGGAACATGGAGAGGATCTGAGAGCTGGAGAGCGTTGGCTGTGGAGACACTGTAAGACAAAGTGAAGTGAGTCTTTAGAACTCAGTTCTGCTCTGCTCGTACATATCAATGTTTTGTCGCATTCTGCAACCCAACAAAACATCATCGTACATATTCATTTACACACTCAACAAACAAAATAGCAATTAGTAAAGGCAGAAGGAGAGTGAGAAAAAAAGTGTTAATCAGTGTGCTTTACAGGCACCGGTAGGTGGATGTTTTTAAAACTTTGGGGAGAGCCATACTAGCTGCTTCCCACACAGATTATCATCTTTTCAGTGAAGGTTTGAGAAGATATACATTTTATCTATCAAGAATAAATCACATTGTCACAATCATTTCATGAGAAGAGGTAAAATATATTTAGAAAAATAGTCACCGGTGGTCATGTTGTCAAACCTCAGATGCTTAATAAAATGTTGCCACCCTTTTTTAAGGCGACTTTTCGAACACTGTTCTTATATCTCAACTCAGTGTGGTTAATATGTAGCTTGGTGCTCAGTGAAGCAGAACCTGCCATGGTTAAATAATAACAGAAGACCTATGCTGCTGCTGCTGCTGCTGCTGCTGCTGCTGCTGCTGCTGCTGCTGCTGCTGCTGCTGCTGCTGCTGCTGCTG
>JBBMJY010000022.1:14373406-14406104 GCA_037833715.1 Toxotes lorentzi | reverse complement strand
GCTGCTGCTGCTGCTGCTGCTGCTGCTGCTGCTGCTGCTGCTGCTGCTGCTGCTGCTGCTGCTGCTGCTGCTGCGGGTTGGAAGCAGGATGTGAACCGAGGCCTCTGGTGTTGAAGATGAAACATGTCCGCCTACCACTCCAAACCTCTCAGTTTGACAGAATCTACCTACCCCTCATTAAGTATCTTGCAGCTTGAAATCACAAGAGACAATCAGCCCTCTATGCCTTTATAATAACACAGGTATCTAATATTACAGACTTCCTGTCTTTCCTTGTTCCTTTTCTCTTTTTTCCCCAGTTTATTATTAATTATTATATTATTAAATATCAGGTATCATATATATATGTATGGAAAAAAGTTTTACTTTAAAAAAAAATATTTCAGGGTCAGTGTTTCTGGTTCCACACATGGCCACCGTGCAGAGAGTCTGTGGGAATCGAGTATGAGTCGAGCGACGCAGCAAAAATGATAGATTATTTATTCCATCACTGATACACAGTAAACACTGCACATGCCTCTGTCTTTCTGTATATGACTTTAAATGTAACTGAAGCAGTACCATGGGAATTATGGTATTGTGACCGGTGTTCGTATCAAACATGAAATGGACTTACACGGAGGGATCGTGGGGAAACACTGTGTACATTTAGGGAAAATGATCTTTTCTCTTGCATTTACTGGCCAGAGGTCAGTTGAAGAGCAGCAGGTGCTTGGAGTTAGTGTATGGCTTGTGCATGAATCACGAAGACATGACCGGAGTTTTGTTGTGCAGGTGACAGCACTTCAAGCATCTTGTTTAAATTCAAGCACAGTCACAATACCACAGTGTGATGTGTCTTAACATACTGTGAAGGTGTTGATGCTTTGATTGTATAAACATGAATGACATGCCAACAGTGGGTCAACTTGAAACCTAGAGGTGGGAAGTTGTCAGCATTTGTTTGTCTGATGCTGTTTATTTGCATGATGGGAGATCAAAGTCTGAGCTAGATCTCTGAATGAATCCTCCCTTTGATGTGATAGCAAAAGGGACTGGGGCTGTAAAACTGATCTGTAAAACTGATCAAATAAAACACCAGAAAACTCTGTCTGAACTCTGACCAGGCTGACTGGTGCATGAGGTCTGGGTGGGTGACAGTGGCTCCTCCAACTGGATGGAGAAAACTTCCATCAGCTCATTACTGGAGGAGACCTACAGACACAGAAACAGAAAACATGCATGTGAGTTTGTGTTTTTAATTTTGGAAAATACTGAGCGACCAGGAATGGAGGACAATGTCAGCTGACTGGTTAAATGTTAGTGGGAGTTGGAAACTCAACTGTCATTCTTAAAGGTCAGTTCATTTATGTTCCTGTTGTGGGTACAGCAGGGAACCTCGACTGCAGCGGTTTAGTGTCAAAATGTTCAACACTCTCACACGTCTGTGAGGTGCGGTGGATTAAAGCAGTCACATGTCGAATGTTGTGTTTACCTGGTTTGATTGTCCCAGTGAAGAGTCTGGCCGTGGACTGAACACATTCTCAAAAGCTGGGCCCTGAAAATAACATGGCACAATAAGTTTAACACTGAATAGTTTGGTTTCAACACCTGACTCCCACAATTTGGAGAAAAACTGATGAAGACACATTCAGTGTGGAACCTCTGCAAAAGATTATTTACCTCAAGTGGAGGTGCTGAACTCACATTGAGAAGCAGTAAGGAGCTGGTCTGGAAAACAAGAGGGGAAAAAAAAATCAAAATGCTGTGTTGACAAAACAAACAAACAAACAAACAAACAAACAAACAAACAAACAAACAAACAAACAAACAAACAAACAAACAAACAAACAAACCAAATATACTGATAAAACCCAAAATCTTCTCTGACTTGTGTTGGTGCCTCTGCAGGTTCCTGTGGTGTCTCCTGATCCACACTCTGACAAACCTCCTTGATGTCAGCCAGGACTGGATCTGCCTGACGAACCCAGAGAAAACATCACGCTGAGTACCAAACACAGCGACTGCAGGGTGGCACAGCGCAAAGATGACAACTCTGCAGTTACAAAATAGACCGACTGGGTTTCAGACGGTGTCTTGTTCAAATGTCAACTCTGTGTTAATGTGAGGAGAATTTTCATGTCCCCTCTCAGCAGCTGAAAAGCTTGTTTTCGCTGACAGTGAAAAGTTTTTGGTTGCTGTAATAATTCCTCCTGTGCACACTGTCTGCAAAGAGATCCCTTCTAGAAGTGATTTCAGTGTAAAAGTGATGAGGGACAAAGGACAAAGAACCTATTCTTTGCAAAAATGCGTTCAGAAATTAGACTAATTAGGTTAATATGAGGTTCCATCAGTCTGAGTCAGACAAACACTTTGGGTATCTTCCAAAGTTACAGTCTTTTAAGTTCCAAATTCACACTTTGTGGTATTATTATTGCTCCACTGTGGCTCAGTTACAAAATGCTGTCTGCAGAAGCACAATTTTGAGATTTGGCTCTGAGAAGACTCTAATTTTGGAATATACCGACTGGATTTTTCTATCTAAATCTCCTCAGGAAGGGCTCTCTTTGCAGGCAGGAGGAATGATTACAGTGACCAAAAACTGTTTCAGAGTAAATATTAGCCCAACAGTATTGTAAAAAAAAATATGAACCCATCCTTTAAGACTACACATTCAGTTTGAGGTAAAAAATGTCCATCTTTTCCTATATCAGTGCCTGTTTTGTTGCAGAATTACATCAGATCATAGTGTTTTTGCATTTACTAGTGCTCCAAACATCTGTATTACCTGGATAAACTCTACATTGTGTCACCATTTCTACATACGTTCATGTGTTTAGTCCAAATAACCACTAAGATGGGGTTTTAAAGGAAATTTAAGGTTGATTTTCAGTTACTAGCTATTGGCCCAAAGAGGGCGCTACAACTACTCATCACAACAATGTGGTGCATTTGTGATTAGCTGGGAGAAAACTACGTCTTTTCAGGGACATGTTTTCTGGTCATCATATTTCCTCATGCTTTTCTTATTGTTTACTTAAGCAAAAGCAACATGATAACCCATTATATGCCATGCATGATATGTTATGTCTGTTCCCCTCTGAGTTCCCTGTGTTGTTACCAGATTAGCCGTCTTGATGTAGAAGAGATTGTAGCTGTCTTGCTGTTGGTAGATGTATGCCAGAGATCTGGGGTCTGACTCATCTTTTGTCAAAGAGCTGATCCTGCTGCTCTCGTGGTCATGAACCACAGCCTGAAAAGCAGATAATGAAGAGGATTTGAGCTTTTAGTCCTGTTATAACACATCTAACCACTACACCAACATTCAGCATTTAAAATATGGATTTGGGAACAGAAAACTACCATTACTGCAAGAAAAAAAAAATTAAAAGGAAAATTAAGATATCACAAGCACAAAACGTAGCCAGATGTGTCACTATAGTTATTTTGTCTACTCATTACAAAACCTGTCAGTTACTCGTGGTGGACTTTGCTGTATCTTGTTTCTTCACCATTAACCTGATTATTGATTCTTGGCCTTAAAACAACATAGATAAAGAAGAAATCAGTGTGTTGAAGTTTAGCTTGTTAAATGTGGCACGATTGTCCAGAATTGTTCAGTGCAGGATGCTTGTAACTACAACCAGCACTCGAAAAAGAAATTGAAGAAAAACAGAGGCAGGTGTGGGACCAAAACTTAAATCATCTCCAAACACCAAGTAATTATGAGTGTGAATGCTATGTGGCATTACCGTGGTAATCCAAGCATTAAACCAACCTTTTCCCTTCACTTCGAAACCACAATGGCTGTTGTGGTTGCAAATAGTAAGTTAACCATCATCCTGAGGGGGGCGCTACAACTTCAAGACAAGACCATGAGAACAGAAAAAGGGAGGGGAGAGAGTTGGGACAGTGTTACTCAGTGTGACTCACTCCTGTCCTCTCATCCAGGATTTTCAGGCCGGTGGAAGAAACTTTCAGCCAAACTCTCTGCTTGTGTTTCCCCTGTTTCCTTGCTGCTGCTTCAAAGCCCTAAAACGCAAACACACACACACACACACACACACACACACACACACACACACACACACACACACACACACACACACACACACAGTGAGCAAGCGAAACAAAGTAGATAGCTGAGAAAGAGATTTCTCAGCTGAATCTAAAGTAATTTTTTTTAAAAAAGAGTTTGTGCCAAAGCTCCTGTGGAAACAGAGTAAATTAATGTCAGTGTTGTTTAATGTTTACACTGATGATCACTGCATTAAAGCAACTATGTATAGATTTTTTTTTTGTAACTGGTAGTGCACTAAAGCTCTCCACTTAATAGTAATGTTCTAATAATAGCAGCTGTAACCAACTGCCAAAGCGCTTTACATAAGGGGACTTGTAACAACAATACTCAGCATTTATATAGTCATGTCATGATCTGCTGCTTATCTGGGTCTGGGCCCAGGTCACGGGCCCAGACCCGTGACCTGGGCCTGTTATTACATGCCTGTAATAACAGCAAGACAGAGGTCAATGAACGCAGTAGAAGTTTTCATGCTGCAAAGATTTCATCAAAGAGTTGAAAAAAAAAAAGAATTTAGAAGAGAGCATTGGTGAGGTTGGTGGATTTGGACAAGACCAAATCCTGATGATGTAATAGTTTGATTCATGGGAGCTGTAGTTTGTTTCTGTGCTCACAAAATAATTGTTGGTTAACTTTGTTAAAATCATGAAGGTTTTAATTTCTTATGGCAACTTCTGTAGTGGGAATAATGGCAGATTCACCTCCCACTCACTGAGAAGAATTCAGCCCCTGTAGACCATGCCTGTTTTATCGTTTGTTTTTGTTTGTCTTTCTTTTTTTCGGTCTTATTTTGAAGCTGTTGCATACTATTAGATGTGAACTCTCACTGGGTCATGCAAAGCCCAGTGAGATTAGATACACTGAAGTCACTGACATGTCAGGAGTCAGCTGGATGTCAGATATATCAGAAACCCCATTTCCACAGCAAGAATTTTCCCACAACTCATTTTCCATCTCAGAAAACCAGCTCCTTCCCAATAGCTCCTAATCCCAAGGAAAGTACCTGTGACTGAGGTCAAATTCAGTTTTCACTCCCACCGGTGTATTATTGAGGTGCCATCTCCAGAATAGTCTAATTATTTAACTACAGTATACAAACATAACAGTTAATCTGGTACTTATAGTACAATACAGTACAGTATATTAAACTGATGTTTATTTACGACTAAAGCTCGGGACACACCTGAAAACTGAAACCTACAAAGACTGACAAAGCACCTATAAAAATGGAAGAAGCAGAAACATCATGACATGAAGTAAACACACTTGACCACACACTGAACGACTGGTCAAGAACAACTGGAGATCTGGAATCAGGACAGTAAGCACAGTTACTCTTTGCTTGACACCTAAATTATTCAGTACATATTTAGCTGCTATTTCTTTTACTTTTTGTAAGATCTATTGTTTTTATAGCGGTGATGTGATGTGAAGGGAGCATGGCAAAAAAAAAAAAAAAAAAAAAATCATTGCATAGTGTGAACAGCTGCTTTGTAGTGTGCAGATGACAATAAACCTTTTGAACTGAATTTGAATTAAAGCAAGGCATAAGAGCACCACGAGAGCACCAAATGTGTTTTTGTACCAACCAGCGTGTGCTGTTTAGTGACATTTGTGCTGAAACGGCCAAAAAGGGAGGAAATAAGAACAGAGTTTGGGTGAAATCCAGGACGGAGAGACGTGTTCAGAGAAGAAACTGGAGAGAGGTAGCAAATCTTTATGAGCAGTGACTGGATCTGAAGACTTAAGTTTAGAATCATTACATATCACACACTATATGATTTAATCTGTTGACTGTCAACACCAACTGACCCAGACTGGAACAGACCCGGTTAAACTCGGGCCGAAGTCGTCACATCTAAATCATATTTATGATCGACTCAACCGTCGCAGTGTGAGTCCTCGCCTTTAGTCTACAGCCGTGTAAGGCTGATGGGAATGTTTTTAATTCTGAGAAAGTGACATTTCGACCTGATGATGGCGCCAAATGAAACGTGAAAAGACCACCGAAGTTATAACAATCCATCCTGCGGGGCTCATGAATGTTTGTACCACACAGGACTCTCCTGAATAATATATCATTTGGGTTTACATTATGACGTTTAAGTATTTTAACTTTGCTTCTGAGAAAAGACGTTTTGGCTGTCATTTTAGCATGATGGACATGATGTACTACAATACCCATGAACCTTGGCTCAAAAAGGGAATTCAAAACGCTTTGCTGCTGCAGTGCCATAGCTGTTGAATTCTACTGCACTTTGGAAGTCGTAGTTAACTTCACACCCAAAGTTTTTTATTTAAACCTGTACCTGACTTTTTTTTTATCCTTTTTAACCCAATATTTTGTAACACAGTTGTTAATCATCAGGACTGATGATTGGACTGGGAAAGTGTCACGCAGTAGAAATGCAGTGACTCATGTAATCTTGTCTATGGGAAAAATTTACGGGACATCCAGAACCAGGGACACCATAAATAGCTCCCACCACAAACTCTATAGTTGTTGGAGCGTTTCGCTGAAAATGTCAACCTCATGGTGGCGTGAGAGGAAAAGTCAGAGGATCAGGATTCATCCTCTGCATGACTAATGACTAAAGACCCTGCCTTCTTTTGAGAAAACAGCATTTTGGTGCAATGGTTTGAATTAAATATTGGCCTCCAGAAATTAATCACTCCAGGTCATAACAGCTGCTGACGACAGACTTTCATCTCACTAGTCATATGATACCAGAGGTCTGGTGTTTATTTTTAATTCTCTTCCTGATAAAATGACTGCGTACGTAGAGGACGAGAAGATCATCTCACAGACAATTAACCATCTTTAATCAAAGGAAAACAGAGGTAAGCTTATTTTGGCAGTAGAGGACAGACTACCTTTAGTTTCATCATGGAGTTCCAGCACATCTTGTCTCCCTGGGCCTCGGGTACCGGGTCTACGCCAATGAGCTTTGCTTTGTACCGAACCCCGTCTCCGTGAAAACGGGAGGTGGTGTCACTGGGTGTCCTGGTGGCTCCTGGGAAACACGAGGAGAGGAAATAAAGGGTCAAACGATGAGAATAAATCAGTGTGAGAGCAGGGAAATGCATGTCTGTGTATATTTGTGTTAATTAGTTGTGTTTTAATAATGGTTGTCATAATTTAATTAAAGTTCGTGTGTATTTGTGTTTGTAAGATGTTTGCACTCGTGTTTGCGTCTCTGCGTGTTTGTGTTTTTGTGTTAATATGTGTACATAATGGGGTGTATATTTGTAATTGGACAAACCATACAAGTTTGTGCGTCTTCATATGTTGTGTATGTTGTGTATGTGTATGTGTTTTCCGTGTGTGTGTGTGTGTGTGTGTGTGTGTGTGTGTGTAACCAAATTGCTGAGTGAGCATTTAATTGATCTTTGGTCAGTGTTTCATCTCATTTCCTGGAATGAAAACTGGCAATTTGGTGATTATGGAAAGGTTACTATGTGTTGGTATAACAAAGGTCAGCTCTTTAACAGTTTCATCTGTGATGAGTAACAGTTTACTGGCTTTTGGTCACGGTGTAGTTAAATGTTAAGCTCAAATGGGCTCCACATCTGCATTAAATAGTTAAACACAAAATAACGGTCAATCAAAGATAAAGGTGTTGATTGTAACAAGATAAATACCCAGTAAAATTAACAAAAAGTAGTTCCTTTTTCAAAATTCATTGCTTTCTCTACGGCTCTGATGGGTGTGCAGTTCTGATCTGGGTGGCTTAGAAATATTCTGCCGACATAGTTCAACTTCAGCTTCCTCCCGAGACAGATAACTGAACAACACATCTCTTTCCTGTTATTTAGAGAAGCCCTGGAGAGGACTGAGTTGGCAAAATAAACTGCAATAAAAGCCTGGAGGATACATAATACAATCCAAGCACTGACCTTAGGAAAGCATTCCTGTCTAGATATCTCACTGCATTGTTTTATGTTTTACTCTTTAAATCACTGATGTTTGCGCCTTGAATTCTGTGATTTTGGCCTCCTAAGAACCTGTAACAGTGTGTTACAGGTTACAGATTAAAGAAGTTATGTATTTTACACTTTTGTGGTTCAGATTTTATTTTTATTTTTTGTTTGGTTAAATATGGAATGTCTGCCTCTAGAGTGATAATGGTAGTGTTTTGATAATGCTTGGTTGTCAAAAACCCAAACTTAGACCAAAAACAGTCCCTAAAATGTTACACTGATGCTGATAGCTGAGAAAATAACACAAATCAACAAGCGGATTACAATGCCTCTGCAAGTCTTTTGATCAAGTATTAGATGTGACACCCCTCTTGATTTCTTTACTCTGGTTCTTATCAAATTTGGATGTAAGGGTGAATATTATGGGAAAACAAATTAAAAACTACAATGTCACAGAACATTTTGTAGAAATATTCAGTTTGAAAAGTTTGCTATTTCGCAGACATGTTCATAAGCCAGGCGAAATGATATTTCTCTAAACGTATTTGCTATTACTAACGAGTTGTTCATAGATTTTCACAGTTTGCACCAGTGGCTCATTGAGGCCCCTTTTTTTGGGGATTGTTGGTTACACCTCACTCCACTTAAACTCCACTTGAATCACTGGATCAGACGGTACCTCAAAGATTGTGACTCACAAACGTACAAACTCACTCCCACTAAACTTAATATTTAAGGTTTACAAGCAGTATCAAACCCACTTCTTGCTCTGTCTGTTGCCCTTTTTTTAAAAAGACTTTTGTACAGTCAGGTCTTGAAGAGTCTACGCTATAAATAAACATTTAACTCTAAACTCCAAAACCAGCCAAAGTAAGATGAAAGCACAGCATCGGATTCCAGGGCACTTTATTACCTTTTACAATCGATTATCCAGTATTTTATCACCAACGTTTGACTACTGCAGGTGTTCTGCTGTTTTTACAGGCTCATCTTTGGAACATAGTCTAACCTAAAGTGATCATATTTTCATAAAACCATAATTTCTCATGATGGATGATGATTAACATGTTTGAGAAGAGTGTAAAAAGGACTATGACGATCCATCACTCTGTTCACTAAACAGCTGTTTTTGCAAATGTAACTAAACGAGGAGATGGTGTTTTTGGAGAAACATGAGCTGCAATTTATACCAGATAAACTGACGTATACCCACTTCCCAAAGTTGGAAATGTTTTAAAGGATTTCCAGTAAGACACTCCTGGATAATTCAACGTGAAGCATCAACAAAATGTTTCTCGAACAGCTGGAACCACTGGAACAGCTGGACACCCTCCAGTGATGCAAGATCAAGGAACAAGGAAGAACAAAACAAACAGACTTACCTGAAAATGCTCCTGTTTCCCATCAGATGTTAACATATTGCCTGACTGAGAGCTGACCAGGGGACAAACTGTATTTTACCAGCAGTAAAATGTCTGTGTTGTACAGTGCAGAGGCACTTAATTTTAGGTAAAGGGGTACGCTAATGATTTGTTACGAACTACCATAAAGTTAATGGGAAGTCAATGGGAAATCACCAGGGATGAATTGAAGCAAAGACAAATCTGCACAAGTTGAAAAATACTTCAACTTTGCACATACCCTGAGATGAGAAGAGAGACGAGAGACAGGCTGGACGAAAAATAACAAAAAGAACCACAGGTTTGGAAGAAATTCCTCATAGTGATGGTATCAATGCAGTCCATACACATTCAGCAGAAATGTGCCAAAAATAAATGTTAACTGTGCTGGAACTGTTCTATGTCCTTACAGATATTGTACATTTTAAGTTTTATGTGGGTCGATTTGAAATCTCAGATGGCAAAGTTATGCTATTTTTTCTTTTTTTATCTTAAAAAAAACCCCAAAGCAACATGAGTATAGAATTAAAAAATAAATGATTTTGATGGGAAAAAAAACCAAAACATATTTCTGACGAGACAGCGCTGACTTTGGGTATTTTCCTGCAATTATGTTGTGACTACTAGAACTGAAGGGATCGATACAGTCTGCCAGACCAAGGCAGAAAGTTTTTCTCAGGTCACATGCCAAAGCCTCTGTCACAAACGGCACATTCCTGGACTTTTTTTTTTTTTCTGAATCATGACAGCAGCCAAATACTTGTACCTCTTGTGCTGGAGGGGAGCCAGGTCCTGACAGCAGCTTGGCCCGGGGCAGGACAACTTCCAGCCATTTGTTCCGTCTCCATCATGACGAGGTCTGTTTGGAAATTCAAGTCTTCGGGGCTCGGGATCCCCGTGAAAACAAAGTGGCTGTCACAGTTGTTGGCTGCAAAAGACCATGACAAATCAGTTCATCAGCTTGAGGAAGAGTCAGAAGGACTGATGCAGAGAAAATCAGTGCCAGAGATTTACAGTACAGCTGTCAAACTGCACAGAAAAAAAAAACATCTAAAGATCAAAGAAAGTTCTGAGATGAGCCGGTACAAGAGAAATTTTTTTTTATCCACCTCACCTGCCTATAAGTGTGTCTCTGCACTGATCCTGCTGCTTGGCTCGACTCACAGCCGAGACTTCTCAGAGTCAAAGGTCAGGCTGCAGACTCACTGGTGATATATTAACATCCGCTGGGAGGCCCAAAAACATGGGAACTCTTGCAGAGGACTGGAGAGGCTCTAACTGGCAGGATAGTCTGTACGTGGTGCTCTCCCTCTCAGGGGATGAGCTTAAGGTCATGCGTTAGCCTCAAGGACAGACTTTGGGTGGTATTTTCTTAAAATAATAGATGAATTAAATGTGTCCCGATGCCAAAAAAGTATCGAGCTTGATGAAAACCTCTGCAGAAAGGATGGTTGAAAGAAACCAGAAAAGTAAATGCTGAATAAGTACTCTTTAAAGAACATGACTGTTAAATCGTTAAGTAACGCTCCAAAGGGGTTTGGTGCACAAAAGTTCAGAAAACGATCAGGGACAGAAAAAACATCTTGCTCTAGAAATAACTGCACTTGATGATTTTGTTATGTAATGGCTCATGCATACCACTTGAAACGTGACTGTTGCTTTTTTGCAATGTGACAAATGTACACTTCAATATTCACGTATTGAAGTGTACATTTGTCACTTCAATACTTTCACGTATAATTTAATCTTAAAGGGGTACTCCAGTAATTTAGTATGACATTTCCATAAAGCTGCAGAAATCACAAGAGACAGATTAAAAATACGACTAGTGGTCTACAGCTAAATGCTACGTTAGCCTACTAAGTTGCCTATAATTACAATGCTAACATGCTGATGGGAATGTGCAGGAATTTGGTCACAAACCAAATTGGTGGACAAATAAAATCTTGAACTGATGACGAGTCAGCGGATCATCAAAATTATTACAGTGAATCCCGAGAGGATCACAAATGTGTGTACCAAATTAGCTGTTAAACAGATCACTTAAAACCACATATGTGAACCTCATGATGTTGCGAGAGGAGAAGTCACACAAACTCAACATGATTCATCCTCTGTAAACCATGAATATCTGTAAATTTTTGTGGAAATCAACCTGGTCAACCTAAAAATTCTCCTAAGTCTCCCCAAGTTTCCTAAAAATTGCATTTACATACGACTAATTACCAACAGCAAACATATTTTGAATGAAACATAGTTGTGACCAGATTATGCACAGTTTCGTAAAAAAAATTAATGCAATGTAAATAGTAAAGAGCAAAAGTCAGGGGCTCACCAAAGCGAGTAGGATTCATCCTTTGGTGAACATGAACAACTGAACTAAATTTAATGGCAAACCACCCAGTAGTTGTTGAGATATTTTAGTCTGGACCAAAATGGTGGGCTAATTGAACACTACCATTCACAGAGACCAGTAAAAACTGAAGTAGCAGATATATCTTGACTTTTACTATCTATTGGCTTGGCTAAGTGGCTAAAGCTCCAAAAATGCTGGAGCCTACATTACCCACATTAGTAGAACTACATGATCCCGGATCCTGGTCCAGGATCATGATCTCACACACACACACACACACACACACACACACACACACACACACACACACACACACACACACACACACACACACACGATCCTGGACGTCACAAAATTTGTGGAGTGACCCTTTAAAGCACCCCTGACTGTTCATGAAGGATGCATATGTCATTTTAATGAGTCACTTCAGTGACCCAGCAGGAAAACAAACTAGTCTGCTCACACTGAAGATCAGTAATGTTTTTTTTTATTAAAAAAAACAAAACTTACTTTGTTTTGTGTGCATGTGTGGAGTAAAGTTATTAGTTATTTTCCAACAAAATAAACCACAGTTCATGTCCTTTTGTTTAGGCATTCATAACCTTGGTTGTTTCAGCCTTTGAGTCCACTGAGTTAAGCTTGGTGAAAGGGCTACTGTCTAGTTTATACTGTGTTCACCAGTTTATGTAAGATATCTATCTCTTGAGGTGCTTGAGAATAAATTTGTATAATACAGTGGATCAAGTGGGATATTCATTAGTTTTTCATCTTCTCTTTTATTGCTTCCCTCTGGTACTGGGTAGTGACCCCTGAAGTTTTATTGCTGAATAGAAAAGTAGCCCGGGGAGGGAAGAAAGTGACTCAGATACTGTACTTACTTCTTATACTTCTCTGAATTTCAACTAGAATCGCTCAACAGTTTTACATTCAACACTACATAAAGGTGAGATTAGGATCAGATTAACCCTCTCTCAGGACCTGGGACAAAACTGAGCCGTGGCCCTCCATTCTGCCCTCTCTCTGGGCACTGAATGTCTATTTGTTGTCTCCATGTGTCCATCAGCTACAGAAAACTCCATTTACTGAAGTATTATTATAATTTTCCCAAAAACCCATTAGTAATTATTTGCTGGTTTGTTGTGTCTCAGTTAGTTTGATTATAATAATCAAATTGCAGTGAAGATGCTTACAAAAATAATGCCATGAATACTTATTATTTATTAATCACCTTCATACAAAATACAGAAAAAAACAAAACAAAACAAAAGTAGCACCAGTTCTCCTAGGTATTGTTTTTGGCAGGTAGTTTGTTACAAGCATCTTAGAGAACCTGCCACAATTCTTCTCTGGATTTAGGTTGTCTCAGTGTCTTCTGTCTCTTCACGTAGTCCCAGACCATGATACTGAGATCAGGGCTCTGTGGGGGTCAGACATCTGCTGCAGGACTCCTTGTTCTTCTTGTTTCTGAAGACAGTCCTTCATGTCTCTGTTTGGGGTCATTGTCACATGCTGCAGATTGAATTTGTAACTGAGCAGATGCCTCCTTGATGGTGTTGCCTGATGAAGAAGAATCTTAACACCTCAAGAGCCTAAAAGGTTTGCATAGTACCATATATGATAACTCTAAAAGGCAACAGGTGATGATACAACCCTACGGTGGCAGGTGATGAGCCACAGAAAATTACAGTTGACAAATGTATAAGTTAAATTAGAGGACCTTTGTCGTCATGGTTACAATAATAAACACTCATTAAGGTTATAGAATGGTCACGGTCATCTTTAAAAGAACCAAATGCTGCTGTTTGCTGAAAAGCCTCATGCTGTCTCACATGACAGCTAGAGGTCGCTCAACTATAAAACGTAACTATGGGTTCTAATAAGCTGCTTGCACAAACAACCTATAGTGGTTATTTTTAAAGTACTTAATGAGTACCTTTGCCTTTGATAATTGTGTTCCATTTTCCCAGTGGTTCTTGTACTTAAGTAAAATTTTAAATGTTGCACATTTACTTTGTATTTGCATTTTTGTTTTTGTAGAGAAAAACCTCAGAAGCTTCAGTCATGATGATGCTTTCTTCCCGCCCCTACTTCCCCATCTTTGGTATGAGGGTTCAAAATGAAAGCAATGCACTGTCTCAAGTAAATATTTAGGACCAGACCACTTATGACATGATATTTAGGTTGGTAAAGAGGCTTCTTGCATGCAGAAACATTTTCTCATGGAAGCAAGGCTAATTTGTTGAAAACCCCCAGAAACAGGAAGAGTTTTATGTCAGATTAAGCACTGCTTTCCCAAAATCTCCTCTAAATGAGAGGGATTCCTTTAAAGTCAAAATAATATGCAAACTCTGAATATTTAGGTCAGAGAGACAGCAGATTTGGCAGAAGGGTAGAGACGTTAGAAACCTGAGGACATGAAATACCAGATTTGATCCACTTTTGCAGTGAATTAACAGCAAAGACAGGAAAAGGTTGTGTATGCTACTGTCATCACGGCACGGAGGGGGTCTCGAGTTTCCTTTTTAATAAGAAAAATGAGTGTGGGATAGCAGTTCCTGTATCATTTCCCAACAGAGACAGTTAAGAAGTCGAAAGATATGTCTCTCTCTCTCTCTCTCTCTCTCTCTCTCTCTCTCTCTCTCTCACACACACACACACACACACATGCAAATAGTAGCTCTGGGAGGATCCAGTGACTGACACTGTGACTGTAGGATTATTAATCTGTGTGTTTTGGAGGCTTTGTCATCAGTCTATGGCTCTTTACAGCTGCTGAGCTTCAGGTGAACCTTGTAGAGAGGTGGACCCATCCAACACTTACACACAATTGACAGTTAGACAGACGCAGAATGAACATTTGTTTACAAACTCTGCACATAGTCATGCATGCACATATAAATTCAAGCCTGCTCATAATTTTGGAGGCAGTAGTTTTATAATGTTTTTTAAAACCCACTGGAGTTTGAGAAAATAGCTCAGTGCAAGCTCTGCATAATAATAGGAATACTAACTAACAAGAAGACTAACAATAACAATAATAAATCTAATGATAATAAGACTAATAGGACTAATTACAATAATTAATAAGACTACTGATGGGGCCAGCAGGTGGCCCTCAGCCACCGGTCCAGACCCTGCAGACCTGGAAGCAGAAGTAACAGCGACGGGAGGAGAGAAGAGAAAGATGAGAAAGAACAAAACTACGCGAGAGAGAAGAAGCCGTGTTCGTATTACTATTTTGTTGGTCTAAAAGTTGTAACATTGAAACACACTGAGTTTAAAAATACTGGCTCAGCATTTTAAATACACACTGAGCCTTAATTGTGGAATCCCCCCAGGATGCTGTACCAGGTCTGTGATGAATGACTCACTAGAATAGCCAGACACAGATCCAAAATTAACAAGAGTGCTACTAAATGGAGCTGACTGTCATCCTAAATTGGACCATGGACCGAAGTCCATGACCGCAAAAACCGAAGCTAAGTGTAGCAGCCTTATAAGGGATGAAGCTGGTTTACATTTCATTCTCTGGCATTGAAACACAGCCAAATGCATTGACAATCAGCCGCAACCGCACCAACCCAGCTGGTTACCTGGAAAGTTTTCTAAACTTCATGGTGCAAAAACTTTCTCATCCACTTATTTGGCTAAATGTCAGTAATGTGACCCCTCCAATATGTTGATCTCAGTGAGTCTCAAGTCAGATTAAACTTTAAACTAAAGTGGTCAAGTGCTTCCCACATTCCACTTCTTCTAATGTGGGACAGCAAATCTGCTGCTGTTGCGTGTTTCATGTTCAAACTTAAACTGAAGGATTACATGTTCTTCTGGCTGTTGTGGAAACTGTGTGACCTCTCGAGCAGATGAAATGAATTCATGAACCTCACTGGATAAACTAAAAAATATTCTGTAATCAAACTAAACATCGGGCTGGTCCTGGTCAAAATTCTGGTGTTTTAATTCGTAAATAAATAAATAAATAAATAGAAAAAGCTATGTGTTTATCAGTTTGCTGGTGCTTGAATGTGTATAGCTGCAGCTGCACAGAGTACAGGTTATGTCATTGCCTTTCTCTTTATATGTTTGTGTTGTCTATGAATGTGGAGCAATTTTGTTCCTGTCCCCAGAACTAATTCCACAGAGACACCTTTGCATGCATTTCTTGTCATAACTGACACCGAGCATGATTTAAAAAAAGGAAAATGTTTATATTTCTGACTGTTTATATGCAGACAACATGTACAAAATGCTAACTGGCTTTTACTCATGTAAGAATAGCTCAGAGGAACAAGGCCTGTAACAGTGTGGCTGAACGCCAAACTCCTGTGTGTCTTTACAACCATAAACAAAGCCTTATATAGGGAGTGTCACAGTTCGAAAAGGCACCCAAGAGCATGACTCAAGAGGCAGATATAAAAGTAAGTAACTTGGAAAAAAAAAACCCAAGGATACAAAAATTCAAGCGGCCAAAAAAAAGTACAAAGGATTGGCCTGAAGCAAAATCCTAAAAAGAAAAAAAAAAAAAACAGGCAAAGAGTCAAAACCACAATCAGGAATCAGGATCAAAACAGACAGGCAAAGAACAGAGCACTGGAGAGCACAGGCACATGGCACAAAGACAGCCAGGCAGAGAGCAAGCACTAACAGACCGGTAAGTATACAAGGAAGCTGATGAGGGGATGGGGGACAGGTGAGTGAGGAGGAGGAGCAGGTCAGGTGATTCTACTGGCGGGAAAGGCAAACAGGTGGGAGTGGCAGGGTCTGAAATGACAGCGGAACAAGAACTCAAACAACTGGACTGAGAGGATGAAAGGATGAATGAACAGACTCATTCACTCATCTATGGCTACTGTCAAACCATGAAACTTTAATACATCTGTAGCTTTTACTCTGAAACAGAATCAGATGCATTTATGTAGTAAAGCATTTCAATTTCTCCCCAAAATACATGTTTTGTATGTAACATTTTACATAACAAGCAGGAGAGCAGCATTTACGTTTCTAAATAGGGAACAGGATGGGAGGTATATGAGGACAATAAATTGTGGGTGAACGATGAACCAGTTGTGGACCAGGGCAGCTGAGTGGAAAGTCACATTGTCCCATCTGGTAAATAAAGGTTGGCATTGTGATTGGCTTTTGATTTTTGAATATTGTACCTAATTTAGAGAACTGTGTGTAGTTTTTTGCAAAAACTGTGATTTTGAATACTGAAAAACTGAATATAAGCAGAAGTAGTGCTCGCAATTTTGCAGATTTGGTTGAGGGTTTAGGTACACGAGCTTCTGTGTTTCAAGTTCCAACTATAATGGAAAAACAGAAATTTGTGATCTATCAGAATATTTTTCTTTTGGACCAACCATGACACAATATTTGGACACCTGTAAGGCCACAGGTTGAGTACCAGTGTCAGTCATGTCCTATCACTGAACTCCTGCCTGCTTACTGTGAATAAAGCACAGCCTAAGTCCCTGAAATATAAATCATACAACAGTTACAAAGGTTTATTTCATTTTAAGAACTGTTTACATTCATGCTAAGGTAGCACCCTTAAATAGAGCCAATTGGACACTTTGCCTCCTCAGATGTTATCGCTTTATAAACTTTTTATTTTACTCAGAGTAATGACTGGTGAACTTCCAAACAGAAGTAAAAAGAAGTTGTTCCACTGTCAGAGTATTCTCTGTGCATGAAAACACAGAATAACAGCATCAAGGGTTCCAGCATCTGCTGCCCAGATGGATTTGCTGTGGAGTATGTGTACGGTTCAAATAGAGTGACAAAATACTGAAGATTCACTGGAAAATGATAAACTCAAATGTTTAATTCTCATTCATGCCAGCAGTGTATGAATCTGTGTGTGTTAATGGCGGCCCATCACTTTGGTTCAGAATGAAATGTCTGAACAGTTCTCTGTCATTTTGCCCCATGTTCAGATCAAAATCTTTCTGATAAGTCGGTTTGTGACTCAATTCCTTCAAAATATGTATTCATGTTCCCATCAGGCTCAACTGTTTTGTGCAGCCGCACAGAGCTGATAGCTTTTAAACAACTTCCCCTCAGGGTACTTTCTCTGACCACTCAAGAAGGAAAATGACAATTAAGCCTCTGAGAAGGAATCAGGATGTTGGTGATCAGTACTGGATCAGTGTTCAGTTTTTGGTACTCACCTCCGTTACACAGCAGCATAACAGACCATATTCGATTTTCAGGAATTGTGTTAAAATAGTAAGAACTGTGTTACTTGTGTTGCACATTGGCGAAATACAAACGTGACACTATAGATTTTTCCTTTGGCTCATTGCCCCTTCTGCCAAACTGAACTGCAGAGGGGCAGGGCACTTTAACTGAAATTTACTGGAACAAAAATACCACTCCCACTCTTTGGTAAAGGGTTATCGAGCAGACACATCATCTCATGAGACATTAAGGATAATAAATGATTCAACAAAAATAGAAACATGACCCTTACATGTGGAGTGACAGCAACATTTCTCAAAAGTGGCATGTTTCAGGATCAATGGCTTCCATCATTTTATCGTTTTTCTGTGTTTTTGTTTGTCTCTGTTTTTGGGCACTCCATGCATAACCTCCCTGAGATGCTTCAAATTGTCAGGAAATTCATTTGAAATTTGTAAATAGACTTGATTTTAATTGTGACGTTGCAACAAAATATATCTATTTACACATATTTAATTACTCTGACACCCATATGTGAACAACAATGAGGTTCACATTGAAAAAGGGGAACACAACATTTAAAATCCAGACTTAAATTAAGCTTTCAAACTGAAATTATGTTACGATGGAACATTTGTCTGAAGTGCTTTTGTTTTACATTGGAATCAAAGAACCGCTGGTTAATGATTAACTGGAATTACTTCTGTATAATCAGAGGGGAAAACATTAGTGAAATAATGGTTTGGTCACAGATTTGCAAACAAACTTTTGATCAGGCCCATACATTCATATGAGAGGAATCTGTTTATGCGCACTGGAAGAGTTGTGTTGTTTCTAATGTAATGATTGATGGAATCTGTTCCTGTCAGGGTCATAAAACTGTCAAGTGATCAGAGTGAAACGCAGTATGAGTATTGGTAGTCATCTAATTCTAATGAAATCTAACTGGGAATCCCTTCTTGAGAACTCATTAACACAACAAATTAAATCCATCTCTCTGAGACCTCCTGGAGATCCTACGTGATATCATGGGATTGCACATAATTAGCACCAGCTAGCCACTTTCAGGGATATTTCTCCTGTCATGTCTACTTATTTTATGGGTTTTTGCATGTCGTTTAACAATGTTTTGGTTAGGGTTAGCATTAGCGGATAGTCAGCAGAGAAATGAAGTGGCATGAAATGTTGTAATGATGTTGGCCAGGAATTTGACATGAGTGATAACCCCATCACTTGTTCGCTGGACATGTGAAAAGCAAAAACACTTAGTGATAACATGAGAAAAGACTTGAGGAAATTTGGTGTGTTATTCATGTGTCATTTGAGATAGGTGAGACCAGGCTTGGACTGGACTGAGACACCGGCTTAAATAACTCACACTCCATGGAGTTTAATTTAAACTTCCTCATCGATCTTCCTGAGCTTTTTTCCCTTTTTCCATTAAAAAGTGTCTGACATTTTAAGATGCGTCCTATTGTAAAACGAAATACCTGGAAAATAATTCGGGGTAATAAGAATTTATCATTAAGGATAAAAACTGTTGGCTCGGTGTGGTTTTCAAGGCTGGTTGTAGCGAAATTCAAATGGAAATGGTTCTGTACTCTCTCTGCCCAGCCCCTTTTTCCTGGAAATTACGTTCATGAACGACTAAACTTCTTTCCCAGTAATGTTGTGGTGGATTATGGTCAGAGGCAACATGTTTTGGGAATGAATGAAGCCATGTGGTTGGGGTGGATGATGGGCGTTCATCAACCACAGTCTAGTTTGTCGTTTAGGCACCACAACAACTCAGTTAGGGTTTAGGAAAGATTGTTGTTTGGGTTAAAAGAAGGATTTTGTTAAGGTTAGAGGACCGTTGTTGTCACAGTTACAAAAATAAACAACAAAGCAAACAAACAATAAAACAATAAACAATACTGCTACATTTACTGTATTCACACCACCGGAGTCACAGGGGATGGTTGGTGGATGGTGGGCGTACAGAGCGCAGGACTGAGGTTTGCATCCTGAGTCCCACCTGCCGATAGCTTTGGACAACAAAAACATTTTGGTCAACGTAAGGAAAAGGTTGTGGTTTCGGTTTTTGTAAGTGTCGATAATCCCGCTGTGCTTCCTGAGCTTTCTTTAGCCCTTGAAAATCTTGACCTCCTGTGGTTTAACTTTTTACCTTGCTGCAGTGGCGTACAGGTGTTCCCAGGACCGCGTGACATCGCTGTTGGTGGAAGTGATGTTTACTCTTACACCATGTGCTGTGTGTCTAAACGCAACCAGAAAAAGTGATCTGTTTCCTTCAAAACATATTTGACATTAAATTGGTGGTATATAAACATCATTTTACCAGCACGTCAGCTCTCCATTTAAGAGCACTTTCCAAAGAAGCTACAAGACCAAGTGGAGAACAGCCTGATGTACCTGTAACCACACCCAGCAGTGACGTGCTGCTGCTTTCAGCTGATGTTAAGCTCTCTTTAAAGTTGCTGAAAGCTCAGATAACTTGATTACTTCTGCATAAACTTTGAAATAACATCTTCCTACTCCCTCGTCTCTGCTGTGTTTTTCTTTAACTGTATCAGTGTGAGCTGTTTTTTTTATATATATACCTTTATGTCCTCTTAAGTCGTTTTGACCGTCTTGTGGTGTTTAGTTAGGTTTTTCCAGTGACTCTCATCTAATCATTTTTATCATTTTTTCATATTCTTTTGAATGTGACTAACTTCTGCTTATGTAACTCCCGACCCACTTGATTCCTTAGTACTTTCAAGGACCCAGGAGATGATTTTGACTCACTTCCAGGAAAGGGTTTCCCTCCCTCCTCAAATCACAAAGCTTTTTTTTAAAAAACACCAAACCCTTCACATCTGTTTTACACAACAAATGGAACTGCACAAATTAAACAAGTTGACTGACAAATTAGCAGATTACCTGAAGCACTGGACTGAAAATGGAAGCAAAAGGGAGAAAGAAATGAGAAAAAAACAAAACAGACAAATAAATAAACAGCACTGTGATGTGAGGGGAGATTCCCACTGGAAATCTCTCCATAGCTTTGCATTTTGAAATTCCTGAACCTCCTCACTAATCTCTAATTCCAGCTTCCCTCTCCATTTTTATTCAGTATGTTTCATACAATCCAATGCTCTATACAGACTGGATACTGGTCTCTTTGTGTACCTTCTATCTTTATCAAACATTGTTCGAAGTGTGTCAGATTTCTTAAGACTGTTCCAATTCAGATGTGTGAGCGGAAAACTTCTTATCTGAAGATATCTAATAAACTGTTGTTCCTCTCGGTTGTTTGACGTTCATTGTACAGTATTGTACAGATGTACAGTGTGTTCAGAGACACTAGGATTCTGTTTTGAAATCCATCTGCTGAACATGGAATCTCTCCGTGCTTGGAAGCTCGTTTGTAGGCAAGTAATGGTTCAATCTCACACAAGTGATGTAGAAACTTGACTTTTGGAATGAAAAATATTTGCACATTCATAGATTATGGATTTTTTTTTTCTGTGAGGGAGTAAGTTTACATGGCATTTTAAGAATTTCTAACCAGTTAACTGAACTTCTGCATGGAAAAACCATATCCGACACAAGTTACGATTCAAAGCACTGATTTTATATATCTTCGAACATGCCCCGAGGGGACCGGTGAGGCACTGAACATTAATAGTTCAGGTAATTTATCAGCCATTTGCTGGTCCAGTCCTCTCACATGTGTGGATTTGTTGCTTTTCTCTGTTTTCTCTCACTTTAAATCCATCTTGACCAATTCAAATGAAAGGAATCCAGAGTGTGTAGGAAAGCATTATAAACCAAAACAAGGCAAACAGCGCTGAATTCTGACTGTGGCCTCTGAAAAGCTTTAGATTTGGGACTGTTGGTTGGTCAAAATAGCAAATTGAAGACGTCGTCTTCACTATCTTTTGACATTTAGGAGCCTAAATGAATAATCAGTAATGAAAACAGTCACTGGTTTTCCTGAGCAATGGATCACAGTCTACCCATCAATGCATGTTTGGCAGCATAAACAGAGGCTGAGGTGTCCCCTAAAGATGCAGTGTTTTACAGGAAATAAATATAATGAGCCTGATAAAATAAAAATGTTCGAGGACAATGGGTGAAAAGGTCTTATTCATCTGGTTGTGCTGATTTATGTGCTAAGATGAGGGTAGAGATAGGTTTATAGACAGAAAAATACCTTTATAATGACCTTTTAAGGGTAAATTGTAACAGCAGCTTAGTCATACAGTAACATTTACGTACACTTTTATAGCTGCTGCCCACTGCAGAGACCACAGACAGAGATAATGCATTTCAAGAGCATTTGCAATTAATGAATTACCTTTACAACATTCAAGAAACTATAAACCAATGCAGGGACGGCTTGTACGTCCCATGATTCACCTTAAGGCCATGTTGGAGTTTCCAAGCCTTGGCATCACTTAAGTGGTTTGTTGTTCTTAGACTCTGCCAGCTCTCTTTTGTCTGCAGCAGAGATGAGCAGCGGTGGTTTACCTCTCAGAGAGGTGTTGTGTTTTGTCTTTTAAGGTTGGCCGCAGACAGAGATCCCTCTCTGCCGCTCCTCACTGTAAACACAAGTCGGAGAGTCGGAGCAGACTAAGTGTACTGACGTTCCCCGTGTTCTCGCTGTCCATCAGCCCTCTGTTGTTCCTCACAACCATTTACAGTCATCTCTGTTTGGGACAAAGCTGTGTGCTGCCCTGGGGGGAAAACGCCAACCAGAACAACACACTGGAACACATCACAGACTCTTGTTTCATGCCTCCACACATCCAGGTGTTTAACTAAATATTCTTTCTTTCCCACTGATGCCACATCTTTGCTCAGTTCATAAATCTTTTCCACTTGTTGTAAACATCTTTGTCAGATAGTTTCTACCATTGCTGAGGTAAATAAAAAGTTCAGAAACCTAAACTTCATGCTTGAAATATCAGTATCTGAATGTTAAGGGAGATTAACATGACAATGTTGTTGTGTCATGATGCTATACAGGGGTTGAAACAAATCAATCGGTTATTTTTGGGAGAATTTTGCAACTTTCATTTAATTTATTAGCATTACATTTATTAACCCTTTATAAAGCTTAATTACAGCCTGTAATCCTTTAATAAACCTGCCTTATTAGTTATAACTACCGGTATTTTTATCACCCCAATAGTGGCCAGATTCATGTTTTCTGAATTTGCCACAAAGCTTCACATATGACACATCTCCACCTGGGTGAGAAAAGTCTGCTGAAGTCTCCTGTGTGTCTTTGTCGACCTGTTCGTGAGCCATTCAAACTGACCTCCTCACTGTCTGCCACAAACATTACGCAAAGCTGCAATGACGCAAACACTGGCAGATGAGACACAAGGCGGAAACTGTAAGGAAAAAAAGTTCTATTTTCCCTTCTTGTCTGTGGCGTTCATCCCATCCATCCTGTCAGGCTGCTGGATGGTTCAGTATATTAAGAGACATCCCATTTCTCAGCTCACAGCTGCGCGCAGCAACCACTAGTGGTTATATCTGGATTACTGGAAAGCAGAAGGGATGAGGCTGCCAGAGAAGACACCCCTGCTGACTTCTTATCTCATGTTGCAGGAGGTTGCGGAGGAAATGCGCTCCCACATCCACAGCAGACCAAAGGAAGTGTCGCTGACAAACGGCAGCCTGTGGGTGTATGTGGCGATGGAAAGCCCGAACTTTACGCACGGATCCGTCTCCCCTAACGAAACGTTGGTTCAGCTTTCACATGGGGCCAGGGTCCAGACAGCAATCGCTTTGCCCATTTTTATGTTTGCTGGAGGCGCCATTGGGAATTTAATTGCAATAATCGTTCTTTCGGTATCAAGACAGGAGAGGAAATCTTCAGCTTTCTACACGCTGGTGTGCGGTCTGGCGGTGACGGACCTGCTGGGCACCTGTCTGGCCAGTCCGATCACTATAGCCAACTACCTGGACCAGCATGTACTGAAAGACGTGCACGTCTGCGAGTTTCACTCGTTTTTGTTGCTGTTTTTCGGTTTAACAGGACTGAGCATTATTTGTGCCATGGCAGCGGAGCGGTACTTGGCGATATGCTGCCCCTACACCTACCAGCGGTGGGGGGTGGACAGGCGCTTTGCGCAAAAGTTCCTTTTCTTCATTTACATCAGTCACATTTTCTTCTGCTGCCTCCCGATGATGGGGATGGCGAGGAGCGAGCTGCAGTCGTCCAGCACCTGGTGCTTCATCGACTGGAAGACACACGAGCCGGCGGCCGCCGCTTACTCCGTCCTGTACGGCGTCGTCAGCCTGCTGCTCATCCTGGGGACCATAGTGCTGAACTTTGCGGTGTGCGGAGCGCTGCTACTGATGCGACAGAGGACCGTGCACAGGCCCGTCACCAGAGTCAGCGTCCGGGAGAGGTGGAGGGCTCTGTCCTCGGCCGCAGAGACGCAGATGATGGCGGTGCTGGTGATGACCTCCGCGGTGGTTCTGGCCTGTTCAGCCCCGCTCGTGGTGAGTCGGCTCATTAATTAAGCAGTGATTGTTTACATTGGCTGTTGTTGTGCATTCACTCGATCCCTTTACTTTATCTTCAAATGCAAGTATCAATAAAGAAAAAGCAGGCGTCTGTTTTTCCTGACTAGTCACTGTAACTGTCAGATAAATGTAAAAGAGCATGTTAAGCAAAATTGTGAGAGCAGAGTAAATGTTCCCTAGACTGATAATTAGGAGTACTTTTATGTGAACTAACCTACAGCCAGCATACTGTAATTTCACATTATATTATTTATTATCAGTATATCATCAACAGAAATAAAGATTGGGATCATTTGCTTCAAAACACCGTTTTTTTCCTTCATTCCATCAGAAAAATGTAGGTTTATAATGCAGGAAGTGATAAAAAAAGAAAAAGTGAACATAGAGACAAGATGGCCTGAAACTGAAGTAAAACTAGAAGTAACTGAATAAATCTGTCCTATTTTAGTAGATTTACAACATTTTACCTACACTGTGCGTCTGTGTGTGAGTTCAGAGATTAGTTGTAATTTACAGTATGTTCACCCGATATGGCCTCCATGTTGTTATGATACAAGGATTTATAGTTTGCACAGTCAGGAAAATAATCTGTAGATTCACTGATGAAAATGAAAATAAAGCTCTGGTTAATATGGCTGTCGCTAATTTTTCATATGAAGTTTAGGAATGACAACTTTTATTTGATTTGAACTGAGAAACCTCAAAACTGACAAAACAGAAGGGCCGTCCTGTATATATATATATATATCTGAGCACATCACAGCATTTTAAAACTCTTATTTACAGTATGAAGATCTCAACTGTAGTAACTTGTTTTTCTCCTTAAGGTCCGTGTGTTCGCCAATTGCTTCACGCAGAAAAATGACCCTAAAGCTGACCTGGCTGCCATCAGAATTGCCTCTGTTAACCCCATCCTTGACCCCTGGATCTACATCCTCCTCAGGAGGTCTCTGTTTCGACGACTGCTCGGTTTATCCAGACAGGGCAGCAGCACTCACAGCAGTTCCTCCTCTACGCCACAAAGGAATCTGTTTTATCCTGATATCACGAGGGGCAGACACGTGTTCACGCAGCTGATGTGCAGCGCAAACATCATCACTCAGCTGCCTGCTACTGTCAAATTCACTCCCTGTGACACAGAGAGCCTCCACCAGACTTAAGACAGACTGAAGACATGAAGACATGTTCGACATCTAGGAGTGTTTGCTGCTTGATGCAGCGTCACAGTTTCAGATCTGTCGCCTGTGGGGTGCCAACTTTGTGGGGCCCACAGCTGGAGAGAGCCCTCAGAGCTCCTGTAGGATTATTTATTAAATAAAAGTGGGGGCCTGCTCTGACTTCAGCTGTGTAGATGCCCCCTGCAGCGACACAGGACTGATGAGAAAGAAAAGAACAAACTATTTGACATTATTACAGAAGGGCAACAATAAGACATGACTGAGCCTTTATTTTGTAACTTTGGTTGCCTTCCTCCTTCTCCTTGCCCAGTCAGTGCTCTGGCCTCCTTGTTAATATCACATCCACTCAAAGTTGCACTTTTCCTCAGTCTTTCTTCCCTCACTCCCAGCTCCTCCTTCCACCTGACCAGTCCATCCTCCAGTTTATGTGAATTAATCAGCTGAATGCTACAGGAAGATTATACTGGCGGAGTAAGAAAGCCCACTTCATCTGGAGGCAGTTATCAGTTGACCTGGACACTGAGAGAGTCTGTTTTCAGCTGTTTTTTTTTTTTTAAATAAAACACCTGACATGGCTTTGGGAAACTCCTCAGGAGATATTTTTGCATTAGGAGAGATGTGAAACACTGATATGAGCTTAATAAAGCACTGACTAAATGCTGCTGATGTCTGTTTGCATTAAAGATTCTTGTCTGCAGTAAAACTGAACCTGAGTTTGTTGTTAATCTCCATTACTCAGTGACTACAACTCACATTGCTCTGGTCTAAATTGGTCTTGACCCCCTTCGGTCCTGATCAGGAATTGAATAGATTTGATGGTAGTACAATGCATCACTCCTGTCTCTATATTAAGGACCACAATGAAAAGAAGTCCTGGACTCTAACGTGTTGTCCTTGACATTTTGTAACATCAGGCTTTGGCTCCTTGGTCCCAGACAGACAGACAGACAGACAGACAGACAGACAGACAGACAGACAGACAGACAGACAGACAGACAGACAGACAGAGAAGAGCGTCTTCAGTCTACAGGCTTCATACACAACACCTGTTCTCCTAAAGTTACACACAGCATATGATGCAAGTACAATATATAAGATTTTAACTTTTCATCAGAAAAAAATCTAATCATTAAAGTGTGATTGAACATACTCCTAAAGAAAGATGAAACCAGTGGTTCCCAGCATTTTTGTTTTGTCACCTCTGATGAGAACACAGTTTTTGGTTGGGGCTGCTTGTCAATAAAGTTGTCCCAATAATCATCTTGTGAGCCCTAGATTGGGAACCACGGGGCTAAACTACCGCACTACATAACGTAGTTAAAACTAGCTCCATCTCTCCTAGCTACAATGATCTGCGTCAGTTTTAACGCCCTAAGAAAGTAATTTATATTAATATATCAGTCACAAGGCTCAATTTTCTGCATAATACTTATGTATTTTACTTAAGTAGCATTTTGAATGCAGGACTTTTACTTGTGGAGTATTTTTACATTGTGGTATTAATACTTTGACTTAACCCTCATGTTGTGTTCATGTTAAACAATTTTGTGTTCCCGCTCAAAAATGACTTTTCCATTAAGATTCATCATAAACTGTAAAAATACATATATCATCACTACTTGTATATCATCATAACTTCTATTTGTTATTTATGGCCTGTATGCCTCATTGATCTGAGCTTATACATCTTGAATTCGAGTTCTAAAAAAAAACAAATTCTGGATTATTTTAAATATAAGAAATAATCTGATGAAACATAGTATACTGTTTATCACAGACTAATTTGGGTCGAAGAGAGCTCTAATCCATCCTCACCATCAGGTCCCTGGCCTCTCTCCTTCTCACCAGTGTGGTGATCAAATATATAGTCAAGAGCCTCACTTACTGTTTATCCAGCTGCCGTGGTGCTGCCACACAATGAACTGCGAGCAAGGCCTCAAAAAAGCATTATATACCAAAGCTATGAGAAAAGCTCAGTATTATTGAAACTATATTGCAAATGTCTGTGAGAACTTCCAACAGGTGTGGTTCCCATCGGAGAAAGACTCTCCTGGGTAAAGGTTCCTGTAGTGGTTACCAGGGAACCCAAGGTGTGTACGAGCATATGTCCATCTGACAAATGAGGATGTACCTGAGCTCAGTTTTTTACTAATTGTAGTCTCCCCTATTCATTTCTAATGACCAGTCATTTCTGACTGGAAGCACCAAGAGTGTACAAAAGTTGAATAAAACACACAAAATTGTATGCAAATTAATAAAATTTATTTTGTGTGTTGATATCCTCTTTGTGGACAAAGTTAAGGAGTCTTACGTCAGTCTGATCAAATTAACTATATTTTTCAGTGATAAAACTCTTAAATCGGTCGAATTTGACTGGAACACAACACTAAGGTTAAGTATTAATACCACTGCAGATCATCTGACTGGTTCTTACCAACACTGCCCTGTTAAGAGAAAAGATATTTCATATGTTCAGTATTCCATAATGCATTTATCCCCCCCCCCCAACATTTAAAAATAGCATTTACTAAACGTAAGCAGACAAGACTGTGCATAGCTGCACTTCTGTTCAACATTTTTATACCTTGACACCATAAATAAAAATCTATAAACATTGGATAAGTAAAAATCTCGTCTCAAGATCCATTAAAGACACACAAAAATAATAATTGTACAAGTTTTACAAAGTAACTTGCTCTTTCTTCTCCCATTATCGTTTACATCCCCGTGAAAAGCTTTACAGCAAAGAGCCAACACCCAGATCAAGAGTTTTCTAAATTCAGAGTTAGCTCTCTGTACAGAAACAAACAGCCAGCACGACACTAAAAAACAAAACCAGAGGGAAATTTATAAATTACAACACGTGTCCTACTTGTTGTAATTTGTAAATTTGACATCTTGTCCACCTGCAAACAAAGCCTCCATCCTGTAGTGCATCAGCATCGAAACGGTTACGCTCTTGCTTTAGGCAACACGAGGAAAGACAGGGAAAAAAACGAAGAACGAGGAGTCTAAAACATGTGCTGTAGCAGCGGACAATGTGATTAACCACATATGGTTCAACTGTGACTCTCTCAATGCACTCTGGCAAAAAAAAAAAGAAAAAAAATTTGATTTCTTTCTTAGAGATGCAGATTACATGTGATTATGACATTCTTAAACCATGAAATTACTGAATGTTGTCAATGTACAAATGCTATTTAATGCAACGTAAAGTTTAACCCAAGTATGTTTTGTGCAGGAGTGCATGATATGTCACACTTCACCTGGTTTGATATGGAGATGAAGTACATCTGTATTCAAATATCTTACTAACTGTTAACTTCGTGTGTGTGTTAAGTATAAGTGAGGGTTAAAGGGGACAAATGTCCCTCTTGATAATCTACAGGTCTTTCACATGTGTGATAACGTGTTTTAAATGTTTCCAAATAACCAGTTTTAGAAAACAATGCAAGAAAAAAGATGAATGTGTGCATCTCCTTGACTGATAGCTGGTGCTTAGTGTTTTGCAATATATCACCTTGTAAAACAATGTTTTTTCAGACACAGGTAATTTCATATGACGGTGGTAAAAAGGGAGATGTTCAGTAATAAATACAGAAATGTTTCTGGCAACCTTAACAATGATATCCATTCTTCAACAACTCTTTAGCTGCTAAACGCTCCACTCTGTTCTCCAGCCACTCAGTAAATGTGTCTGCTGTTTGGTGCTGAGATGGTAGTGTGGGTTTATAACAGCAGCTTTAGCTGGAAACCTGCGGGAGCTGATGAGAGCAGTTAGACTGAAATACACAGTAAAATGTGACTGTAAAACTAAAATGAGCTCACAGAGGCTTCGATGCTCTGAGGAACTGAAAAGTTGGATGGTAATTTTTTTGGATTTCAGCACTTGGAGCAACATTTTCACTTTTTACAGTAATTTAATTCAGTGTTGATGTAGAAAACTTGGGTTTTGAGGTTTTCATAACAGTTAAAAAACTGACTGAAAACATAAAAGATAAATGCTGCCTTTATGAAATCTATCATTTTAACTGACACTGACATCGTCTCAGATGTTTTGATTCAACTCCTTTGTCATTTCTGAGGCTTTAATATGTGGTGTTGTATAGGACTGGATTACATTTCAGGGATATAATGCAGTCCAGCAGCCGTGAAGTGTACAACAGTCAACACACCACTACAGCAGAAGTCTTATTCTTTACACCAGGGCTGTTAAAATCCATTACATAACATCATACAGGTGTTTCTACTTTTCCAGTCAATCTGTGTAAAACTTTACATTTTTTTTTTTAAAACAGGACCTCACATCTGGTTACTAACCAAAAGCCTTGGTGACTTCCCTGGAGAAAATCTGAGCAGCTTTGAGTTCCCAAGATCCTACGAACTATGTCAGCGACAACCTATCTCAGGAGTAAGAGCTAGATTTCTCCACGAATTTATAAAGTAAACAAACAATTATTGATACTAATTTCTCTCTGGGAAGCGCAGAGTTCAACAATCCCACAGAGATCCGTGCAAGATCGTTTGGGGATTTTTCTCCAGACTAAATACTGTGACCGTGTTTTTAAAAATGATCAGAGAAGGCAAACATAGTACTCATTAAAAAAAAAAGAGAGAGAGAGAAAAAGAGAGAATAAAATACAACATCATCCCCTCGCCCACATTCTCCAGAAACTACAACTGAAAACAAAACAAGCTCACAGGCTACAAATGGCACTTATACAAAAATTAAATTAACTTTGTGTTGTCCCCAAAAATATACAAAGTTGATTTCAAATGCAGAGAAAGTTGAATCACAAAAAAAAGAACATAAAACTTTATATTGCTGCAGTGAGATGCTCAATGTGCATCAGAGATAACAGAAGCCGTCATGCTAGGAGAAAAAGAAGTGACAAATGTTTCCTAACATGAAATGGAAAGTTCTCCAAGCAGAAATAATTGATTAACAATGATCAGTTTTGCAGACACTGTGATTAATAATGATAATCAAGCTTCAGGTCCACCTGAAATTACAGCGGAATCTTTAATTGCACAAACCAAAACTCTGATTTCATGCATGTCTCATTATAAATCTAGTCTGTCCAGTGACTGTCTGACACCAATGTTACAAAAATGCTTAAAAGTAAACAGCAGGACTGTAGGGTCACTTGACAGTCACAATTTCGTTGTTTCATAATGTGCAAGACACAGGCCTTTGTTTAAAAAACAAAACAAAAACATAATAGAGCAGCTTTGGTTCAGGCTGAAAAATCACCTGACAGGAGAGAAAAATCGCACTCTGCCTGAGAAGCTTTGCAGGTCAATAAATACAAATAATCAATTAAAAAAAGAACTATGCATTGTTTTGAATCGATTCTTCAAACTATGACAGCAAAATTATTCATTTTAACATCTCTGTTGCATTTTACATTGCTAGACTCCCCTAAGAAAGATGAAGCACAAACATCCTTACAGTCCATGTTACAGGGATGCTTTGTTTTGGTGAATCTAATCTTAAACTAACTTTTTACATCAATGAGCAGTGATATCAAATAATATGTTCTTCGTTTCCTTGGGGAAAAAGGACAGATCTGTGGGAGGTCACTGACCGTTCTGAGTAAGAGAGCCAGTCTCACTCTTGGTTTTCAGGAGAACTTGTCTCAATTCAAAGACCTCAACACTGTGTGTGTTTTGTGAAGTGAAGCCAACTTTTCAACTGTGGCAGTTCAAAATAGTCTAACTGAAATTTTACTGATTTATGTATGAGTGCAGAGTTTACAAGCATCACGAATTCTCACGGATACAATGAATTTTATTTTTCATGTTTAAATTTTGGGCATTTTTCTTCATCACGCACTTGTATTTTTGAACTATCTTGTAAAGTGAGTGCAGATGTTGAGTTGCAGCAGATAAATTATCTTGTGTTAGAATTCTATCATATGCTAATTAGAACTAAATACTAAACTGAGACTGACAGGAATGTCGTTATTTTTGTAGGATTTTAGTCGTGAACCAAAGTATTGGACAACGTTCTGAAATTCTGAACTGATGGTGGCTATATGGATCATCAAAGTCAGTGGGATTCATCCTCTGAGGATCATGAATGTCTGTAGAAAATTTCACAGCAACTCATCCCATAGTTCTTGACACATTTCAGCCTGGACCAAAGCACTAAACAGGCTGATATTGCTCCATAGAGCTATCCTGGCTTAAAACAACTTGTAAAAGGCTGATCAACTTATCATACCATCAGACAAAATCTACAAAATCACAAATTTCCCAAGTTTTTTTTTAGGCGACTGTTGCCTGAAATGCTCCTGAATAGTGGAACACCATTAGTTCACTGAGGATAATTTTAAACAATTAGTTTCTCCTCACATAATGACAAACACCTCATGAAGAAAAATGACAACCCTAAACATGAAATGTCTAAAACCAAAAATGTCAAGGCCTTTGCTGAACCGTGCTTGTTACGAAACGTAACATGACAGACCTTTGTTTGGGTGCATGTTCACAGTAAATAATTACAGCTGACATCCTTTCCTCTGAAAGTGAACAGAACAATCCAAAACAATCTCTGGCTGGCTGGCTGTGAAAACAAAACTCAAACATTTCCAAGCACTGAGGCGTAAATCATTAATCAACTACGTTTCACATGTACGCGTGCTGTGGCAGATTTCTCTGTCTATATAACATGGCTTAATCCTTCACCAAAATGTCTGAAAATGCATGATAGGAGTTTTGTTTTCTCTCAGACCATCCCATACAGTGAGTCACCAAAGTAATAAATAAACAATGACATAGAGCAAAGCTGTCAGACAGTGAAGTTTAGACAGGGAGGAGCGTGGGAGAGGTCACGTCACTGGCCCATCACACCATCACCGACTCATTCTTCCTATCAGAGCAAACAGCACCTGCCTTCAGTCTCGACTATGAAGTGAGGCGGAGAAGACCCGCTGCTGGGGGGGGGGGGGGGGGGGGGCTCCACACAAGCGCCCTTGCCATGGATAAAGGAGGGCACCAAAAACACAAGCAGTCCCACAAGAAACCGAAGTTGCTGGAGAGCTCTCTGCTCCTGTTCTCCAGGCTCCTTTTT
>JBBMJY010000022.1:14292559-14373306 GCA_037833715.1 Toxotes lorentzi | reverse complement strand
CCCCCCCCCCCCCCCCCCCCCCCCCCCCCCCCCCCCCCCCCCCCCCCCCCCCCCCCCCCCCCCCCCCTCCCACACACAGTAATGTCTATGACAGCAACCCAGAGCGTGGACAGACTCCTCCTTTACACCACATACTGGTGGTTGCTGTTGTAGTTTGTCGTGTAGGTCTGTCGGCTGTACTGGAAGTGGTCGATCACCGAGTTGTTCCAGCTGTGCTTCTGCTGCTCGGAGCCGTGAGTGAAAGGCACTGACCCGTTGGCCTGGATCTTCTCCAGTGCCGGGTTGTCAAAGGACATCAGGTCCTGCTTTGAGCTCGGCAGCAGCTTCTTCTCTTTGTTAGCGTCGTACTTGGCCTGTTAGCAGAAGAGAAGGGCAAATGGATTTTAAATGACTGGCTGTCTTAAAAGTCGGTCCCCTGGCACCGCACTGTGGCCACCCACTGATCCTAAATAGCTTGGGTGGGTGAAAAGCAGAGGATGAATTTCCCCAAGAGAATAAATAATGTGAAAGTTCACTTCACTATTGACTCACTATAAAGTCAATGGCAAACAGCCACAAGTTGGATAATGCAAGTGATATGGAAAGATACTTTATGACAGAGAGCCAAGCAGTTTACAGTCTTGGAAATACAAAAGCTGGAGTGTAAACTGTCCATTAAGGCTGGGTGATTACAGTCCCGTGTTTCTGCTTACTGAAGTCAAATAAATAAAAGGAAGAAAAACGATAATCTAGTGTTTGGAAACCGACCCATCATCCAGGTCGATATTACCTGCTGATATTTTGTCATGTCACATTCATATTGTTACCAAGTATATGCTGGCCCATATATGCAGTCTGAAGAGTTTTTATCTAAGGGACTAACAGAGGATTACTACTTCATTTCATGTCCCCGACGTTTTCCTGTGACACCCTCCCTCCATCCAAAGTGCTCTTTGTCTCTGCCTGACCTGCTAACACCCACTGGTCGCAGGGACTCACCTTGTTGTAGAGGAAGACTCCAACTATGGCGGTCATCATACCCAAGACATTGGTGAGGGTGACTGGGTTGCGCAGCATTAAGAGTGAGATGCTGATGACCATGATCCTCTTGGTGGCGTTGGCGACGGCGTAGCTGAGTGGGCTGACGAGGTTGAGCACGCTGAAGGCGATGACGTTCTGGGCGAAGTTGCAGAAGCCACTGATGAGCAGAAGGACAAAGGTACCTGTCCATTCTGAGACATCCGACTGGGAAAAGAAGAAGGAAAAACCCCAAGGACATAATGTGTTTTGTCAGGTAATATTCATGGTTTTGAATTAAGCCAAATGCTGCTGAACTCTGACCTTGGTCTTTGAACAACATCCATGCTGGGTTCTGGGAAATTTTTTGACTAAACAATGAATTTAAATAATTTTTACTCTGAGCCCTAAAACCAGGTTCTTACTAAGCAAACAAATCCTAGTAATTATTTTAAGTCTTTAAGTTTCTGAGATGTCTATCGTCGTTTTCTGTAAATAACTGTGTCACAAAATTGTGAAGCTTTGAGTTTACAGCGTGAACCACAGAAGAGGCACTTAGACTTTTGATTACAGGTAATTATTCATGGTATTAATTAATTATGGTATGGCGTAAGGCTAGTAAATTCTGAAATACATTGTCAAGAAGCACATTTCATCATAAACAGCGCATGAACATCAGCATTATCAGACTCCATTCAAGAGATGCTATTGCAACTCACCAGGTCTCCATTCACAAGAAACACAGAGAGATCCACCAGAACCCAGGTGGGCAGCATGAAGATCACAGCATTAAAGCCCAGGATGTTGAGGAGCCTCAGGTGGTGGACTCGTGTGTCACGCAACACCTTTAAAAAAAAATAAAATAAAATAACATCAGTTAAAAAGAAAGTAGTGGAAAAATAAATCAGCTGCACTAGCACGTGACTGAACATGACTTTTCGCACAAAAAGCAAGTATTTTGGCTGTAGTCACTCCACCTGCCCCCAAAAAAACAGAAACAATCCATCCCTGTTTTAGAACCAGTACAGTTTTTTTTATTTTATTATTATTAATTATTAATAATAATCATAAACATAAGCCTTATTTTACCCGTGATCCCAACATTGATGATTGTGATTAAAGTCTGATCACTTTGATGCTGTCAAGAGAATATGATCACTGGACAACCTTACAACACTGAGTTTTAAGTTGTCCTAGGAAGATTTGTAAAAAGGCTCAATGAAATGCAGCCACCATCTTGTGGCAGAAGACAGTACAGCAGCAACCACCTGAATTCAGCATTTAGAGGTTAGATTCTCCCTCTAGCCCCCCCTTAAGCAGTATCCTTAAAACCAGCTTGTAATACTGAATATGGCAGTAAAAGCTGAGAGTGGTTTAAGACGTATCTAATATTGGACAGACCTTATTAACACCCAAGTCCCATTATTGAATTATCCACTGCCTGAAACGTATACATGTGATTATAGCCATTGTGACAAGCATGTTATATATATATATATATACATACGTGCCATTAATATGTCTTTACAAATCTTAGGTCAGTGTTGTAAATATGAACTGTCCACTTGTAAAAGCTATTCAATTAACTGTATTGCACATTAATATAAGGTAACAAATGTGAGTGATTTCTCTGGACCGTAGAAGAACCGCAGACAGAAGAGCAGCGTCAAAAAATATTGTTGAAACCCATCAACTTAGTCTAAACCACAAACAGATTGAAAATGCACATACATGTACATTTGTGACTGAAAAAATGACAGAGACTACCAGGCACACAAGGTCAAAGGTGAAAGAAAAAGAAAATCGATTATCTTTTGAAGCCCACTCTTGAGTTTGTAGTAATTTTTCCTCTTGTGAAATGCATCTGCTGCTCCTGATGGCTTCGACACAGAAACACTTCTCTTCTGACTGACTTTGTACACACTCGATCCCACAAACCAGAATGTCAGTTTCAAGTGTTTCACATGAAACCATCGAGAAGTAGCATTTTCGCAATGACCCCCTTCCCATCGCACATGTGTGGCACATGCCAGCATGAGGATGATTTACCTTTTTGGAGAAGATGTTCTGCAGAGAGAAGCAGAGAGTGGCAGCCAAAGCGCTGATTAATCCTGAAACATCAAAGGACAGCTCAGTCACTGTGGCCAGCAGCACTCCACCAATGATGGGGATGAGCGATACGTACACCTACAACAAGGACCACACAGAGACAGAAGGCACAGTCAGCAAGAAAGAAAGAAAATTACAAACACTTTAGCAGCTTATCTAGAGCAGTAGAGAACAAAAAAAAATTGTGCTGCTCCAGGCAATGTTTCCCAGCCTAGAATCCAGGACCTGAAGTCATTTTACTAAAATGCAACAACTGACAGAAAAATAATTGGCATCTATCTTGATTTTAGCGTTATGTCATAGCAAAGTGCACATCTATGGAAACATGCAGTTTGAAGATGTCATCCAGGGAAAATTAGGAAATTCTGATGATCAATTTTTTGTAATTTTATACAATAAACTTTTAAACGATTAAGAAAATAATCGGCAAATTAAGCGAGGACATGCCTAAATATGCTGAGTTTATTATCATAAATAACAATTAAAGCATTAAACCCCTACATTTGAGAAACTGCAACCACTCAATATTTGGTGATTTAGCTTGAACCATTACTCAAGATCAAGCTGATGATAAACTTCCTATAGACTGACTAATTGATTAATCGTCTCAGCTCTAATCAATAATAACAACAATAATAACAACCAAAAAGAGTGAGACTCCTTGTCACCTAAAGTCTGTGTGGTGATATCTCAATATCAATAATTTAAAATGAACAGTCACTGATTGCTACAACAACAACATTAACATAACAATTCTGGATGCTAAGAAAGTGGTAAATAGGGTTTTGGTGTTTCAGTCTGCATTTCTGCTTTGCACAGAAAATGTGAGGCGACATTTCCAATACCTCTCTGAACTTATCTGAAGCAAAGTCAGATTTTAACCACCAAAAGAAAAAGCAGAGACCTCAGAGAAACACTTCTGCAATAAACTTTACAAAACTGAATTGAAGCACAGCAGGGACACTGTTCATCTATCCAACGCCCATGTTAAGATGAAACAACATGTAACTACAGTACAAGCACTACTTTAGAGGCTGCAGATGTAGCTGCTAACCCTTCTTTCATGGGGGCAAGCTGACACTATTGTAACAGCTACAGCAGCATTTATTTGCATTTTAAAAATGAGACCTGCAGTAGTTATGAAACCCACTTGTGCACCCACACACACACGCACACACTCCTCCCCTCAACCAACCCCTGAGAGTGAAACTGAGAAAACACTGCACTGAGCACCGACTAGCCAATAGCACCAATTTGCTGCCATCAAATGAGCAAACTGCCCCCAGTTTTATTGTCTGAGCAAATTGTCTCTCATAGAAGTACAGAGACATGAACAATGATGCGACAACAATGAGAATCCTAGTAGTAAAATAACAGAAGACAGAACAAGCTGTAAAAGAGCAGTTAAAAAACAGATTGAGAACCTTCTTTAGCCAGACATTGGTCCTAATGCAAAAAAGAGAATGTATTTATTATTTCTGATGTGGCAGGTGTAGACTTTATTGGCTTTACGTCAAAAGTGTAGACTGGCTCTTTAAACCAGCTGTGTTACTTTTTTTTGGTTGATGATTAAACAGCCAGGATGCACTGCAAGGCAGCATAGCTATTTAAACATGACTCAGGTTGAAAAGTTGACAAGATTATCTTAAGTCAATCCACCAAACAGGTTGCTATTACCGTCTAGTGCCAGTCTAATTGTCCTTTAACACTAATACACCACTGGAAAGTGCTGGTTCTCTTTTGTTACCTGCAACATTAAGAGAGACCTCTTCTATTTTGGCGGAGGCCTAGATTTCTGTCCCATTTCAGGTGTCCTGAATTATTAGCAAGCTGAAGACATCACTTCAATTTTAGAAATTGCAAAGAGCATTTTTCAGTATTTCTTAACATTTAATAGACTGAACAATGAATTGAGAAAACAATCTGCAGATTAATCAATAATGAAAACAGTCATAACTTGCAGCGCTACATTATATGCTTCCCTAATGTCTGTAAATGGGAAGGGCAAAAAAATTACACCTCTCAATATTATGTAGTCCAGTATGAAACCACCTCAGTAATACACCTATAATCTAATTTACACATGTCTGACAATGTCAATAAAGGATGGACATTTTGAGCTTTGTAAAGACAGATGTTGTGGTAGGGCTGTTGTACTGACTGCATTATGTTACAGAAATGTTCCTTATAAAGAGACCACCAAGTTGATTTTGTGCAGCCTGTGATGTTTCAAATGAAATTCATTCAAAGTCATTTTTTTAAGAAGGTTGAGTCAAGTATAATCACTAAACTACATAATATTATTTTGACAAGGTGTATTTTCAGTCTGTAAGATGTTCTACAGTGTTTCATACAACTTAAGGTTTCTCAGCACAGTACAGTGTGGCCTGCTGCTCCTCAAAAAGGATATCTACACATTCAGTAACACATTATCAACACCAACATTCCCTGTCTATGGACTCCTGTCTGAACACTGAGAAGCTGCCTGCTCTGAAAATTAACAGACAACTTTGATCATTTATTGTTTAAAAGGTTTTCCCCCTCTAAATATTAATTCCTTCCAGCCTCTCAATTATGAATATTTGTTGGTTTTCTTAGCTTTCCATGATAGTATGATAAATTGATAAAAATTATAGTATGATAAAGATAGATTTTGGAGTAATGGCCCAACTAAACAAGACATCTGAAGATGTCACGCTGGGCTCTGAAACAGCGTGATGGACATTTATCATGATTTTGGGAGATTATGCTTCCTCTAGTTCTCGTATAACTCTGCTCTCTGGTCTGGAAATGTTCAACCACCTGCACACTGCAAACTATGATACTAGGCATGAATGAAAAATGAAAACACACACACAACCCTAGTTGACTTCTAATATAAAAAAGTGAGTGAATCTGAGGATTTACCAGGTTAATGTGGTCAGCTTGTGGGAAATGAGAGTTAGTTTCCCTCCCTGACCTTCACTTTCCCACTGAGCGTCTGATCGGCTACAGGGACAAAAGCCCCTGCAGATGGCTGTAATATGAGATGCAGTACAGGCGCAGTGCTGTGCCACATCACCACTGCTGAGCCTCCAACACTTGAGAAACAGGCTGAAACAGAGCAGGCCTTGTGCTTGGGTTTGCTGTGCTGAACCTACTCACCTTTGTGGTTTGCTTCTCCCGCATGATAATTCTTGATAACAGCACAACCCATATTGGCATTGTGGCTTTGACTGGGAAAGAAACAGATACAAAATGTAATAATGTCAGTTTGTTTTTCTTTTTTCTTGACATACATAATACATAATATTAAAATACATAATAGCAACCAAAAACAGCAAGTAGAGCATAACAGCCTGAAGTTTGGACTACAAAATGCTCCTACGTCAGAACCAAGTCCACACCACTGTCAAACACTTAACGTGAGTCACTCTGATCTTCACACTCTGTTGTGTTACGCCATTTATTTGCTGACTGACGTACTATTACAGTAGGTTTACTCTGGCATGTCATGTCACTAACAAAGCAACCTGGTATTGTATTCAAATGATTGACGCATATTTTAAGACTTAAGTGTTTTTTTGTTAAAGCACGAAGTGTCAAAACCAGATCCAGAGATACTGAAAGCTGCCACCCACAATTATCCTTTTAACCGTCGTGATTTGTAGCAGGGCTGTTGTATTAGACTGGCAACTGCATTCCAGTTTCAAAACCTGTTCCACTTCTGATGGAAACTCTTCTTTAATGACAGACGCACTTTAAAAATTTACAGAGAATTTACTTTTAAAATGGGCCCAGACAGCAAGAGGGATCTTTAAAGTGGTGTAGGGGAGGTCTAAACATTAGAAGGATAATTTTTATTCACATCTTACTATAGTCAGTTGTCACTTTCTTCATGTAAAGCAGTCTATCAAGAGCCATAAATCCTAGTTTCATGAAGGTTATAATCTTTTCTTGAAATTGTTTGAGAAGTATTGGTTCAGCCTTATGGTTATTTTGGAGGTGCTGGAAGTGGAGGTGCATTTGTGGTGCTACACTTAAGGTGTTTCTTATATTAAGTCTACCCTTATTGATATACATAGCACAGACATTTTTTTTAGAAAGCTCAATACAACTTGCAACCTCCAAAAAAGAATATAAAGCTGAATGAACCCTGCTATGAAAGTCTTAACAAAAACTGACATTACTGGAAAGGAACCTAGGACATCAACACAAGTACTGTCCCATTATAAGGTACTTATACTGCACTTAAGTATTGCTGTTTTATGCTACTTTCTACTCTTACTCCTCTAGATTTCTGAGTGAAATATTGTACTTTTTACTCAAGTATTTTTATCTTTAAAAGGAAGGACTAACCAATTAATAGACTGACTGTTGCAGCTTTATATATTGTATGCTGAAATTAGCACACAATATAATACCAATATTTCTGCACTTGTAAAATTAAGTAACATTTTTAATACATGATTTTTACTTGTAACAGAGTATTTCTACACTACTACTGTATGTTGTATTACATGTACATAGATAACCACCTACTGTATGTATAAAAAGTAATTTATTACATTTTCATATTTATTTCAGCTCTCCTTGCCCTCTTCTAAAGCTGTTTTTCGCCTTGTAGCATTTACATAATAGTCAGTCATATGCTGATGTCTATGTTGAGCTTTGTTGTCCTTGTTTTTTGCTGTGTGTCCATGTATATCTCCCTCAATATTGCCAGGAGTCAAATTTATTGTATAAACAAAAATACTTGGCCAATAAAGATGATTCCGACTGTACTGTTACTTTTACTCAAGTAAAAGATCTGAGGACTTTTTCTGCCACAGAAAACTGAACATTATAACTTTAATAAAGGATGAGTGTTGTAGTCAACGTGCACCTACTGGAGTGCAACTTATTACAGCTGCAGCTCTCATGTAAGACGTGCAGCTCGTTAGAGTTATTGAATTTCTCAGCAGGTAACCTAATAACATTTCACGTTTTTATTTTTCGGAGAAAAGTCGAGGAGCTGATTTTTATCTGGTAGTCTGAGATGAAAGTTAGAGGAGCCCACTGCACAACGCAGAGCAGGTTCAGTGATGGACCCTCCCCCCTAACGCGCTATATTAGCTTTAATTAAGTTGGCTAGCTAGCTCACAGCAGCCGGTCAGTTACTCACACGAGGAGTTTAAAACGAACTAATTTGTAGTTAAGGGACCAGCAGTGAGTTAATTAGTCTGCCTGTTCACGACCTAACGGCGCCGACATTACCCGGGGGCCCACGAGCGAGTTAACTGTCGGTGTCGCCGAGTTGTCCGGCGTTAGCCACGAAGCTAATACCAGCTGACGGCAGACACATCACCGAGTTAACGCGGCTGACACGCTCCTGGTGGCCTCACAATATCACAGAAAATAACATAAATCCGTTGTACTCACCCGTGTGTGCATACGAAACCGGTACCTTCCATATGCTGAAGTGGGCCGACACAGACGCAAAGTATTTTCCGAAAGCTAAAGGCAAGATGTACCACCGGTAGTACCTGTTCGGTAGTTCTGTTTTGGGGACTCCCCATGCCCGCAACAGCGGCGGTAGGAAGACGACGATAGAGATAATGTGAAACAGAGACACGGTGACTGGGTACGGGAATCCGTTCAGAATTATTTTGTTGACGACGTTGCCCCCCGAGCTGACCGTGTACCAGCACACACACAGTATAACTATCCGGATCCCTTCCCTGACCTGGGTCGGCTCCACCGCAGCCATCTTCCACCGCGGAGTGACGAGTCACCGGTGGTGTGTGTCTGGCTGCGCCGGGGAAGGGCAGCGCTGCTCAAGTTACTGTTACACTCCCGACAACGAATGAAAGGCCCAGCTTCCGGCCACGGCCTTCAAAATAAAACCCACGCACGGACATGCGTCTGTAAAATTGAATAACTGCGAGATGCCTCTAAAATGGTAGACTTTGGAGTTTCAATTTCAAACCTGACCATTTTTTTCTTTATCTGGGATTAGATAAATCTTTGTCTTTAGTTTGAGAATCTATCTATCTATACATCTTCTCTACGTCAATCAAAATACTCATTTTGTCTGACAAAGTCCAAAACCTTAAGGCATTCAGTTTATTATCAAATAGACAAAAAAAAGCAGCAATATGCGTTACTAATAAGTTCTGACTAGGGAATGCTTGGTAAGTTAGATTCATACAAAGAACCAGTAAGAAAAATAGGATTCCTTCCAAATACCTAAAGAGAAGACAAACAATCACAGTTCCTTAATTTTTTTATTAACACATATCAACATGTCCACTTAAAGGACTAAGTAGCAAATATTTTCTCTTCTGTGTTCAACTGAACACAAAAGGCTAATTCCTGTACATTCACTAAGGCTCTGTCTGTAGGGAAAACACAGGTTTCCATAAGGCAAACAATATCTAAAGGAATGATATTAAGTACTTTATCCAGCATGTCAATTTATATTTCAGTTCTTCTTGACAGTACAAAGATGCAAGCTAGTAGCGTAATCTGCTCTGCCATTTCAATACATATTTTACAACCTAAATACACAGTAAAGGGAAAAGGCAAGTATAAAATCAAACTGGCTCACATTACCAAAATGTGTAATTTTAGAAAGATTTCCTGTGTAAAGTAGGTTGGTGTATCAGCAGGGAGAGTCTGGAATGTCACTGCTGCATCACTAAACCGATTCTGGATAAAGAAAAATGATTTAATGTTGTCTGAACATGTATATAAATCTTAAAATGAATATGTAAATGTAAATAAATACCATACATGACAGCCACATTTCTTTATCAGCTTGTATTGTTCTAGCCCATCACAAACCTTTCTTTTCTGTACAATCACATCTGGCAGTTTCATGTCACTTTATTTAACAGTATTCAAATACAAGAAACAAAAAATTCTAATTTTTTGGAAAATGATTTGTCAGTTATTCTTTCTGTCGCTGAATAAGACAGTCGTGCAATGAGGGAACAGCAGTTCTAAAAGGAGTAATGAGAAATATTTTTCACAGCAACAACAGTTGTACCTACGGTAATGAGGAGAGCTACTTGAAAATAAGCTTTTACTGCTAAAAAGTCTTGATCAAGATGCATAAGCAAATGCCAACAAAAACCTAATTGGTAGATGTATCTGTTAAATGTCTGCTCCAATCATGTATCTCACTAGGTCACAGATTTAAAAAAAAAAAAACAAACAAAAAAAAAAAAACATTAAAATGTAACTAATCTTCAAATTAAAAAAAAAAATACTGCACTATGGACTAAATGTGATTAAATGCTGGACATTCTGTCAGGTTCCACAAGGTATGTGGATAACATAAGACAAATAAAATGTAGCTGTGCAGTTTAATGTGATGTTCCCCTCCCAAACAAAGAATGGCAGGTATGGGAAACTCAATCTGTACGGTTACTGAACACCAACAACTAAATGGGCAGATAATGCATAGCCTTTTCCCTTCATGCTGTCCCCAGACAATGCTCAATAACACCAATTACACCTCCACTGCTCCACACCCAAGCAGGCAGCATATTTATTCCATTTTCACAAACGGTGCAAAACAGCAGCTTACACTTCCAGAAGTGCCTTCACATATCCAGAGCTGCTACACTGTACGACAAAGGCAGCTCACACCTTCCAAATCAGAAACCTCACTTCGGTTTCAGTCCAGACAGACGTATGGCAATATGTTCAACCTGCTCTCATCTCCATGTGGGTCTAAGGAGATACACTCTGTCCAGTCGTACCAGTTACCCTTTGTGTCATAGCAGCCATTAACCCCAGACCAGTGTTGTGCGTGTAATCTGCTGAGGTCTTCACTGCTGACCTCTCTGCTAAACCCAGGTAAATCCTTTGCTGGTTGTTCTGGTGCTAACACGTGTGTTTTCTTGGTGTCTTTACTTTGGTGTTCCTCTTTTTTCAAGAACTCTGTCATAAAGAAATGTGCACTGGGAGTGTGGGCGCCCGACGACGTCAGCACATTGCTTTGCTGGCTAAGGTATGACTGGATGATTTCACTCCTTGACAGCTCTTTCCAGTCTGTCTGCTGGAAGGGACTGGGAGGAACTGGTGGATTCTGCTTCACCTGTTCTGACCACTGAGGTTCAGGTCTGTGCCCAAATCTAGCCTCCTCCTCCTCCTGGCAAGACTCCTTATGGAAGGAGGGTTTGATCTGCCCTGTTACAGGGTCAAATGTCAGTCTCCTATCTTTTAACCTGACTGGTTTAGTGCCATCTTCTACAGTCTGCCCATCTAAGTTTACCACATAGTCCTTAGGTCTGTATTTCTGTCTTTTACTTTTCCCTGTATTGCTAACAGCACCATCATCTTCCAAACAGACCCTGTCACTGCAGGAGGAGGTGGCGGAGTTGTGAAGAGATGTATTTGCAGGTCTGTTATGACAGTCCAAATCTGTAGACCATGAACCATCAGCGTGCAAACCCTGAACACAAACATTTGACGGCTGAGGAGAGGACCCTAGCCCAGAGGTGTCCACAGAGCCAGGCCTTACAGTGGAGCTAGAAAGACTTGCCCCACCACTTGCTTGTGATGCAGTTTGTTTAACAGCAGCTTCCTGCTTTGGAGTTTGAGGACTGTGCAAGGAACAGCGAGGGCTTCTGGGTCGATACTGCCCCCCAGAGGCAGCTTGCTCCTGTCTGGCTTGGTGCTGCAGAATTGATGCTTTTAGCAAAGAAGTAGTGCTAAGAGGCTTGCTGTATCCTGGGGCACTTGGATGAGGTTTTACAGCATTGACAGGGATTTTATTTAGCCTGTCATGGTCCAAAGGCTCAGAAATCTCCCTGTCTAAAGGCTGATGTGCATGAGAATCTGTAAAAATTTCAGAGCTATTGCCAATTCCATTGGTTGGCAGCTGTTTGGAGTTCTGTATTTTATCGTTTAGAGTCGTTTTGGATATCTTGGCTGGTAAGAGCTGTCTTTCCTTCTGGTCGCCCTTACGTTTTCTGTTGCCCAGTTTTTCCACCGTTGGGGAGTAGCAGTTGTTGAAGTCATTTCTGTTCTTCAACTCTGGACCTGTTTTACCTGATGGTGTGGTGGCAGCTGGAGTGGAGATGCAGGGATGAGCACCACCATTGGAAGACCATGATGCACCAGTGTGTCCTTTGGACAACACTTCACCCGTCCCTGGCTCAATTAGCTTCTGCCAGTTTCGAAGAAGCTTCTTGGCTCTTTTTGCAAGGTCCTCGTTCTTGGTTTTCTTCCGGACATCGTTGATGAGCTTGCCAAGACGGGTTTCCTTCAAGGAGATAAGACTGGTGTTAAACAGTGGCCGAACCTGTGAAAAGCTACACTAGATTTAACTTCATTTTACTGAATGTAACCTACCTCCAGTGCCTCTTTGGTTATGGGATATTTCTCCAAAAAAGAGATCACCTCCACAACTACCACCATGTTGCATATCTGCTGAAAAGACATGTTTATATATCACAAACCTGAAACATCTGAGTGTTGTCAGCATTACAACAACAATGTCCAACGACAGCTATCTTTTATTTTACAGCACAGAGTCCTATAGGCAAAATATGCATGTTCTACAGAAAGAGAAAGAGGGGCTATAAAAAGACAGGGGCATAATTTGAATAAACTTTCAAACATGCACCTGTATGTCAGAAGACGATGTACTCATACTGGTTTCAGGCTCAATATGACAAAGTGAGACTGTATGCAAATGTAAGAATTTTAACCCACAAGACCAAGTCAGATCTGTAAGCATCTGCAAGAAGAAAAGCACTGTCCATCTTTGTCTGTTCACTTAAATCTGGGCCTGTAACCAGCTGTGCAACAAATATGGTGATATATATATCGTGAAATTATAGAAATTTGTCCACTATCAGAGATTTTACCATACCGCTCATACTGTGGTAGCAACCCCTCCTGCAACTCTGGTTGCAATAGACCATTGTAGCATTGTAGGCAATGTTGCACATCAAAAGAGGAAATGCTCTAAGACAGTACTGGACTTCTTTTTTTTTTTGTTAAAGATTTTTCCATTTTGTGTGAGCAGTTGGTCTGTTCAGCAGCTTTTAAAATACATTTTAGATACACTGCCTCTCACTTCAGTGAATTATGGAGGTGAGGTTGCCATGGTATTGTCACAGTACACAATAAATTGACAGCATCCTACAAAAGTGTATTATTTTAATGTCATAGTGTTAAACCTTTACAGGATTTTATCCAGTTTGATTGTACTGTGGATCTTGCCAGTGAATAAAACCTTGAGCTTTCTCAAACTCCCATTGCGCAACATCTCTGTCACTAAAGGATACCTACCTGCACATTTACACTTCCTACCTGGTTGCTTAATTTTAGTTATAGCTCTGAAGGATAGTGAATTTCAGTGTACACAAATAAGCCAACTTGTCTACATCAACATTAGCCAACAGCAGAGTGTTAGCCAGGCTCCTGAATGCCTGGTATTAGTTTCGCTAACAAGAGATGTTAGCCAGCTAATTAGCAAGCAAATAATAACTCGCCATACACCGACTGACTGCACTTCACCACCCCTTGGCAGCGACCTCAAGTCGGCTTATTGTCCGCCTCTGCTCACCCACTTCATTCCTTGGAAACCAGCGGACATACTCACATTGCTCTGGCCGTCGATGGCCTGTAGCAGCCGGTCTCTCATCACCTGCGGAGTGGCTGTGGCCGCTGTCATCGCCTGACGGTGTCGCGGGTCGGTCAGGACGGACTGAAGACAGCAGGATCCCCCGAAGAGGCGAGGCGGAGGTGGGAAACCTGCCGACACTCAGAGGCCCGACGGAAGACCTTCTGTGGGAGTGGGCATCATGTTTTATGATGCTTTAAGCTTTGATTTCGCTCGCCGCCGGCACGTACTCGAGATTTCGGACGACGACAACAGCAAATCCTCTCCAGGAATCGGCTACCCCCCCTCGGCTGGTAGCCTCCTCCTCCTCGGCCTTCTCATCGGGCTTTTTGTGAAGAGCCGGCGAAGAGGACGACGGGAGAATTTTACGTAACCGGCGTCAACTTGCGTCAGCCCGCGTCACTGTTATTGTTCGCAGCATAGACCTGTTTTTATAGTCAAAAAATGGAATCATAGATTTGACCATAATGTGTTCTGTTCCTACAACAGTGGTTTATTTTATCATATAATTATACATATTTTGTTTTAAATTTATAACCAGAATCAGCTTTATTGGCCAAGTATGTCTGAGCATTCAAGGAATGCCTACTTTCCAGTACCAGTAACAATGTCGAGAGATGTACACATGCACATACAGCAAAAACAAGGACAGCAAAGCGAAACAAAGATGAATAAACATAAGCGTGTGACTATTATGTACAATCCAGTAGGTAATATAAATAAATAAGTTAATTAATTGATTAAAAAAGAAATAATTAAATAAATAAAATTAGACACGTATAATGTACAACCCACGTGGTAAAAAAGAGGACACATTTTAAAGCAAAAATATCAAACACTGGATACCTCCAGGTTCTAAAATGTGAAAATTTGCTGTTCTTGATCTTTCACTATAGTAAATTTTGGGTTTTGCACTGTTGCTTGGGCAAAGTAAGACAATTGATGGCATCAGCTCCTGCTCTAAAATGTTATGATCGCCCCCCCCCTCTTTTTTTTTTTACACCGTCTTATGTATTATGATGAATTGAATAAATTATTACTAAAAAATAACAAGGATATTAATCAAAAATGAAAATAATTGTTAGGTTATAGAGAATACATCTAGAGGTGAACACATCAGCTCATTATTTTATGTGTGTAAAACACTGAGCATAGCAGCACAGTATAAATTGCATAGTTCATACTGCAGTATGAATAGAAATGTACATGCACATTTCTATGTACACTTTTAGAGTTAATCTTGACAGACAGAGCTAAAGAAAAGTTCAGTAAAAAAAAAAAAATAAAATAAAATAAATAAACTAAATAAAATAAAAATTGAATTAAATTAAGACCAAAAAAGGACTAACAGAGGTATGTAATAGACTTTAGGATTTTCTCTATATAGTTTAGGGATTAAAGAAAGTGGCATAATTCTTTATGAAAGGTAAGAAAGGCATCCAGATATGTGCATTGACTGTGGAAAGACATTCACAGTTAAAAATATTATGGAAATTATTTTTTCAGATGATGTTAGGCTTATATTGTTGGGAAATGACACATGTTTCTTTATTAATTAAATTCTTACTTTGGCAAAAGTTCACATTTATGAATGTAAATGTACAAATTTAATTTAAACTGTTCCACACATTTTTGAATGCTAAATTTTTTTCTCTGTTCCCCTTCAATTATTTATTCATCCTTTGTCTGACTCTTTTTTTTTTCTTTTTTTTTTACATTACCACTTGATGGCACTGTTGCCTTGTTACAATAAAGCAAAATAGACTGAGGCAAGGCAAAGCAAGGAAAGTTCATTTGTAGAGCACCTTTCAACAACAAGGCAATTGATAGTGCTGTACAATGACATAATGTGACAGAAGGCAATAAAAAGATGCACATAAACAGGATTCAAAAAGTCTAAAACCAAATAAGATTTAAAAAAAATATGAAAAAATACAAAAAGTATTCAGTAGAATGAAAACTACATTGCAGCTACAGCACAGTGCAGGCAATGAATAAATAGTCCCAAATCTAATTTAATAGAAGGCAGGGCAAAACAGAAAAAAACAATACAAGGCTAACATAGAAGGTACCTTTAAAGAGTGAAAAGAGAAAGAATTACGAGGCTTTAGGTGGAAGGAGTCTTTTTTGCACAAAGGCCAATGGTGTCCATTTTCTCAGACAGTGCTGACTTGCAATTTCCAACTACCTGCAACAGAAACACCACAAAAGTTATTAACTTCAAACCCTCAGCACAATCATTCAGTGAGTTGAACTGTACATGCATGTAAGTTTATATAGATTTATACAGATATAATCTGTAAAATAACTGTAAAATACTTGTGTTTGGCTATTTTGTTGTGACAGCTTCTCTAAGAATATATACACACACTTTTTCCTGTGCATTGTTTAGCCTATCAGTGCACAGTAAACACTCATTACAGCAGAAAGTTAACAGGACTATAAGAACAAGGCATATACTATACATATTCAAGGCAATACTGCAAGTATGTGTTACACCTGATGGGAAACTATGCTGCTAAGCGTGCAGGTTTTCATTTCTAGTTTTAGAGCTCATGAAACCTCCAGGCAGAGAAATCATATGTACTGAAAAAGTTAGAGGAAAAGTCAAAATTCTTACCAGACACTTTTCATTTGCTGTTGTGTTTTCACGACATGCAAAAATATTATTTGCTCCTGCCAGCTATAACTTGTTCTGACTACTGAGGAGTCATTTACCTCACGGCCCTGAAGATCCTGTTGATTTAGCGTTGTTTGCTCAAGATCAGACTCAAAATGTGTTCCAGGTATTTTACCACTTAACATCAACCCACATTAAGTTGGTCCATTGTACTGCATGAGTCTGAACTACTGAACAGCTGCCACCCTCTGAATACAATGCTACATTTCACTGTATATATAAAATAGATCATACATAAAATGATCTGGGTTCCTTCCTCTGGACTTCCCGGTTGCAAAGTCATATGAGAGATTGTTACAGATGAAAACGGCAGGAATTCCTCTGCGTTCAGCTCAAATCTTTGTGAAGTGTATGTCTTCAATATTGAGACATGTTTACTTGCACACTGAGCACATGTGGCAGCCCACCCTGACGTCACTCATACTTGAACTTGTGAACTGCCGATTAGAAGCTACTAATCTTGAATTTTAGCCATCGCCATTTTGTTGCTTCGGAACCAGCGTCCAGTGTCTCAGGACTGTTTGGTTCGTTTGAGTTCTCCTTAGCTAAAGGTACTGTAACAGACTTTTGACTTTATACTTTTTTAAATAACTTTTTTTTGCCTCATAGCATCACCGCCAACGGCCGTCACTGTCGGGTGAGGCTGGAGAACATCCGCTATTTTAGTTACATAACGGTTCACTTGTAAGTTCGACAGCTGTTCGTTCAAACGGTAAATAAGTACATTAAATAACACGTACTGTCGTACTGTACTTAGATTTAAGCAGCAGTTTGTGTTTCTTCAGCGCAGAATATCTTATTTTAACCTATGCGTGTTTTTTTCACCAAGAATGCAACTTTACTTTCCTGAAGGGAAAAGGCCACAGGGCAGAGCTTTTAAGTCCGTCATCGCTAACTTTTTATTAATTCACAGTTTTCTTTAATTACTTTTCACGCAACCATCACACAGAAATGGGTCGCAGCATTTCAGAAATAAGCAGGAAATCTGAATGCCAAAAAAAAGCAAAAAACAAGCAAAAAACTAAAAAACTAAAAAAAAAAAAAAACTAAACAAAACAAAAAAAAAAGCGGATAGTTCAGATAGGGGTAACACACCACCTAGAGGTTTTTTGTTAGAGATGCAGTTGCAGTTATTTTTTTATATCTCATTTTGATTGTCATTCTATATATCAACAAATTTGACCATCTGGCCAATAAGGAAAAAGGGACTGTTCACAGGAAGTTCACATACTAAAGATCAGCGCCACTGGTATGTACACGGCCACAATGCGCTGTGCAGAGGGCACCATGTGCCAGAGGGGGGCGCCAAAACAGCATTGTGACCATCAATCATAATAACCGTAATGATGAAATACTTCAATTTAAGATGAAGTATTAATACAACAGGCATCATTAGACTATTATGGGCAATATGATACATTATATACAATTGCTCCAAACAATAAAATGAATTATTGTTCTGTCCTCCCCCATCTGCCTGAAGCATGACAGTAACACTCTGTAACTGTGACAATTTAGGAAAAAATGGACCCCAAAACACAACAGGAGTCAGGGGCCAAGAAGAGAAAAAGTGACACTTGTGCATCGCTTGCAGGTATGTTTAAAAAATTTTATAAAATACTGGAAAATCTGCTTAAACCATGTGGGAAACGTGTTGAGCCAGTTAACCACAAATACCACACAATACTGTGCTCTTCTAGTTCCTCTTGTTATTGCAGTAATAGTCTGTAGTAGATTAATTTTTGATTTAGTTTTTTTTCAACTGATGAGTCCATTATTTGTTTCAGCTCTTCTCTTAATGTTCGCTGAGTTGTTCTTGATGAAGAAAACTCTGATTCCGTTGTGTTAGATCATTGTAAGTGTATTATATACAGAGGTACACGATGCACAAGGTGGGTTACCTGAGACACTGGCACACCATTTGGTTGGGTGGTTTGGGATTATTAAGGGTGGGGGGCATTCTGACTGGCTATGCTACTGGGACTTTACAAATGTGAACTGATTTGTGTATTTAGGCTGTTGGTGAACATCCTGTCACAAAAAGTGGTAGGTCAGATCTCTGTGTGTTTGACATTTGACTGAGAGAAGTGATGGGAAATAATGTGCAAGCTCTCTGAGCATGTTGTTGTGTGTGCGAAGGTGTCAGCTCTGGCGTTAATCAGTATGAGGAAACCACTTTGCGTGGGAAACCAGACAGCCTCACCGACCCTCAGAGGTGAGATGGGGATTTCTGAACTCTCCATGTCAGAGCTCAGCACACAGAGCACACAGCATTATTCATAGTTAAAAGTCTGTGTGTCTTGTGTTGAAGCCCTCAGCAGCAGCAGCATGGAGAAGATTCTTCCAAACCTGGACCCAGCTGTGTGTCCATGAAGAGTGACATTTCAAAGGACATTATTATTAATTTTTCTAAGTAAGTCTATGTGGAAACTATTTGTTGCCATTAGCCCCAGTTTGTGCATCTCAGGTATTAGCATTACATTCAGCTCACAGTGGTAAGAACATTCATTTGAAGATTAACAATCTACAAAGTTTGAAAAACTCAGAAGACCTATAAACAAAACTCACAGTTATTCTGAAGGCATTCACAGTGGGACCATTGTTTTGGGTTCACAGTCAAAGATTTTAAGGGGACCTTGAGGCAGGTAGCTTTCATCAGTTTTTGTGAGCATGTAAACTTGAACACATGTGTGTTGACATACATATATGTGCAAATTGTATGTTCCTTCACAGAACTGAAGAGATATCAGAGGCTGACAGCATTCAATCTTCCCAGGAGCTTCCATCAATACTGGACTCAGTATTTTCGGTCTGTACATGTACAACAAAACTGCAAGCAAACAAACCAACAAACACATAAACCTCTGTCTAGAGTTACATTTAAACAGATAATTAAACAATTTGCAGCATGCAGATTTTTGGCGGAGTGGATGATCAATTAAAAAAAATCTAATAAATATGTTTTATGATTGTTGTATTATTGTGTAATACTGTATCTTATTTTGTACCAGCGGCTCGAGGAGAATATAGTCACTTTTGTGAGGAATGAACTGAAGAACAACCAGAAGTTCCTGACTTCAGATCCGCAATGCTTTGAGATGCAGAAGGAGGAAGACGAAGAGCTCTATGGTTGCAGCAGGGAGGCGTTTCTGACGATCCTGGTGCAATTCCTGAAGATTATGAAGGAGGAAGAGCTGGCTAACTGTCTGCAGAGCAGTAAGGATTTAACATGATATAAAAGTGTGACATGACTTTCCAAATTACTTGAGTGATGGAGAGGAAATATGCAAATTATTTAAGGCCTGGTCACATCACAAAGTGGCACAACGAAATTCAGCAGTACGTCTTCACAACATACGCTATGCTTGAAGCTTGATGGCGTACATACTACTTGCAGGACTAGTTGAAGAATTACTGTAGCTTGCAAGCTAATAGCTAACACTCTAGCCAGAAACATGCCAGCGTTGTAAATCAAAATCATGGCTACAGTTGTTGTCCAAGCTTGTTTATCTGCTTGGTAATGTGCTGTTTTCTGTTTACTGGCATTTTGTTGTAAGGAATGTATTTATAGAAATATAGAAATGGTTCAATGTTATTGGTGTGAGCGGAAAATGAAATTATGATAGCGACTTTTTAATTCACTCATTGATCTTATTGGCTGTGTGTTTATTCAGGAAGCCTCGTTGCAGCTTGCCAGCGTGAACTCAAATCTAGTCTGAAGAAAAAGTTCCACTGTTTATTCGAGGGGCCTGCTAAAACTGAAAACCCAATTCCTCTGAATCAGATCTACACAGAGCTCCACATCACAGAGGGAGAGGGCGGAGAGGTCGGTGATAAACATGAGGTCAGACAGATTGAAACATCATCTAGGTCAACAATCAAAACAGAAACAGAACTCAGGTGTGAAGACATCTTTAAACGCTCATCTGGGAGGAATAAACCAGTCAAAACAGTGATGATGAAGGGAGTGGCTGGCATTGGCAAAACAGTCATAACACAGAAATTCACTCTGGATTGGGCTGAGGACAAAGCCAATCGGGATATACGGTTTGTATTTCCATTCACTTTCAGAGAGCTGAATGTGCTGGAAAACAAAAAGTACAGCTTGGTGAAACTTCTTCATGACCACTTTAATGAAACCAAAGAAGCAGGAATCTGGAAGTTTGAACATTTCAAGGTTGTGTTCATCTTCGATGGCCTGGACGAGTGTCGACTTCCCCTCGATTTCCAAAACAATGAGATGCTCACTGATCCTACAGAGTTGACCTCGGTGGACGTGCTGCTGACAAACCTCATCAGAGGGAATCTGTTCCCCTCTGCTCACCTTTGGATAACCACAAGACCTGCAGCAGCCGGTCAGATACCATCTCAGTGGATTGACATGGTGACAGAGGTGAGAGGCTTCACCGAATCACAGAGAGAGGAGTACTTCAGGAAAAGATTCCCAGATCAGGAGCAGGCTGGCAGAATTGTCTCCCACATCAAAACATCACAAAGCCTCAACATCATGTGCCACATCCCAGTCTTCTGCTGGATCACTGCAGCCGTTCTGGAGGGTGCGTTGAAAACCGGACAGGGAGTGGTGCTGCCCAAGACCCTGACTGAGATGTACATCCACCTCCTGGTGGTTCAGTGCAAAGTGAAGAACATCAAGTATCATGGAGGAGCTGAGACGGATACACCCTGGAATCCAGAGACCAAAAAGATGATTCTGTTGCTTGGAAAACTTGCCTTTGAGCAGCTGCAAAACGGCAAAGTGATCTTCTATGAATCAGACCTGACAGAGAGTGGCATCGATGTCAGAGCAGCCTCCGTGTTCTCAGGAGTGTTCACTCAGATGTTTAAAGAGGAGAGTGGGTTGTACCAGGGGAAGGTCTTTTTCTTTGTCCATTTGAGTGTCCAGGAGTTTCTGGCTGCTCTTTACGTCCATCTCACATTCATCAACTCCGGAGTCAATCTGCTGTCAGAAAAACAACTGATTTTCGAGGTGTATAAAACAGTAAAAGCAGAAGCTCTAGAGACATACTTCTACCAAAATGCAGTGGACAAGACCTTACAGTGTCCAAATGGACACCTGGACTTGTTCCTCCGCTTCCTCCTGGGCCTCTTACAAGAAACAAATCAGACTCTCCTAGAAGGCCTTCAGATGCAGACAAGAAGTAGCTCACATATCAAGCAGGGGACAGCCAAATACATCAAGAGGCAGATAGAGGATAATCCCTCAACAGAGAGGAACATCAGTCTGTTCCACTGCCTGAACGAGCTGAATGACCACTCTCTAGTGGAGGAGATCCAGGGGTTCCTCAATTCAGGAAAAATCTCCTCTGGGGACCTCTCTCCTGCTCAGTGGTCAGCTCTGGTCTTCATCTTACTGACATCAGAAAAACGGCAGAATGTGTTTGACCTTAGCAAATACTGTGCTTCTGAAAGGGCTCTTCTGAGGCTGCTGCCAGTGATCAAAGCTTCCAAGAAAGCTCTGTAAGTACATTTGGAATTATTCATCATAGATCACATAGATACACTGCTGTCCTTTCAGCGGGAGAGAAATAAACTGGACAGGCAGCATTTTCTGATTAAAACTAACTGAAATATTAATTTGTTGCTTGAATTTCAAGCACTTGAAATGTCAGCTGAATGTTCGTGTGGTGACTTGTTTAAAATTTGAATTATGTGAACTAAAATAATAAATAGGTTTCAAAAGTGTGATATATGAACATTAGCTCTGTTAACTTGAATGTATGTACAAATATTATTTGTCTTGTCTCTTCAGGCTGAGTGACTGTAACCTCTCCGAGGAAAGTTGTGAGGCTCTGTCCTCAGTCCTCAGCTCACAGTCTTGTGGTCTGAAAGGGCTGTGCCTGAGCAACAACAACCTGAAGGATTCGGGAGTGACGCTTCTCCCTGTTGGACTGAAGAGTCCTTATTGCAGACTGAAAATTCTCAGGTATTCAGACCTTTTCTCTTTTGGCAGACTTTATGGTAGGGTAGATTCAGTTTTAAATGGATAAAATTAGTGTTTTTGCACATCAGTCTACACACAGTAATCCATAATGACAATTTGAAAACATAGTTTTAGAAAATTTTGCAAATTTATTAAAAGTCAAACACTCCTATTTACAAAATCATTCAGACCCCTTGCTGTGGCCCTGTGGTTATTGTGGTCAGGTGAATCCTCTTTGCTTTAATTATCCTCGAGATCTGTCTAGAACTAGATTGGAGTCCACATATGTCCACCAGTTCACTAGACATAGTTTAGAAAGTCAGACAGATTTCTGTTTTTGATTCTGATTGTGGCAAACATTTCTGAAAAAGAGTTTTCACTCTCTCATTATGGGTTATTAAAGTTAAATTTACAACACAATACAGAGAGAATACTTTATGAAGCTGCTGTGTATCACCAAATTTAGCAGTTTCTCTCCAGTTACTATCTACATGTAGAGCTGATATTTCAGTTTTACCGTGTTTGAATATAGGCATATTCTCCCTGTGAGCAGCAGAGTTTTCTTCTGTCTTTGAGTCTTGCCTCAACATTACAAGAGACTATGTTTTATAAGAAATGTTCTGACTTCTTGTGCACTGTTGTCTCTTCAGTCTAAGTGGCTGTAACCTCACAGAGAGTAGCTGTAAAGCTCTGTCCTCAGTTCTGAGTTCAGAATCTTCTCGCCTGAGAGACCTGGACCTGAGCAACAATGACCTGCAGGATTCAGGAGTGAAGCTTCTCTCTGCCGGACTGCAGAGTCTGCAGTGTAAACTGGAAATTCTTAGGTGAGGATAAACAGTTGTCAAAGTCAGTGTTGTAGTACCATGACAGCCTTCACAGACCCTGCTCCAGCCTCACATTATCTGAGAGGTATGTTGTTTGATGTGTTTGCAGGCTGTCAGGTTGTCTGATCACAGAAGAAGGCTGTGCTTCTTTAGCTACAGCTCTGAGCTCCAATCCTTCCCATCTGAGAGAGATCGACCTGAGCTACAATCATCCAGGAGAGAGAGGAGAGAGGCTGCTCTCTGCTGGGCTGAAGGATCCACACTGGAAACTGAACACTCTCAGGTATGGAGAGGTTTGCTGCAGACACAGACACTGTGTGATATGAAGAAAGTTGTGAACTATTTCCTTTGTCACACTTGTCAGTCAGTGTCCCTGACCAAAGTGATTTGATAGAACTGGCATTAAAAAAGATTGATGGAAGGACACTAGGCCTGACAATAGGTTTGGGCAGTCACTTGTATTTAGAGATTCCCTGGTTGTCACTGTATGAGATTAAAAAATACTCACTGTGAATGGTGGGTTGATGTGTGGAGGAGATGATCTAAAATAAAGTAGCTGGCAGTGAAAGGTGAACACGCACCAGCTGGTTATGATGCTCATTAAAACACCCGCATCCACTTTTTTCGGCGGTGTGTTCACAGTACTGTTTTCCAAAGTTATTTAAATTAGTTATTTCAGCTGATAACAATCCATGCAACAGTACATATGTTTGGATTGGCTCTGATACCAGTCTTCAGGACATTTGCCTCGGTATGTTTATGTCTACTTTCAGGTTTGAGCCTTGCGGAGCACAGTGGTTGAGACCAGGTCTGAGAAAGTGTAAGTGTGTTTTTAGTTTGATTCATTAATTTCACTGTTTATGAAAAACTCAACTTCAAACTGTCCAACCACAAGCTGAGAATAAAGTAATGACTGATGCCATGCGATGTTACCATTAACATTTTAAAGAAATTAATAATCGAAGGGTCGATAAATGAACAAATGATAAACTAATAACTGCAGCTGTATTGAGTCTCCTTTGTCTTTCCATCAGATTATTGTGAACTCACTCTGGACCCAAACACGGCAAACAGAAACCTCATTCTGTCTGACAGCAACAGAAAGGTGACATGGGTGTTAAATGAGCAGTCATACTCTGATCACGCTGAGAGATTTGACTACTGCTGTCAGCTGTTGTGTGCGAATCAGCTGAGCGGCCGCTGTTACTGGGAGGTGGAGTCTGAAGGAGAGACTCTTATATCAGTGGGTTACAGCAGTATCAGGAGGAAAGAAGGTGCTGACAGCAGGCTTGGAGGGAATGAGGAGTCCTGGAGCCTGTGTTGCTCTGCTGGTGGTTACTCTGTCTGGCACAATAACAAAGAAATTGTCCTGCCCTTCTCTTTCTCCTCTTACTCTAACAGAGTATCAGTGTATATGGACTACACTGCTGGCACTCTGTCCTTCTACAGAGTCTCCTCTAACACACTGATCCACCTCTACACCTTCCGCTGCACATTCACTGAACCTCTCTACCCTGGGTTTGGGTTCTTGTTTGGTTTTAGAGTCTGCCCAGGTTTCTCAGTGTCTCTGTGTTCAGTGTAGAGTCTCCTCTGATGTGGAGGAACATTCACACTTCTATAAACAGATCAGTTTACAGAAGTGGAAAGTCCACCATCCTACCCCAAGGCTAACTCAAAACTCAAAGCCACAGTAAAAGTCAGTGACACCTGCTGACGAGTTGCATCAAATAACACATTTTTTTTTAAAAAGAAGAAAAACATGGTTCACAATTTGTGGGGAAAGTACTGAGAAGGAAAAGAGTTTTTAGAGAGCGCAGTGACCTGTTGGAAATATGCTGCCGTGAGGACATTTTCAGGCATTTTTGCGAACTGTCCTGAGTCTGACTGATGAGCTAGTAGAAGAGATTTGTTAGTGCTGACACATTAAGAAGCCACAGGCGCTCAGCTCTTCGACAGATCTGCACTGCAAAGAGATTTCATTGTACGGCAAGTTTTCTATTTACACTGCTGAGTTTTCCCAGTAAAATCTCTTTGTAACAGTTATATTATCCAGAAATTATACAGAGAACAAATGTTTTCTTCTGGAGTGAAGGGCCCTGTATGTCAGCCATGTTTTTTAAATTTAGCTAAAGCCTTAATTTACCCAGAATCCATAGTGAACTACTTAACACAGCCAAGAACTACTAGATAAATACTGCCCCAAATCTGACTTTTAGGCACATTTAAGTCATAGTCCATGCCTGCCTTTGAGAAACCAGCCCTTGAAATGTCCCTTTGAAATGATCATTGCTGCATGTGCAATATTGCACAGTACATTTAGCTAAATGTACCACTATTTTAGACTATATACAGTTTTAAAAAAACAAGACTGTTTGACCCATGTGACTAGCTTGCCAACGTTTATTGCCTAATATTAGAATCTTAGTCGTAAAATATTTATTTTAACAACATATTTTAGCACATACACCCTGGATAACTTAGTCACCTATGTTATTTTCTTAAATACGTTAAACCTGCACAAAAGAACTGTGCTATTTTCCCACTGAAATACAGTGTTTATAGTCCTAGGTTAACTTTCAGCACAATTCCAAGGAGTGATTCTGAGACATTTGTCTTTTTGCAAATACAAATACCAAGTTAGCTGTGGGATTATATATAATTCAGAATAGTGTAGTTTTGGCTTACTATTTGCTACTGATTTGAACATTTACAACACTTTTTCTTCTCTTTGTTTTGCACGAAGAATAACACTGGCACCGATTTTCCATGCAGCTCTACTATCTGCATTGGTCACTGTGGCACTTAAGTACTTTATTTGTTTGATGTTTTGTTTGATGTACCTAATCTGCCTGGTTTTCCAATTCATCCAATTTTCTATTATTTCATCCTTTTATTTTTTTTAATGATTCCTCATTATATGTTATAAATACAAAGCATTAGATTGTTGAAATTAACTTTTTTTGCACAATAAGCTCTCTGACTGAATACTAAAATGTGAGTATTTTTAAATGAACATTATGGCAGATGTAAGGTAAAATTCTTGTCCCTCCTCTGTGAATTCATATAATTCTTCACATAATCACTGGAGGTCAATCTTACGCTTTGCTGCAAGTAGGAGCAAGTTGCTTGATAAACATATTATTCTTTACTTAAAGCTGTGATTTTACCTTCATGTTGTTAAGTTGTTGTGCTTTAGTTTAACTCATGGGCTCCAAACTGAACATGCATCTTGTTTATGTTTTAATGATTAATGTGTCATATTCTTTGTTTCATATAAGAAAAAGCTTTAGGGGCTGTTGTGTTGACTTTCATACAATGATTAAATTGCTCATTCATAATCCTCTGATTACACAGCATGTCCCTGTCTGTCTGAAAATAAACATGTTTTACTGCTTACTTGTTATTGGAATATGATTTATTGTCTCCCTTATGAGAAATATGTCTGAGAGATTCTGTCACAGCAGCACATAGCTTAAAATTCAGCATTTAACATTCATGATTATTAGTTATATGTCTGTTATTTTTAAAAAGGTAACCCTGATAGAAGTAGTTCTGGTTTCTGGTGCCAGAAATAAAACAATAAAAAGTTCATGAATAAGATTTAAGTCTCAGACGAAGGTGCTGAGTTCAAGACTCATTTGCATGTATGGGAAGCAGTACATCCGCACAAGCTTCAAATAACAAATGTGTGCAAAAGAAACTTACACACTTATTCATTATCATCTTCATCTCACAACTCAGACTCTGTGTCTAACACCTTCTGGGTTCTCAAAGGAGAGGAGTTAACAACAGATATTCATACACATGAACCGAACAACCTTCAGTTAGTGCTCGACTCCCAAGCCTTTCTCATGAGAAACCAGGGTCCTCCAGCCTGTTATCAGGTCAACCTGACTCCTAGCTGTCCACTCCCTGAACCAATGCAAAAACAAGCCTCTTTGTTATTTTAGCTCTTATGAGGCTGGCTTTGATGGACACACACCTCGTCCACTCAAGATAAAACTATACTTTTTGATTATAGCACATAAAATAAAGCATAAGACCCGTGATTAAATGAAATTCATTAATTACATAGGTAATTCATGAGAATGATACATAATCTTAAAATTTTAATTATGCAGTTCCCATATAAGATATGAAACTGGTTAGTATATGTCCACTACAGGTTCTTCCCAGTGGTACTCTAACTTTGCAGAGAGCTTTGTGTTTTCTCGACCACGGTTCTGGGATTATCAAACATCCTGCTTCCTCTCTAGTATGTCAATACATTAGAACTTGCAGACTTTTGAGTGTGCTGTTCACAAACACTGTTCTCCCACAAACACAATTGCAGGAGGATGACTAGGAATGAAATGGAGATAGAAATGGAGATCATTGTTAAGTTTAATTGTTCAGGGGATTCTAAGATTGTAGTTTGGTTGAATACTGATATAAAACATCAGAATTCAGTAAAGTTGAATAGATTTTTTTTGTATATTAAATGCAAAAAACTTCTGTATAATAAGTGTATAGTACATATAGAATACTTTTAGCATGCACTGTGGATGTGGTTTTATTAGGAGGAAGCATCATGTCATGCCATAATCTCATCACTGATAATGACACTGGCAAAGGGAATGTATTTAATGCATTGGTCATGTCATGATGAGGTCAGTAATGACAGTCACATCAATTCAAGTCAATTAACAGACACTGGATAAGAAAACTGTGTATTTTTATTGTTAAGAATAAGGACACATTTACATTATAGAGCATATACATTTACTTACACCACATGTGCCTCAGAACAAAGGAAAATTCCATTTTTATAAATCAGAGGATGCACATGCTGCACATTACCAATAAGTAAACTCTGGAGATGTCTGAGTTGTTTATCATATCATAAAGTGACAGAGATTATTCTAACTTTGTTGGATACAGCTGAACTGTGACAGCCGTGCAGGTAAAAAGATTAAAAGACGTTTTACAACCACCGACTTTGATTACAGTAGGTTTTAAGGACAGAGCAGGATCCTTAACTGATGACAGACAACTAACAAGCCACAGAAAAACATTTTCTATCCTGTTAGCAAAGGCTGACCATCATTTTAAACCCTGGTGTTCCTTTGATAAAGAAGCCGACATGCTGAAGTAAATGTCTCAAATTGTGTACTCAAGCACAACGGCTCATGACGACACACGTCGAGCAGAGGGTAGGGCTGCTGGTAAGGAAAAAAAAAGCTTTTAAAAAAAAAAAAAAAAGGGGGAAATGTAACATCTTCTATTACACAAAATAAATACAGCGATTCATAAATTCCTGTACAGCCATAAGTAGATTTAGAATTTGAGGTGGTAAAGAAAACTGGGCATAATTACAGTTAAAATGGACCAAAGGAACAGAAAAGTCCTATCAAAGAGATGTTTAGGGCATCCATCTTGAAAAACTGAGAGTCGGGTGACCGCAAATGTTGATCATGATCCAAACAATCTGTGAGGATTGAAAACATTCAACCAGTTAGATGAGAAACGAGTTCACAGCCCATTTCTGGGACTTTCTGTTTTATTGTATTCTTGAAAATGTAGAAAATCAAAAAACTGAAGAGTTGATGCATAAGAGGCAGATGGAATGGGGGGAAAGTGGGCGGCGGTACGTATTCACATTTTCACTTGATTTGGTTTGTGATTAAAAATATAAATTATTAGGCCTGTTTTACCCCTCCCCCCAAAAAAAGAAAAATTAACAAAAGAATTTTCTTGAGTGAATCTGACATAAAAAACAATGCAGCCAAAATAGCCTCGGTAAACATTAACTTAATTGTTTCCCACTGTATATTCCTGTGTTACAAGTCATGTCAATCAATTTGAGAATGATAGCACCTTTTTATGGTTTGGGACTATTTTCATCCATTAGCAATACATATTCAGTGCTGAAACCAGAATTGAATGAGCCTGAATGGCACTAGGATGGCGTACGTGGGATTGACTCAAAATAATAATATATTTTTTTAAACACCAATGGAGCTCTAAGACACAGATTAAAAAGACTAAGACTTGTTTGTAATACTTGTCTGCAGGATCAATTTCTCATTGGTTCAAGTCAACATATTAAAAAAATATAGAATAGTGTGAGTTATGTTATTAAGGAATGAAAGTGAGAGAGCAGCATGTTCACCATTATGTCCTATTACAACTATTTTAAAGTACACGACCAGCATTGACTAACAGCATCTTACTCACAGGATCATGCAGAACATGATGAAAATGTTCCACAGAGCGATGAAGATCCGAAAGTATCGCAGGCTGAGCAGGAACTCCCTGATGTTGTCACCTGAAAGACAGACTCATCATTCTTTGCGGCTGTGCTTTTATCTGTCACACACACACACACACACACACACACACATTTTCTTAATGTTGCTTGTATCTCTCTGTTTAACATTCATACATACCTGTTGTTGGTGCTCTGGACTCATCTCCAAATCCCTGGGCCTCCTTCCTTTTGCTGCAAAACATCCACAGTCAACCTCCTACTGTTATTGGTACTTCTTTAAAAATGTGGTATGATCTTCTAGAACTGTGTTCATGTACCAAATCATTGTTATTGCTTCTGTATTACAGTACTAATGTTTTGCGGTTTCTTGTTGTTCTGCATGGCTTCTGCATTGTCTTGAGATTCTTTACGGCATCTTGTTATGTTCTGTCTGTAGCTTTTTACCTTCACCTCACTGGTTCACACTGTATTTATTTATACAAGTACATTATGACTACATAAACGAAATTTATTTATTTTTGATTTGAGAAGTTTAAAGCAGCGGTAGTTAAAGCTCTGGCGCCATTGTTTAATACTCTGAGCACATTTTATTTACAGTAGCAGAACTTTATTTGAACATCATGTAGACAGAAACGGAGAAAAAACGGTTGAAAGTGTCGGTGTGGGGTTTTCATACACCCGACCTCATTCGTCATCAACTTTTTTTTTTTTTAACAACCTTGAGCTGTTCTGTAATAATATTTCGAGTAATTATCACTAAAGATTTTTATATATTTGAGTGTCTTTTTACTTGTAGTTCAGTTTACTGGCAGCTGAATACTTTATATACTGACAAACTGATAAGTCAGCCTTTAAGCTGTAATACTCACAGCTTGAAATTCAGCACAGCCCCTGCATTCACCAGTAAGGTCCTGAAGAACAGAAAGAGACAAAGTGTTTGTTCACAGGTGAGATTTGTTTTTTTTTTTACCTGCAGAGCTAACGTTAGCTGCTGAGCTGGCATTAGCACGGAGCTAGTTACCCTGTTACACCGCCACCTAACTGACAGCAGAGTGTACCACAACACACGGAGAACCTCTCTGTTAAATAAAACAACGTGCCTCTATGTAAAAACGTGTCAGACATTGAATAAATTACCCGAATATCAACAGATCTCCGATCATCTTGTCCTCATCACATCACAGAAACGCCTCACTTCCGCCTTCGTTCACGCAATCAGGAATGTGACCAATGAGGTTTCAGTGTCTCGAGGAGGCGTTTTAATACCCTGAGTTTGACTTGTCAGGCAGGTCTCCACCTATCACATCCTTACGATTTGTTTCAGCAGCAATGCGTGGTAAAAGCTGTAGGTGGGGGGCACGGTGGGAGGGAGAGGGGAAGACAGTGAATGGGTACAACTAATAAGAAGTTTTACCTGAAAGATTAAATTTAGGGAACAATGTCCTGATGTCTTGTGCAGCGGCGCCAGCTGGAAAATGCCACCTTTGCAGAGCCTAGACTTGGCAACGAGCGCCATCTTCAGCCAAGAAAAGTAATAGCAGCTGAAATTTCAGCTGCAGACACAAAGCACTGCTGATGATTTTAAAACCGGTTATAGCCCTGTCAGACTGGATAGTTCTGTGCAACAAAAGCAGTACAAAAGAGTGCAGAAACTACATGGTTTGTTTAAGAAGACTAACTTTAGTTCGATTAATATTCATGTACGATCAATATTGAAATCAATAAGACACATTAAAAGTAAAAAAAAAGATGGCAGCTTGTAGTTTCTGTGAATTTAAAAGCTGTTTTCAAGGAAATTTCACAATTTATACACATTTATTTTACAATACTGCAACAAAAAATAAAAAAAAATTCTCCATTACAAGTATGCAATGTTCCACTGTCACTTAATGTCAACAAGAAATAAGCTAATTGTAACTATTTTACACACTGTTGGGTATTTCATAGCAATACATCATATTTTATAAGATCAACATGTTTGTATTCACCACATAAAAAACACAAACTAACAAGGCAAATAATTGAGGATAGTAATAAAGAATAAATTAATAGAAATAAAAATAAACAACAAGATGAACTCAGTAAACGATCTAGCTTTGAAAATGATTAAAATCGGCTGTGTTTAATAATGCATATGAATTGATAAACGTAAAGGGCAGATGATCAATGTGTTTTCTTCAATCTTCAATAACCAAATACTTTGGAGACTTTCAGTCTCGTGATTTTGGCGTTCTCTAGTGGCGGCAAAGGTCGTTACCCTGATTATTCTCAAGAATGAAAAGCTAAGAGAAAAATAATAAAAATAAAATAATGCCAAACCTATTTTAAAAAATACATAAAATCGGATTTCGGTCTATCCACGAAGATCTGGCAGTACTGCGCCTTTGATCACAACATTTCAGCATCATCTGAAAAAATGCAAACAGCCGCCGATATCACCAAATGTTACGGAGCAGTTTGGGATTAGAGTCGATCATTTGGCTGTGAGTCAGCCTCGGTGCAGGATCTGATCCGGATTGGAGGTTGTTTTATGAACCAGTGAATTAAGCGTGGTCACTTGTCTCGGGCTTCGCCGTGTCTTCTGGCTGCAGACGAGCCTCTCGCTGCGTCTTGTGGCCCAGTAAAAATGGTCATGTGGATGATGAAGACCGGAGGACAAGCCTTTTGTTTGTCATTCTAATTCTCAGGCAGCTGACACGTAAACCTCCTGTCGCACTAAAAAGCGGAGCAGCTGGCGCGGAGCGCGGATGATGATGATGATGATGATGATGATGCTGAGGCTGTGGAGATGAGTGGTATTAATAGGTGGGCTTGAGTGTCACAGGCTTTCACTGTCGAGACCGGGGGGCTTGGTGGACCGGGTTGGGGGGGCTTCCAATCCAGACTGCGCAGTTGGAATTAAAATAAGAAAGAAAAGAAATTGAAAAGAAAAAGACGAAAAAAAAAACAACAACAACAAAAAAAAAAAAAAAACAGTGGTTGTCAGACACTCATCATGGAGGTGCTGGAAGTTCTTAATTTGGGCGATTTTGCCCAAGCCTTCTCCAAAATGGGAATGTTTCCTGTGTTTGATCTTGCTTATTACATCGTGTCCATCCTCTACCTCAAGTATGAGCCAGGTAAGTGTGTTCTACATTTTCCTGCTTTGCTTTAAGTGAGCGCTTGTTTGCTCAGAGTATGGGCACGCTTCGTTATTAGAGAAATATGATTACCTGAAAGCTATTCTGCACACGCTGTTTGTGGTAGGTGCATCTACTGTACATGCTCCACGCTCACCAGACCTGTGCGTAAACACGCATTTATTTACAACAACACAAAGTAAAAAATATATCTAGAATAACACGTCTAATATGGAAATTCAAAATGTAAACCTTTAAGTGCGTGTCAGTAATGACTGAGATGAAAAACTCAGATTCTTTGTATAAGAAACTGAATGTGCCTGTATTACTAAGTGTTCAGTTTTATTGTTAATTCACGACATTTTTCTGTGGTATAACTACTCATTGCTCTGACATCCCTATATGGACTTACTGTTGCTGTTATCTCTATAGTACCCTATCCTTATAAAGTATGACCTGTTACATAAACTGTAGCATGAGCCCTACAGCTCTGCTGACTTGGTGTCTGTGAATGTCTGTTGCTGCAGCAGCCTGACCTCATTTACACTGTAGGAAATCGCTGGAGAAGATTAAACCTCTCAGCTTTGGGTCAAGCTTGATATTTTCCAAGATTTAACTCATTTGGGCAACAGAGCCTCATGAGGAGGATGAAACCCGAGAGAAGGCCTGTGCATACCAGTGACTCAGGCAATAAATAGAAGATCCTGAAATAGACAGTGTCAGTGGGCCTCTGAAGCCCCTCTGCTGGACACTTGTAGGCTGCTTTTGGGTTGGGTGTGTTATTTACACAGAGTGTTAAACATGAAATAAGGTGTTGAGCAACAGACCCAGTGTGACCTTACTGTCTCTGAGAGTGTGCAGCCTTTGAAATAGCTCATTTTCCACTCCCCCTAAAGAAAAGGTTTACTCTGATATGAGACCAAGTGAAGATGGCAAAATCTCAAAATTCACAGCTTTTCTTTTTTACAGCTTGAAGGAGCATAAGATGCCCATCAAATCCATTCAGATAACTCGTACAACATGATTCACGTGTTTTGTATTCGAACAACTGGGATGCTGGAACAAAAATGTCATCTTTATGTCATTGTCTCCCACATTTTACTCCACAATGATGCACCAGCCACTTGCAGTGAGGAATGTACTGGAGCTGCTAGTCAGGTGAATAAAGTTTTGTGCCCTTCAGTGTCATTAAAAAAGTACTTAGGGTCTGAAGACCCTATGTTTGCAAAATGTATAAAATTTGTAGGTTACCAGACCAGACCTCTGTAGCCCTCTCCTCATCTCTGCCGAAGGATAGCAGCTCGAGACTTTATTAGTCGCTACCAGTGTAACACACCTAAAACTCTCGATCTTCATGTCATTGCATTGTGGATTGTTTAGGCTCCATGTTTTTACAAAGCAGAATGGGGGGGGGGACTGCAGCATGTGCCTACTAAAGCTGACATCACGACTGTGACTGTATAACCTTATCTCATTTCACATCTCAGAATATTTTACAGTCAAATGACTCACTGCCAACATTTCCAAGATTTGCCTTATGTTCACCATTCCCCACACCTGTTTGAGCAGAGAGTCCCAGTTGACGCAATGCATGTTAGAGGAGCACATGAATGAGATTTGGGGGACAACACTGGTGGAGGGAGGAGAGACAAGTGTTGGGGGTGGGGGGTCAGAGGGTAAGACAGGCCTGACAGTTGCAAGGCAGGAGAAGCAGTTGAGCAGAATATATTTATAGGGTGGCATTTCTCAGGATCGGATTGCTTTCGAACTGAGCGCCAGTCGCACCACGACACCCTCACCCACCTGTTGTTGGAGATTTGTGCTCACATCTCGATTTACTGTACGTCTCTAACAATGTTGTAACACCCACATGTCCTTACTCATTTAAGAATGGATGTACAGACTTAAAATGAAATCATACTTTGCATATAAACTCGTAATATTTGTGTAGCTTATGTGTTCTTGATCATATTCATACAGATTTCATGCAACATTTTTGGAGTGAAAACTTTCATTTTTGTATTTTGCCTTTGAAATGTGTTGGGTTTTTTTTTTTTAAATATCAGGACACCTCAGCAGTGATGGAAAGTAGCTAGATAAATTTTGTCAAGTGCTTTGCTAAAGTACAATTATTTTTACTCAGTTACATTTAGTTTTCACTGATATAGTTACCAGTTACTTTTCAGATTAAGGCTTTACAAACAAGATATATCATCAGTTTTAGAAAATATAAACAAAAAGTGTATAAAGCAATGTACAGCCAAAGGATAATGGTAAACGTCAGTGATCATTAGCTGACAGGAGTCGTTCTACATAATGAGTATTTGTATTTTTGATACTTTCGTTTTGCTAAAATACTTCTGTACTGTTGGTTAAGTACATTTTTGAATGTAGGACTTTTACATGTAATGGAGAATTTTTGTAGTGTGTTTTTTATATTTTTTTCACCAGTGACAGTTCACTGTAACGCATCAGGAGGCATAAACATTTTTTTGCTATAGTCTAAATCAGTTTAACATTCTGATTTAGAAATGTGGTCCAACTGTTGACTGGAGCTGGAACTGAAGTGTCCTGATAGACAGTTTTAGTGGATACCTTCCAGCTAATCAGACACAAAAATGTTTTGGCATATAATAAGTCAGTGTCACATACAGTAATTATATGAAAAGTTTCCTTTAGAATGTGTTCAAATGTACAAAAAAAACCAAACAAAATAAAATATAATACTGAACTATAAAAGAGTCAGTTTGTGAATCATAAAGAGCTGTCTGTTCTGCTCAGGCCTGTATACTGTAAAGACAGAGGCATTTGTTGTTGAGCTGCAAATTACTGTAGACATCCTGAGTCAATATTAGGTTATGATAAAAAGACATATCTGGGCGTGTGCTGAAATGGTCGACTGGGCGTGGACAAAGATACAGCACACAGACACACAAGGGATCCACTGATAATGGCTTTTGAAGGTCATCGCTAACAGTTTTGCGCTTTTGCGAGTTTTAAAATTTAATTTCCGAGTAATTAATCTGACCCCTGTGATTTCCAAAAAACAACAAATGTTACCACAATGTTTCTTTTGTTTGGAGTAGAAAAGTTTCTAAAATAGGATTTAGACCTTTCAAATTTAGAAGGCTGTAATGATTTAATATTTTATCAGTGGTAGACACAAAACTCCACCACCTTCACCAACACCCCTAATTCTGTATTCTCACTGAAACAAATTCTCATATTTTACTTTCCACACCCTTCATTTGGTTGAGGACACTCCCTGACAGCTCCTCCTCTGTGTTGCAGGCTCGGTGGAGGTTTCTCGCAGGAGTCCCGTGGCCTCCTGGCTCTGTGCCATGCTCTACTGCTTTGGTAGTTACATCCTGGCAGACATCATGCTTGGAAGCAGCCCCATTGACTACTTCCAACACAACAGCCACATCCTGCTGGCCTCAGCTGTCTGGTGAGAAAATCCTCCGAACGACTTCCCCCTGAAAAACAGGCAAAGATTCTGTTTTGAGGTCACACATGGTCATAAATCAGCTCTTTGTTGAGGTCAGTTCATTCAAAACATTAATTGACAGGCCAGAGGACAAAATGGTTCATTTATTTTATAAATAAATAAATAAAGGTCCAAAAACTACAAACAATATCTTGACTATGCAGCTCGTTCTGTTTTTTTTGTTTTCTAAGGTTGGTTTGTGGATAATCCACATGGCTGCATGGCTAGATAGAGTTCTACTAATTGCAATTTGAAAAATATTTTTGTTTTTTTTTGTAATCTGGGTGAACTGACCCTTTAACATTCAGTACACACTTCATCATTAAAGCTGAATATAAATGATAGTGGTGAAATTTTAAGAATATAAATATAAAACCCTCCCTTTCCCTAACTCTGATATCTCTCTCTCTCTGTGTCCATTACAAACACAGGTACCTCATCTTTTACTGCCCACTGAACCTCTTCTATAAGTGTGTGGCTTTTCTGCCGGTCAAGCTGGTGTTGGTCGGTCTGAAGGAAGTCGTTCGCACCCGTAAGATCGCCGCTGGTGTTCACCATGCCCACCACGCCTACCACCACGGCTTCTTCATCATGATCATCGTCGGATACGTCAAAGGTCGGTGTCTTGTGATTTCACCACCACTTGTGTTCATGTGGTAGGACTTGACAGATAGTGTTACAAAGCTGGCAATGTCACAATGCAGTATGTTACAGTATGTATTATGTGCAACACAAGTCATGCCTAAAAAATGTGTCATGTTTCAGTTTTTGAATTTTTGAATCCTCGCAACACACTAATTTTGTACTTATTCCAATCATTGTATGAAGGTTGACTAACAGATGTATTATTACCACAAACAATACAGAAGAAGATGGTTTCTCTGCTGTGTGCAGCGCTGCAATCTTAGTAACTGACATTCAGCAGCTTTTTTTTTTCTAAATAAGACCCAGTTTAGGAATCTAGTAACTTTTGTCCAAAAAAAATGTTTCCTTGAAGAAAATCTTAAATATTGCTTGGCGAATCTGCAGCCTGTGCTTGCTGTGGCTGCAGCTGGTTGACAGCTGCATTCAGTGAGTGACAGAGGAGGACACCTTCAGTTGACAGGTACAACAGCCAGATTTAAACATGACTGAGTTGCACATGTGCATTCCTGCAAGGCTGGATTACCAACTAGGCAACTGCACAAGGATCCCAGTACCTCAAGGGCCTCAAAAACTCCTGTCCTGTATGTCAAATGATTTACCTGAAAACTTATTTAGGAAACACTATAAAGGTGCAGAAGACACTGAATTTTGATCCAGTCTGTCTGTGTCAAAATCTAGTTACAATCTTATTTATTTATTTATTTATTTTATCTTTGTGGTTCATAGTAAATTTATTTGTGTTTAATGAAAGAAAAAACAATTCCAGGGCAGCTCATTTTGGCCCCGGCGCCTCCAAGCATGTTACTGCAGCCATTCATACCTCTGTTCACAATGACTAATCACAATTTCCCAGGCAGGTCAGTTACTGTAAGGTGTGCAATGTACACGTGAGGCCCTGTCCTCGAATCAAGTCTCATGCTGAGGTGTTCCGCTAACACAGAAATGGCCAGAGAAGATTTTTAGAAGGAGTCACCTTGCTCGAGCCTCTACAGTAGTGAGTGAGGCCCTGCAGGCGATCATCTTGAAAATGGGGGAGAAAAGCTGAAGATAAAAGCAGTGACACGAGACGCAGACTTTTTTGTCCTAATTTTTTCCACTGTCTATTTTTATCCTCTCAGGGTCTGGAGTGGCTCTCATTTCCAATTTTGAGCAGCTGCTGCGTGGTGTGTGGAGGCCTGAGACCAACGAGATCCTTAACATGTCATTGTAAGTCCTTGTTTTCTGCTGCCTCATCCAGCCTGTAGGCATTCTTAGATTACTGTGTGACCAATTCTCAGAGACAAAACTAGAACTTAAAATTAACAGTTACTGTGTTTTTAACTGTGTAGAGGGACATAAAAGTCAGACAAAAACTACAGTTAAACTGCTTGAAACACACATCAAGTTTGTTGAATCTACTACGTGGAGAATTTTCTGACTTTGGTGCCACCTAGTGGTAGCATCCAAAAGAAAAAGACACCCTCTTGCAGACTGCATTGTCACTATCAGATGAAAATGTCTCACCCCCCCAAAAAGAAATACGGCACGGTTTTTATCATGACAAAAGTGTATTTTCAACTTTATCAGAGGGGTTTTGATAAGCCTAAGAGAATTAGTTTAACTTAACTCCATAAATAGAAATGTGCTTAAAACGAGTTGAGGTGCTTTTATCTTTATCTCCATCTCTCTGATTTCAGTTCTAGTAAACAATGTGCTGAACAGATGTTTTGCTAACAGTCTGTCTTTGGTCTCTGCAGCCCGACCAAAGCCAGTCTGTACGGAGCGATCCTCTTCACCATGCAGGAGGCTCACTGGCTGCCAGTGTCCAAGAGCACCCTGATCCTCGTCTTCACCCTCTTCATGGCCACATGCAAGGTGCTGCTGCGTGAAGTGGAGTTTGACAGCTCTGATTTATTTTAAATCTAAAAGTTTGATTGCGTAATGTGTTGTATTTAAAAAGATGACATTATGCAACTTAAGTAGAAAAGAAACACTCCACTTGCTTGTCATATGTAAAGATTAGTAAAACAATTTGAGGTTAGGTTTATGGTTTTTTGTTACTGCTTTAATATAGGTCCAAAAAAATGGAATTCCTGCCACACAGGAAAAGATTTGTGGTCATGAATTAACTGAACTGAGGACATCAGAGCTGGATAATCCACCTCTACAAACACCTGCAATCTGCACTGTGCTCTTACAATGTAAAAGTGATCAGTGTTCTTATGAGCAGGTTTCATGTCACACCTGATGCCCAACAAATACATTCAACACATCAGTTACTAGTCAAGGATACAGAATTTGATAAGAAAACAGCAGCAAATAAAACTTCAGCAAATAAAATTGCTGAAGTAGGAGAATATAAAAATACCAGTGCAGTTACTGTGCAATGTAAGTTATACATAAACAGTCTCAAATTTAAATGAATAAAAAGCAGTGGCAAACTGAATTCCAGCATTTAAGTATATTTCGGTTCTGTGAAGTTGAAGGACAGCAGAGACCGAGATATCATCGATGTTTGTCCCTTGTAGGAGTCAAGCTCCCATGATTCTCCTACAAACGCCTATATCTTTGAAGGTTCATGTTCCATGTTTGTAGCCGGGATCTGCTAAAACATTTGAGTTTCAGTCCCAAGCAGAGATCACCAGAGTTGTTTCACCAGTCTTTAGAAAGCTCCTCCAGAACCACAGAAAACCTTATATGACTTATATGATGTTTTCACAGACTGAGTTGTACTGAGTAAACCGATCTTCATGTGTAAAATCAGTGGATTGGCCCTTTAAACATCCTAAATATTTATATATTAAACATTTTATATATCCTAATCTTTTCCAACTGTAACTATTTTCCTTCAGATTTTTATGACCGCCCGACACTCTCATGGCTCCCCCTTCGCCATCATTGAGTCCTGGGTTTGCCACCTGCTGTTCGGCTCCCCTCTGGGTGTCTCTGAGGAGGACCACCACCATCCTCCCGCTGCCGCCACTCCCTCCTCACCTCTGAAAACCAAGGAGGAGCTGAGTGAAGGCTCTCGCAAGAGGAAGGCCAAGAAAGCCGAGTAGGACATCGCCCTGCACTGATGAAACTGCATCTGACTCGCCCTCATGGCTTCCACATGATGGGACTTCCCATTCCTTTCTAGGGAAAGGGGCAGTTTGATGTTTTACCAAATGAGACCCTTTCTGTTAGAGCAAAATGGTGCTTTCTACATTTTACACAGCACGAGGACTCTGTAAATACCACAGCAAATGTTCCACACATCAACCCAACCTGGACATTTTAAACCTATTTATGTGTTTGCGAACATCTGTGCTCAACACTGTGTGGTGATCCACGTTTGTAGGAGCTGCATGGTCGTTTTAGGATGGCCTTCGTTCCACTTTGGCAGTTGCGTTACCAGGTGTCAGCGGTTTTCTTTTAGTCCACCAAACCGTATTTAATTGAAGAAAAAAATGTACAAATTGATATGACTCTCTGTCAGATATTCAAATGTGAATAAAGCATTATGTGAAAGAAGAATACTGCTTTCTACTCTGAGACAAAGACAAATTCATATCTTTGAATAAAATTAAGAGAAACGTGTCTTGGTGGGTTTTAATTTCCTTCTCTCACTGATATTTCTTTTTGTGATCTCTGTTAGCATCTTGTCTCCACTTTAAGTCCAGTTTTAGGTTCAGCTAAATGGTTACTGTGGATGACCTTGTTTTAACTTGTCATTTCCAAAATATCTTTCTCCAGAATATTTGTTAGACAGTGTGAAGCCTCTTTCTCTGTGCTGTAATGCAGTCATCTGGTGATGACGCTGGTGACGACTACCTGGGTTATGCAACTCTCACGCAGAGTACAATTTTTCACACTTAGGACTTAACTGTGGAAATAAGATGGGATTTACGACCAATATTTTATCCTGAGTGGGTTCTTACACATGGGTCCAGGTGTCAGGTGGCAGTCAAGGAGCATGTCTTCATAAACCCTGTGTTATGTAACTCTGAGCCTGTTGGGAGGTGACAGGAAAGGTCTGAGGTCAACCTGAGGTCACATCCTGAGAAACTCAGAAGCCCCCTGCTGTGTTGACAAACTCTTGTAGCACAGGCAATAAAGCATCACTAATGAACTTTGCAGGAGGTTGTTACACTCGACCTTTAACCTTTAACATTCCTCACAGCGGCAGAGGAGATCAGGGAGGTAAAAGATCTGTTTGCTGCATCTTCCGGTTACATTTGTTGAACTGGGGGAGCTGAGCTACAGATCTCTGAAGCTTCATTTAGATGCAATACAAAAGGTTTATTTTATCCTCTTTGGTGGCTTTATTTTCAGTTTAAACGATGCCATAAAACTTCATTGATAGACTGGATTATTTCTTCTTTAGAAGATACAGATAAGCGACAATTAGAAATGAAATAGCTGGAAAATCTGTGAAGATTCTCATTCATCCAGGTCATGGTATTTCTAAATGCTATATGAAGGCAACTGGACTTCCCTGAGGATAAGTCACAATAGAAAGATTACCACTATAAATAATTAAAATACAGTCAGTATAAAAAAAACACACCATCAATTTGCTCAGTTTAAAATAAAAATGTATATATTTTTTTATGTATATCAATTGGTGCTGCAGAACCAGAAAGATCATCTTGTTTTTATTCCACTAAATTCTCCTTTCTTCTCAAAACATGGAGGTCCCAAAATATTCCAAAGATACTAAATCAGGTTGGATCAAGCTGATACAGAATATCTTGATCAACACATGATGCTGTCAGACATTCTTCAGTTCAGTTCAGATCAGATCTCTCTTGTGCCACAAGAGGAACTTTTTTTGGGCATCAAGGCATCACTATAAAAAAAAAACATGGAATATAAACACAACAAAAACACAGTAAGAAAACTGAAGACACAACAGAAACGAGATGTTGTGTTTGTATTTTGAGGAGTGTAGTGAGGGAGAGATTGGAGGTGGTGAGAGCTTGTCAGAGTGATCTGGACCAAAACCCCAAAACCTTCACTGCAAGGAATGTACATCTGCTGATTCCATTACTGAAAAATTTGCACGCAAATGCAAGTACACCCACACACATACACACACATACATTCCTACTTTACCGACAGTGGACTGTGGGGCTAAGCCAACCAAATGGGGACCACTATTCCTTGTTATTTTGAAAAAAAAAGAAGGGATCAACAGTTTTTATTTAAGGTCTTCTTTCAAAATATAAGTACAAAACCACGTTTGTCATTTTCTTGTAAAAATGTCCTAGTGGGTACTTGCAATACTGTTAGATATCTACCTACCACAGAGGCAACCTCTTTTTACTGAGCCTCATAAGGATGAAACCCAGAGGATGTCTGGGTGTAAGACTTCCTCATAAATATTGAACCAACATCCTCAGAACTTCAAAGCAGTCCTCTAACACACCAAGAAAATTGAGCTCCATTTCTTAGAGTCCTTAAAAATTTAATGTGGGTGTTTGACTTCAAGATTCACCAAGAATTAAACCCACAATGTCAAAACTTGTTTGACATTGTGGGTTTAATTCTTGGTGAAAACACTCAAAGGCTCTAGGAAATAGGGGTAATTTGTCAACAAATAGCTCATGATCTTAGAAAGTACTGAGGTTGATACCTATGAGGCTAAATGAAGTTTGAAGTCCGAAACCCAAAGTGAAGATTGAAAAGTGCTCAGAGAGACGCTCCCAGTACGAAGGGGGCTTGGTGGGTTTGTTTGGAATTGTCAGGCGCCAGTGGTGCAGTGTCCTGCCCTTTGCTGTTATCTGGCAACCAATTCCCAGTCCCGCAGCAGAACCCCAGACAAGTAAAAGTGGGGGGTTATTATCGGTAATTTGTTCTATTCTTGTGTAATTTTACTGTGCAGTCACCCTGTGGACTGCCTGTGAAGGCTTGGGCCCCCACTGGCCCTGCAGTGTGCCACATTTTTCCAGCAGTCCAGCTTCTCCAAAATATCCTGAAAACCAACCAACCAAAAACTATTTTGATTTCTGCAGTGGAGACTTACAGTATGTACAATAACTGTAAATAAAATAACGCCATTCTCCTTATTCAGGCTATTTTAAATGTGCTATTGTGTGGGTGTATCATGTTATGAAATCAAACATTTATCCTCCTTTCTTGGACCAAGGGATTTGCAGGGCTGTGGTTGGGGATGCAAGCCAGGGAGTGGGGGTGTGGGTGGAGGGTGGTGGGATGGTTGTATAAAACCAAAGCAGGGGAGGAAAAACTAAAACTATGCTGGAACCAGGTTTGCATGAGGGGCACTGATACTGAGCTCAAAGCAGGAGAGAGAGAAGAGACAAAGCTGCTGTAACATGAAGAGGAGCAGAGATATAAGCATGCTGTGGTTTCTGGTGCTGACCTGTGCGCTCTGCATGGGAGGACACATTGTAGCAGGACAGAGAGGTGAGACAAATTCTTCTGTTTTACACTTTATAAGTATTATTTTTAATAATTATGCTAGTTAGGAACTTCAATGTCCTTATTTCACTACATGGCATTAAAAACATGAGAAGAGAGATGGTTATAAAAGACAACTGATGACTGCAAACATAGGCAGCTCAGCATCAACAAACAACATGTTTTGAAACACAAACAAACAAACACAAGGGAAACCAATTAAATGAAAATGTACTTATCTCTCTAGGAAAATGGCATTCTACAAAGGTCTGGAAACATTTTTTAAATGAATAAAAATTAAGCTATATATTTGTATACAAAAAAGGTCTTTACTTATTTTTTTAATTTCTTTTTGGAAAAGTAGTATTTCATCACATACCCAAATATTTTGACTTGTTAAGGAAACACAAAACTGACTTGTCAAGGTACTGCAAAAACTCCAGGGACTCACAAATTTACTTACACAGAGTGAGGAAAAACAATCACTGTGAGCTCTCTGCTGTAGAAAAAAAAAATCCCACCAACCTTTCTATTACCAGTGAGAGTGATTTATTCCCAGTATGTTTTCTCCGTGCTGTGGAATTCATTCAGTAAACAGAGTTGCTACTAATGAGAAGAACACATTTCCTGCGCTTCACGCATCACGCTGACCTCGTAGGGCTTCTCTGGGGGAAAGAGTGGTGTCTGAAGTGATTAAAGATGGGGGTGCTGGGGTCTTTGCTTCCATCAGACTCTAAAAACCCACTGTACACCATGTGATCGGTACCAAACAGAAGACAGACACAACTAGAGACAAACCTTGTAGAACATTTAGCAGCTAAAGAGCCAGATATTTCTCTCAGGAGCTGATTGAGAGGTTAAATTTGCCAACTGGCCAGAAAAATAACTCAAAATTAATGATAATGTTTCTCTGTAACTGTGGATATGTGTTTGCCATATGGCCATATGGACTTAAAAGGTGATAATATGTTGTGTTTGCAACTTGTTTGTACTGCCCCCAAGTGGCATCATTCATTCTTAACTTGCATTTTTACCTGCCACTCACATTTTGAATCCTAAAAATGATTTGCAGTTTCTTGATCTCATCATGTTATTTCCATGTGAATCACACAGCATTTCTATAATTCCAAGACGGAGACATTTTCACCCTTCAAATTGCAGCATTTTCTCCAGGACACACAAACCAAACCAAATTAAGCTGTAAGTAAGCTGTAATTAAGGTAAACTGCTCCTGGTGCAGATGGTCACAAGTGGCAAGCACAGGACAATAACAGGGGGTTTGTTAGATATCCCTCCTTTTTTCATTCACTACTCCCTTTATAATGGACAATATTTTACCCTGTGGCGTGTAGAAAATTATTGCATTGTTGGATGCTTCTTGTAGGAAAGTTGACAGATGGTTGAAATATGATAATCTGCATCGAAAATCCAGATCATATTCAGACCTGGGACTCTTATTTTGTTACATTGTAGAAACACAAGGACGGCCACAGAGTTTAGTTTCTGTAAGCACACAGCTTGAAAAAAACATACCTCCCAGAAAATCTTGTTTGAATCCATCTCTGGAAAATCAATTTTGCAGCTGCTATCAAAACTGACTCCAGTGAATGCGAGGGCTGTGGACACAAATGTAGTCTGTCATGACTAAGGAATGTAAGGTATTAGACTTTGGTATTAGAGAGGCAGTTGATCACAGTGTCATACCCCCCCCCCCCCCCACATGTCCACTTTTGCTCCCCTCTGAGCTTTCTGTCCCAGATGTTCAGCCAACAGAGCATCCAAAGAAAAACTGATTAGGCACTAAGACCTCAAAAGGAGCATCTGGAATAAAGTTTTACATCAGTTTGTTTTGGCATTTGATCAAACCTTAATTTGTTTACTGACCGAAGTACCTCTGCATACTGTACATACCGTCCTGACTGTAAGTATTTGGACATATTTTTTGTTCTTCAGCACATTTAATTATGGTTTTGGATTTAGATACTACAATATAGTACCACATTAAACTCAGCTGTGTGAGAGATGCAGCCCTTTTAACACATTGTGCCCTAAGTTTAGGGGTTCAAAAGTAATTGGACAGATGCACATGAAGTCAAACAAAAAAATAATATTATTTTAATATTATATAATAATATTAATATTTTGTGTGTAAATTCTTTATAGTCAGTGACGGGCTGAAGTGTTCAACCCAGAGACACCACCAGATGCTGTGTATCTTCCCTGGTGATGCTCTCTCATTGCAGCAGCCTTCAGTTCTTGCTTGTTGTGGGGTCTGTGTCTTTAGTCTGGTCTTAAGTGAGTGAAATGCAGCTCAGTCAGGTTAAGATCTGGTGACTGACTCGACCAGTCAAGTATCCCAACTCTTCTCCCTAAAAAGCCCTTTAGTTGCTTTGACTGCATTTAGGATTGTTGTCCTATTGAATGATGAAATGTCGTCCAATGAGCTTTGATTTATTTGTCTGAATCAGAACTCACGAGATGCTCCTGTAGACCTCTGTATTCATCCTGTGGTTTCCAGTCAGCAGGGAAATCATCAATAAATGCTGTTGTGTCAGTTCCACTGTCAGTCATTCAGGCCCAACAGAACCAGCGCCATGTTTGACAGATGAGGTGCTGGCTTTGGGTCACGACATTATCCTATTTACACAGTTTTGACAGAAGGTTGATTTTTGTTTCATCAGCCCATAGAACTTTGTTCCACAACGCTACTGGTTTCTTTTTGTATGTTTCTGAGGATTCCTATTTAAATGACTATGCTGATTACAATATAAATACGTAATGCATCTCTTCTAATTGTAATTACAATATAGTTTTTTTGTTTTTCTTTCAAATCCAGATGGTGAAATTATCAGTCAGATTAAAATGACTAACCTTGCATTGGCTGAGATTAAAGAGCTCCTGAAACAACAGGTAAAACAAAACACCCTCACAGACACATCTGGTACACAGTCAGCATGCTTAATATCCCCATCACATGCAGCTGAGCACAACTCATGAGCCTGTTGACATAGGCAGGGCTGATTATAGTATTGTATATTATTCATGTTTCATAAATGTGTCTGCAGATAAAAATGAGACAGAGCTAAATGTTAAACCTACCACTGATCCATTTCCAAATAAATAAATATATCAGATGCATTTTAAGTCTAAAGAAATAAAACTCAAATACTCTTGTCTCTACTTCTGCTTCTCTGAAGCTAAAAACTCAGAAGTTAAAACTCAAAAATGTAAAAAAAATTTCATTTAGGCTTCTAAAATGTTGCATTTTAATAGGTAAATATCATTATTAAATTATTAAAACTTCAATAAACCCGGACAGATGATCATATTCAGCTTGCTACTGTTTCCGTACAAATATGATTTATTGTTCCATTGTATTTTTCAGATAAAAGAGATTGTATTCCTGAAGAACACTGTGATGGAGTGTGAAGCCTGTGGTGAGCTTACCTGCCAGCTAGACAACTTAATACACTACTGTTTATGTCTGAAAATAAGTATTTCCATCTTGAAATTACTTCCTCACACTTAGAGTTGTAGGCTGATAATGAAAGCTAATTTCACACTGTTGTAATCAGTCTCTGAATTCTCCAGATTTTAAAGACCTGCATACCAACATATATACAAGGATATTATTGGGCCAGAATGCAATGATATTTATGCGTATTTATGGAAGTTTTATATCATCACTTAAAGCAGACACTAAAGAATCTGTCACAGAAATTTAGATAAGATATGAAATATAAATCATCAGAACAAACTGCATTGAAACAGAAGATACGTGACCTTCCATCTCCTCAGGGATGGGAGGAATACAGCCTCGTCCTTCCTGTGTGCCCAACCCCTGCCACCCGGGGGTGAAGTGTATGGAGACATCTCAGGGTATAAAGTGTGGACCATGTCCTGATGGTATGGAGGGTAACGGTACCCACTGCACTGACATAGACGAGGTACACAATGATATGACACATTTTGTTACAGCAAAATACAACATATGATTTCTTGCAGAGATCATATCAAGTTGGTCCACCCACACAGGTGTTTTCACTTATTGCCTGATCAGACCTCCTTCTGGGTAGTCATGTGTTGTTTGCGAATTATTTTTTCAGAAGAAAAAATCTTTTGGGGAAAGGAACTGAATCATTTCCTGAAATGATCTGTTCATTTCTCAGGTTCCTGTGAAAAAATTCACCTTCACGTTGAATGAATCACTGAACATGCAGCGTTCCCTTGCAGTGAAAGGAGTCTCAGGAGCCGCTAACTATCACTCACTGATTCATTCACTAAACGTACTACACAGGGCCCTGAGTGCTAGTTTGCAGCTCAAACTGCCGGAATCAGGCCCAGGAAGTTCAAGAGTAACACGAAACTGTGTTCTGTCTACTTTGGTGACCTACCCAAGAGGTCTAATCAGCAAGAATAATTGAAAACATCTTTATTAGTTTCGTGATGAAAGTTTCCACGTTTGTTGACCTAAAATTCAAAACAATTGATCATCATCTTGCTAAACTGGTGTAACAGAGTGAAATATTGATCCCTGATAACATCCTAATGTGTGTGTTTCTGTATATCTGTTGTCGACAGTGTACAGTGATGCCATGTCACATGGGTGTGCGCTGCATCAACACCTCCCCGGGTTTCCGCTGTGGTTCCTGTCCTGCTGGATACACTGGCCCCCAGGTCCAGGGTGTTGGCCTTGCCTACGCCACTGCCAACAAACAGGTCAGCAATTGTGAATACACACATACAAAGACTCACACACTGTTGAGCTCCTCTACACTACTTGTTCCACCAACATTATTACAACAAAAGAAGAAAACAAAGCAACAAAGGCTAGTAAATTACTGCGCATGGAGATTCTTTCTTGACCATGGGAGCACATATCGTAAAATCTAAATAATAAAATACTTTTTTCTGGAGCCTTCGACCTCATCTGGAGCCTTCTTTAGTTAGTTAAAAACACACAGGAGGAGAAGTTATTCCTTCTCGTCCCTTTCACCAGCCTCTTTCTACATCCATCAGCAACACCTCCTCACTCTCCCCTGCACTTGGAGTATGTCAAACAAAGTGCACTGGACTGTCTCAGCACCACCTCCATCCTCAATACAAGACTGACTTCAGTTTTTTGCACTTCATTTTGGTTCTTGTTCTTTCTGTCCTATCAAGGTGTGCAAGGATATCAATGAGTGTGAAGGTCCCAACAATGGAGGCTGTGTGGAAAACTCAGTCTGTATGAACACACCTGTGAGTATAAGCACTAGGAATTTGTAATAAATCACCGACTGTTATGTTTGAGGGAAATCTGCTGTTAACACAGTGCTCTATAGTCCATTTGTAAGAAAAAAGAAAAGAAATATAGCTCATAAGCTCATAAGGAAAAAACTTTTTTCATTATCACTTTTGGACACATTGCCCCTTAAGGACCCTTTACACTGTGAAATGACAGCGACCTTTCAGGTTAATTGCATGGCAAACTGTGCAATAAAAGTGTTGGTTGCAATCTATATCAGACTGTGTGTTATCAATTTTGAGGCATATCAGATTGTGTGATGAATTTCTGAAGAACTGTTGCACTGCAGTGTAAACAGAAAACTATTGCAAACTATTACTAACTATTACAAACCTAATAATAATAATAATAATAATAATAATAATAATAATAATAATGATAATAATGGCTTTAGTCACAGCCCTGCAGAGTCTATGATCCACAAGATTCCCATGACGCTTTACCTGTGTCTGTACATCTGAAGCTGATTGGACAGTGACAATCCTAACACAAAGCAGAGTCCAGTCAGAGAGCAGGTGGTTTTTGCCTGAAAGGTGTAGGTGGGAACTTTGAGCGCTGAAGCTGATTGTGTCAGTACATCTGTGTATCTTTAGGGCTCGTTCAGATGCGGTCCCTGTAAGCCGGGCTACGTTGGTGATCAGCGACGTGGCTGTAAGCCTGAAAGAGCCTGTGGCAATGGCCAACCCAACCCCTGCCACGCTAGCGCCGAGTGCATTGTTCATCGAGAGGGAACAATCGAGTGTCAGGTGAACAAGTCAAACCTTTAGACTTCTTTTCCTCAGGTCACATTTCTCAGAGCAAAAGTTGGCAGTTTATCACATTCACTTTATTGTAAAATGTTCTAGATGACAGTCAGGTAGAGCTTTAAATATACAGTAGTAGTAGCTGAGGTTGCACTAAGCTGTAAAAAAAAATATCATGAAGTTGTTTAAACATTTTTGACCCTACTCTTTGAAATATATAACTAGATGTTGTGAAACTTCAGGCCTGTTTGAGAACTTAAGCTCCTCTGTTACCGTATGCAATGCACAACAGGGCCCAATGAAAACTGTCTGTACAGTTCATAAAACATTTCCAATCCTCGCAGTGTGGCGTTGGATGGGCTGGCAACGGCTACCTTTGTGGTCCTGACATTGACATTGATGGTTTCCCTGATGAGAAACTGGACTGTCCTGAGAGGAACTGTAAAAAGGTGAGCCTTCTTTATGTCCATGATACAAAAAGAGAGTCATAAGTGTAAATGATCACAATTTAGTCATCTGCAAAGAATAACATATGCACAGGTCTTATGTAGATGTGTTAATATTTAAACTAAAACGTTTTAGCAGATCTTGAATTGAAACTGATCCATAGCACTCTTTATCCAACATCATGCCAATGCAGTTAATGGGTTTCTGTTTTTGCTTGCCATGTCCCTTTCTCAACGTTATTGTACTTGACTTTACTTGACCACTTTAATTAACAATGAGCAAATTTCTTTTCAGGATAATTGTCTCACTGTTCCCAACTCTGGTCAAGAAGATGCAGACAATGATGGAATTGGAGATGCCTGTGATGAGGATGCAGATGGAGATGGGATTCCCAACATGCAGGTTCATGCATAAAAGACAGTGATGGAAAATGAAAATGACTTAGAAGAGACACAAATGAAAGAATAGCTTGTGTGCGTATTGTGTATGTTTTTCATGTCACTTACAGAAACTAAAACAGCCTCTTTACAGGATAACTGTGTGCTGGTTCCCAATGTGGATCAGAGGAACATTGATGAGGACGACTTTGGCGATGCCTGCGACAACTGCCGTGCTGTGAAAAACAACGACCAAAAAGACACAGACGTGGACAAATTTGGTGATGAGTGTGATGAAGATATCGATGGGGATGGTTAGTAAGCCTTATAAGCTTTGACAGTTTGCAAACAATGACATTAAGGAGGACTGTAATTTGGGGTGTAATTGTATAGTTGATGAAAACATGCAGCTATACGACTATGCTCTAATAAGATCAGGGCTGGACTTTTAACATTCACTAATGACCACTTTAATCTAAGGAATCCCCAATCACCTGGATAACTGCAAAAGGGTTCCCAACGCCGACCAGAAAGATCGAGATGGAGACAACGTGGGGGATGCCTGCGACAGCTGTCCTTATGTTCCCAACCCAGACCAGGTCAGAAGTCTCCTTTTCACACTTTCCTGGCTACATACTCCCCCCATGCTATTTACATCCTAAAACTCAACATGTGCTTTAAGTTCATAAGAGTCATTTTAACACACGTGACTGGTCTAGTCTGGGGAGCCAGCATATGTACAGGTTTAACTCTTCAGACAGAAGACAAAACTTTTAAGGTGTCAACAGATATTATTTTGATCATACCTGTGTTCACGGCTTTGCTGTTTCCTGCTCTGTAACATGTTAGGTTTCATCTTAACAATAACTCATATTCACTTACTCAGATGGATGTGGATAATGACTTGATCGGAGACCCCTGTGACACCAACAAAGACAGGTATTGTGTGACCTTGTCAGTCAAATCCTAAATATTTATCTGTCTAATTGTTGTACTGGAAATCAAGGACTGCACATGCCAACACAAATCCAACTTTCCTCTGTCCAGTGACGGTGATGGTCACCAGGACTCTCGGGACAACTGCCCAGCTGTCATCAACAGCTCTCAGCTTGACACTGACAAAGACGGTAAGGGGGACGAGTGTGATGATGATGATGACAATGATGGCATCCCAGACCTGTTGCCCCCTGGTCCTGATAACTGCCGCCTGATCCCTAACCCTCTGCAGGAGGACTCTGACGGTGGGTAACACTCCTGACATATTAAAGCAGTAACTCCTCTGTCTTACATCAAGTAAATAACAAATAAGGAAAAGGTTTCCTTCTCAAGACAGTCTACAACTTTTAAATTTATCTTCTCAGGCGATGGTGTGGGTAATGTTTGTGAGAAGGATTTCGACAATGACACTATCGTCGACACCATTGACGTTTGTCCAGAAAATGCTGAAGTCACCCTTACTGACTTCAGGGAGTACCAGACTGTCGTCTTAGATCCAGAGGGAGATGCACAAATCGACCCCAACTGGGTGGTGCTGAACCAGGTTAAGTGACTGATTTCCCGTTTTTGTATTTTTTGTGTCCTCAAATACTTAATACAGTTAAATTTCTCTTAAATCCACATTTTTGTTTGTGCAGGGAAGAGAGATTGTCCAGACGATGAACAGCGATCCTGGGTTGGCTGTTGGTAAGAACATTACATTTCCTATTTAAAGGAATAGTTTGACATTTTGGGAAATTAGCTCATTAGATTTCTTTCTGAGGATTAGATAAGAAGACTGACACTAAGCTTGCATGTGTAATATTAATATGAAGCTACTGCCAGCAGCTGGTTAGCATAGCTTAGCATAAAGACTGTAAACAGCAAGCAAACATATTAAGTAGTAATTTTTAGACAAAGCCAGGCTAGCTGTTTCCTCCTGTTTCCAGTCTTTATCCTAAGGTAAGCTAATTGGCTGCTGGCTATTGCTTCATATTTAGCATACAGATATGAGAATGGTATCAATCTTCTCATCTAAATCTCGGCAAGAAATGCCAAACTACTTAAGTGTTTTAGTGTTTTTTAGTACCCTACTGCATCTCTTCTCAAACGTTTTGAAGGTTCACAATTACACGAAGTTACTCTACATTTATAGTAATTATTAGCAAATTACACTTGGTTTTTGTTAAATCACAAATGCAGGGGGAAAAAGTGGATAATTTTTCTAGCTTTCTCCACCTTTTGAAAGCAGTGAACATGTTTATTTGATGGGTTACACCTGTAATCACTCTGACTTAAGTTGCAAGGACATTTTCTAACCCTTTTCCACTCACTCCAGCCCAAACATCAGACCAACACCACAAAATTAAACAGAGACCATATTTTCTCCCACAGGTTACACTGCTTTCAGCGGCGTGGATTTTGAAGGGACGTTTCATGTAAATACAGTAACGGACGACGATTATGCAGGCTTTATCTTCGGCTACCAGGACAGCTCCAGTTTCTACGTGGTGATGTGGAAGCAGGTGGAGCAGATCTACTGGCAGGCAAACCCTTTCAGGGCTGTGGCAGAACCTGGCATCCAGCTGAAGGTAGTCTGCTGCTCCACCAATAATAAAAAAAAACATTTTAGATATTTTACTGTGGATGGGGAGGTACTGGCTCGCTCACTCAGGGACACCTTTAACTGAAAACATGGCTGTGGATACACATCAGTTGCTGCAGGAATTAAAGCAGAGAAGTTTAGTTATATGAAATTTATGGTTGATAAATAATGATTTATAGATCAAATATGAGCCATTCATAACAACAACCTTTGGTCTGCCAGGCTGTGGAAAATCCTCCCCAGGCACTCTTCTTGCCTTTTTAGCAAACTCTTCAATTTATTAGACAGACTTCTCCAAAGGACAGTTTGACCACTCTACTTCTAGAAAAGTGCTGCAAAATTTAGTCATCTGCAATAATAAATGTTTTCCTTGACCAACGATATTTGATTATCAAAAAAGCAATCAAAGGGTAAACACATGGGTCAATCTGGGACTGAGACTCGTTTGTGGTTTTCAAAAGGCCGTAAAGTCAGACACAGGACCAGGTGAGAACCTGAGGAACGCCCTGTGGCACACCGGTGACACCAGTGACCAGGTGAAACTCCTGTGGAAAGATGCTCGCAATGTGGGCTGGAAGGACAAGACTTCGTACCGCTGGTTCCTTCAACACCGACCTGCTGATGGCTACATCAGGTACTGACGCAGTCAAAGGATTACTCAGGACATTTGGGGAAATATGCTTATTTACAGGAAGTTAGAAGCGTTAGCTGTGTGAAGATTTTACCTGATCTTTTTTGGTGTCTAGAGTTCGTTTCTATGAGGGTCCTCAGATGGTGGCGGACACAGGTGTTATTATAGACGCCACAATGAGAGGAGGCCGACTAGGAGTCTTCTGCTTCTCCCAGGAGAACATCATCTGGGCCAACCTGCGTTATCGCTGCAATGGTGAGTGAAGTGTCACAGAGTTTAGAGAGAAACTGCTCATCCCTACTTTCAGACTTTCTGTGCTACAGTTACATAGCTACATGTACATTGAGCATTAATTAATAACATTCAGTTATTATAAAACTACATAGTTGAAAATATCCTAATATGGAATAAAAGAACACATCTGCACATTTTACATAAAAAAAGAGTATTCTCATCAATTTGGGTGCGTAAACTTATTTTATGCTTGCTGGAAAAATCCAAAAAAACATGTAAAATACTGGTTATGCAGCAATAAATTAAGTAACTTTTCCGCTCCTTGTCGAGCATTTTTGTTTTAGCTGCTCAAACTGTATGCTAAACTAATTCCACTTGGTGTTGTGTTTTGTTACAGATACTCTCCCCGAGGACTTTGACACCTACAGAGCCCAGCAGGTCCAACTGGCGGCCTGATCACAGACAAGCCCAGGGAATTCTGGGAACACTTTCCAACGCACAACTGCGTCTCAGAAAGAAAAAAAATCTTTCAGATAAAAAGTTAAATGGAAAAGTCCAAGATACGGCTCTGAAATATCTTAAGTTTTAAGATGAAAACAGACCAACTGTGCTCCAAACTCCAGACAGAGAAGAGGAAACTTCACAGCTGTAAAAACTCTTCGGAGGCAATAAAAAAATTAACTGTACAACAGATATCGAACAGTCTTCTAAAGAAATTTCTGTCTGAAATAATGTTGCAACAAGATCCCACCAACTATATTTTTATAACTTTCAGTTTATACTTTCTGAAGGAAGAACTATTGCAAAAATTAAACTGTCACTAATGAATAAATGTGGATTTTGGTAAATTACCTGCCTTATCTGGATGAATTTGAACTCTTCTGACTGTGACAATTTATTATGGCTGGTGATACTGATTATGTTCTTTCCGATCAATAATTATAGAATGTTGGCACAAAAGCAATTTAAAAAAAATTAATTGCAAACATATCAGATGCATCAAGTCTGGGGAACAATAATCATTGGTGATAATGTAAGTTATCTTGAAAATATGACTGGGAATAATATATTTTGTTCATGTAAAGCATCTTTGAGTATCTAGAAAATTGCTCCATTAATGAAAGTTTTTATATATCATTAAATACAAATGAATCCCTATCATATACAAACAAGGTCAAACATCTAATTTTAAGTAACACACATGACTTTTTTCAAACTCAACAGCTTTTAGTGGAAATTAACATTCTTAACATTTCACAAGCATGCACATATCCAAAATAATCTTTTAAATTTTGCATTTGGAAATACAAATTACAAAATAGAAACGATAGCAAAGACAATATACAACAGGATCGAAACATCATGCATGCCCACAGCAACACGCTGTGATGTTGTAAAATGACAGCGGACAGTTCTTTTTTTTTTTTTTTTTAAACCAGCATTATTCTGCAAATCAAGACTATGTGCAGAGGAAAATCTGTCTTCCACATTCAATTTAATTGACATTTTTCTTTCATCTTATAAACAAATGGTCACATAAGGAGAATCACATGTCAACAAATAAATAGCTACAGATCTTTTACTACGACTTACAGGACAACAGTGATATAATGCTATCTCACTATAAGCTTTAAGAGGAACTTAAACTGTGTTTTTTCCAGAGCCTTTAACATGTTTCTATGAGTTGTTTAGAAAACCCCATGTTATTAAAGGGACATTTTATTCAGACCTAAAACACCCTGGGGACAACCAGCAAACTCTTTGTTCTGGGGCTGAGGATACGCCTTTAAACACAGGAAGCCTGGTTCAGCTTCACTCACCTGCTTTTTCAGTTTGGGACCAGATTCAGCTTCATTGCTTTGTAACACAACATAAACGTGGGCTATGCTAAGAAGTAATGCAAGCAAGTGGGGTCTTAAACTAAAACAAGCAGATGAGCCAAAACTAAGTTTGTTTTCTATGTTCCAGTGTTTAGCTTCAGACTCACCCAATTTAGTAAAATTAACACAAAGTCTCAAAATGCAAATTCATGCTCTACATGAGAGAAGTAACAAGACAGGGCCAAGCAAAGATGTTTAGCTTCAGCTCTGATGAACAAATGCCACATTTCTTTTACCTTCTGATTTGCCTTTATTCTTTTCCTAACTTTATTCTAAGTTGTATTAGCTGCCTAAATTTAATTCTAACCTTTTACTAGTGTTACAATTGCAGTTCACTTCATGTGACAAGTGAAAATGGCACCTACAGTTACACATGTCATCACTTTATTTCTAACTTTGAGACCTAAACTCATCTAGCAGTTCTTCTGCGGCACACCATGCTCAATTGACCAAACGTTTTCTGGCAGCTGGAAACATCTGCATGATGCCCTGGATGAAGGACTATGCCACATGTTTTCATTTTGATGGAGTCACATTCTTCATGTCCAAAACATGTAACCTGCATTTTAGAGTTCTGCTAATTTCAAGAAGTGAGGGGTGCGTTTGCTGCACCGTACAGCGCAGTACAGTGTTAGAGGCAGGATGTGTTGTCAAAGTCAAGACGCAAACTGCCTCACTCGAGTGTTTCTGAGGCTGCCGCTAACTACTGTACTAAGGCCAATCTATTGCCACTGTGTGACTCGTAACTCGCTCAGACTCAATGTGGTTTTCATGAAATACATTCGGAGTGCCATTCCTTCCCAACATGAGAGCGCAAGCTGCACTGGAGTAAGCCCTTTCTAGATTTGCATCTCCTAAAACAGATTAAAACAAAACAAAAACAAGACAAGACAAGCTAAAAAATATCGTTTACAAAGGAAAATAGATATTTCATCTTTTCTTTGACATGAAAATATCTCCCGAGTATACATCTGGTGTGAAACAGTCAGCATCCACATTGGGCAGAACAGTCCCTGCTCAAAAGCTACGAAGTCACAAATAAAGTCCCAAGCAACTATTGGACTAAACATTGCACAAAAACAGAAAAACAAAAAACAATAAAAAAAACCCCGAAATACACTTTACCCAGTCCAGAACCTGACATGATAGGCAACAACAACATAAAACAATCATATCTGATAGTCTTAAAACACACTCCACTTCAGCATAGCTACATCAAAGTCCTGTACATAACACGGGATAAGAATCTGCTCGATGTGTCTATCATGTCATGCAGTTGACTGTGTAACGCAGAAGATTCAGAAGATTCAAGTCCACATATGCAAACAATCAGTACCCGTGCCAATCTGCAATCTTTGCAAGGTAGAACCTGTTTCTTCCATTTTCTCAAGAAAGCCAAAAGGTTGTGCTGACGCAGAGGAGGGGCTGGATCGACAGCGGGCTCTTTTCGTCCCAGAATCAGCCGTTTACACTTGACTCGTACGCGGTGAGATGCTACAGTAGGAAGAGGAGAGGAGTGGAACAAGCAACAGTCTGATTCATCACGGGGGGGCGGCGGGGAGAGAAGAGTGAGGAGCAGAGATAAGAAGCAGCCAGGGGCCAAGAGCTCCAAACATCAGGTCATTTGGCGACAGGCTAAAACTAGGACACTGCCACAGAAAATACATTCTTTTATCATTCGTGAAGTAGTATTATACAGAGATGGAGGTAACAGAGTCACTTAACAGGAGTTAACTGTCGCACAGGAGAAACCCATACATGCATCCCTTTAGACTTTGTGATAGTTTTATGTTACACAAATCAAACCTGCGGAGCTATAGAATGCTGTCATTTAGAGGTTCGGACTGTTAGTTTCGTCATGCATTGTGTTTCAGCTATAGCGTATGTACAAGGTCAGAGTGAATGGCTATTGTTCGGCAGGATGAGAGAAAAGAAACGGCTCAAATCACTGACAATGTAACAGTGACTTTAGGCTCAAAGACAATATATATATCTTTTTTTTTTTAGGAATAAAACCCATTGGAAACATGTAGAGAATGAGTTCTATACATTTGTTTCAGTGACTGTAAGGAGAAATCAGCTTCTGGTAAAGCGTTGTGCATTTCTGGGCCTTTTTTTGGGGGGTTTTTATTTTTCTTCCTCCTATGAGCACCTGGGCCCATGACAAATTTCCGGGTATTTTCAGCAACTACGGTAAAGTGTTTCACTGATCTAAAACATTAAGAGTATGTCAAGTTTGGCATTAGTTCCTTTAGGATTAGAGAGAAAGGATTTCTTTCTGAAGCAGCAATTTTGCACCGATGTTCAACAGTCACACAGGAAGAAATTCATTGTAGACGAGGCAGAGATGCATTAAGGTGGAAGGGAAATGGAAAAAAAGGCAGGGTGAGTGATTTACATTAAAAAAAACCCAAACAAATGGAAAAAAAACCCACAAAAAAGAATGGACGATTTCAGAGTAAAGCTGGATTTATGATTCTCTGGCACGGAAATGAATTTGTAGTTCAGCGTACGATTTCAGTCGTTGATTGTCAAAGCACCTCTGCAACGCTCCATGTTCTGTCCTCACTGTAGACTACAACTAATCAAGTCTGCATTGTTTCTTTCATTTTCTAATTTGGAGCTACAAAGGAGATGCAGCTTAATCTAAAAAAATAACTGATAACTGAGCTGTGCATTTATCGTCTAGTGAAAGTGGTAATTTCCGCTTTCTCCCTCATTTTGTGACGGTCCACAGAGCCCTTGAAATCCTCATATTTATCGTGCCTGCCCAAGTTAGTATCTTGTGTGCACAAGTAATAGTTTAGATAAAAGAAAAAGATTACAAAAAAACACCTTTCAGCCTCCATATTACTGCGCAGTAAGAGAAATTTACCACTGGTGATTTTGAAGAGGCGATTACTGAAACAGTCTTTAAAATGTCTCCATGCGCTCCTCTCTATCAACAGTTTCTACCGGTATCAGCAACATGTCACCGAGAAGCCAAGCTGATGGATCACATTTCTAGCTGTAGCTCCAATGTGTAGTCACATTCTTGAGGAGATACAAAACCTCTGTCTCCATTGCCACACCATCTCAGAAGCATTAATCCAGCTTAACACCTGGAATGTGCTACACAATAAAACATCAGGAAGTGGATTTTTTTTTTTTTTCTCCTTTAAGGGTCATTTTTTTGTCTCATTTGCATAGGAATCACAGATCGGTTGAAGGCAAACAAAACCTTTGATGGAGGAGTACAGCAGACCATAAACACTTCAAGTGAAACAAATGGTACAATTGTAGAGGTGTGCAGCAAACTAAATGTGATTCCTTTTTGGGAAAGGGGGTTGGGAACTCTTCCCAACAGCGCTTTAGGTGAGTAAATGATTGGCACGTCTGTACACAAACATTACAATACACCAAACATGATCTCGCAGACTTAAACACAACTCTCTCAGGGAAACTCTGACAAAAGGCAGACGACTGAAATCTGAAGAGCTTTTTTAAGACAATTTGTATGACACATTTTGGCAAAAGTGATTGTGTCATGGCTGTAGTTAGAGATGATTTCCGTACAAACATTTTCAGGCGGAACTTGTGTGAACACTTTTCGGTTGATAAGGTAACGTAAACAATTTTAAACTCTACTACATCCCTGACTGTTTTTGCGTGGCCATTTCAGTTGGTCACAACAATGAATTGGGGGGGGGGGGGCGGGGTCTATCTCCGTACTGCATAAAATACTTTAATATCTAAATACAACATCTATCTTTATGTAGCCTTTGTGTACTTCATTCAGTTTACGAGCTGTGATAAAACTATCCTTATATTTATAAGCTCTAAAATTGCAAGATTGTGTCTTATGGATAGAACCATTTGAAGGCTATGATCCTGTTAAATATCCTACAACTGACCATTAAAATCACTATACGCTCTTGTATAGTGATGCTTTTGTTATTGATGACCGTGTGGCAAAAGGTCAGCAGCGCTTTTGTTTGAGCTTCCCTGTCAAGGAGCAAAAAGCCTCCCCATAATTGCACTTCGTCTCAAATACTCTAAACCCATCCTTTGATACTTTTTTTAGTTTAGGTTTTTTTTTTTTTTTGCCCCACTTTAAAAAACATCAACAATTTGGCTATAAACTGTACCGCTACAAAATACAGTACATTGATTTGTGAAACCTTACACAACATAACCACAAGTATCACTGATCAAAAGTTAAGTTCCTCTCAAATATGAAAATGTTACAATAAGTTACGAAAATACGTTGTCACATTAGACACTTAAGTAGAACAGTAGAATACTCATGTAAGGCAAAATCAGGTGATTTCACAGTGACGACTTAAAAAGATTTTAAGATTTTAGTGTTCTCTGGTTTAAAAACAGACAGCTTCAGTCTGGATGGATATTGGCTTTTTCACTGGCAGAAAATGAATTTGGACGCATTTCTCTTGCTTTCTAGTTAAATAGAAATACCTGATGATTCTCTCAGAAAAAAAAAAAAAATAAATTCAAGTGGCATAAAACCAACCCATTTCTGGAAACTGTGACATTTTGATTTGACCACTGGGCTGCAGCATGGCGACATCTACCATGTCCCACCATCAGAGAATGGCACATCGAACACCAAAGAGCAACTATGGGGAGGTTTTGCACTCCTTCGTTAACAAGGTAGCTTAACAAACACATATATAAATATGCTAATAATTAATAAATTGACACAAATTACATCAGTGCAATTTTACACTATGCCTACAGAGAGCATTTTGGCATCAAATTTAAATTATGAAATGGAATATAAAATCTTTAACCAAATAAATAAATAGAACATATAAATACATAAAGCATCAAAGCATACAGTACATGATGAAAATAACATTTGGTTGTCAAAAATAAAGCTCTGAGTGTGAAACGGAAAGCCGTTAACGGCATGATGGGAAAACCGATTCATTTGATTGCCGGGTACAAGCAAACCGACTGTAGTTTGTTTTTTTTCTTTTTTGTTTGTTTTTGAACACAGCCGTTATGATGGGAACGGTTTAGCCCAATGTCCTAGCAGCTTCCTGCTACGAACAAATATAAACAAAAATATTAAAGTGGATATGAAGAGAAAAAAAAAAAACAGTCTAATGTGGCATGTAATGGTACACTGTAAACACAGCAGGCTAGCAAAAGCGCTGAGCGACCAATCTCATTCAAAACGACAGCGAGGCCATTCCCTGGCAAGCCACTGGATGTCTTTTTCCCTGTTGTCTTTTGGCGGCTCATCGTTTCAAAGGGCTTTTGAGTCGAGGGCGAGGTCGGACAGCTGGATAGCCATGCAACGAGGGAGAGGGTTCATCCTGCCCTGTGTTTCTCTCCATTCACAAGTTAGTGTGTGTGTGTTTTTTTTTTCTCTCTTCTTGTTCTTGGCCACAGTCAGCCTCTAACGTTACAGCCTGTCCATCCTGAAAGTGTCCTCGGTGGCAGGGTCGGTGAGCACCATGTCGGGGTCATTGAGCATGTGCAGTCCATCCAGGGTGAGCGGGTCGATCTTCAGCTCATCCAGAGGAAACTGAGAGTCTGCGTCGAAGCTGACATCACCAACACCGGCCAGAGAGTTGGTCAGCTCTTTGGAGAGGCTTGGAGGAGACTCACCTGTGACTGAGATATGAGACACAGGTTGAGATTAAATTTAAAAAGCGATATCTGCATTCCTTACCTCGCAACAGGAACAAGAAACTGGTTCCCAGTATTGGATTCCTGGCTATGTTTATCGTATTTGACAGTTCTGACAATAATGTACTTAAATATTTTCATTACTTTAATCAAGCTGCTCTTTGACAGTTTTAGATGCCACCATGTGACACACTTCGAAAGACACAGTTACAAGTCTGCACATTTGTGCTGCTGCAGGATTAAATATTTAAGGAACACTGCAGTTTCTCCCAACCCAGCTTTTCTTTTTTGTAACTTTAGCCCACAGCTCTGTTGTTTATGATGACACTCCACAGTGTTTACCACACGCTGATTTATTTGTGGTGGCAAGCCACAATATCAGCATCGGCCACTACATATTGGTTTTTTATTTTTAGAGAATAGAAAGGCTACCGCCAGAAATAGAATCTTAATTCTGTGGGAAGAACTTTGTACTTTCAAAGTATTTGCTGAGATCTCTGAACACAGCAACAACACTAAAAATAGTCAAACTCAGCACAAGTGGAATAAGGTAAAAGTGCTTATAATGGACTGGGCTGGTGAGGCTACCTGTTAGGATGATGTTGGGGATGTTGCCGTGGCTACTGTAGCCGAGCTGCTGAGAGTCCTGTAGGCTGCTCCCGGTGAGGCCCATCATGGCCGCCTGTGTGTAGTTGAGGGTGGAACACTGGTTGTATAGGCTGGTGGAGCTGATGGGGTTCTCAATCATGTTGAATTGCTCCAGCTAGAAAAACCAAAGAATTGTAGCGTGGCGTGAAGTCAGGGACTATCTAAAGAAAACATTTCTGTCACTGCTGCTTATTGTTCTGTGCGTTCTGCGTCACCTGGTGAGAGAGGGCATTGGTCTGCCTCGATGCCAACTGCTGATCATAGAAGGAGTCGCCAAATATGCTGCCCACCACAGGGATGTGCTGGAGGAAGAGAAGCAAGCCATAAAGTTCAAATGGACTGGCAAGAAAGAGTCTACACATAAGACACGCACAAAAAAACAGCAAAATTAGCCAGAGGGCAGGTTGGTGGGGCCCACAAGCAGATAGTTCAGCGATGGAAGAACAGAAAACACAAGCAAAGCACAAAGTAACACAACTGTCAGACTGAGCGGGGCCCAAAGCAAATGGTTTTCATGACTAGAACTGTCGTGGTCAAGAAACAAAGAGAGGAGGTGAATGAAACACTAAGAAAAAAAAAAAAAGATCTTTAATGATTTGTTTAGTATTCAAACTTAACACACACCCAATTATGTTAATATGACAAAACAAAACAACTACTAAGACATGGAATGGGAGTATGTGGTGTGGTGCAGTGATAAGTTGGCCGCGGCAGCCCTGTTCATGACGACACAAACACAAATCAACTTGTTAAAGGGAAGTTCTGGTATCTGTCAACCAAAAGGCTTGTCTCATATTTTAGTTTTAGGGCAATAAGCACAATGATCCAACAGCAAAAAGACAAGTGTTGTTGATTTCTGCTGGGATTTAGTTTTTTGTGGGAAGTGTAGGGGCTCTTTGACCCACTCAGGGGCCCATGTGTCCCACATCTCTAAAATGAAAGAGGTGAGTAAAGTATGAGAAGACGGCCAGGTAGATAAATACCAGATTTTCCCTTTTAAATTTTCTTGCAAAAGCACCACTGAACACAGAGTCAACACTGTGTGACTGGCTTTCTTTTAGTGGTGGAGTCCCAGTTTAATCATTTCCAGCATAAGCCTTTTGGATACTGATGCGATCAAGGCAACCTGAAGACATTAATCAGTTCTCCCTTTTTGAGTTCATCCTCTCATATTTCCAAGTCCGCTATTTCTCACATAAACTACAACTGCTATTTTCATTTGTTCTGACATCTTTCAGTTTTTGACAAGGTAACTGCTTTTCTTGATGTGGCCTTTAGCCATGAAGCAGCCTTGCACCTTGAAAAACACTAAACACATAGAGTGTATTATTAAAACACATGCAGAAGTCTTTTTCCTCTCTGCCAAATGTTTTATTGAAGATGGAATAAAGCTCTAATGACTTTTCCCCAAAGGAGGCAGTGCAACACATGTTGTGTTTGTGTTTATGTAAATAACAGACGTAAAAGTGAGACACAGAGTAGTGCTCCAGTGACCCAAAATACACAGGAGAATTACTCTGACATAAGGCTTGGTTTGGTTTGTGGGCAAGAACACACAACCAATTTGTTTAGTCAACCACATGTTCATAACATCTGGTATTCTTTTTGAATGGAGAGAGTGCTGCATTATGGGTCATTCGTAGCCACAATGTTGCTAGGCTAATAAGTGAGCCCTAAATGTGTTTAAGAACTCTAAACTTTTTTACTGTCAGAGAAAATGATTTTGATCACTGAGATACACAAACGTGTTTTATGTATTACTCTAGTTCATATTTCACTCATACATTTATTTATTTAGAAATCTTTAATCACTTCTTAATTACCACAGGTCTGTTCCCAATAATCTCAGACCACTTGTCTTCACACTGCAGCTCACCACAAGAAGGCAAGGTTTCAGCTGTGCTACTTAAACTGAAACCTTTGAATTTTGTTACATTAACGTATTCTATGTAACAAATGGTTAGGGCCTCCATAAACAAACTATCGCCATGTTGTCATGCACACAGTGAACAGTGACAGCGGTGATGAAGAAATGAGTTATGCAGCTGCTGAAACCATGAGTGGTTAACTATTGATACAGAGAATGAAAAGCAGCCTAACTCATCTACAATTAGCTTTCACCCAGGCGCAAAGCCCTTCCCCAAACAGCAGCTAGCTCGGTGGGTGGGCCCTTACTTGAGGCGAGCCGCCGGGGGAGAAGCCTTGATTGGAGACTGGGGAGGTTGGAGACTGAGTGGCTGGTGAGCCAGTCTGATTGCGATACTGTTGGAGGGAAGAGGGTTAGCTAGCACTAAGCTTCATGCCTGTCATACACAAATCTCAAACGATGGGCTGTGAGAGGGCATCAGCCAAGGATCTGCTCAGTATGTGTAGTGTGTGTACGAGTACGTGGGAAATTAGTTACCAATCGTCACCAGATAGCCTGTGGGACAACTCTGTGTGAAAATGTGACTGCAGAATAGTAACATCTGTTAATCCAGATGTAGTTAAATGTTATAGGTAAAGGGATTTGTCAGTTTTAAATGACCTGTAAGCATCGTCCAGAACACGTCGAATAAAAATATCTGATAGAGAAAAGATGTGTTTCTTCAAATAAGGTGAACTATTCTATAAAAAAAAAAAAAAAAGACAAATTAATGTCAAAGCCCAGTTGCATTAAAAAGGATGTGAAGATATTTACTGGGCAGAACCTTAGAGTGACAAAATGAATAGAAGCTTAAGAATAGGCAAAATGGTCCCAGTCATTTCATCAGGCTGTTTGTTATCTCTGCTTCCACGTTCTGACTAGACTTCCCTGCTCCTTACCGAGCTGACACTGATGCTGGCGGTGGTCTGGCTCTGGCTGTCTGGGGAGGGGCTGCTGGCAGTGGCGGTAGGTGTACCAGTGGAGGCCGGAGTTGGCAAGGCGATGAGCTGGATGCCCTGCGGCAGGGCCTGCTGCTGCTTCTGCAGGTCGCTGAGCAGCTGAGCCTGGGCCTGAGCCGTCAGCTGGTTGAACAGGGGGTACTGGGCGAGCTGCTGCTCCAGGGTCAATGACTCCGTCGGAGCGGCCTGAGGAGAAACCAACACAGAGACTCTGTTTAGGCTAGTCCAATAACCTGTGTTTCATTTTAACTGGGGGGATTATTTGTGCGCAATTTCAGCTCTTTTCCTTTCTAGAGTCAAAGTGCTTTATCTCAGTTTTAAGCTTAAGATGGTCCCTTACCTGTGTGATGTTTACAGGTGAGGACAGGGTGGGCGAGAGCTGCTGCGGAGACTGTTGGAGATGGAGGTCAGAGGTGAGGGTGAGCGGCACCACAGGAGGCTGCCGGCGCTGTGCCGTTACAGTCATGGTAGGCTGAGAGGAGGTGGGGATCCCTGGGTAGGAAAGAAATACACAAGTAAACACAATTGATGTCATTGAACAATACCAAAATCAAAAATATGTCTTTTAAGATGAAAAAATGAACTATTTAAAGGCTGCTAGATTATTAGGGCTGCAACTTATGATTATGTTCCGTCTGATCTCTATGATTATATATAATATATTGATTATTTTCACAATTAATGAATTAGTCACTTGGTCTATAAAAAGTCAGAAAATGGAGAAAAACGCCCATCACTATTTAAAACAACCCAATGTGACAATGACTTTTTTTTGTCTGTCCAAAGATATTTGGTTTACTGTTAAGTATAACAAAGAAATGACTTAAATACTATATTTAAATATATTTGAGAAGCTGGACCAAGAGAATACTGGAATTTCACTCTTAAAATATGGCTCAATGATTAACTGACTATTAAAAATAGCTGCTTAATTAATCAAGTGACTAATTGTTTCAGCTATAGTCAAAATAAACAAAACCTGGATGAATGTGTGCTGTCAAAATTTCTGTGTGGGATGCACAACAGTCTGACAGTGGAAATGCATGTGACCAAGATATAAGTCACTGTGTTTTTGTACAACTCTTACACAGTTCTTTAGGTTTTTCTATGTTGAGTATTCAAATACAAGAGGATGTGACTAATTGATGCTGTTGAGCCAAACTGATCATCAGCTCAGAAAAGCCGAGCCATCGGAAATGATGGAAAGGGAGCCAGAAGCCTGCTGATCCAGACTCAGCGCTGCAACACTGCCAACGCTGCATGTGTTTTCACTGGAGGTTGAAGATATGAGCGTAGAGTAGCATCTTGTTACTTTCTGGCATTTTGAGAATATTGCTGACATAGTTTTGAGCTTTGTTTCACAAACTGCTGTATAACAAAATTACTTAAATGTAATCACATGTTACCGTACCGACTCTTGACTTTGATACCATCTACTTTCTACTTTGTGGCTGTTTCAAGCTAAAATATTTTGCTTACTATCCAGTTCCAAAGAAATTAAAACTAAAACAGAAAACTACATAATGTTCTTTGAGCTTTTTGTGAAGGCTTTGCCAACTTTAACTCCTCGACCTCAGCATTTAATGGACATGAATTAATGGCTGTTACCATGGCTCGCAGCGCTGATGCCCAGGTGGGTGAGGTTGGTGGTCAGGCTGCCTGTGCTGTTGGACGAGCTGAGGGAGGGGAAGGCCACGGTGTCCTCGGGGTCCAGTGGGGTCGACAGCGGAGGAGGGAACTGGATGTTGGTTAGATCAGGCAGCGAACCACCGGTGTTGTGTGCAGCTGGGAGCACAGACGGGTTCAATTCCTGGTCTGGTGATGGGAATATACTAAAAAAAAAAAAAAAAACAACACAAGTTCCATCAGCCATGAGAAAAGCTTTCTGATTTTTCTGTGACACTATACAAGCACCGGATTTTAACCAACAAACACAGATGCCAATACTTCATGCCGTAATTAAATATCTTGGGGCCAATAACATTTTAACAAAAATAAAAACAACTAAAGCCAGCCTGAACAGATGTTGATTAGTACCTGTCTGTGTATTATACTGTTCTTTATTTAATTTGCAAGTGACATTTCTGTCTGTTGGCATTCACGTCCCACTAGAGACCCAGCGATCAAGTAACTTTCCGCCACGTTTCCAGTGCATGATTCCTTTATGGTTGTGTGACTGTTAGGCTGCTGACAGGCTACTTAATAACACAATATGCTTGAGCCACTCACTTGATTCCCGGGACATCACACGTGTTGGGCTTTGATGCATCATCCTGAGAAGAAAACGTAACCATGAGCCCCAAATCTTGCATCATAACAAATGTACACCTTGGAGCCCTTCCCTCTCCCATCAGTACCTCCTTATCATTCCACAACTGTTTCTGTGCATCCTTGTCTGCGTTTGACTCTGAATTCTCCGTCCCAGGCACTGTTAGCAGCAGTACTAATTAGTAAAACAGCAAGACACAGTTGCTCGCTATGACAAAATACATAACAATTCAAATCAGTGCAATAAATGAGTCATCAATATCCCACCCAGTCATGCAGAACATTGTGCTATGTGCTAGATTCCCGAGTCTCTAAAAATAGCAAGGTGACCACCAGAAAGACTGAGCGGATGCCAGCCAATCTTGGCTTCATTATACCAGAGCCTCACACATAAAAAAGACATAATCCATGGATAATCAGTGAATTATTGATCCTCTTCTCTAGATCATCCCGAGTCAGCTTCATTCAGAGATGTTACTTCTCTACGGACAGATGAATACTTTATCCTACAGCCGCATGCTGAAGTAGTTCTTTGCCAAAGACCAGTATCCATTTACTTCATAAATATTTCACTAAGAGTCGAGATGCATTTCTTTGTGACATCAACCCTTCTGTCTCATTTAAGGTTTGCTACCTGCATTGGCACATCAATAAATAAAAGCGTCTTTGTCTTTGTAACTGGATCTCCCTTTACCTCGTTTAGGCTGCAGCTCCTGTGATCCCCCTGCAAAAACCTCCTGGGGCTTTGGATTCATGGCGCTCTGGTGTAAGGCAGAGTCCGAATTTGTCCTGTATGTGTTAGAAAGATCAGATGTCAGCAAAACCACTGCCAAATCCCCAGTGAGGGCACCGAGCCAATTCCCCAGCATCATGCCCATGAAGAATCCCACACAGTCACAAACACTTCTTTACCATCATTTGGAAAAACGTGTGGCCTTCTTTGTATTGGTTCGAAATTTTGTATTGACACAGATGCAGAGTCATGTAATTAGATTTTTGTAGCTGAGCTGTATCCAGTTTTGTGCCCTAGTTCATCATTTTGGCAAAAGGACAAGGGGAGGTAGCTTACCTTCTCCAGCTAGTGTCTGGTGGTGGGGAGAGGTAAACTGAGCTGTAAGGACAGCTGTCAATGTGAATTTCGTTAAGGCTCATAAAGTAGACTGGATGAAAAATGGATCTCAGCTAATCCATACTTTCATGCCCATTGGCTGATTCAACTTAATAGACCTAACTGTACACACACTGGGATTCAATTACTTTCAAAAGGGCTTCACCCAGTGTCTTGTTATCTAATGGTGGAACAGAATTCTAAGAACAATCCTTTCAACAGGAGTGTAAAAACACAATGTCTCGTATTGTATCATTCAATATCACCTCACTCTTCACCTCACACCACAACTGGTGTTTTTTGTCATGTTAAGACTACATATAATGCTGAGAAAACACTCCAAATGGATCAGGAAAATATCTATTGCTTCACTCCGGACAAATCATTTTATATGCGATTTGTCCTGTTTAACACACCCTGTGAATATGCAATACAATTACACTCCTTACTTACTTATGTTAGCTAAACTATGCTAATCAAGTCTCGTCCATCTGGCTACCATAAATAAAAAGCCAGAGCTGGGAGATGCTTCCACATAGTTTACATCTCGTCTCCAGTGTATCTGCCATTCCAACTATAAGATAATACAGCTGACACAAAATTTCATCCTATTTGTGTCTGTGGTGATTGTGGAATATCACTAAATGAAAGAAACACAAGGGGATTGGATTCATACATGAAACAACTCATATAATGTTATGGACCCTGGAAATTGCCAAGGGTCCTCCAAGTCACCCAAGTGTCTATTACCACAGGTAGGCTAAAACAGGACTAAGGTGTAAACCCCACTGTGATAAAGTAGCATCTGGATGCAGACTCAAACCAAAACATGCTCATCAGCACTCCCTTTAAAACAAAGGATATTTGGCGTCCATGTTTGTCCACTGACAGTGGCCGGCGGTGAGGAGATGTGATGCGATTGCGGTCACGGTAAACACGTTCCACCAGCCCGTGGTGCCTTGTTGTCCGACTCGTATCCAGCACTGAGTTCTAGAGTGAGCACACCAAGTGAATGAGGCCAGAAAAAACACTTACTTATGCAACAAAACGAAGTATACTATAATGTCTTAGGATTAATGGTGCAAATGTGTTCATTTCAAAATGAGTCAAGCCATGGGCCCCCCATACTGATGCTCGAGTTGGCAAATGTTTTTAAAGATGGAAAGCCATGACAAGCAATGATATACTAAATATTAAAATTTAGGAACCAAATCACACTGCAGGGTAGAAGTGGAATGCATTGTAGTACACTTCTTCCTTCCTTTCATTCCTGAACCAAGATTAAACCTAGTCGGACCTTGTAGCATTGACCAGCAGGTCATAACCTGGGCGAAGCCTGCAGACTTTCTTAAATTGCTTTATGAAGAATTCATTGTTTTGAGCCAATCTTTCACCAATACTGCAAGGTAACTGCACCCTCTGTATGTCCAATATTATCGCCAACAGCTAAGAAACGTACACTAGTTGAGAACAAACCTTTGATTTACCAGCCAAGAGAGGCTAAGGGCTCACCTGAAAAGGCAGGTCAATGTTGCCATTTCCAATCTGATTGACATTGGGCAGTGAGCCTCCATAGTACTGTCCACGATTCTGCCCTAGTTGCAAATACTGGGTCTTCTGTAACTGCAACTGTGCAAAGTAAAATTGCATGAAAGCATGAGTGAATGACTGATCTGATTCACAAAAAAAGTGATGCTAAAAATGAATGATGCCTGCCGGTCCACAGAGGTGAAATGAACGATCATCCATTAATTGACAGATGAAATATGATGAGACAGGCAGATGTGGCTGTTTCATAGCAAATAAAAATCACATCAGTTGATGTGAATGACACCTGACTGACAGCTGGTGTAATTACAATCAGACTATTACATCAGCCACACGTCTTAATACAAATTTCAGTCACAAAAGTCATGTATGTTATTACAAAAACACTGTGATGGAAGGTCTCCTATATTGATAATGAACTGCAGTGAGACTGACCGGAACAAATGCAATGGACTGATGTTTGGGTGACAACACAAAGAAATCTGGCAGGGACCACAAATCTGAGAAGTTTATTTAATTCCTCTCCATGCAGTAAATGACAGTACAGCTCAGGTTGACACTGACGCAGCATGTGGTAAGTGGGCATCATTTCCAGCAATAGGGCCGACAATTAGACCAAACATTTCCTGGCAATAAGATGTTCCTTCTTTTGTGGTAAATCGAGCTGAACCAATTACTTGATTAACGGAAAGACTGAAAATTGGCAACAGTTTTGAGGACTGAGTGATTGCGTCAGTTATCTAAGCAAAAAATAAAAAATAAAATAAAATAAAAACGTTCTCTTGATTCAGCTTCTAAAATAATAAGATTTGCTTCAACAGTTTATTTTATATGATTTTTAACCAAATGTTACTAGACTATAAAACATCAGGTTTTGTTGGAGAAGATCCTAATGGGCATTTTTCACAATTCTGATACTTTACAGAGTAAACTGGGGTTGCAACTAAATCATTTAAATTATCAACTGACTAATCAATTAATGGCTTCAGCTCTAAACTAAACAGCTGCTTGGGATCATTCTCAGCAGGTTAATCAATAATAAAGCTGGAACAATTAGTCGATCAGTCAAATGACAGAAAAAAAAAACTGGTGGGTATTTGGAGTGGAGTGTTGGTCAACAAGATATTTGAATACATCGTGTGGGATTTTTTTTTTTTTTTTTGACAATTTAAAACACAAAAACCCCATAATGGTTAGTTGCAGCCCTGGTGGGTCGCTCAACTGTTTACCATTGCTACGAGAAAGTTGTCAAAGTTACCCTGACTTAACGTTAATGTACCCTAACTAAACTGTTAGAGCTAGTATAACAGAAATGTGTGTTTTCCACAAGTCTAATGTTTGCTTATTGTTAACAAATAGCTAACAGGCTACCGAGCTCATGTAACGCGTAACGTTAAGCTAATAGTGGATGATGAAAGAGGGGGTTGGGGTTATAGCGTCTGATCCCTCTTAGACATACCGCTCCTATTTAAGTTTCTAGCAGCTGACTTTCCTAACATGTCATTATCCAAAGATTTACACGTCAGCCGATATGTTTGCTAATGACATGTCAGCTGCTGAAACCAGCCACAGATAAGAGCACAGGTGCACATAATTCGGACTGGATGAGCTGGTTAACGCTGCACACGTTGTACCCTGAAAAAGGCCAGGGTGTTATTTGCAGGCAGAGTGAATACATGATTTTGTGGTGTTGCACCGGTGCAGCTAAGGTTGAGGATGTCAATATTAACTTTACCTATTTTAGCATCCCAACGTCCAGATTTATATCCGCAGCGTTCGTTAGCTGCAAAAAAAAAAAAACAGCGATGCAACAAAATAAACAGCCGTGGGTGTGAAGGTCTTACCCGTGCAGCTCTGGTGATATTCAGGTCTTTCATCACTTCTTCAAACGCGGCAGTCTCCTCCGCCTGTTTCTGATTATGCAAAGCGATTTTTTCGCTAAATTTGCGAGGATTGTTAGAGGACGCCATCTTTTCCTCTTCTTCTCAATGGAATTACGCACCGCGCCGTGGGCTCGTGGTGTCGTCATCACGCACGGCCAGCTCGTCTCTTATGTTGCCTTTTGCTTCTGCAGCTGTTGCCAGTAACCCAGGGACTGAAGCTGGGCGAGTCTCCAGTGAAATAGGATCAACATGGCTGGGTTCACCTCCTGACGAGACCCGGAGCAAATATTTATTCTTGGTCCCCACTATACATGGCAGTTTTATTATTTCCTGAGGCATCCAGAAACAAGCTAGTACTCTGGAGCAGAAACTGATTAATCCATTGATTAATCAATTATTTCGTTGACATAAAATCAAATGACAACAATTTTGAGAATTGATTCATTGATTAAGCAAAAAATAACATTAGTGGTACCATAAGTGAAAATGTCACAATTGCAGACCCTGGAACACCCTGGTGTTCTGTTGTTTAATGTACATACCATATAACTGTAAAGCCACCTGTTTTGATTTTGGACAGGAGCCTTAGTTGCATGTCATGCATCTCTCTTTCTGTCCCCATATGTACTGTCTGTCTCTTACCCCATCAATATCTAATTAAGACAAAATGCCAAAAAAGATCTTTAAAAAAAAATTGCAAAGCCAAAATCTGATTTGGTTGTAAATAAAATAAAATTAAATAAAACTGATTTATAAAATGATCAAAGCTGTGACAAAAAAACAGGTTTAAATTAACTAATGTATGTTAGAGGTTGACAAATGCTTATTGAACAGAACTCAGAGAAAAGCTGGACCGGTGGTCTATGAACTAACTGTAATGTCTATAATAATGTCTATGCTATAATTGCTGCTGTAATTTGTCATACACTAACAGTACAGTATCATCCTATCAAAACAGAAAAAACCAAAAAGCACCTGCAGGATATTTTTAAAACATGATATATCTTTAATAAAGGATGCACATAAAGCTACACAAATGTCTACATTCCCCTTAGACTACAGCAGTTTCTTTTATATTGCACTTCAACAATATAATGTGCTTTTACTGGTACAAGTCAAACAAGACAAAGACACACTAAGGCAAACAGGAGACAGTCTTAATGTGGACACTCCTCGCCATCATATAGATCAGTGGTTCTCAACCTTTTCGAGTCATGACCCCCAGAATGATAAGGTTCACACTGGGACTCACAACATCCCCATGCAAACTCAGTGATCACATGGAAACTGTCTGCTCCCTCTTTGTCACATCTCACGACCCCCCAGCTTGAGAACCACTGATACAGATGGGCACGTTTAAAAGGAAATAAAAACTTTAAGATTGTTTCTTCCTACACACATTAAGTACATCGATAATTTCAGCAGCAGAATCGGATGTCTAATAAACACAGCTCTGAAAAGTGCAGCAATGAAGTCAAACAAAAACACAAGCCAGTATCAGCTGTGACAAAAGGATAGTTAAAGCACGTTTCCCAAGTAAATTAGAGATTTGTGCAGGTTTGAGCAACAGCTCAGAAGTTAAATCTTCACTTTAAAAAAAAAAAAAAAGAAAATGACCCCCTGGGATGTTAAATATTACTGTGTTAATGAAGTTTATGGACAAAAGCATGTACTGAATGCAGCATGTAGCACTTGGTTAACATAAAAAGCAGCTGCACACACTGACATTCTCATGGACACATACATTAATGATTTATATAGCTGCCTTAAGAGGTCCACAATGGTATGTCTAGGGGGAGGAAGCTGAGGAAGCATGAGGACAGTAAGCAATTAACAACAAACAAACAATAAATAACAAAAACATTAACATCATAACCTGGAACAACTGATTTAAAGTTGAGACATCCAATCGTAAAAGCGTTTATAGTGCTAACAGTGTTTATTTGTGCAATTAATTCTGTGCATTGTGGTTTGCTGAATTAGTACATTTGAGGAAACATAACAACAATAAGATTATCAGTTATCTTAGTTGTTTGAATAATAAAACAACAACCAAAAAAAATCACAGCTGTACAATCAAAATGTCTGTGAATATAAAAGCTGAGTCTCTTAACACCTTTGCACAGCAAATTTTGACTCGACTTTCATTAAAAAATGAGATTTTGTAAGTCACACTTAGTCGGATAAAATGAAGGGACAAAATCAAAGAGCCTATTTGTGCTGTCTGTAACTTAAGCCCTTCATTGGTAAAACAAATTGAATTATTCATATTTTTGTGATAAAAAAGCAGATTTTGCTAATGATATTTTGGAAGAGAACGGACTACATATCTTTTCAGTTCATTTGCCAGTGATGTTGTTTTCCAAATGGGAAAGTGTACAATAATCAGAGATTGATCATATATTATAAAATAGATGGATTATATATTGTGTCATGAATGACTGAAAATCAGACTGGCAATAATATACCAATCAATCCGAACACTGACAAACTGTCAAAACCTTTGATTCACCTTCATTGTTTCTGTATCATAAATGTAAACGTGTCCCAACATAAAAACCGTTTAGAGTTTTTAAATTACAATTTGTTCAACAAACGTCTGCCTTTTGATTAGACACATCTTACCCAGAACAAGGATAAAAAATAAAATACACAGTTCTGTGTAATGCTGCTTAGTAGGTGTCAGGTCATCCTCTCAAAGAAACGCACAAACACACACTAACACATACACACATAAAAATAGCTTACATTATGTTCACACCTTGTGTTGACTCAATGGTCGGCAGAAAGAGCACATGGAATAAAATCTTCACAGTCGCAGGTCAGACAGTTAGCGTTGTGTGGTGTTTTGTGGAAGTATAATCGGTGTACAAGCGATGCCGGCAAAGGATTCTGGGAAATGCAAATCCCTCTCCCACTCATCCGTCTCCGTGTTGTACACCTGCACGATGCTTGTGACGTTGTTCAGGTGCCAGTTGTAGCCTCCAACGATGTAGATCTTCCTGTCCAGTAAACAGCAGCCTGCCTCAGACTGCCCTGCTCTCATGGGACTGACAGTGGTCCACTGGTCGCTCTCTGGAACGTAATACTCGACAGCCAGCACATCAAAACAGCGGTCCACGTGGTCCATGCGACCGCCCAGAGCATAAACCCGTTCCCTGGTGCTGATCATGGCATGCAATACTCTGGGTTCATTCATGGGAGCTCTAAAGTCCCACTGGTCTGATACCGGGTCATAGCAGTGAAGAGTTTTCTTGTCATCCAGCGAGACGCCGTAACCCCCTGAGATATACAGCTTTTCTCCACAGGGAGTCCCTGCATGACCCCAAATCCTTCGTTTTAATGGTTCCACATACGTCCACTCATTCTTCTTTGGGCAGTAACACTCCACAGATGACAGACTGCCAGATCGATTGCGCCCTCCGGTGGCATACAGCTGTCCATGTAGCACGTTGAGCTGAAACTGAATACGGGCCTCCTGCATGGGTTGGATACGTAGCCACTGGCTCAGGTGTGGGTCGTAGCGGAAACAGCTGTCCACTGCGCCCTCGCCGCTGCGGTACTGTAAGTGCTGTCCACCGACAACGTACACAAAGTTGTCAAGAACGGCAACACAGGCATGGCTGCAGCCCGTCTCCATCTCTGTCAGCTCTTTGAACTGGCGGGAAGTGATGTCAGGGAGATAGTACACCTTGGTGCTCACTGTGCGGTCATTGTCAGTGTACGGCGTGCCACCGAATGTGATGAGTGACATGACGTCAGAACGAATTAGCGTCCGCGAGGACTGCATCTCATGCTGTCGGAAGGGAAGGATCTGGTAATTGAAGGCCTCGAGGAGATACTGGCGGCACAGCACATCCTCCACCATGATGTCCACCGTCTGAACACTATCCACCAGCTCTGAGGAGCGCATGAGTGGGAAACGGACATGGCAGAGCACGCTGCAGGCATTAGCCCGGCGAGACTCGTCATACTGGAGCCACCTGATGGCAGCGTGGAAGAGATCGATCTCATTACAGTTCTTGAGTTTGTTGCTCTGCAGGAAGAAGACAAGGCGCTCCATGGGAATGTGCAGAAAGTCCTCCTCCTCAGCGATTTGGAGGAAGTGACGAAAGGTGAAGGCATCCACTGACTCCTTGAGGGAAGACAGGCTGAAGGTAGTGGCCATCTGGCCAATGTGCAGGCAGGTCTCCACGCTCATCGCTGACTTGAGGAACTCCTCACAGAGCTCCACGACTGGGACCATCTGAAGAAACACAGCTGCTCCGAGCACATCCTGAATACAGTCCAGGTCTAATGTGACTTCTGCACTGTAGGCAAAGTCGATAATATGTTTCAGCCCACGGGCAGACAAACCTTTCAGCTCAATGGTATCTTGATTTGACTCCCTCATGCCTCCGGTAAACATTGCTCTGAAACATAAGAACAAGTCAGTAAAAAACATGACATTTTATAATTCCATCTCCTCTGAATGAAGGTAACTCCCTTCTGTAACTATTTAAGAGCAATTGTACGACGTGGAAAAGCTTTTGTCTTTCCAGATAATTGTTTTGTTTAAGGTTAGTATCTAACTTGTGTTTAATAATTTAGCATTTTAAAACGTTCTGACCTTCCATGTCTGGAATACATCTTTTCATAAATTATAATCAGCAGGAACTCTGTAAAGTATGAGGTATAATCATTCAAATCAGTGAGTGCATCATTTTGCATTTTGTTGTTTCACATTTCTCCCACCGTTGCCTTCCTCTCCAAACAAAATTGCTTTAAAAATAGTTGACGTGTGAACTGCCGCTTACTCTAAGAGTGCACTCTGTATAAATTGCTCTGGGTAAGAAAATCACCTAAGTGCTTCCAGTACAAACTGTAAATGGGCAGCAAAAAGTCTTCTGACTTCACTAACCTGAAGTAATCACTACAGGCAGCCAGCACAGCTTTGTGGACTTGGAAGCGCTCCTCGTTGATGGCCAGCACGACGTCAAGTAGTTGGCCCTGAGCCCGCAAGACTGACAAGCCCTGAAGGAGGGTGGCACTGTGGCTTGGGGCTGAGAAAGTACAGCGCAGGGTGCTATTCTTGTTAGCCATACTGGAAGAGAAAAAAGGCCTTGTCACAAGGAGTGAATCAAGGGATCCTGCACCTTTTTCCAAATAAAAAACTTGTACTTTTTCCCAGTAATTAAGTTCTCAAATTAAATTTCATGTAGAATTTTTAAATGTAATGTATGCTGCTATCAGCTGTTTTAGCTGGTCAAATAGACCGTAAAGCTCAATAATATGTACATATACAATCGACGAGGGGGAAGTGAAATTAGTGAGAGAGTATCTGCTCACACAAAATAGAAGCAACATTGCTATGAGGAGAAATGACATCACTCTGTGTAGACAGCTCCTTGCTGGGCACAGAAAACAGAAATTAATCTGCCAGTAAGGAGCATAATTACAGTAGGTGAAAACACTACTATCATAGGTGCATATAAACAAAACCCCAGGGTGCAGAGTGACATGTGGTGGGTATAAAACCAATTGTGTCAGGTGAACAAACGCTGCAAGTTAAGAGTGCGGCTTTGGACTTTGGACCGCCCGGAGATAGGAGAGTCGCCGGTTCGATTCCTCGACCAAGCACAATGGATACGCACAACGGTTATGGGTGGTGGTGAAGGAGACTTGGTGTGGGTAAAATGCAGAGAGTAATTTCCCCAGCTTGAAGGATTAATAAAGGAAAAACTCAATTTAAATCTAAACTTAAAAGATAAAGACTGAATTACGACCACAGATAGAAAACTTCTGTGAGAGGGTTCATATCTTCCTAGAATTACTGTCATCAGTATAGTTGGTTTGTGAACTGCAGCTTACTCTGACAGTGCTCTCTGATTAAATTGCTCTGGGTAGAAATTACATCCCCAAGTGGGACAGATTGAGAAGTCCCAGTTGTACTGTGACAGCTGCCATGATAGTTTTTGTTAGCACATCCTCTGGTGACCTGCCTTGTTAAATAAGATCCAAATGGCATCCAATTACATAACAGGCAGATTACAAATTGCCAAGATGCATTGACTGTGTATACCCCAGCTGAAAGTAAGGAAATGATCCCAATGTTGAGAAATTAGGTCATGATGACACTTCTACCTCCATATACTCGGACATACATGAATCCTAAGTAAACAAGAGCTTGTACAGGACAGGTAGGAAGCTAAACGCTTATCAAAGAGCTCCCCAAATAAGAGAAATACGTTAAATGGTTAAGATCACCTGTTACAACACAGCAGACTGGGTAAGGTGAGTCAGCTCCTCTATATGGACAACTGTTACAGCCGTACTTTGTTTACACAGTTGGCCATCGATTGAAAACGCTGGCAGTGTGGATGCCCGGAGGCCCGGACAACTCCTCGGTGTTTCCTAGTGTCAAGCCGAAGCGCAGGGACGGGCTCCAGCGTGCTCGGACTGGGCTGCTGTCCCGGAGCCGTGGAGACTTCCAACAAAGTAAACACCGAGGGACCAGTCAAACACCGCTGACACACCACATCATCACGCCGCTTCACTAACCTGTTCTGCGGATGCTTCGAAGCAAAATCCCCACCATCCGACTCCGCCATCTTCTAGCACAGAGCAGCTCGCATGGGGCATTTTCAGGACCGTTACCAGAAGGTCACTGGCACGGCAGGCCTGTTCATGGTGTTTTAAAAGTGTGGACACAGCCCGCCGTGCAGGCACGGATGGAGATGGAGAGAGCCGTCTGTCCGTGCTGCTGTGGCAAAGACGGATACGACCTCTCCTACCGGCTGTTTGCCTCCCGTCCTCCCCCTGTACTGACAGCTTCTGACCACTGGGAGGCGCCACCGTTACATGTCGACATCATTTACAGGTTCACATATAGACCACTGGGATTTGTCCAAAGTATTCGCATTTAGGGCTACATCCAGGGCGTAGCAAGCTTTCCAAAAGCTTGCTACGCCTCTATTTCAATAACTAATTGAATAACTAATTGAATTTCAATACCTAATTGAAATAGACTACTGTTGTTTAATGTCAACATTTTTCAACTTTCATCCTCACAGGATTTCTTTTGAAAAAGGCGTCAATCCTCTCCTGCCTTTTTCTTTTCTGCATCTTATGATACTGCGTGACAAAAACACAATGGTAAGCTTGATAGTGACATGGGTCTGACAGGACCCCGAGACTGATAAAGTTTGCTTACTTGCGCTAGCACGTCCACAAAAACAATATTTAGGCTTCAAATAAGCCACTTTTGTGCGGCTATGTGCCAGTGCGAACCATGAAGCTAGCTAGTTCCCGCCTCTTCAGCAGGAGCTGAACGATAAATAAACACAGCAAGAGAGGCGGTGCTTAATGGAGAAAAGCCAATCATCAGCCCGTCACAGTTTGTGCAAAACTGCAGAAAAGGTGTGGGTGTTGAACCCTCTCACCAGGAAAAGTGTGGGTTTTAAAACACACTTTCATTTTCGATTTATCAATAAATTGTCAGAAAAAAAGTGGAAAAACTCGCCGGATAAAAGGGCTTGTTTTGTTTGACGGAACAGCGCAAAACCCAAATAAATGCATCAAGTCCTGGAATGTGAGAAACTGGAACCAGATCATTTTTTGGGGCATTTTTGCTTGGAAAAAAAAGTGACAAAAACATTTCATCGATTTTCAAAATAGTTGCAATTTTATTCTCTGTCAACTCACACATCAATGAATCATTACAGCACCGTTCAGATCCTTTACAAGTACCAGATCCTTTACAAGTAAGAACATTCATTTAAGCACTTGAGTATTTTCATGTTCTACTGCTTTATACTTCTTCTCCACTACATTTCAGAATCAAATGTTGTACTTTTCAACTCACTATGTTTATTTGAGAACTTCAGATACTTTTCAGATTCAGATTAATAATAACAAAATATAATCAACAAATAAATCCTGCTTTTTATTATTACAGAAAAGCAGAAAAGACACTTCCCATTAGTATACAGTACAAAAACTACCTCCACTTTTGGTGAACCTGTGCCCACTGCAGCCTCAGATTTCTGTTCTTGCCCAACAGGATAATTGCAGGAATAAGCAGGTGTACAGGTGCTCCTAATAAAGTGCTCACTGAGACACATTGTTGTGGCTCAAAACAAAAGAACATATGATACAAGCCCCATTTTAGATTAGCTATAAAAGTAAATACATATTAAATGTGTGCACGTGTGTATATAGAAGAGTAAAAGAGTCATTAAACAAGCGCACACACACACACACATCAAATATGTCCACATGGCTGATTTCAAGCATAAATATAGGACTAATAAACGTTGATAAAATAAGCTCTGGAAACTCAAGTCCACTTGTGTGGAAGATACATGTCTTCACTGTATTTATACACACTGACAAAACACTGTGGTGTCATTTGATAGTATTTTAACCACACGCCATGTTTATCAGATGATAGCCCACTGTCTGTGGTCTGTGATTTTGAAATTGATGTGGTGAGAGATAAAATATGCAACACAGCAGAGGGACATTCCCACTCACTTCACTCTCCTCAAGCAGGCCACAACCCAACAATACAAGGAAAGGGGGAAACAAAACTCTTTTTTTTTTGCTGAGAACTTAAAGTGCAGTGTTGTGAAAACTGCAGTAAGGCTCTCATCACTTCTGACTAATCCACATGACATGCTCTAGTTTTAAAAAGGTAGATCGAAACACCACAGGTGTCTTTGGCTATGAATAATCTAGGTTTTTACCTTGCGTGAACTACGTCTTTGAAAGGCCATTCTCTTTTTTTTGTGACCACTTCCCGTCACATGTTCTCTTCTTCACAGGCTCACATTCTTGCTGCAGCCTTTACATCCCATGCTTCTTTTTGTCAGTCTCAGGTTTCATTTCACACTGACCAACAATTTTGTTTATCTGAGCTTTGTTTAAAGTTTTATGGTTTGATTACATTTGATCAAATTTTATAGTTTTGCAATGAGTACAATTTAGAGGCCATACTGTTGACCATGTTGAAATAAATTGTTCTCCATTGATCTTAAAATGTTACAAAATTCAAAAACACGCAAATGTCAAACAGGAAAAACAATACATTCTTCATAACCAGATGCTTTTGCAGATATGTTATTGTCCAAAAAGACAACTCTCTTTAAACAAGAAATGCATTCATCACGTCTTTACAAGTGAACAAATGTGTAAACCCTTGGTGCAACTTTGTGCTAAGGCAAATCTGACTTCACATCAAAGACCAAACCATTCCTGTATATCAGCATGGCAATCTCGTTGTCCACCTGTTCGAGATCTGTTATTTCTCCTTCCCCGGAGCTCCTCAGTGCCTGATCTGTAGAGCCAGGGCTCTCATCGCTGATTTCTCCTGACATCCTCGAATCACCGCTCTCATTCTCTACGTCCACGTCACTCCCATCATCCCACTCTCCTTGGAGGTCAGTGGTCTCCCATACCTCCTCAGGGAAAGACTTTCCCTCTGGATGCAGCTGGAGCAGCGTCAGCTCATGCACCTCCTCTATTTCATCCAGCATATCCTGCTGTAGGTCACATGAACACTTTACAGTAAAGTTTACCCACCAGCTGATGTGTAT
>JBBMJY010000022.1:14279374-14292376 GCA_037833715.1 Toxotes lorentzi | reverse complement strand
GAGCAGTCTGTGAGATTTACCTGACTCTCTGGCTGATTGGGGGTGAAATCTGGAATAACAGGCATCGGCACAGGGCGAAAGACCTTGTTTGCGATTCTACATATTAGAACAGAGTAGAAACTGTTAAAAACAATTCTTCCAGGATGAAGGACTGATTTAAAATTTGTACATAAAACAACTGTTCAGATAAGACACAGTCTTTAGAGCTGCCATGTATGGCTCCTTTTTGGGGGATGAAATAAATGTAAACAATACCTAATTGAAATAGGCTACTGTTGTTTAATGTCAACATTTTTCAACTTTAAGCTTTCATCCTCACAGGATTTCTTTTGAAAAAGGCATCGATCCTCTCCTGCCATTTTCTTTTCTGCATCTTATGATACGGCGTGACAAAAAGACAGTGGTAAGCTTGATAGTGACATGGGTCCCTGAGACTGATAAAGTCTGCTCACTTGCGCTAGCACGTCCACAAAAACAATATTTAGGCTTCAAATAAGCCACTCTTGTGCGGCTATGTGCCAGTGCGAACTGTAAAACTGAGCAGACACAGAATAAAACAACACAAAAACTGCACTAATGTTCAGATTGTTTCTATTTTTCTAGATGAGAAAAGGTATGAGTATGAGTAATACAAAAACCTACACACGATGGCATTTAAGCGAAACTATATAACTATAGAAAAGAAAAAGTTAATAAACAATAAAATTCACCTCCTCTCACCAAATTCACCAGTTTTCTTGGGTTTTGTTACTTTAGCTCCTTTACTTGGTCTGGGATGACCACTGGCTTATGCTTAATTTATGTAAGACTAAGTCTTTGTATGGTTATTAATACTCATTATGGGTATTTAAAGTAGGGAGGTCACCTACCTCTTCAAGACCATGGTGCATACTGTTGAGCCTAAAAAGAACAAAAACAGCAGGCCAAAGCTCAACCACACTAATTTGGGGGGAGAAAAGTAAGACAGGGGAAATGAGTTAGAACCCACATGTGGAAAGACTTCTCTACAGATTTGTATTTAACTTGATGAAAAACTACAAACATGAGAGCTGATTCTGTAAGCCTGATACCGTTCAGTGGCTTCTCTGGCAATGTGTTGATAGTTATTGTGGCTCTAGGTCCTTCTCCCACACGGGTTACTCCAGTCAGGCTGATGTTGTATTTCGCTCCAGGTGTCAAGTTTTCCAGGTGGTATTTTAGCAGTGATGCTGATATATTACGGCAGTCTGATGAAATGAGATGTGGAAAAACTTTATCACGGTAAAATATATGCTGCTGTGTTACTGGCAAGTTTCATTTTCTCCCATACTGTAAGTGAAGATTTGTCATTCAAAAGCTAAGTATCAAAAGTTGTGTACATTTGTAACTAAACATACAGCTATACACGAAGAAATACATACAGGTGACAAATTAAAGGAAAAAAAATGAATAAATGAGTGAAGAAACATACTGAATGCAGATGTTTCTACACAGGAGCACTGCATGCACCCACTTAACTGCAGTGGTCTCTTCCAGGACAACAATGCCCCCATCCAAAGGGCCCGAAGGCCTCTCACTGAATGGTTTGATGAGCATAAAAATAATGCAAATCATATGCTAAGACATTCAGAGTCACCAGATCTCTACCCATCTGTAAGTTTGGGTCTCTTCAGTTCTACAGAACGTTTGGCTTTCTAGTAAACAAACAGTTTCAGGTGAATAAGAATGTGACTTTCACACCTTTTGGTTCATCCTGTGAGCTGATTTTCACACTGCACAGGCTGTAGTGTGTGAGAAATCCTCGCTGGTCCATGGTGGTAATCGCTTTCCAGGACAGATCAGCAGAATTGTGTGTTTCGCTAAAAGCAACAAACTCCTGAGGTGCTCTGCGTGGTGCTGACAAGGGGAAAAAAAAGGTAAAACACTACTTTTTCTTGTTTTCTATGGTGTGTGGAGACAAACTTTGCTGCCCTCTATGACACTTAAATGTGTCTTTCCGGAGGGCATTTACGAAGCATATACTGTATGCGTTGATGTTTAGTTTGCAGAACTTGTGTCTGATAATTATACTGTGTGCATCCAGTGTACAACGTATGCGGAGAAATCAGATTGAAAGACACTTACCACCCTCTTTTTGGTAAAAGAGGCACATTTCAACTGTACGTGGCTTCCCATTATCACATTTGTGTTCAAAGTAAAGGTAGCGAACATAGTCTTTTATGCCTGCAACAGAAACAAAAAGTGCATGAAACTGATTTCTAGTTTCCAATGCAGGTGTGCCATGACATTATATGAACAAGATAAACGTTTTCGTTTCTAATGTGACCTGTTTGACTATTTTTTTCTCGTAAAAAATGAAGTGATAGCATGAGATAATCTTTATCTCATGCTATCAGACTGTTTATAGAATTTCAAACTGTTAATAGAATTTGGTAAACAATTGACAGTAAATTTTGGAGGGGTAAACTAAACTGAACCATCTAATATTTCTATCCTGTCTTGTTTTTGCTTTCGTTTTCTCCTTTGTTTTTGGTCTCTGCAGTGCAGAGTTGATGAAGTTGTGTGGTTAAAAGTAATTTAAATACAACTTACTCTTCCTTACTTTTTTCCTTTCTCCTTTTTTCTTACGTGCTAAAGTAATCACATTTCCTGGCTTTGAATCCTCATCCTGAAGCTCGTACCACTGCTTGCAATTTTTCTTGTTAAAGTTTTTGTTCGACAATGTTTTGTCACAAACTGCCAGGGAGAAAAGAAAGAACATCCTTCAAGCTCTGCTTAATGATGAATATACATGATGTGTGACACAGCAGCCCATTCTCGCGGCAGTTCATGAAATAGTGATGTACGTTCCGTATTTTTTTTCTGTGACACTCAATTTGCAACCCGGTGTAACGGCAGTTTGCAACCTAGTCACAACATTTAACATGCTGATTCATGTATGTGGACAGAAATTTCCCATTTCTTCCATGAAAATATCAACTTGTAGTGACTACAGTATTGTTACACTTTTTTCTGGCTATGTTAAGGCATTCACAGCACTTTATCCAAAACCACAATCTTTCCCTAAACTTAACCAAAGCGCATTTGCTGCCTAAACCCTGCAACAGACAGGACTCTGGATATGAACCCTGGTCTCTAGTGTGATAGTTGTACATCTGTCATCCAACCCAACCATCTCCTTGTGACTCTGCTGCCGTTAATGCATGTAGCACTTCACTCATTAATTTGAAAGTCGTGCACAGTTTCAGGAAAATGATGGAAAATTCGTGTCCATGTACACAAATCAGCATATTACATTTTGCGATTGTTTCATGAACTGTCGTGATAATGGGTTGGACACATTTGGACACTTAGGCCTACTTTTTAAATCTGCAGCAGGTTTGGCCGGTACTTGTACAATTGCTGGAGGAGAACACCCTGCTGCATTTATGGCAATAACAGAGATGTTGACGGCAGAGTACGACACGTAAGCAGTGTAATTTGTTTCGCTGGTGTTATGCCTCCTCCTCTCTGTCCTCACACAAGGACATCCATGAGAAGACTGTGTGTCCTCCAGTCTGTAGGTCACTCCTCTGATTGCTGCTGCATGTGGCATCGGCTGAAGAGCAGAGGAGACCTCAGTTTAGACAAACACCAGAAAAGGCACCAACTGAACGAGGCAATAATAATGTACAATGAATGGAACAACCCTGCCTGAGGACAATAGGTCAATCATTCAAATTAAATGTCTAAAAGGGGAAACAAAGTGTTGATTGTTTTCAGTGGTGAGATTCAACATTTTCTCCCAGTGCAATTAAAATCACTTCTCATGAATTGTCTGAAATTCTACCCATAGGTATAAACTGTTTTCTCGTTAAAAGAAAGATTTAATGAGATTAATGTTTAAGCAGGCCGGATTTGTTCTTTTACTGTGTTTCATTATCCTCATTATTGTCATTGTCAGCAACAGAAGTAGTAGTAGAATTAGTAGAAGTAGCAGTAGTAATGACTCTGTAGAAGATGGAGGTGCCGGTAAAACGTTTGGGAAAAAAATAGAAAAACACGACTTTTAAAGGCTTTTTATGCTTTTATCAACGAAACGATTAGTCAATTAATTGTTTCATTTTTCAAGTAAATATATTGAAACAATGTTAAACATTCTCTGGATTTTTTTTACACTATTTTGATGTTTCATAGATTAAATGATTAATCAGTTAATCCAAAAAAAAAAAAAAAAAAAAAAGAATGAAGAAGAAACTGGCAGATGAATCAATTACGAAAATAATCGTTACCTACAGCAGAATAAAGTAGTGCAACACACTGTTCTCTCATCTGTGTACTACTTGGGGCAAATTTGTGTTTCAAATTCCTGTGCAGTAATTTTAAAATGTTTAATTGTGTTGGTGTTGTTGTTTCTTCACTGGCTTACCTTCCAAGTTAGCATCACCTTTCGAGTGCCATTTAAAAGTTTTGTTTTCATGGTGACCTCAGGTTCACGTTCAAGTGCTGCAGTGAAAACACAAAAGAAAGTTTGCAAGTAGTTTGAGCCTCTTTGTCTACCTTTTACAACTAAAAGCAACTAAACTAAAACTAAAAGTGTTTTAAACTTTTCAATAAAGCTACATCTGGTAATAGTTTGCCATCTCCAAAGGTAGGAAAGAGGTACCGGTATAAATTCAGGGGAATTAAAACCTTTGAAATGTAACATAATTCAAAGTACTTGGGTGGGAGAGGTGAGCACACATACTTTCAGGTTATGTATTTAATGTTTGAGTATAATTTTTTTTTTCTCTTGTCCTGGCATCCAGTGTGCACAGACCATATCAGGCCAGTAATCATACCTGAAGCCACAGTTCAGAGAGGGGAGAATCGAGTTACAGATATCAGTCAGTGGGGATGTGATGAACTTCTCTGTTGTAGTGTCCCTTTATGAGTCATGTGTGTAAATTAATAGGACTTTTCTATTGAATCCAGAGCAGCTTTATGATTGAACGTTCATTTTTTGAGTGGAATGATCTAAATCATTGTTATTTCAAAGGAGAATAATGTATTCACATTCCAAAGTGCTACCTAGCAAACCATAAAACTTATGATCCACGCATTAATTTACATAGAAAACAGGAGTTCACCTGCAGGAACAAACATAACTGGAGACCATTTGCTCCACAGTGGGTTCTGGACCTGAGTCCGATTCCGAGGCTGATGTCTAATCTGAACCTGGTAAGCTGAATTCCTCAAGAGATTCGCAACAACGACCTGGTCTGTACAGAAAAAAAGGAAAGCAGAGACATTTTGTTCATCAGACATTCAAAATTCTGGTAGATTATTTTTCGTCTTACACATTGCATTTTCAACAAGTTCTCATACCTGAATGACAGAACTGGCTGCTTTTTGTGTGTTTTCTGAAAATTGTCTGTTACAAAAAAAAGACTCATGCAAACATGTTCTGGTCTGCCACCTCTCTGATGAACAGCATTGGGCAGTAATACAATAGAACAATCACTAATCCCAGTAATACTTGGTAACTTTAACATCTGGATTCACAGTCATACTGGGAGTTCAGTGGAGGGTTGGGTTGCTATCAGTTGGGACTCTGTGGTCAGTGGACAGACTGGGTTTCAGTATGGTTGAGCTGGTCTTGGATTGCAAACAGGTGTACGTACATTCAAGTTTCACCTCTTTCTTTTGACTTAGACAGTGAGATGTTGGGAAGTCTTTAGGCCTGTGTGCAGTCACTAAGGAAAGGAGAAATAAAGGAGTTTAGCTAAAAGTCATTTAGTGGGCTAAAGCAGACAAAATCAGCAACATGGTCCGTCAGGGTGTTTCAGAAGTAGATTCACAAGGAGCACAGAAATAAGCAGGGAACATGAATTGATGCTGAACAAACTTTTGCAAGACTTAGATTATATGGAAGAAACGAGAGTACTTACACATGATGGTAGTTGTTGATATCTGTAACAGCAATGCAGATGTGAGGTTAAAATGGTTATTTAGGGCAGCAAGAATATAAATCTGCTTCACATACAATAGATCTGGAAAAAAACCCAAAACACAAATGTGCCTTACTTTTTCCCATGATTCTGTGGGGTGTCCATCTCGTCGAAACCAGACCTCGGCTAAAGCTGGATAGTTCTCTGCAGCCTCCCAGATTAAACTGAGGTTATTTTTTAACCAGGACACCGCAATATTTTGTGGCACGTCATACTTAACTGAAGGACAAGTAAAAACATGAGTGACGTTTTTTTTAATTATTATTTTATTGACTTTATATATATATATGTATTGTATCTAGTAAAATAAAAACTGACATTAGTGTGTTTTCAGGTACTCATTGCTGTGTCCATTACCTATGTGCACGAGTTTAACAGACCTCTTGCGTGATGTGCAGCTGGAGTTTCCTACATGAGCTTCCACCCAAATGTTAACAGGCCGATGTTTGATCAGCAGCTCATCACCGATCCAACACCGGGGTTCCTTAGTGCTCACAAATTTTGCTTCACTACAGATAAATATGTACAAGTATGAGTGTGGGGCAGAAACTGAAAGCATCTCACAAGACATCACCGTTACACTTAAACTTTATATTAACTCCTCAAAATCCAGTTTTCCCCAATTTAAAATTGATAAAGGGATAGTTCAGCATTCTAGAAAATACACATATTCACCGTCTTGCCAAGAGTAAGGGGTTGAGTTGCGCTAGAACAAAACCAGATTCATACAATGTGGAGTGAAATCTGTATTTTTGGGGGGATTTTGTTACAATAATCTAAGCTAACTGGCTCCCGCCTCATACCTTCTGTACAGATATGAGAGTGATATCAATCTTCTCATCTAACTCTTGGCAAGAAAGTGAACAAGCCTTTTCCCCAAAGTGTCAAACATTTCCTTTAAAGTCATGCTATACTACACAGTATATCACAGTATACAGTATGACAGTAAATGTTACCATTTTAAAACACAGTCATATTTTAAAATACACTTTCACAATACTCACTTAAAGTAAAGATCAAATGTCACATCCTTTTCTGTTGTATTCATGCTCCATTCGCACATGTAAACTGTGTCCTCAGCACTTCTCCTGAAGCACTCAGGACTTGAAGGAGCCTCACATGCTGACCCTTTGAAGAAAAATATCTCAAAGTTATTTAGTTTATAATAAATTTGTTTTAATAGTTTTTTTTCCTGGGTTCCTCCAGAAATAAAACTCTCTTTTTTAGAGATCAGCAACAAACCTGATACAGCGAAAAGTACAGTAACAGGAAATGCAGCAGCTACAGTTTTCTTATTTTATGTAACCGTTTTTATTGTTGATCCACTTTTAAATTGACATCTTCTTTTCATTTCCTCCTTTTTCCTGTGAACCACTTTGTAATAAACCACACATCACATCAATCTTGCCATTCTGACAAGGTTAGAGGTCTGGAGTTCTGTACATCAGTCTAAGTACTGTGACTGAACCACGCTTCGAACTGAGAAAAAAATACACCCTGTTTGTAAAAAAACATAATCTGCCTAACCATGTGTAAAATATCAATTTCGACAAAACTATGGAGGCCGGGACTTTAGTAAGGCTGTACAGAGCAACGCATTGCGGATGTCATCTGTTAGTGTAAACCACATGATGTTGATAAGCTAACCAACATGTTGTGGCTGATGTTTTACTTTTACAGCAGAAGTTCTTTTACTGTCGAATGCCTGGTGAGTATTATGCATAGTGTTTTGATATGATCTGGTTAAAAGCGAACGAAAAGCTAGAATAACAGAAAAGCCACATAAGTAAAGAAAAAGTAAAAATAAAGGGATTTTCATTGTGACTTACCTATGCTGACCGTTGTAAGAAACACAAACATAACATATACATGTAGTGAACTCCTGCATTTCAAAGTTTCCATGAGGTATACTGGAAAGTATGGAAAGGTGATCATTATTCAGTGTGTGCGAAAGTCCATGTAGTCAACCTGCCTTCATGTAACTCAGTTGTCTTTCTCAGAAATGTCACAGAACTTTCAAGTCCTTTAGGTTATACGAGTTGCAGTAAAACCACAGTGTCATGGGTGGGGGGAGGAAGCATTCGGCACAGTGGCAGACAGACACAACAGCCATTCTGAAAGTGACAACCCTTTGAAGTCATTTTATTGTTTTTTCTTTTTTTTTATAATGTTCATTTCCCTACAACAGTTTTTTGTACTTGTCAGGCTCCCCATGAAAAAAAAAACTAAAGGAAACTTGCAATTACATTGTACAGCATCACAACTGGTTGTCCATTCTCAGAGAGTTTTGCAGTATAGCGACCTTTTCTAACTACACAGAAAGTACACACTTAATGCAATGTTGACATCAAAAATGTGGCTCAGTGAAGCTTTAAGCTGCCCCGTTGATGCTGCTGCAGTTCAAGATGTTGATTTAATGAAAGTTAAAATACAGTATGTTATTCAGGAAAGTGGATGTTTCCGTAACCCAACAAAATCAACAGTCTTTCTCTGCCTTTCTCTTTCTCTGCATGTTGATACCTTGTCCCTCACCTGCTCATCATCCTGTCATCAGCTCCGCAGTACTTAAACCCCGCCTCTCCTCCCCCCTCGCATTCATCTCCCTGCCTTCACCTGATCTGCTACTCCTCACCTGAGTCTTTGTTCTGCTTTTGAGTACACTAAACAGTTACTGTGAAATACTGAAACTGAAACTGTCTTTCCCTCAAAAAAAAACAAGCCGACAATTCATCTGTGCGTGAAGCTTACTAATATTATGACCCATAGTTATGTTTTATTGCTAGGTTACCTCCTGCTGTGGTAGTAATCATTGCGGGAGCAAAGGAGGAAGTCAGGTGACCTCATATAAATAGCGACAAAAGCTGCATAAGGAGGAGGTCTGGTTGGATGGACAGGTCAACAAAACACAGGACTTTGATGCAGGAGATTGTGTGTTTGTTTCCCATTTGAAAGCATCAGTCTTCATTGTTTCCTTTGGCCATGACTGATACACAACCTTAACTGCGTATTTGTTATGGTAACCATGACAACAAAGCTTACCTCAAACCATCATGAAGTATTTATTTTAACCCAAACCCTGACCTATATGGTTCTCGATGGAGGACTTCTTGAGTAAACTTCAAAGGTCACTGCGTGTTGCAGTAGCAATGATGGCCCAAAACTTTCTGTGGTCACACGAATGTTTATCTATATATGTCTGTTTGTGAGTGCGTGTGTGTGTGTGTGTGTGTAAAAACATCATATCATCTTTCCCATCACCTGAATGATGATGGAAAAGAGAAGCACTTTGAATGAAACGTATGGAGGCTTTTCATGTAACTGCTAATTCCTAAGAATGCCAAAATCTCAGATTATATGTAATTCTTTATATGTGATGTGAAAAATGTGGAAAATGCTCAACTGTTTACGACTGTAATAACTAATAGTCAACTACACTTCCATTTGGTGTTGTGGTGTTGGAGGCTGTCAGTCTCATGTAACTCGCGTTACATCCTCATTTTCTTTCCCCAGTTCCCATTTACACAAGTTACGGTTTCAAACCAATTCACTTACACTTTAATTTGGTAAAGGAGGCTCCTGTTCACGTGTACATGAAAATACATAGTGTAAAGCTCTGTTAGGATTAGCCAGGGACACCTCTCCTCTTGAGTGTTCTGTATTTCTCCTGCTCAGTGTGTGTGGTTTGTCTGTTCTGTGTGTGTGTGTGTGTTTTTGTTTGGACAGAGCGTGGCGATGTCAGGCTTTCCCACCAACTCACCTGTGCACCTGCTGTGAATCAGGCCACTGCTCCACCCACCCCCTGTGATTCCTAAAGACCGGTCTTACACTCCAGTCATTGCCATTTTTTTTTCTAACCTCATGTCTGGTAACGTTGGCAAACTTAATTGAGAAAGTTCCTCAGCTTACTAGTTTGTGCAGATACTTACCTTGTGCTTTATAGTATTAGTCACGTCCTTTTCTCTGCCTGTACCTCAGGGTCACCAGTCACCTTATCTCAGTCAAACCTCGTTTCCTGGATCACCTGGCTTTTTCCCCTCACACACCTGGACCCTGTTTAGTCTCCTTCCCCGCCTGCCTGCCTACTCACAGGCTCTTATTCATATCCTTTCCTGTTGAACTGCCATTCTTGTTTCCGTGTTCTGATTTCTGTCTTTGGGTCCTGTTTAGTGTGAATTTAAGATCATATTGCTCAACAGAATCACTCAACAGCCAATAGAGAGCTACTTTGTGTTTTAGAGGGAACTAACTAACTACTGCATGTCTGTCGAGAGCTGAAACGGAGATGTTGTTTAACTATGTTCCAGCTCTAAAAGGGAATTGTGTCTGTCTCTCAGCAGTCCAATGGGATGGGATGTTTAATGGGTGCCTTTAGATTCAGTCCCCTGTAAATGTATTTTTAATTTTATCAACAAAAATGGGGCTTTTTATTTATATTTTTAAATTATTTTTGCCACACAATAAGATGTTTTTTTTAAGCTTTAATACATTTGCAGGTAAATAAATTTTGATTTTTAAAAAAACAAAGTGTTTTTGCACCTTTTTTTTAAAAAAATCTGGTTTCCTCTCTTTAATACTCTGTACCATTTCTGTGCTTCCCTCTTCTACATGTTGTACCACAGGTTGTCCAACAGATAGAGGTAGGACAGGGAACTCTCTAGAATTGGGAATCTTAAGGTTAGAGTATCTGAGTCAGAATCAATAGTTTTTGAAAACTTTTGGCTCATACTCAGTCAGAGTTATGTCACTGTGGATCGCAAATCAGGTGCTTAGATAAAGATCCCTATATTCATGTTTCTGATGGACCTTAAAAAGTGAACAATCTGTTTGTCAGTCTTATTGTCATGGCCACACATCTTTGCAGCTGCTTATCTTTTGCAATAGTCATCTCTTAATTTCTCCTTCTACCCTTTCTATCTTATACTATTCACTTGGAGGCCTGGAGGTGGCACTCTTTCATTTGGTTTCACCATGGTTACTTTCTAAGCACAGAAGGAGTGCACACATCAATTGCAGAATAGCGTTTTGTGGCTGGATGTGTTTATTATTGCAGCATGTCTGTGAGCGTCTTTTAGATTGTAAGATAAAAGTGTGTAAATGAAGAGACAAGTGCGGTTGTGATGAAAAGCTGGGGCATTCAGATCAAATTTAATCTGTGGAAGGAGGTTTCGAATACTGTGACTCACTGCCACCAGACGGCAGTCTAAGCTGCAGTTTTGGCCAAAGGAGAGGAGCTCATCTCACTGACCTTTAAGCTGAGCAATGAGCCCAGAGTTCACCAAGTTACAAAAATCCCCCTTCAGATATGCATTGCATGAAAATATTTACATGGAGGAAAAATATTTACAAAAAATGTACATTTTTTGACAGCTGGGTTGAAGCTAATATGACATGCACACTCTTGCCATCAGGAAAGTTAGAGCAGTGTTGTAGAGGTAGAGAGAGGGACCAGTGACCAGTGGGATGTGAAAGAGTGGGCCCTGGGAAATAAATAAACTGTATGTGGAGACTATGTACAATATACGTTTAAGTTTAAATTCTCCCCTGCAGAGATTTCACAAACTGCTTAATGTTATTTGAAGGTGAAATCAAAAACTTGCAAATTATGTGTGTTCAATATGTCCCAGTCTGAGGGTTTATGAGCAGACAGAGGGTTTCTGGGCAGCGTGGGGCATATATTTCTCATGAAACTGCAAGGAACTGGATGGAGTTATCACTGGTGTTTGGGGCTCCAACAGACTGACCCCCATCACAACTAAGCAGAGAGAGGAAAGCATGTGGGAAGACAAAAGTATATGAGCTGCAACATTAAACATTAAATAATCAGCATTTGCTTTCCTGATTGGTGTTGCTCTTTAAAATTATGAAGGCTTTGGCCTGTCAACAGGACTGTTTGAGATCCCGGTAAGAAGAGGTTAGCCAGATAGGCTGAATTTCCATTTTGTTTTCACTTGTAATGTTCATTTTCTATTTGAAAAAGAACAAATAGATGAGATTCAGAGGTGTGAAACCAGATTAAGAAACGGGTATCTCCACTGCAACACACTGAGGAAAATGCAAATATGAAAGGAAAAGGCATGCATCATTTGCAAGTCAAGACTTCATGAGTGAAAGGCAGGAAAAACACATAATACTCTCAATGCCTGCCGTTCTTTGTTCTCTATAAATTTGTGGAATTATTAGAAACAAAATACCTGTTTCAGATTACTAATGTCAATCTGTCACCAAGGAGTTTTAACATTAATCAGTTTCCAGTATCATGTATTATTACTCACAAAGATAATATATCATTAAAATATAACAGAAGCATTTTTTAATGCTAAGAAAACTGGGTGTGTCGCATTTGTTTTTGTGGGGTTGGAAGATTGTGGTTAAAGTTTTCATTGTAGCTGTAATATGTCGAGACATGTTGAGACTATGTTGAGATATCAGTTGCTGGACAAAGGAAAAACCCACCACGTCCTTCTTGGTGGGTGCAGAGCCTTTGCATTGAGTTTACATAACCAGGAGGAAAGTATGAAGTGAAACTAAAGTTGAATCTAAGCAAAGTTGTATTCACAATCAAACACAGGTCGAAGTAATAACATTGCAATGGTTACTTAAACACAGCCATCATTAATGTCATTAGTTTCAGTCGTGCTTTTCCTGCACTGAAAGGTCAAAATGTCTGTTGTGAAGTAAGTCTATGAATGATTCACATGGTATGCATAAAGCAATAAGAGTGCTCTAATGCTAGTAAGGCTAAGAGGATTTGGGTTAGCAAGATCTATTCCGAGAGAAAAAAGCAAGAGGACGCTGGGAAGACTTTTAACAGAAAAGAAAACATTGGTGCTCTCAAGTTCAGTGTGAGCAAAGTTAACTTTATTACTTTTTTTTTTATTTGCATGACGATAAGTAAGAAGAAACATGCATACATGTAATTGATAATAATGCAATAAAATTCCTCTCAGCTCCTTTCGTTACTGGTTCCTACAGTTGATTTTATATATATATATATATATATATATATATATATATATGTGTGTGTGTGTGTGTGTGTGTGTGTGTGTGTGTGTGT
>JBBMJY010000022.1:14267376-14279274 GCA_037833715.1 Toxotes lorentzi | reverse complement strand
TGTGTGTGTGTGTGTGTGTGTGTGTGTGTGTGTGTGTGTGTGTGTGTGTGTGTGTGTGTGTGTGTGTGTGTTTCCAAAGCGAGATTGTTAACCACTGGGTAAATGAATGTGACTAAAACAACTTTTTGCAAATTTCAGATCAGATAAATTTCTTTTGTTGACTTCTGAAACCTTCCCATTTTTTGATGCAGACCGGAGCTTGCTGATCTTTCTACTGATGTCAAGTGGAAAACAGGATCTACATTAACTTACACCCACAGATCAAAATCTCTACGGTAACTGATTATTAGGGTTACACGCAAACAGACGTTATTTACGAAACACTCAGGTCTGAACCCAAACGTGGGTTGTCTCGGATATTAGTTTCAGATCTTATTATTCATACATCTTGCAACTTACAGTCCTGCTGATTCGACAATCTACCTTTGGCAAATTAATTTAATGACGATCGTAAAGAAAGAAGAGTAACTCGTATGAAAAAATAAACAAAGAAGATCCTAACAAACTTGTCAGTCATAAACAAATGCGGCCAGAATAAAAAGACGTGGCTCAGTGAAACAGGTTGTAGACTCGGTAAAAGAAAAGTTTACCGTGCCAGATCAGGGTTTCACAACAGACAGGCAATCAACAGGCAAACAAGCGAGGGCAAAGCAGTGAAGCAGCGATGTACAAACGTCCAAAAAGGCAGGCATGAAATTGGCCTCCGTTTCCCAGTTGGAACTCCGACTTAGAGAACTGTTCCTTTGGACTCTTTCAAGTAGGAGGTTGGAAATATCTGAATTTCAAGTTCTCTGGAACGCAACATACGTCCGCAACCTGTGGTGAGGGGTCTCTGACAGCCTGGCACGGTGCAATGGTTAATGGCTACTGGGGAGTCGAGGATGGAATTGGGAGCGGATGTGTTGGTGGGTTTGGAGGTCAGGTGATGATAAAAGGCGGGAAAACACAGAGGATCACTGCAGGACAGGGAGGGAATGGCTGACAACAGAACAAATGGTGCAAAATGTTATGAACTGGCCGTCAGTGTAACAGATGTGTCAGCTGTGATCGTTACAAGTGAGCTTCCTACATTAGACCCCTCCTGTTAATGCAATAATCCCTATGACGTAGTCCCATTCAGGGGAAATAAAAGCCCTACATTTAAACAAGGTTAAACACATTATAATTATGTCATACACAGAGATATAACACTATCAGTAAAAAGCATCCCACTGGCATCACCTGAATTGTTTGTCATTGTCTGCATTTAAATGCTGCTAGAAAATGCAACAGCTCAACAGCACTGTAATGGAAAAGCAGGGTTTGTTTATGAGAAACCTCAGTACAGTAGAGGTGGGTGTTATGTTGTGCAAAGTGCAGACACGTTATTTGCTTGTGACGTTGCATCGGGTAGAGCTCAGCAGCGAACACACTCTCTAACAATACACAGTGAAGTCCATCTTTGCATCAAACCAGGGAGAGGTAGTTTCACTTGAGTGATTGTCTTCAACATTCATGTCACTTACTTGATGCACTTATTCCTACAAATAGTGAACTGATACTCCAGATATTTCTGTTTTGTTCTAAAAAAAAAAAAAAAAAAAAAAGGAAGGCGTTGCAGAAATGAATTTTTTTTTTTTTTTTTTTAGTTTTGCTTGCTGTCAGTTGGCTTGGGCGTTTGGCCAACACTGAGCAGACTGTGGCCCAGTACACAATTCACAGAAGTGTGATGTGGAAACCTGAAACCACAGTGCACATACACGGAGAGTGGACTTTTCTGAGAGACATTTTGTGTCCTAAGGGTTGATTGAAGGCAACTGGACTTCTTGTTGAAGCTTGCAAATGTTTCACCTCTCATCCGAGAAGCTTCTTCAGTTCTGGAGACTGCTTAGAGAGTCCAAACATTTAAACTCATCCTTTTCCCACCTAGTGGGTGGTACACATGAGAGCATTTCCTTAAGAAGCAGGTCTATACAAGCAGATTTCTCAGCCTGCACTGTTTGAGTGTCGAAACTCTTCATAGGCTCTTCTTTTTCTGCAGTTTGACGAAAACAGACATGATAGAAGTTTGCTGCTTGTCTTAAATACATATTGAGATAAGTCATTTCTATTCATTATAAAGAAAACAATGTAAACCATGATGAAAGTTGGTATCAAATTCAGTCCCTTTCCCTGTATACTTTTATATATCAAAGTTAGTGAGCGTGTCTTTTCACATGTCTTTTCAACAGCTGCAGCTGTAAGTTCTTCCTGTCAAATGAGGAACTCAACTGTACATAGAAAATCTGATTGTGACTGACCAGCTGTCTGTTCAACTTAATATCCTTATATCATTTTTCTGAAGTTTTCTCAAGTTTAATTAACTTAGTTCACTTGATTTTACATTTGCAGAACTCATAAGACAACCTTGAACTGATCATACAACGTAAGTTCAGTTACATCACATTTTTAAGGCAGCGGGGGAACGTTTTTCAGTTGAACCAATGTAAGATGATTTACAAAGCAGTGTAGAATGACCAGCAGCTTCATAATGTTTTGTCTTGTGCCCCAGATATGCACCAGTATAATCACTTGGCACAGGTTTTCCTTGTGTTTTCAGTGTGTCGGTTTATGGTAATTAGATTAAACACAAATTTGTTAAGGAAGGTAAACGTAAAATCTGACAATAAACAGCCTTTTCAGTTTATATATGTCCTTTCCACTGATTATGTAAGATTATGTTTTATTTCCATTGTCAAATGACTATTCAAAATGGAAATGGATGAATTTTCAGGGGTTTACCCTTACATGCCTGAGCTGTGAGAAAAAATGGTTGGCCACTAGTTAGCATGTCCATTACCATGAAATGAAACTAACTGAATGTTTTTTTTTTCAGCAGTTCTGGTTGAAACCTCAACAAAAAAAGCTAGAAAAATCATTCAGATCAAAAGTAATCACACTGCAAGGATGCCTTTAGCCTTTTAGGTGGTTCGAGGCAAACATGAAAGTAGTTACTGTACACACTTTGCAGTATTCAGATGTAGGTGTTATGGTACTAAATGCTGAACTAGCATTTGCACCTGGGACCCTGCATACAGCCTCAGAAAGACAACACCACATAGGCTACACACAAAAACAAATGGTGTGATTGTCGGCAGTTTACTTGGGCCAGCCCTGCTGATGCACTCAGACCAGATCCTGCGTGAGAACAACCTTGTATGTGTGGTGAAACAGTGCTGCATGATTTAATGTGATGAAGGCTTGGTGAGACCAGACCAGTTTTTAGCAATACCTGTTCAGCACTAAAATACTGTGGTGCGATTCAGCTAAACTTTCTGTCCTTCACTGAAATGTTTAAATAACTACTACATGGAAAAATGAAGAACCAGATACACATACTGACAAAGGCAAAGGTAGAATCCATACATAATGCACTCAACATACTGAAAAACAAAAACAACTAAAAGTATTTTCTGTTACTTACAGTACATGAGACTCATAGACTGGGGAAAGAGACATTACTCACTCATAAAAATAAAGTTTATTAACTTGACATTCACTCTTAAAATAATGTGCATGGAGAAACAGTTCAGTAAAATGTAAAATAATTACACCTGACAGGACAAGAAACTTGGTATCTTGGCAGATTTCGAAATTTACTTTTGCTATTTTACCACAAGCCTTCAGTCAGAGCCTTCAGTCAGCGTTCCGTTGCATGCATCGTGACCACCTTTTTTTTTTTTTTTTTTAAAACCATCACAATTCACTGGCTTAGCTGGTTGCCTTCCTTCCTGAGTAACAGCCAACATGCAAGACGAATAAGCAACCCACTTGTTTGTCACTAACATACGTTATGGTGGGTGAGTTCAACTCTACACGGTAATTTTTTTCACACATAATACATGGTACAAGAACTAAATCAATACCTTGTCAGACAGATCAATCAAAACATCAATGAGCCAAAAGAGAACATCAGATACCATGCAGTGGAAAATGGTAGTGAGATAGTGTCAGATTGTTGTTCAATGTGTAAAACTGGTGTGAGTGTGCCAAACTGTCAGTAGATGGAAAAATCACATCTGTGATCTACGAAAATACAGTACTGTTGAGATGGTAACAGATCTTTATCTACAAACAAAATTTCACCATGTCCCTGTTTCATTTCCTTCATGGTTCTTAGATTTATTTTAAAACTGTGAAAAAGAGAGAGGAAAGCTGTGTGTTGACAAAAAAACAAACAAAAAAAAAAACAAAACACAGCACTGACAGAAAAGATGCAAACAGTTGAACTTGAAACCAAAAGGGAGCAGTTAAAGATGTCACACTTCGCCATACCAAAAAAACAAAAAAAAAACAAAAAACAAAACAAACAAAAAAAAAAAGAACTCAAAGTTCTTTTTTTCTTCCCCTGAAAGGCGAAGAAAAAAAAAAACACATTTTCATTTTGGAAATGAGTGCCATTGATATTGATATTTAAAGAAAAAACTTGTCAGTCAACTGTCATTCCTCAGAAGTGTAGATAAAAATTTGGTGATAATATTACCCACAGGTACGTTAGCTTTACTGTGGCTTAAAGGATGAGGCAGGCAACATTCAGGGTTTTTGTTATCATCAACAAATCCCTTGAGAAGTCCAAAACCATCGGTGCATTAGTCCGTCTTTCAATACTTTCTGACTTCCCGTCTGTAGCAAAAAATTGTTAAAAGCAGCTAAAATATATTGTTTAATTTTTTACAACATATATTAAAAAGGCTCAGATTTTTCTCAAGCATCTGGGCTCTGTAGTTTTTAAGCAAATGTTACCCAAACAGGAATAAACATAAAGAGTTCATTTTTGGGGGGCGCATTTGGTGCCCTAGTGAGACTTTAAAACGGCAGGACAGTGTGTGTGTGGGATCATCTCAAAACAAACTACGGTGTCCATTTTCATGGTAATAAAGGAACATGTCACCCTGACATAATGGAGCTCTATGTAACAGAAGATGAGATATATAAGACTGTTGTTACACATAAAGTACTTGTTTCGGGTTCAGTTTATTCGTGGTTTTGGTCTTTTTATGGTATTTGTTAACAGTAACAAAAATGTGGAAAATCACCAGACTAACCCTTTAAGGGTTTAGAGGCCAGTTACCCCTGAAACAAATAAGAAACGTAAACAATACCAAACCAAAGTAAAGAGCGGTTTGGATATTGCAAGCTTGTCGTTTGTCACAGCAACTGCAAGACCAAAAACAAAGTGAGACCTACACACTTATGGTCCATGCACATCAGGTCTTATGTTTTCTTCTACCTCAAAACTCCATTGTTTATCATTTATTACAAGAAGCCTGGAGGCTGCGAGGGTTCATAACAAAAACAGCATTTATCACTCTTACGAGAAATGTATTTTTAGATTCTATATACAGTATATAAGTCATCCTGCAAACCTTTACTCAGACCATGAAAGACCAGCAGGTTTACATTCAGCTGTGTGTCACACTCGTCTATGTTCTGGGAGATAGCTGACAGCAGCGTACTCTGTATCGTTTGAATTGAGCTCCACAACTGCAGGAGGTCTTTTGGGGAAATCCAGGACGCTGTAAACCAATGAGGGTGAAGACACACAGTTGGACTCCTCAACTGTTTCCTGTAAAGACAATTAGAGCGAAGCTGAAAAACTTCTGCGGACGTTTTGAACATTTCCTTGTTTCCTCCCTGTTTTTAAAGATGAAACGACAACAGTGTTCTTACCTGTCCTGTGGGATTAGACTTTCGTTGTGGTTGTTGTTCGTCTGTTGAAAAAACAAAACAAGTGAGTCAGTCGGATAAGGAGGAAAAGTTCGACACCTCGTCTTTACATCAAAGTGAGTTTGCTAGGTTTGACGCCACCATGCATGTACAAGTACATCTTTTGCTCAGTGACCATATCTGGTAAAATCTGATCTCTGGAGATGCTGCACAGATCCAGCACAACTAGTTCCATGTAACATCCCATAAAACTACACATTGTTGTCTTCTATATTTCTGTTTTTGTACAGAGTATACAAACAAGAGTGTTAAGTAGTGAACTTTAGAGGTGCTGCAATGCAGATTTCTGATCTTTAGAGAGAGCCAAGCTGGTTGTTTCCCCCTGCTTCCAGTCTTTGTGCTAAGCTAAGCTAAATCACTTCCAAACTCCATGCTCATTGCACAAACATGGCTGTGGTAGAGGTCTTCTCATCTAACTCTCTAAGTGTAGTAATGCATTAATCCGTGTGCAGTTTAAAGAATTAATGGGCAAATCTGTGCAAATTCTGGACAGTTGAACAGCAAACATTTTGTTGTTGTTTATCAAATTAAACAAATGGTGGCCAAAGTCTGACTTTGTCATTGATTTTATAGTACATTTAGCTCTCACACACAACTGCACCACTTGTACAAGCTTGTAAAAACATTATCCTTCATGATCTGGCAGTGCAAAAAAAAAAAAAAAAAAAAAACAGACAGGGTGCAGAGGAGTATAGATTATATCTGTCAGTCTGTGTGTCATTTTCTCTGCTGAAGACTCATAGCCCTGTTTGAGCAGTGCTATCTGTGGACAACGTTGGACCAGGTTAGCACAACATGGTACAGGAGTGCACAGTCAGCAAAAGCCTGCATCTGTATACACGTACGGGAAATCATCAAGTGTGGTTTCTGAGGTCACGGGGGCTGTCAGATATTTGAAAGCAGCAATGTTCCTACTCAAAGTAGGCCAGAGGGGTTTGTGTCTGAGTGAAAGCGCACTAATGATAGTGAACAAATAATGCAAGTATTTTTTTTTTCCACCCATACCTCAGTGATAGTAGGTACATTTACATTTGCATGCTCTGAGGGAGGACTTCTTTTCAAAAGCTATGAATCATCACATATATCAAAAGGATGTGAAACTGCAATCCGGTTTGCATTTTTGAGCATCACACACAACTGCACATTTTTTCCACAGAAGAACAACAATTCTTTTCATCTTTCACTTTGTTCACAAAGAAATTTGTACAAAATAATACCCACTATAAAGTCACCTAAATTACAAGCAACCAATGTCAAGATTCAGATCCTGACAAAAGAAAGACCACAATATCCCTGAGAACCCTAATGGCAGACATGTAAAATGAGCGCAAATAAGAAGACTTTATTTGGACAGTAAGTTTCCCTACCTTTGGTTCTCACGAGACACCAGATCAGCCAAGGAAGTACTGCAACCAGCAGCACTACAGGTGAAACCACAAGGACAGTGACGCTGTGATAGGAAAAGAAACTGGAACTTCCATTGTATTCGATAACTGTGATGTTAGTCGGCATTGGAGGAACTGTAGGAGTTAAAAGGAAAATATGAAAATATACACCTGTGTCTCTCAAGAACAATGTATATTTCTTCATTTTTAGTGTCTATAACAAGTGGTGCCATGGAAATAATTGTTCAAATGGAGCCACTTTCCCACTTTAATGGTAAATGGTAAATGTGTGAGTACACTTTTTTTCTGTACAACCAGACCAATTGCAGCATAGTTACTTTTTAAAATTAAACACAAAGTAGACAGTGAAGACACAGACACTTTCACTTTTCTGACTGACAGCCTTGGTAGGAGATATATGAGCCTTCAACCAGCACTGAAACTAACACACTGTGGAGTGGTGAACGGTATCTCAAAAGTGAGTTGGAGATCATGTGTAGCACCTCTAAGTATTCGTTAGAGAAAATATACATTGAAAAAGGCTCAGTAATTTCAGTAAACAGCTGTGCACTGCAGCCTTTAGCAAGCGCTGACTCAAACAGGACTGAATGGTGCATTTGTTTGTGACTATTTTAAGTAGTGCATTAAAACACAGTTGGTGCTCAAGTTAGAATATTTAGTAGGGCAGTGGTTCAAAATTAAGTACAGAGCCTACATGTATTGTAACAAAGGAACATGTCCCACAGTGCAACGTTGTGTCTCATTCATGTGGTTTAAATGGTTTTGGGACAACAGTGGAAGTCTAGGACGCTGAGTGAGAATAAGATCAGACTTTGCCTACACATACAATACTTGGTATGATCATTTCATTGTTGGTTTTAGTCCAGTTTTTCATGTTCATGTTCATGTTGGACAAGTACCTTCTTGCAAAGCTATTACCTGCAGTGCAGTTTTTAGCCACGTTAGTGGCATAGACGGCATGGAGTGACTGGTCCAGACTGAAATATCTCAATAACTTCTGGGCAGATTGCCATGAAATTTAGTTCAGATATCCCATGGTGCTGAGGGGACATATCTTAATGACTTTTTTTCTAGCGCCACCACCTTTAGATTCACATTTAGTTTTGAGTTAGCAGTGCTGAGCTGTTTTGAATGAAAACCACAGATATTGAATGGATTGCCATGAAATGCGAAATTTGGTTCCGACATTCATGCCCGCCCGCCACCGCCACTAGATGAAGTGTAATAACTTTTGTGGTCCCTCATTATTTTATCTTGCACCGTTATCAGGTCAAAATTCCAATATCTGATAGTTTGGCTCATGACAAAAACCTTGCAAACAAGGTTTTGCAAGCTTCTTTGTGTTTGCTGATAGGCGACACATCTTAGCATGCTAACATACTAAGCTAAAATGATGAACATGGTCGACAGAGTTAACAGTAAATTTGTTTGGAACTATTTTAAAGTGAGGATTAATACAAAATTGGTGATCTACGAAAGTATCTACAGCAGTAGGACATTTTATGTGTAACTGAGTAAAAAGTAACTACTGTTTACACAAGGTTTGGAAAATATGATAGGAGACGATTATACCTTTGTCTACCCTCAAAAAACACTTTATACTGTGGTACCTATCCTTTTAAAATTTCTGGTTGTATTAGACCTTTTTGGTCATTGCAGCAAATCAATAAGCAGGACTGCATTGTGGCAATATTGTTTGTTACACAGTACACAAATTATTGCATGAATGTAATAGCATATTATTTGCAGGTTTGTGTTTATACTATACTATATTGGTGTCGGTGTAGTGTAGCCTATGATGATAAAGAGTGACTTTACCTGTGCTGCTTCTGTTCTCCTCTTGGACGATCAGCTTTATCTCGTTGCTTTTTATGGGGATGTGTATGTCCATGAACAAACTGGCCCAGTAAATTTCACTATGATTTTTTGTGAGATTTGTAATGTGGTATTGTACAGAGGAATTTTCAGGGTAAATGTCAGCACCTCCTCTTGAGCAACATTTGTTCTTTGAATACTCAGCAATCTTTTTGTAGCCATTAATATACACTGCAAAATGACTCATACAATCAATTTTAGTGTTATTAAATATAAAGTGAAGGGTGATGTTGCTGCCGATGATCCCAATGACCTCTGCTTGGCTGGGCCCTGTGTGGAAACAAAAGGAGATGTGTATGAGTGGTTGGATGCAATGATCACTACATCCTTAAAAGCAAAACACAACTCAAGGACAAAAACCAAACTAATCCACAGTAACTGCCAGGTTCTGTCCAGGTTGCAGTAAATACACTCTGGCACTTACTGTCACGGAAAAACACAAGATAGCCACTACTACGTGGCTTTGCTAAAGCTAAAACTACATCTGCTTAGTGATTTTTTTCCCCTAGCTGTTATTTAAAAATATATCCAAAATGTAATCCAGTTTGCTAACCCGCACATCTAAATGAGGAAGTTTCATTATGGAGATTTAAAACCTGCTTTTGACTTTAAAATTCATGTGATTTGGTGCAATTAAACTACCTTTAAATCACATATTAAATGTACTGATGATGATAATGAATAAGATAAATGTAAATAATGTAAAAAGGATGAATGGTAGTAATAGCCTAGATGTACAGACACCTGCTGTAGCTAAAGCAGAGCAAAAGTCCAATGTATTGTGAACCATAAATGGTAAACTTAAAATTTGTTTTCTTAAACTAACCAGATTCACAAATGAGAAAGTTGACAGAACATTTTGTTGGCAGACACTGCGTTTTCCCCCTTCATCCTGAGAAGAGAATTCAGAGACTAAGTGCAGTGCACAACATTTCTCTCTTCACCATTTATTGCCCAGCCTGAAAACTTTAAAGCCTCCACTCTCATGTTCACGTTTTCACATGAGGCCATGTGTCATGGATGTCAGTGTGTTCTGTTAATCTATTTTATGTATGTCTACAGAACGAACTCCTGACCTGTATACCATGAATATTAGTTGTACCACTATCTAAATATTGCATCTGTGTTAATGGCATATGTAGCATGAGCCAGGAAAATTTAAAGGACACAATTGTGGACATTCTTTTGCATGGACAGCGAAACGATCACAAAAAGGTCAATTTATTTGTATCAGATGAATTCACACACAGTTTCTCACAAGATTAAAGTTGCCTCAAGGCAAAACTCATATTATCTCAAACACAAGCGTGCCGTGGTTTTATTAGGAGGTTGTCAGGCTACACATAATAATTGCATTTATCTCTACATTAGCAGTCCTCATTATAAAGCCAGTTTTTGCTAGTGGCAAAGTCAAACTGAGAAGACAACACGTCAGATACTGGGAGATAAGACTGTGGCACAACAACATTACTGTGTGGTATCATTAACTTAACAATAACATGGAACAAAAACAGGCACTATGATTCTAGAAGAAAGAAGAAGAAAATAAGCTTTAGAAAACAGTAAAAATGAACCTCTAGCAGGTGAAAACCCACAAAACCTCTCAAATGTCACAGATTAAAACATCAATCATGAAGAAGACAGCTTACCGTTGAAAACCATGTGAGCTGTGGCGATCAAAACTAACCCAAGAGACTTTGTGATGGTGTTGTCCACCATGGTAGGAGAAATGCGCTGGTTACAGGCCTGGCAAGATGGCCTTTGAGTGTTTGACCTTACTGATTTTTATGAACTGCCTTGGTGTCGTGAATCCTAGCCAGAAAAATGGTTTTATGGTACTAGGCAAAGAGCAGTATGTGAGCCTGACAGGAGGAAACTGCAGGCAGGAACTTGCACAAATACAGATTTATCCTCCTACAGCGAGACAAGCACCTCCTGTAACGGAAGACATCAAAGAGGTTCATGGACATGTGGTGCAGAGAGTGAGGAACTCAGATGTCACACATAATGCATGCAAATTCAGGAAGAGCAAATAGTTTCCTTCATATTTTGAGAGAGGATATGCAGAAATGTTACTCAGAAAACAGTCGTCTAAGCTCTCCATACAGCAGACCTGGGATTGAATTTTTGTTGACAGTAAACCCTTGTAAATTGCTTTTGTATGCCTAAAATACAAGTTGGTGAGTTTGAGCTGTTCTTTAACAAGTACACTGCAGTTTACAGTACAGTCAACTGTTGAATTTTTTTCTTAAAGGTTCATTTCACCTGAACTGCAAAAGAACACCCCCATATTTTTCTAATTTTAGACACGTAAATACTTTCGGTTTTGTTTGCTGAATTTTGAAAGTTCACACTTTCAGATAACATGAAGAGAATTTATAAGTGTTCCTCACGGTCAACTCAAGTTTAACATAACATTAAAAATCATTTAGACAATTACTTGAATTCTGCAACAGCCTGTCTTCAGAGAAACAATGTCCATGTTACTATAAATGATCCACAGACTTCCCAGTGAATGTCTTTTAAATGACAACTGTTGACAGCAAACTTTTCAGGTGTTTTGAACATGTTCCTCATGCTTCCTCCCATTGATCTTCATCGACCGACTAGGTTCCTAAACAAAAACCACTGACTGTTTTGTATTTTACTATTTTGTTTCCATTTGTTTTAAACAAAAACAAGAAATAATCGTCCCAAATTTTAGATTGTTAATATTTCCTTCAGATATTACTGTGCTAATAACACACACACACACACACACACACACACACACACACACACACACACACACACACACACCACCTTACCCACAGCAGAGGAAGTTGGGGGCTTTGAAGTAAGAATTTGATGACATTAAGACAAAACGCAGCCG
>JBBMJY010000022.1:14208561-14263795 GCA_037833715.1 Toxotes lorentzi | reverse complement strand
TGTGTGTGTGTGTGTGTGTGTGTGTGTGTGTGTGTGTGTGTGTGTGTGTGTGTGTGTGTGTGTGTGTGTGTGGCAAACCATCACCAGCTCCTTAGCAACCAGGAAGGCATTGGTGTCATCGCCATCACTGGTTGCCATTGGAGATGCAGGCATTCCATAGAAACCAAGCCGAGGTGCAAATAGTGACGACCCCCCCCCCTCCCACCTTGGAAGTCATGTCCACACAAAGCAGATTAATGTCCCCACAACACAAGTAATACAACTACACACACACATACACGCACACAGCCTATAGATTGGATGTTCACAAACTAACTTTCAAGTATGCAGTTATCGGATATCTCACACACACCTACCCCAACACACATCCACACATTCACACACTCACACACCTCAACACGCTATTGGGAGATCTACTTTCAAGCAAGTCTTAAAGACGTGTCAAAACCACATGTCCGCACGTGCACTCCCACAGACTCGGGAAGGGCTGGTGGCTGCATGAATGCACACTCACTCACACACACACACAATCCGTTAAATAAATGGCTTTTTACATCACAGTCAATAAACAAAGGCTTGCGTGGCGGAGCTTCCACACACACGAACACACACGCACAGCGTGTGAGGCAGCTGTCACGGTTTCCAGCGAGGGTATTCCCCAGCCTCATCACGACCAGCAGCCTGCCAGTGTTCGCGGCTCTGCTGCTTATTTTTGGTCAGTGTATCGAGAGAAGGGCTGAAGTTATAGATACAGAATTAAAAAAATAAAAAAAAAATACCGGTGAAAACTTTTATTTTGGCGTCGTGTCATTGTGGCATTACTCGGATAAACAGTTAGAAATAGAGGGGAAAAAAAGAAATCGAAGATGTATATGGAGAGAGATGCTGATTATTATAGCCTTTGAATTCACCAAACCTCAGTGTTTTTCTTCCCTTTTATAAAAAACAGAATAATCGGGTTTGCGAATCAAATCTCAGCCCCAGCACCTACTCCACCCCCCCCCGTCCTCACCCAACCTCACCTCTGCTGACTGTCACCCACCGCCCAAAATGATTTAACCGCCCCCCTCCAGTAGATTCCCCCCCATCCTCCCTCCCTCTCTCCCTGCCTCGCTTCCCACCAGTCACATGGAGGTTAGCGGTGACCCGTCGCTGGCTCGGTTTTGTGGCAGTCGCTCTCCGGTGCGCCTTGGAGACGGACGAGAAGCGAAACGCGCAGAAACCGCCGGTGCGCCTCATTTGTTTTGATATGTAAATGCGGGTTATCATGTCTATCCCCTTGGGAAAACTCCCCGAAATCCGCTGAAGCCGCCGGTAAACGATACTCAGTTGAACGGGTTATTTTTAGTCGCCCACCGCAGCGATGAGTGGCTTGAAAGCGGCTGTGAGACCGAGTGGTACTGCGCTGTGGTAAGTGAAGCCCCCAGCTTGGTGTTCAGCAAGAATGAAGTCGAGGCGAGATAAACTGAAGATCCCCTCTCTGACTCTGGAGTAAGTTCTGTTTTTCATTTCATCCTCTGGTGCAGCTGTGAAACCGCAAGCCGCCATGTGAAACTGTTGTCTTTTAAAGCTGTAGCCTAATAAGAAAGAAATGGTAGCGTTTATGTGGTCATGTTGTCTTGATGGTACACCAGAGCACGCCGGTGTCAACACAGACTTTTCCCATACAAAGTGACTGTAGTTCAAACCCGCTATTATCTATTACCTCTAAAGCTTTGAGACCAGACCTGCCAACGGAGCCTCATGGAAATGCAAATAATCCCTTGTGTTTTTGATGACATTTGCTTGAGGCTTCATTTTCTGGTTTAAGAGCTTCAGTTTACTTTTGTATTTTGTATTTTGAGGACAGCACTGGAGAAGTTAAAGGTGTCTCACCAGCAGCCTATTCCTTATGAAGTACAAGCATGTTCAGTATTATCAAAACTGGCAGTTTTCCTGCCTGCCTATTAATTTTTAAACTAATTCCCCCATCTGAATGTGGAGAATCCAGCTTTCCAGCCTTGAACTGTAACTGTGTCTGCACATGTCATGGCTGGTGAAACTAGTAAAACCAAACTACTGAAACAACAGCAAACTTGTGAAGACTATGCGTTTTGCTTTATTCTGTTTAAAGTTTTAGGCAAATCTAACTGGGATTGCTATTTTCCTCAAGAGCGCTGCAGTTCTTTGACTCTAGTCAAACCAAATGTCTCACTGAGTTTCAAAGGTACAGCTCATTCCTCAGTGTGAATTCTGTCGTCATGATGTTTTCCTTTTTTCTATTGTCTTATTTTCTTTAACCTCACTTGAAGTTCTCTCTTTACGATTCCTGCATGAATCACATGCTCACCCTCACAATACCAAGACAGACAAATGCCTTTCAGTCTTCATAAGAAGGGCATATATTTTATTTCCTTATAGTTGCTAATCTGTGATTCCTTTCTCCATCAAAGGACATAGCTGCAGTCTTATATTCACCCACTCATCCCCTAGAGTGAACGTAGCCTTTTTTTGGGGGGGGGGGGCTGCTGCCCACTAGATGCTGATCCATAAGGCGTAGGAGCTCCCCGCTCACATCCCCATTCTCTGATCCATCCATCTGCCTCCAGCGTGGATCATCTCAGCAGAGCGCGTGCTGTTTCCATTCCATTTTCATTTTTAGGCACTTAGTAGCTTCTGCTCAGAGATACAGAGGAGGTTTCAGACTCGATTAGCAGGGAGGGGTTCAGTGTCTTACTGACGGCTGTTGATGGATACATCAGTCCAGACACTCATTTGTGTAAACCAAACCTGTGACATTTAGTGCTCTGGATTGGCTCTTTAACCACCTGCAGTGGCAAACATGGCATAAAATTTTGTTCGTAGTCAGACTTTTTTTATTGCAGAGAACCATGTTGTACATAAGCTCACCTGAATACATGTTGTGAGTATTCAGGTGCACAACTTTCTATAAATAAACTTTTTGTAAGATAATGTACCTTGTTTGAACATACTTAGGAAGATGTCTTAATTAAGTTAATTAAATCTTTTTTCTTCTTTAAATTTTATGGACTATATTAAAATGATCTCCCAGTGAAGGGCAATAATACAACTATAACATCTTGGAATGAGCCAATAATTCGGAATTTGTTTATTTTTGCAGTAAAGACAATCCTGCTGCCGTATTGCTGTTGATGGGCTGTCTGTCTCTGTGAACCACCTCAACATTTGAGCAAATCAGAAATTCAGCGTGAATGTCACTGATGAGTCAGTCTGAGATTTTCTACTCAGTTAACACTCTGGACAGGAGTGTCCATGAAGTGCTGACAAAATGCAAAATGGAAATGATGAACCATTACTCACTCAAGCACCATTGAGGGCTTTGGTTTAAGGGTCCGTAGGAGAAAATGTGTCGAGACGAAATTCAGCATAAGGAGTTGAATGTGTTGTGTAATTATGAGCCGACACTACAGAATGAGGAGTGTTTGTGCAAGGAGTTGTTTTTCCTACCATCCTCCCTGCATTACTATGACAACACATTCATTAGTGCTATGTTTTGCAGCGAGAAGCCTCTGCAGCACTGAGACAATAGCAGCACTGTGGTGTCCACAAGGCAGAGCTTATATTTGAGCAGGGAAATCAATAGAAAACAGATTCAGTGCTGGGTCAGTATCGGTGAGCTATAGACCTTAAGGTGGCTGAGCATGCATATTATGATGCAAAATTGATGCATTAACATGTGAAATGGTAGACAGTGTTTATTTTAAAAAGTGCAGTTTCAGGACTTTTTTGTGTATGGGAACCCAAAGTGTTTTGGCCTTCTGGATTAATTAAACAACATGAACACTGTTAAATTTCATCTGAAGTCAAGCTTATGTCAGAGAGTCCCTGACACTGTAAAAGGCTGCAGTCATCATTAGATGTTCACTAAATGTGTACTGGACGATGAAACCTCCTGCCCCGTGTGTTGACACCTAGTTGCCTACTTCTTGTGGCGTAAGAGCTCAAGAGAGTTTGCATGTCATCAAATTAGTCCAGCCACCCTGTAAAAAAACGATACTAACAGAGAGGCAGCAGTGTCACCCTGCAGACAGATGGTGAGTGTCTGTCACCGTCGGCTGGTGATGTCAGCCAATGAGAGGCGGGGATCAACCTCTAACCCATGACAAAAGCTCTGCTGCTGACTGATGACAGACGCCAGCGCTCTGAGGTGCTGAGTCAGCGCACTAATCCATGTGAACATTTCTTGCCTTACAGTTTGTCACCCACTTGCCAGAGCCCCACCCTCCTGAGCCCATGCAGCCCCTGCAGCCCCTGCAGCCCCTTACAAACCCTTCATCCCTGGAGGTAAGACAGACAGGTCACACACAGACTGTTTTTATGGACTGTAACTTTAAAAAAAAAAAAGAATCACCAATGAGTCAGTTCACCACAAAACCAACAACTAGCTGATCCACCTTAACAAGTATTGTCTCTGTAGCCAAAGCCTGATATAGCTTTTCCCTCTGTGCCATAGAGCTCTGTCCAAAACAACACAGTGAAGGGCAGTGTTGTGTGACAAGTCCCTTCATTACCATGAACATGGGCACTGCAGTTTATTTTGATTCAGTCCCACATATACTGACCTGCTGGTGCAAACCCTCACTAGAGCACCAAGTAACTATCAATCCGTGTCTGACAAAGACTACAGTGCCTAGAAGTTTTATAATATCATTCTCTTTTTTTAATAACAATAATGAAAATATGTATTTGTGACCCATTTTTAAAGTAGTAACGAAAAGGCCTGGGGCTGAGAATCGCAGACAGGGTGAAGTCAGAAAATATCTTACCACAGCTGTTCTGGTGCTTTCAATCGTATCACACAGTCTTTGCATATTTTAGCATCTACAGGTCCATGACAACAGGGGTAAACTCCATCTGTTTTAAAAACATGCTGCAAATTCACAAAAATACCATCGCAAGTTGATGGGTATGATAAAAGAGGCTGGTGAGACTTTATATGCCAGATTGTTATTGACTGGGTCAATATAGCATCAAAAAGTATTTTGTTTTTAGTATTTGGGGAAAGCTCTCCACCTTTTTTAAACTGTGATTGAAAAATAACAGTCAAATTATCAGTCAACCCAAGTGGCTTTCCAGCTACAGAGGATTTGATCAGGTAGTGTGAAATATAAATGGAGTAACTCTGGGGAAAAAAGGAAATAAACACTATGTCTGAGTTGTTTTTTTTTTTTTGTATATTAAGGTGCTCCTGTTTCACCAGTGAAGACCTATCATTTATTAGTTGTCTCTAAGTCTATGTGGGTTGCTTGGCAACGGTGCTGGGTGCTGTGGAGGAAGGCAACACTGCAAACAGAGGCAGCTACATCCAGCATGTTTCTGGATGTGTGAGCAGTGCTAGGCTGTCACGCCACACACTGTACGATAACGAACCCCATTTGCTCTGTTGAAAAATGAGCAAATTTTTCTGGGAACGCAAAAGAGTTCTCAGATGCACTAAACATAAATTCCTCAACATGACGATTTCACACAGTCTTTATGTGATGCAACACTGAGGGAGGCTGGAAATATGTTGGCATCATTCCTCATGGCATTCTGTATTGGCGACCCCCACCCCCCCATGTTGTTTCAGCACCCAGAAACATGTTCATTCTCTTGCATCAGATGCTGTATTTGAATGGAAGGAAACTGCTTCCTTACATCAACCTTTGATTGTGATCACTGAATATGTAGAGTTTTGTCTCGGTGATGCAGAGATATTTTTACAACTAGGTATCTGCCTGATACCTGGTGCAGGATTCCTATTAAGTGTATAGGGAGAGTGCAACACATATTTACTGTATATGGCAGCTGTCTAAAAAAAACCCAAAAAACATGAAGTGCATTAAAACAACATGAAAATACTGTACATATAAATACAAAGTGCAGACAAAATACAAAACTGGAAATTGGATTCCCAGACTTTAGCAGCCACCTTTAAGCTTAAGCCTCAGTGAGGTGTAACTAATGATCTGATGACCTCAGGCGGCTCCTGATGTCAGTAGATTACCATGACGTAACCTGATCGTGCACATGTCAATGCAAATGTGAGGACAGTTTTCATCTCCAACCATCTCCATCAGGATTTGAGATACAGTGAGCAGAAGGTTTGCAAGACAGGAGTGAATCAAACACAACAGGAGTGAATCAACATAAATCAACATAAAAGTCTGAAAGGCTGAAAGCTGAAAGAGTTAAAAGTGACCAAGGATGAGGAGAGTCCATATAGTCTTTCACCTATGAGTCCAGGCTGCCTGAGGTTTGTTTTTGTAAATGGGAACACAACAACATACTGTTGATGGCAGAGATCACACAAGGACAAATGGACCCAATAACATTTTCACACTGTGAATTTGATATAACCAGGGGTCTAGATGATAATCATCTACAAAGCACACATACAGTTCTCCTCACGCTGTAAACATGTCGATGTTATAAGACATATAGGTTCATATGTTTTTTAATATATTTATGTAAATTCCAAAAGTGAGGACCCTAGATGAAGAATACACTCCTTGTAACTGTAATTTACCTCTTAACAAAAGTACTGGATTTAATAATGTTCGCAGAGCAACCAACCACCTACATCACTTCAATCCAAATAAATAAATAAGATTCTTAGATTTTGTTTTCTGCAACAGATTGTGCTTTCCTCTTACAGTATACTGTATACACTGCATGATTAAAATACATTCTTACATGCTGGGTATACATACAGGGTGTTAACACAAGAGGTGCAATGTGCTTTGGAATGTACCACTGTGTAAAAGTTTGGCTGGGGTCCTCCCTCTACCAGACTCCTTATGGTATAACCCAACACCATCTTAAGCTGCTTTCACGTTCTGTAGGAAAGTACCCTATAGTATGAATGCACACGGGAATGAGGTAAACGTAAATGAAAGAGTTTCTATAGCAATGGTTCTGACTATTATTACACTTTGACCTGTTATTATGCAGGTTTACACCACAACCAAAGGCCATTTCAGGGGTTGTACTATAAAAACGTCCGATCCTAACTTGGATCCTAAAATTGCTGTCATCATATATCACATTTTTCTAAGGGTATTAATTGCTCTTTAAATACTCTATGGGATCCCTCAGAAATGTCATGTGATAAAAAATCTTTACAAAATAAAATTTCAAGTTCAAACAGTGAATTTCACACGACCTGCTTCAAAAAGTCTGTGTGCAGGTCAGTATACAACTTGGCATAGGGGCTTTGTGGTAACGTTTGTGGACAGGCATGGCACCATCTTGGAGTTAGTACCTTTATCTTAGGTAGGCTTTACATGACAATACATCAGATTATTAATGAGAACTTAATACCCTTAAAATACAAGTCTGTAAAATAAAGCATTAAAGATGGATAGTTATACAGAATCCAGTGAATCGGTCTCAAAAGGGGACAGGCAGAAATGATATATTATATATATATATATATTGTCATAACTAGGGTTGCATCACAGTTTTTAGTTATTGATTTATTTGTAGGTTTAAGTTTTAAACAACTGTATAAATATGCATTTCCACTGTACCCTCACAGAAGGGGATAACTTCACTAATAACTGAAGGTGTGACCCTGCCCTCTCCACCACTCATTTACAGGCTTTGTGTTCAAACTAATGCAGCCTATAAATAGTCAAGATGTAAACTAGAGAAAAACTCTTTAAAGCAGTGGCTATGTTCAGCTTTTAGTACTTTTGTGGCACTTGTGTAACGTAGGAGTCAGTGCGGTATGGAGCTTAGTTTCACTCCTACAGTGCTTAGCAACCTCAGGTTTTTGCTCTCCTTTGAGGGGCGATCAGAGCTGTAAAAAGTCTGTCGCGGACTTTACCTGCTGATAAAGCAAGATGAAAACCCTCCTGCTGAAAGATAGTGTTTTAGGCTAACTCTGGCTCATTTACAGTCTTTTTTTTCCCTGTTGATCAGTTGTGTTGGCAGAACTCCCACGCGCATTTTCTCTGTTGAATGATGTTGTTTGAATGTTTTTGATAATCGATCAAAGTGCAAGTCATTGATCAAGGAGAAATGCCAAACATTTACTGGTTCTTATTTTTCAAATGTTTGCTAGTTCCAGCTTTGTAGATTTGCAGAATGTATGCTTTTCTTTGTCATACATAATAATCATCCTTAATATCTTCGGTTGGTTGGACAAAACAAGACATTTGAAGAGTTCACGATGGGACTCTGTCATAGTTTCAGCATTTTAATGGTAATGGTTGAGTGTGGCCCTACAGTTGGGTGGAGTATTTGCAGCAATGTGAAAGCGGAGGTAACAAGCAGCACTTGAACGCAGCATCAGGCTCCAGCTTCCTCACACGGACGCACACGCAGCCAGCAGAGTCTGTTTGGCCAAACTAAAGTGTGTTACCGCTCCGTGAACGGCGCTACACACCAAACAAACCGACATGGAGGTGCTGTTTCGGGAACAGGACTACAGCCAGAGAGGAGCCTGGAGGATGTAACAGCAGCACCGGAGCCGCTGGGAAACACTCGGGGTGAACACAAAAGGAACCGCCGAGAGGGAGAGACGATGGTGGGGAGAGCAGCACCACCAGCAGCAGCAGTAGGAGCGGGAGCAGGAGGAGGAGGTGGAGAAAGAGGAGCGGGTTTCTCGTCAACCCCAGCTTCAGTTTTCTGAAATCCACATTAACTTTGAAACAGGGTTTTTCAACAAAAGTCCCCCAGCATGTCGGATCCGAGTCACTGGTCTGCTGTGCCGAGTCAGAACAAGTCCCATTTTGTTCCCGGAGCGTTGCTGAAGCGCTCAAAAAGGTAGTTATCAAGAGTTGGGTTCTGGAGGTTAAGCTAGTTCAACTGTGTTAAAATCCCATCGTATAGCTTTTTTTGGCAGGTGGTCCCCATTTAATGTTAATGCTTTCATGGGGCTTTCTTTATGTTAAAACAAAACAAGCTAGCTCGTCTGTGTTCCTCTCAGAAAGCCGCTCTAACGTTAATCCCGCGTTTGCTCAGTATAACGCAGGAGTTTGTGTTTATACACCGCTTTTGTCCAGAAAATAACAGAACTGAAAACACATGCGACAATTTGTTGACAGTCTTTGCTTGAAAAAGGAATATTCTCCAGTGAAATTCCTCAAATATCAGACGCCAAATGCAGTTTTCATTGTAAAACTGGATGTAACATTGCAGCAGGTCTATGTGAAGGCAGGCATATTTGCATGTCTGTGTTTATACTGGTGGCTGTTGACTGTGTGATTATGATGACTGCCTGGAGGTCTGTTGTGTTTACTGATTACTTGATTGCTGGAGGCAAAACCTGCAGCTTTTAACTGTTTGATTCAGGATGTGCCACTGAGCTGAACTGTGGTGTGTCCATTGTGGACTATGGCTTCAAGTTGGCCTCTTCACATTGCCTTTTTGGTCTAACCAACACTATGAAACCCAAAGCTATGAATTTTTCTATAAAGCAAGACAAGGAAACAAGCAAATTAGCACATTTGAGAAACTGGAAACCATTAAACGTTTGGCAGCTTTGACACTATCAGAATAGCTGTGGATAAATTTTCTGTTGATAGATTCATTGTCTAATTGTCTTGGCAACATTGTGAACTGTTCACCGTGGTGTCACAGTAAAATCTGCTAAATTCAGTGTTATTGGCCAAAGTTTGCCCCTTCTTTTCAGGACCAAAGGATTATTTATTGCTCTCTCTCCCTCCCTTTACACACACACACAGAGCTGCGGACCTCTGTGGCTTAGGCTGGGCCTGCTGTTGCTGTCAGTGCACACACACTCCCTTCAGCCTCGAGTCTGCTTATAGGAGGTTTCCTAGCATCAGTTTTACCTCTTCATCCGACATGCTGGTGTGTCGTGTATTTGCCTGCAGATTAGAGTTGTAGTTACATAAACACGTCTGAAGGCAGAGCTGCTCTGAAGGCGGAAATAATCTCATCGGTTGAGTTAAATCTCAGTGGGCAGAGACAATGAAATCTCTTTTCTTCACATTAAGTATCATAAGCCTCATCTGCACTAGACCATAAAGTGTGTGTTTCTCTTAACCGCAGAAATTGCCAGTGTACAAAAGATTTTCAGAAACTTGTGGTCTTCTTGCGGTTGATAATGTTTGATTCTGTCTGTCACGCAAATGTGTTGCTCCTAGTTGCTCACAATTTGAATATGATAATGAGAGTTATAAATGCATGAATTCTGGATGAGTGTTGATAATCAGTTTCAGTCATTTCAGAACTCAAGTTCTAACTTCTCAAATGACTGGATTTATCTTTACAGTCTTTACAAAGCACAGTGTAGCATGACACTGAGCTCATATGGCATTGTCAGACGTGGGAAGTTAAGGATCGCCGTACACACCCTTGTTTACCTGCGTTTAACCCTCAAAATCTGCAGCCATCAACTTAAGACACACTGGTTTGCACTCTGAGTAAAAAAATAATCTTTTCAATAGCTATGTCCGTGCTGAACTAATTTAAATTTAACTGTACTCAAACAAAACAAGCGTCTTCTTAATTTTTCTGTCTTTCACTATTAGGCCTAATAGCTTTTCTCTACCATGTAATGCACAATTACTGCCTTCAAAATGAACTGTGATAACTAGTGCTAAACAAAAAAAAAATCTTTAAGAAACTATTTTAATAAGTAAGGAAACATAAAAACTGGACATTGCTGTTTGTTTTCACCACTCCCCTGTTTATACCCAGCCTGCTTTCAGTTTGCACACAAACACAGCTGTGTTTTGGTGTTATTCAGACTTATTCCTTGAGCTACAAAAGTCAGATGTTAATGGATCACAGTCTACTACCTTAGAGGTCAAGTGTCATCTTAATCTGTCCAATGCTACACTGTCATAAGTCTTTTGTGTCCTCAAGCTGCTGCTCAATACACATATAAACACACACTTAAACTCAGCTTAAAGGGATACACCACATTTTTTTTGAGAGAGAAGCTTATTGTTCATGTTAACTGTGATAAAAAAAAAACAAACAAACCCTAGAATGGTCTGTTTGAGCAGACACTTCTCTATGCTAAGTTTAGGGTTTTTAGTTGATGTGGAAAAAAGTAGATCTTTAAGCAACAACTTTATGGAAACATAATAATGATAATGAGGAATTGTTATCTACAAGGATGAATGTAATAGAAAAAGTTCAACTCATTTGGCAAAATAGCCTGACAGAAAGATTTAAATACACTAGCCCCGCATAATTTAGCCAAGTGACCAGCTGGATCCAGTTATCATCTTAAAAATACTGAAAAGTAGAAGACTTGAAATACTAATAATATAAGCAAGGTAAATCCGCCTTTGTCTCATATTTCTGTCCTTGTTTCATATTTCGTATCCACACACTATCAAATAAATACCTCCAACCACAGGCGGTTAGACTTCTTATTTTGGGGAATTTGTGTTGCTTGGGGTTGCTCAAAACTGTGTACACCAAAGCACGGAGCACGTCTGCGACTCATGTTATACAGTTGTGTTGACACATGGGCGTTTTAGGTGTTCATGCTTTATCACTTGCCAGGTTACTTAACCTGGGAGACAATGTCAGAAAAGAGACGTATTCATACAAATTGTGATGAGAGATGCATATGAGTGATGTGTATTGAGGCTTTCAGCCCACTGAATCTGTTTTTTTTTTTTCTCCTTCTTGTTTGTGCTCCAGTTGTCGCAGCAGCAACAGGAAGAGCCTCGGCGTCGGGACGCCATCGCCCACACTGTCCCGTCCGCTTTCTCCGCTCTCTCTCCACACCGGTAAGATCCATTTCAGTGTTTTGTAACCTTTAATCCCTACAGGTCCCAACATGAGCACTGCTGCTAAAAACACATTAGTATTGGCATTGGCTCAAGTGTGCCAGCGTTAGTTATCCAGCAATGTACTGTGTTGGCGAGTCAAATAGATCTAAGTGCTCATAGCAGCTAGAATACTTTTGTAGCATTGTGCAGTCCTGCCTCAAAAAAGTGCCGTGTGGTGTCCTGACATTTAATTAACCTCTGCACTTGACTTTCTGCTTCATATTTTACCTGTGCCCTGCAGAAACATGTCCACACCAACGCAGGCCATTGTTTTGTTTTGTTATGCTACACTACTCTTGTCAGACTGAGTGAGCTGTCAGAGAGGTTGGTGGCATCAGGTGGTTGGTGGTCAAACCAATCTGATTCCTGGCCTTGTAATTTAAATTTAGCAGGACGGACTCATTGGTGCTCTTGTGCATGTCCATACTATTTAAGCACAGACTGAGATGTTGAGAAATAAAAAAATTAGTCCAGGTCAAATACAGATACTAATGGTGTCACACTCATCACGTTCAGGTGTCTTAGTGTTATTTCATGACTCCCAGTGATGAAATGAAATGATGAAATTATGAACTTCAAACAGGCTTGATGTGAAAACACACTCGGCACTAGACCGCCTCAGCAAATCACATTTCCACAGTCATTTAAATGTAGAATGAAAACATTTTCACTGTTTTGATAACATAACATTTCATACAGTTGCAAATGAGCACATCAGCGTTTCTCATGTAGCGTGCTGCTACAGTATCAGCTCCTCTCACGTTATTGTTTGTAAGCTGTAGGGCACCTTGCCTCCCCACACGCTCACTAATACAAGATTAAGCTTGTTCAACTCTTAACTTGTAAGCCGCACCTTAGCCAGTGTCTGGTTGGCACTGCGGAATATTCAGACATATTTAGATGACCTGGAGGACACCTGCTCTCAAACAATAGCCGTTAACGAGGTTCCCAACCGAGTCGTAAAAATTACGACACATTGTCGGAGAGAGTCACTGTTACTATTACTGCACAAAATACACCGTGGCAAGTTAGCATAAATGACGGCTTAATACCATTTCAGTGCAGAATTGTTGCGGTGTTAATTGGTTGGGGGGAGAGGAAGGGGAGTGAAGTTGGGGGAGGAACAGGCAGAAGAGAAAAAAGTAATTTGTGTAACATGAGCCAGAATTTGGTCAGCCGACTCAAGAAATTCCCACTTTGTTACAGAGTTATACTGCCGATGGGTATAGAGGTGAAATTAAGAACAAAGACTGAATCCATTAACGCGCCATTTTTATGATTCAGCAAGACAAATGCCTTTTCACTTCATCCAGTTCCACCAAACAGCTTCAGAGTGATTCTTGTGATTACAGCCCGACTGATACTGAATTTTTGAGGCAGATATTGACATTGATATTTGAGAGTGAAAAAAAAAATCTGATGACAATATATCATCAGATTGAAGACACCCAAGTGCAACAAGTGTTAAGATAACTGAAGGGCAGGAAGTGTCTAAATGTCTAAATGGTTGGCATCGTCCTTCTGCCTTTTGAATCAACAGCAGCACGTACCTTGTAAGCCTCTTAAAGCCATGAGGCAGCTGCACTCTATGAAAAGAGTTTTGCTCAAGAGCTCTTCATTGCTGCATCATGTGAATGTGCTCCCTTTTGAACTCAATCAAGCCGAGGATTATCTAATCACAGAGAGCTATCAAGCTCTAATTGGGTACTCCACCACTTGCATGTAGACAAACCACAGTCTCTAGTGTACCCAGACCCCCAGACTCTGGTGAGACCAAACTGCATGAGGCTTTCCCCCTTAATTACAAGTCTGCTTGGACAGGTGCTGGAATATTTGGAAATGTAATTCCAAGTTGATGCATTGGACCTTTCTGAGGTGCTGGTTAATGCTGCTGGGTTTTGTAGTGATTGAGAGTTCCTGCACAGACCTGATGTCGTCCTTTTAGGAAATTTTCCACTCGTAAATGCAACCATATGGTCCCCCCTGTTCTGTTATCATAAGTTTATTATTACAGTTGCAAATAGCACAGGGCGTACCTTTGTCTTTCCTCTTTCAGCCGCGAGCAGCCCTCTAGACAGCCCCCGAAATGTGTCGACCAGTGCCTGCCTCAACTTTCCATTTGCCCGAAGGTAAGTCAGCACTGCTCTTTTGAATCCTTTCTTCTTGGAGTAATATATATGCTCTATCACAAACTAAAGCTTCTCAACAGTGTGTTTTTATTATTGCAACCTGCCTTCTATTTTATTTGAACACTTAATGAAAAGGATAGCTATTTTTTTTTTGTCAGTAATTTCCTAATAATTTAGACAGTTAATTAGAAAGAACTATATAATTTGGTACAAATCATAGGGGATTTTCTTGCAGTAAAAGTTCACTTTAAACCCAAGTAAATATTCATTCATTATTCACACATTATTTAAAAACTTTATTTTCCATATATGTTGAATTGTGTACGTGCCTGCAGTCAAATTTTATGGGTCAGTTCAGCTGGACTAAAAGACTCTCTAGGTTACACTTCTGTAAAGAGTGTATCTGTTCCCCTATAATTAAGTTCAGTTTTCCCTATAAATAAATATACTTCTTGGAAGTTATTTTAAAAAATGTGGATAATTACAGACCTGTCAATTAAAGCAGTGACATAAAATTTGCTGCATAAAGAGGTTTTATTTCGAGACTTTCTCATGCTGTTTTGCACATGAATAACTACAGTTTTCGGCCAGTGGCAGTGCTTACTTTAGCTCTTCAGTGAGCGACAGAGTACACAGAAAGTGATGATATCATGAACCGGAAGTACTGGCTGCAGTTTATTTATTTATTTGTTTGTCTGGCATCCCTGAGCAGGGCACCTGTATTAATATATAAAAAAAAATTGGATTTAGTTGATCAAATCCTGTTGAGGTTCCCAGAAAGATTTGGCCTGTACATCATGATTAAAAATTAAAATTACAGGAACTACATTCACTTTCGATTCCTGAATCTATTTGACTGTTTACAGTCCCTGGGCATTTGTAATTTAACCAAATGAAGCCAAAAACAACAAGCAAAAAACAAACAAAAAAAAATAGATCTAATGATCTGAGGGTTTCCTGTGAGATTCAGTGTGTTGGCTGGGACAGAGGCAGACAGTCTGGAAGCTGAAGAGAAACAGCAGCAAGGTGACTGAGGCTGACTCAGCCTGGAGCATTCAGGCGTGCACACACACACACACACACACACACACACACACACCTCCCCCGCCAGGTCTTCTTACAGCCAACTCCTCCTCGGCAAGATGAGTGCAGTTAGATAGAGGGTACCCCGAAGCCCACTCACACATCATCCACCCGACAGGTGAGGCGGCACCTTGAAGACACCCAAGAACAGTCGTTAAAAACGTATGAGCTGTTCAGGTGCTTTGTCCTTAAACACGATAGGAACAAGAAAGAAAAATGACTCCTGCTCTAAGAATAAATTATTGCTGGCATCAGTCTTAACCACATCGTAGCTAACTGTCAAAATTGAAAGTAGCATATAAACTTTTATTCTTTAAATATTTAGGTTTTGCATGTTCTAGTTGTAGTGTTGTAACCCATCGGAGATTATGGTTCTTTAACTTCAGTTTCATTTGCACAAAACGTACAGTGGCCCTCATCTTATCTTGAGATAACTATATGATCACCCATGCCTGCTTCATTTATTTAGCTGGTTTTGGTGAGCCTGTCCTGTCTTAAACATCACTCTTTGAGCTTGCTGACTCAGACTATCACTGTAAACAATTTTTGTGCCTAATTTTGAATGTGATGGCACCGTAGGAGCGTTCATTCAGTCTGTGAGTTTCCTGTGGGAGTTCTTTGTGTAAAAACTTAATTGTTGCCCTTGCTTGCAAACAGCACGCCAGAATAGTACAATAAAACTTAGACCTTATTTTTATTCAGTTATAATTTCCTTTTTCTTGCTGTTGCGAAATCCAAACTGCAGACACTAAAGTTATTAGATTCTTTTGCTGGACATGCTTTGGAGTGAAGATTTGTTTCTGTTATGTAATCTATATCCTCAAATTAATTTAGTTTGGTTGCTGCTCCTTGTATCTGGACAGATGAAAACTGGCAAGCAAGGCAGCATTGTCAGTTCTAATCCCTCAGCTGAATGCCAGGGGTCACAGGATCACTTGCACAAGATTCCCAAATCTCACTGAAACTCTTTCTTTGCTTTTCTCTTTCTCTCTGTTGCTGTCGTGATCTCAGTCACTTGGCTCGCGCCGACAGGTAGCTTCTTTTTACCTTCTTGCACTATTTCTTTTTGTTTTTCAAAATTATCCGCCCGGAAAAAAAGAGAAGGGTCTGGTAATATGAAGGTATTGATTGATTTTCTGAAGCGTTGCGTAAAACAGAATGCTAAAGAGTTGCTATGAATAAAACAACACAGAGAACCCTGTTGTATATGATTTGGGGGGGAAAAAATACATTAATTTCACGCTCTCATAGTCACAGAACTCCTACGTTGTCTGTTATGTAAGGAGTTTCACATATGAAATGCTAACTAATGCCTGTTTGGCTGAGGCTTATGTAACTTGCATGTCCGTTTCTCTCAGAGCTGAGGGCCGGAGATGGTCCCTGGCATCCCTTCCCTCGTCTGGCTATGGAACCAATCCGCCAAGCTCCACTGTCTCGGTAAGTCACCCCAAACATTGACACCGTCCTCCCTGGCAGAGACGTGTCGGGCAGGCAATTCTAACACCTCACTCAGCCCAAATAGCACATTCGTTTATGCAAAATGGAACAGAGAATGCCAAGACCAAGGTGACAACCCACTAATTGTTTTCCTCTATCATCTGCTTGAATGAGTCATTCTCTCAGTCTGTGGAGCTCAGTGTTATAAGTAATACACACAGTCTGTGTGTATGCATGTTAATGAAGAGATGAAACAGAGAGAGAGTGTGTGTGTGTGTGTGTGTGTGTGTGTGTGTGTGTGTGTGTGTGTGTGTGTGTGTGTGTTATTAGATTATATACTTCAAGTGACATTATTTTATGACAGCCTTTCAACAAAACATCACATATTTGTCATATTAACAATGTGCTGAGACCTTGCTTGTTATTTTTTTATTAACATCACATTATTTTAACCTGGCCTACAATGTGATGTTGTTTTAGTTAACTTGTTTTAAAAGCTGATTTACAGATTGCTGTAAACACGTTTTGGGAGATAAAATGTGAAAATATACAGAATGTAAACGTCTTTCATAGCAAAATCATTTAAAAGTAGGTTTTGACAATATTATTATATATCAGACATCTTACTTTAGAAGTGCAGAGTCTGTGGTGAAAGTCTGCCATGTGGGGCTATTATGAGGAAGTTTATTTGCTAGAGCGGGCAGGGGCCCAGAGGTCAGTGGGGACAATAGGGCTCTTCAGCGGTTCTCACTGCCCTCTTTATACTGAGGCATTAGAAAGAGACTTCACAGATGCTGTCCCTCTGGTCGTCTTCTGTTCAGGACACATGGGCTGCAAAATAGAACAGATTGCCGGCAACGTACACCACGTCCTGTTCAGTTTGAAAAGAGTTTACTCAGAGCCTCAGTAGACATGGAAAAATAACTTATTCGTGCAAAAAAGCATGCCTCTGTGGGCTTCATTACTGTTTACACCATCACCTGAAAAAAAAAAAATCCACTCGCCATGATTAGCTGGAGAGGTGTTAAGTTCTCTTTTGACAACTGTTCTAAATTCATGCACCGGCTAAGCACATGTGCCTCATTGAAATCCTCCACAGGTGTATAATCAGTTGGTCGGGCTTATGTTGGCTTCTTGTTGGCACAGGCTGTACTACCCTGCTGTCGTCACAAACGAAACTTGTCTGAACACATGTTTGTGATCTTTTAAACAGAGTTATGCCTCTGAAAATTCAGGGCTGACAAGTAGCAATGTCCTCTGTGCTGAAGGAAGTAGCACGGTTTACTGGGACTGTGATCTTGAGTTTGACCAACACAAAATGCTACATATAGAACCTTTTAAATCTGTCTTTGGCTCACCTCGTTCTCATTAATCATCTATTTTGGCGACTGAGCCCGGATTAGTAGATGTTTTATTCTGACTTTCTTTTCTGTGTCTGCAAGGAGTTTTGAGTCTTTGTGATTTAAGGCCTGCATAAATATTTTAAAAAATCCTATAGTATAGATAAACAGAATCATTCAACTCTAAATTATTTGTCTTTTTGTGTCGAGAAAAGGTCACAGTAAAAATAATCAGTTTTGTTTTAGGTAATTTAATTTAGTTTAGTTCTTTAAAAATGCCATTTTCTGTTGTCCACCAGATATGAAATGAAGGCCCTAAATAAAAATTGTAGTGATGTTGTTATATTGTATCCTTCAGAACTTACCAGAAGAACTATCATGATTATCACTCATTGTAATGATCAAAACAAGAGATGGTAAATGTTGCTCGTGTGGTTGTGGTTTGTGTCTGCAGTCGTCCTCGTCCTCCCAGGAGCGTCTTCACCAGCTTCCCTACCAGCCGACACAAGATGAGCTGCACTTCCTTTTCAAACACTTCCGTAGCACAGACAGCATGACCGACGAGGATGGACGGCCCTCGACTGTCATACGACCTCGGTCTCGGAGCCTCAGGTACCTAATGCTGATTTCACATCGCACCTCAATGAGTCTTGTTGCCAAATAGATTGTTTTCTTCTGTAGTGCTACATATTCATTTTAGGAAAAAAGTTTATCTTTGTAGCGTTATCATTATCCATGATTACAGTATTTTACCTCATTCTTACCTAATTTTTAAAGGTTTTCTGACACAGATGAAAGGCTTTGGGTTTGACTTGTTTCATGTTTCATGTTTACCAAGCATTGTCAGCTGTAAAACAAACGTGACACTGAATTTAACGTTTAAAATGTATTATTATGACATAGATCCACTCTGAGATGCGAGAAGTGTTTGTGGGTTACTCTTGTGTTCACCGCTTGTATTTTCCCAAATGCAAGCGATTGTAAACACGTTTACAATCTAAACATGTGTTTAGATTCAGACTGAATCTAAACACATGTTTAGATTCAGTCTGAACTGAATCTAAACATGTGTTTTATAGTGTTTCTTGGCCTGTCATTAAACTAATGAAATTAATATTTTATTCAGATTAAATTCTATAATCCTTTCTTAGGGATTAACTACCTCTCGATTGGGGAAAACAGCATTTTAGATCTGGGCAGCAGATTGCGTGCGCTCAGTTGTTCCTGAGGTCGTTGGTGTTATTATGCATTGGTAGACTGTCAGATGTCAGGATGCCTGTACATCGGTATGACCAGGACAAATTCACAAGCAAACACGGCATTTGGCATCTCAAGTGCTTCTGATTGATTACACATTCCTGTTGGCTGGCAGGCAGGTGAAGATCTGACTGCAGAGCTGTATGGTTTTGACAACTTTTGTCGGTTGGCTCTGCTCTGCGCTGTTTGTGCGATGCCGGAGTGCTCTGTGTTCTGGCACCATGGTGTGCTGTGTGTGGGCGTGCTAGCTAACAGAGCGCCTCAGGGATCTAGCTGCTGAACTGTTGTCGAGGGTGGTGATGGTTTAGGGGGGTGGGGGACTTGATGCAGAGAGCCACGATGAGCTGCTGCAATGTGTGTTGGGCAGTAGCCATCCAGTTTAACAGAGGCGTCTTTCATGACAAAAAATGGCTTAGGGAGCCTGTTTGCATGTGATAGGTTTTCCCACCATCTGTTCTGTTTGAAGCTCCATTAAACAGGATTTTTTTTTTCTGTAAAAATACACTCGTCTCATCGGTCTGAATACCGGTGGTGTTGCGGTAAATGACTAATTGGTTAATGTTGGTGATTCACACATCTTGGCCAGAAGAAACCTCAGCTGTCAGTACAGAAACATCTAAAAGAGAAGCATCAAAACCTTAGAGTGAAATCCACCCTGATTGCAGCTTTAGCAGCTTAAGAGCTGCTGAAATCTAATGTTGGCTCACAGTTTTGCTTTTGGCAGGTTGAGTTTGAAAGTGTAAGTATTCATGTTGACCTCAAAAAATAAAACTCCTTGAGTCAAACCCAAACTATCAGCTGAGAGTTGATGTGTGGATGTTTGGTTGGGCTGAACTGAATCGACCGTTTCTAGATAATGGTGACATAACCCCTCAGAGGAGAATTGAATTGGATTCAGTATTGATAAATGTCAAAATGCATTTGTTGATCATTTAGAATATACTAATCTGTTGTTTGTTTCTCTTGCAGCCCCGGGCGATCGAGCGTTTCTTTTGATAATGAGATAGTCATGATGAACCATGTTTACAGAGAACGTTTTCCAAAGGTACGTACTTGATATCTGCAAGTTAGTATTTGCATTGAAGCCATATTTGTGCAGCAAACACACTGTGAAACAAACTGTTTCACTTTGTTGTCCACATGTGTTGACCCACCACAACAGAACCAAAGTTTGTTTTAGTCCAAAACAGACTGAGACTGAGCTTGAATTTTAAGTGGCACAGATCTCGGCAGGTGGCAAAGTATTTATTGTTGAATCACTGGTAATGATCAACGACCATATGAATCCACCCACGGAAATATTATGGACATTCGGTTCTGTGAGGAGTAAAATTCATAATTACTGCTCCTTTTAATGTCTTAACAGTGTGTTTGTGTGTTTGTTTGTGTGCTTGTCCTCCCTGCAGGCCACAGCCCAGATGGAGGAGCGCTTGTTGGAGATTGTCACCTACTGCTCTCCAGACAGCTCTCTCCCGCTGGCTGACGGAGTGCTGGGCTTCATCCAGCACCAGTTGGTTGAGTTGGTCAGAGACTGTCTGGACAAATCCCAGAAAGGCCTGGTTACTTCCCGCTACTTCGCTGAGTTGCAGGAGAAGCTGGAGAAGCTGCTACATGAGGTGGGGAAACAGCCAGCTGGGTCCTACAGGGCTGATATAGAAATTATGTGGGTCAGAAGAACCTTTATAGTTGCAAAACAGGATTAAAAATGAACTTAACTGAAGTGTATACTGCAGCTTTAACCATCAGCTGATGAGTTCCTTTATGTGAACTTGTGAACTGGTCATTTGGATGTGATGAAGTTATGAAAGGGGATTGATCGAGGCGTGGTGAAATGTGCAGTCGGGCTCGTCGCTCAATAACTGTCTGATAGCCGCAGGCACACACAAAAGATCTGGTAGGGGAAATTGTCAGTGATGGTGAGAGGTACTTTTGTCACAGGTCTTATCTGCGTTGTGATTAAATGTTAGTTTCTATAGAAACCTCTTCCCCTGTTCCTCTGCGTGCTGTCAGACAGAAGGCATGGCGGACTCGCTGTACCTCCAGCTGAACTGATAAGTCTGTTCCCATACAGTGGAACAAATGCTGTCATACACACACACATGCACGCAAGACTCGCTGTGTGTGTGCCAAGGCCACTTTGTTAAAAACAATCAGTGAATAAAATATCATTTTCAGACATCTAAATTCTCTAAATATGATTTGATATATGTAGTCATATAAATTACTTTCAGTTTGAAAAAGCTGTCACATTTTTGATTCGAACACTTATTGCATGGTAGCTCTTGCCTGGGAAATATCCTCTACTTTACAGAAACTGACACAATTTGTGCTTTTGGCAGCAAAGATTGAAAAACTCTTGTGCAATGCCTCCTGATCTTTGCTACAAGAGTAGCTTTATAAGGCAAAACATTTTGACAGTGTGCAGGGACTTTTGACCTTTTGGTTTTGATTGACCTTTAATGTCAGCTACTTTGGAATAATAAGAACTTTTACTTTCTACTATGAACTGTGAAGGTTAAAGAGCGCCACCTGCAGAAACTTCATCAAGAGAAAACCTAAAAGGGCCACCCACCCAGTTTGACTGAGAGATGGTCTCTCTGCACTAAGCACATATTTAACATGGTTCATCCCTTGAACTGGATTCTCATATACAAAAAAGACTTCACACTAAGTGAGCATGTGAGGGTCCCGTGTTTGCAGAGGTTCGGTAGGACGCACAGCCACATAAACTTGCAAGAGTTGAGCGATATTCTGTCTTTGGAGGAAGTTGAAGGAATAGAATGACATTTTAGAGGTGCTGGTAGGCCAATTTTTTTTTTTTTTTTTTTTACCTGTTTTTTAGCCTGTCCCCCCTGTCTTTATGCTAACCTTAGCTAAATGGCTGCTGGTGGTAGCCTTTTATGTAACGGAGAGTAATATTGATCTTGTCATGGTCTGGGCTGTACATGCAAATGACTGGGACAGAAATGCATAGTATACTATGCAGCCACTGTTTCACTAATACAGACTGTCACTCTAGCCGCCTCAAAAGAAAGGCCGTGGATGACTCATTTAGACTCCACACATCCTCCCAGTGATTATTCTAATAATTCGTCTTGGTTTAACGTGATGTTTCCTCTGACGTAATTCTGTCGGGCAGAGTCTGTGTTCTTATTTCTCTTAATGTCATACCCATTTGCTTTGAAATCACTGTGTTTTATATACTTCTATTTCCTGTGTCAGTACCAAGCAGTGCTTCGTCTAGAATCTGTTTCAGGGGTGATAACAAACGAGGTTTACATCCTTTTTGCAGATCCAGTTTTTCATTTTGTTAATATTTTATTAACTTAAAAATGTACAGCTCAACATCACCAATTCCCACATGCTATTTTTTTAAAATGACATTTTGTTCCCCTGCTATTTTCCAGGCCTATGAGCGCTCTGAAAGCGAGGAGGTAACCGTCATCAGCCAGCTGGTGAGGAAGATCCTCATGATAATCTCTCGGCCGGCTCGCCTCCTTGAGTGCTTGGTAAGGAAGAGCAAATCTCTTCCTACTGAAAATGAGATTACTTTGATTGAAATGGGTAGAAGTCACTTTGTGTTAAAGTAGGACTGAAATTAGATTCTAGCCTTTATTTTCTCATGGAAAATTCATGTGTGTCACCAGAGCCCGAAGATGATGATCTTTGAGGGAAGAAAATATTGCTAAACTTTTACCATTCTTCCCCTTCAGTAGAAACAATTGTTGAGCTTTTAAATTTAACCCTTCGGGCATCACAACTGAAATTATTTTCACTTCTTTTGCATTGATGTGGTGGAAGAAGACTGAATTGCAGATATCTCAAAACCTCAGTAGATAAAACCAGAGATCTACATTACTAGATGGTGCTAGAGTGTAATTTTTCTTTGTGATGTGGTAAATTTGTTTTGACTTAAACTTTGAAATTCAGTAATCTTTAATCACCAAGTCTGTATTCAGCTCCGATAAGGATAATTATAGGTCATCCAGCTAATGGGATAAGTACTAGTAGTAAATCAGAAGCCACTAGACTTGAAGCTACTTGAAGACTACAGTTTCCTTTGGCTTGTACCACTAATACAGAATAAACCTTCCTTTGGTTTGTTTCCTGCTTCAGTTCAGTGTGGTCAGGATATTGTTTTCAACCACTTCACATTAATGAGACTTTGATGCTGTTGACAGGAGTTTGATCCGGAAGAGTTTTATCACTTACTTGAGGCGGCAGAGGGCCACGCTAAAGTCGGCCAGGGAATCAAGACGGACATCCCGCGGTACATCATCAGCCAGCTTGGTCTGACAAGGGACCCCTTAGAAGGTAAAGAGACTCTGTGCTGTGAAACAAAGCCTTATACTCCATTCACGCTGAAAGCGAAGGTGTTCCAGTTCCATGTGTAGCTCAGATCTGATGTTTTTCAATCTTAACCATTTTGAACAGTAAATTAAAAAAAAAAAACTTCATCAGTCTCTGACTGTGAGACATTCTCAACATACTTGCAGCTTGTAATTCAGCACTCAAATGACAGTTTGCTAGTATTGCCATGGCAATAAGAAAATCATAGATCACTCGCTTGAGATAATTGTTGCAGCTCTGGTACGTGGCAGCCTGGATGAGCAGTGTCATAACGGAGGACAGAGTGAATCAACAGTGGAAACAAAGCCAACTTGTTTGTGACTTTTTCTTTTTTCCTCAGACATAACCAGTGGCACAAACTGTTACAGACAGTTTGTTTTTAACCAGCTGGAGAAATTGTTGGTAATTGTCGAGATATCTTTTATTATCGTCACTCTGTACATATGTCATTTGATGTAACTTCATATTGGATTTGGCATATGTCCTAGAACAAGCATGTATGAACCATCATAATAAAAAAAGGACTGAGGACAGGAAAGCCAGACTGTAGGAACCAGGTTTTGTACAGCTGAATATCATTTAAAACACATGACAACCCTCAGATAAAGAGGAATAGCGTTTCTAACTATGTCCAAATATAGAATAACAGAGATGGAAGAGGACAAGTTAATGATGGAAGTTAAATGATTCTTTGTCGTTATATTAAACTCGGTCTCTCTGTCTCTATTACTTCTAGACATGGTACAGCTTGAACAGTACGATGCCAGTCCTTCAGTGTCAGTGGAACCAGATGCTAATGTGGAGGTAATTTTAAAAGTTTTTATTACTGACTGTGCTTTTCTAAAAAAAAGAGATGTTCCTAAAACATCTTGCATGCTTTCTTCAAATGCATGGCATGTCTTTAAAATGTTTTTGAGCCACCCGAGCATTACTAAAATCCACATATATGGATTAATGTGCACACTACATACTCAGTATTTTCATTACAAGTCCCCACTGTACTTGATGTAGCAGAGTGCTAAACAGGCCTTGAAGCAGTAATTGTATTGTATTAATCCTACCAATTAATGTTTCTGCTGTGTTTCCTTCTTAACTTACCCATAAACAGCCAATAGCATCATGTTTCTGCTCCCTCGCTTTAGAATAAGGCCCCACAGACTCTGACACCAACTCGAAGAAAACCTCTTGAAAGTGATTTTGAGACGATCAAACTCATCAGTAACGGAGCCTATGGGTAAGAAGAATGGAACGGTCCATTGTTTTAGCTTTTGCTGTGTTCTCTTAGCACTGTTTCTTTGTTTTCCAAAAAAAAAAAAGAAAAGGTTGCAAACTTTTTTTATTTCATTGAACAAAGTGCGACAAAAACTTCCAAGATGTCTGAAAGTTCACTGCACGCCAGAAGTTTCATGAAATCTTTTCAGCAATCTGTAGCAGCTGTAGTTTCAAATTTATGCCTGTAAGTGGCCTTACAGTGTTATTGATTCATTATATATAATTATCCTGTCAGTAACTATTTTCCTCCATTTGAACATCTAGAATATTGGCGAGGTAGTTTTCAACTAATTACTCAGCAGTGTGGTGCCTTATTTTGTTCCTACAGCTTAATAAAGGAGTTTCATGACTCCTTCAGACCTGTTAGTCAGAATAGAAAACGCACTGCAGTCAGAGTGCCAAAATTTCAGCCTCTCATCCTCTCTAGCTATAATGGTAGCTGTGGCTTGATCATAACATAGCAACGGCAACTTCATCCAGACACATCCTGCCTGTGCAGGCATGAGTTGAATTAGAATCACTTAAAGGGAATCTCAAATCTACCATGAAAACCACCATACTTTATTTTCATTTAGAAGATCCCCTAGAGGATAACGGGTCTAATGTGGTTTTTGACAGAGCTGTGTATCTGGTCCGGCACAAGGAAACCCGTCAACGGTTTGCCATGAAAAAGATAAATCGCCAGAACCTGGTCCTGAGGAACCAGATCCAGCAGGCGTTCGTGGAGCGGGACATCCTAACCTTCGCTGAGAACCCCTTTGTTGTCTCCATGTTCTGCTCCTTTGAGACACGACGTCACCTGTGCATGGTCATGGAGTATGTTGAAGGTAAAGTCAAGAGAGGGCTGTGACTGATGGATTTCTCCATTTAAAACATTAAGTTTAGTCTAAAGAGGAGTGGTTTACTTTGAATAGAACTGCCGTGTTTGTCACATTTGCAGTGTCCAATAACGCATCACAAATACTTTGTGTTTCTCAGTCAAATAGTCACTTTGTCGCAGCAACTTAATAACAAAAGCTGTTAAAGGAAATGGTAAATGAAAATGAATGTAGCTCCTCTTCCTTAAGGTTTTCTGTTTTTCTGTTTTGTTAAGGTGGAGATTGTGCCAACTTGCTCAAGAACATGGGTCCACTTCCTGTAGAAATGACAAGGATGTACTTTGCTGAAACAGTCCTGGCCCTGGAGTACCTTCACAACTATGGCATCGTGCATCGGGATCTCAAACCTGACAAGTGAGAACAACAAACCAGCTCCCACTTCACTTCAGTGTCGGTTAACTGTTTGTGAATTTCTTTTGGAAATGTGCTGAGTACATCCAAGTTCTGGATCAGTGCTTTTGCTTTTCATTAGGATTCATTAAATGAAACGTCATTAAATTTCTGGTCTATGATTAGACACAGTGATTCCACATTTCTCTCTATTTTAATCCCCCTTTTTTCTGGCTACTCTCAGAACTAACATTTAAAAGTCAAATGCACTTAGAGAAAGGCTGCTTATGTTGATGATGGACTTTTTTTTTCTTTTTATACCCAACAGTTTATTAATTACATCCATGGGCCACATCAAACTGACAGACTTTGGCTTGTCTAAAATTGGCCTGATGAACATGACCACCAACCTGTATGAGGGTCACATGGAGAAGGACACACGAGAGTTTGTTGACAAGCAGGTGAGACAGTTTCAGATGTAAAAGACAAAACAACTTTATGCGTGTAAGAAAATAACCCAAATTTGTGTTGTGGTTGAGGAAGCAGCTTTTTCTGTTTGTCCATTTTCACCTGTGTCTGTTTGCGTGTGCAGGTGTGTGGCACTCCAGAGTACATCGCCCCGGAGGTGATCCTCAGGCAGGGCTACGGGAAGCCTGTGGACTGGTGGGCGATGGGGATCATCCTCTATGAATTCCTGGTCGGCTGTGTCCCGTTCTTTGGAGACACTCCTGAAGAACTTTTTGGCCAAGTTGTCAGTGGTGAGTGCTGAAATCACAGAGAAGCCACCAAAAGAAATAGATGCACCAGTAAATAGTAGGCATGTTTTGCCAAACTTAGAAAACAGTGGCACATATAGACATGTTTCTAAGATAAAATTTTCCCATGATCACGGAATAAACTCAACAAAATGTTGCTGTTTCTTTCAGTATATCAGCAAAAGTTGTTGCTTGCTTAATCTCTGTGTTGTTTGTTTGTTGTTGTTTTTATCTGCTGCTCTTCTTTGTGATTGCCCAACTGACCTGTGTTTCTGTGTTTTGCAGATGAAATAATTTGGCCTGACGGAGACGATGCGTTGCCTGCTGATGCCCAGGACCTGATCACCCGCCTGCTGAGGCAGAGTCCCCTAGATCGACTGGGAACAGGTACTGCTGACGGGGTTTCCTCGCCCCAAAAGAAAAGCAGGAGGGAAATTAAAACAGGGACTTCCTCCTAAACCTATTTATATTAAACTTTTAAACTTTTATATAGTACTTATTAAGAAATACAATTTAAAAATGACAGAAATAAAACTTAAAGTGAATTGGAGACACAAATCTTGTCACCTAATTGAGGACACCTTTTAAAATGCTTATCACTGAACTCGATCCAGTGTTTAACTGGCTGGGAAAACTGTGTGGTTGCAGGCGGAGCCTCAGAGGTCAAACAGCATCCATTCTTCCTGGGTTTGGACTGGAATGGACTCCTGCGGCAGAAAGCTGAATTCATCCCTCAGCTCGAGGCGGAGGATGACACCAGCTACTTTGACAGTAGGTTACAGCTACAGTTAAGATGATATAAAATTTCTTTTAATTAGTTACATCCTGACTTCAGGCTTGAAGAGCGGATTTTCTCCCACATTCAACACAAAGCACAGCATTTCTGGTTGCTATTTAAAAACAAGACATCTTAAACATCATAGACCTCTGCTGACAGAATTTATGGGTTGTCTGTGTTTTTATAATATGTCTTCTGGGAATTTTTCTGAAATTGGGAGTGGCATTTTCTGTTTCTATCTTTAGCTCGATCAGAACGCTACCATCACTTAGCGTCAGACGAGGATGAGGAAACCAATGACGAAGAGTCTTCCTTGGAAATTAGGCAGTTTGCTTCCTGGTCACATCGCTTCAGTAAAGTAAGGCCTGCATCCGACAAAAGAAACTTGCAGAATTCTTTCTATGGATATTTACCATGTTCACTTAAACATTCCGATATTCATATTTAAAAGAAATATGCTGTGACAGACTTCGGTAAAATGTCATGATTATCAGCCTGTTCCACTGTGGCTACAACACGTTTGTCCTTAACAGTCACTATGAAGATGTTAGTCATCAAAAAATCTGACTGGCTCAGTGTGAGAAAAAGATGTAAAAATGAATCAGTGTACAAGATAAAATGATCAGTTCTGAGTCTAAAACAGCACTGAAATGACCTATGTCAATTTAATGCTGTTGGGAGAGCAAAGTAGAACCTTCATTGTCAGTTCATTGTATGACTGACAATGTAGAAAAATCACCTTACAACTCACCAATACTCAGGCCCGCTCTCTGTTTCACAGCCTCTCCCATGTTTCTCATCTCAGGTTTACAGCAGCACAGAACATCTGGCAACACCTTCCAACCTGAGCTTCTCCTCCGACCGCAGCCACAGTGAGGACAAAGAGGACCGGGGGGACATGGGAGGACTCTCCCCAAGCCCAGCAGAGAGCAGTGTGGAGCGCAGACACGCTGGACGCATGGCCAGGTCAGCACAAGAGTAAAATATATCTTACTCATAGCGTCCTTTAATTCCACTTTTGTTTTTACTTCATCTTGAGGTTTTTTTTTTTTTTATCCTCTTCAGCACTTCGTTGCTAGGTCACATGAAATTCTGCCAAAAAATGTATTAATGGTTCACAAGCCCTTGGAATTTTCCCTGGTATTTGTGTAAAAGCAGCCGGCAGCCAAAACACAGTGGTGTGGTGTGATCACTTGAACTCTTGTACCAGTTGATTTACTTGTCCAACTGGTCTTCGGCTGTTTGTAGTCTTCGGCCTCGGGCCTCTTCCAGCTCCTCCCAGTCTGAGAGGAGCACCAGCCCTCTGGTGATGAGCAGCACCCACAGCCTGGAGACAATGCCCCGCTTTGCCCTCTCCACTGATGATGAAGGTAAGTCCAGACTTCCATGTTTTGTTTTGTTTTTTACACTTATGTTACAATATGTTCGATACCTCTAATTAGAGGCATAAACTGTGAGCACACTTACATGTTGTTTACCTTTTAACCTGTGTTTCCTGCAGCTGAGGTGGTTGTGTCAAACCTTCGGAGGATCAGGATTCGCAGTAACAGCACTGGGGCCAAGCACTCATCCCCCAAGGACCCGGCTGGCCCTCGACGTTTTGGTAACCAGCTGGAGACACCAGACAGACAAAGGCTTCCCTGTGGAGGGAAGGTTCCCAAGTCAGCCTCCGTCTCAGCCCTGTCTCTCATCATCACCACAGGTACAGGAGGTTATCATCTCCACTTCAGAGTCCAGCAGATGACAGAATTAACTTGACACTGATCATTAATCATCAAAAATTCAAAAAACATGACTTAAATTTTAATACACGACAAAAGCTTGTAAATCTTTGTGAACTATATTTACTATACTTATTTACCTGTAGAATAATAAACGTTGAGGTTGTGAATCTTATTATTCGTAACTGTATGTGAAGTGTCAAATTTATATGGTCAGAAAAATGAACAAAAACGGTCCTGTGTTTGTTGTAGATGACTCGCCTGGTGGCCTCCAGCCCAGTCCCATCTCCCCACGCTCGCTGTCCTCCAACCCCTCGTCTCGCGACTCCTCCCCCAGCCGCGACCTGTCGTTCAGCACTGGCAGCCTGAGGCCGCCCATCGTCATCCACACCTCAGGGAAGAAGTTCGGCTTCACAATGCAGGCCATCCGTGTCTACATGGGCGACAGCGACGTCTACACGGTGCATCACATGGTGTCGGTGGGTGTCACCACAAGTTTTAAAACACATCTGCCTCACAAAACACACAGCTGTGACTAGTCATTGTGTTTTTTTTAAGTGGCATGTGCCTATGTCAAATCGTGTTTTATTCTGATGATACTAAACCAGATGAGAAAGGTATAAAAAGGTGGTTATGTAATGTTCAAATAAAACTCCTCTCCATACACTCTCTGTTGCTGTTTTAACAGAGTGTGGAGGAGGGCAGCCCGGCGCACCAGGCAGGTCTCTGCACTGGAGACCTCATCACCCACGTGAATGGAGAGTCTGTCCAAGGCCTGGTCCACCCTGAAATGATAGAACTGCTTCTGAAGGTACAGCAACTTAGAACTGTTGTGACAGGTTGTCACTTTGAAATTCAGTTTAAGTTGCACTGTTTGTCCTTATAATAATTTCAAATAATAATTTCATTCCTTTGAAATGTGTAGAGCGGCAGCAAGGTAGTGCTTCAGACCATAGCACTTGAGAACACATCAATCAAAGTCGGTCCAGCTCGCAAGACCAAACACAAAGGCAAGATGGCTCGTCGCAGCAAGAAGAGCAAGAGGAGAGATAATTACGACAGGTGAGAATCCGAGGTTCGGTTTCCACTCACACTCTGCAGCTCTGCAGTGTTTCTCATCTCTTGTTTACTCTGTCAGGTTGGAAACTGGTGAATATCAGAAAAATTAAGGTGCAAATCTCAGCCCTCTGCCTCCCTCTAGTGTTACACACTGTTACTTGAAGTCTAGTAGCAACTGTGTACTACTGGACTTTGTGTCAGTGCCATTACTTAACTCACTAAACTACTCAGTATCACATATCTGACTCTTCCTCTTCTTCCACTCCAAGGCGACGCAGCATCTTGAAGAAGCTGTCCAAGCAGAGCACTGTGATGCACAGCAGCCGCAGCTTCTCTTCAGGTCTCCATCACTCGGTTTCCTCCAGCGAGAGTCTTCCAGGTTCCCCAACGCACAGCCTCTCTCCCGGCCCCTCCACACCCTGCCGGAGCCCTGCGCCTGACCATCAGGCCTTTGGTGAGTTGAGCATGTCTTCAGGATTATTGAAGAAACAAGAAGGGACGGTAGAGGCTTTGCAGTTGCACTATGAACGTGAGAAAATCCATAGATTACAGATGTTGGACATTGTGGTAATCTTTAATAGCATTGACTGGGTGCTAAAATGATGAAATATTGTTGATGTGCAGAATTTGAAACAGTTTTACTTCTTTGCAGAAAATAACTCTCCTCAGAACACATCTCCTTGCTCAAGCTCTCCCAGTTCTCCCGCCGCACACATCCGGCCCAGCTCACTCCACGGCCTGGGCTCCAAACTCAACACACAGCGCTACACTAAGGTGGGCCGCCGGAAGTCAACCAGCAACATCCCCCCCTCACCTCTGGCCTGCAATTCCTCGTCATCCTCCACCCAGCCTCTTTCCCCACAGCGCTCTCCCTCCCCGCTGCCAGGCTTCGCTAAAGGCCTTCACACTTATCATGGCAAAACCCTGTCACCACCCACCATTGTCAGACACATTGTCCGTCCCCGCAGCGCTGAGCCACCTCGATCTCCTCTGCTGAAGAGGGTGCAGTCAGCTGAGAAGCTGTCTGGAGTGTATCATGCAGATAAGAAGTCATATGCCCCCCGGAGGCACACGCTGGAAGTGCCGTTTTACGGTGAGGGCGATCTACTGGGTGACTCTGAGGCAGATGGCGCCTGTGGAGGCTCCTACATTGGAGCCGATCACAGCAGGCTGGGGGGCTACATCAGCAGCCAGAGGATGAGGGACTCTGTGATTGAACGATCCGAGCAGCTGGTCGTGATGAGAAAACTCAACCTATCAGAGCGGCGAGACTCCTTTAAGAAGCAGGAGGCGGTGCAGGAAGTGAGCTTTGACGAGCCGGAGGAGAAAACCAGCACCACAGTTACAGTCACCACCACTTCACCAGGAGCCCATACACAGCCTCAGCAGCCACATCACCACAGGACGGCCTGGATGGTCACTCGACCCCAAACAAGCGAGGAGGTGGAGCTGGAAGTGCCGGCGGTGAGGAGGTTCACCCTGGTGCCCCAGATCGCCGTGCAGGGCTCGACAGAGAGCGAAGAGCAGGACGAGTGGGAGCCGTGTTCAGACAGCGAGGAAACCACCGAGAAATCTGAGCTCGACGTCGGTGTCACTTCATCTCAGCAGCAACAGGCAGGACGTCCTCTCACTGACAACAGCTGCAGTCAAGCAGCAGAAACCACTTCCACTGGTCCTCAGATTGGACCATCAACGGAGAAGACGGAGTACAGAGGGGAAACTCCACAAAAAGTGCATCTGAGAAAGTGACAGCTCACCACTGTACTAATTTCAACGGCTCATTTCTTTTCTGTCGAGTCTTTCAAGTGTAACATGCGTCACTGCTGAACTCCCAGGTGTTCTCTTAATGTGAGCCAGAAGAACTGGAAGCTGTAAACTCATTTACAAACCTGTCTGGCTGAAAGAGAGTGGGAGAAGATTTTACTTGAATTTTTGTTTTTAATTGTAAATATTTGCCTCAAGGATTTGCATACATTCTGGTCGTATTTATTACACTTGTAAACTATGATGAGCAAGCAACAAGGAAAGAGGGAAGTTCTCATAGGTTGAGTAGCCAAGGCTCAACATTTTTGTATCCATAAAATGTGGTTTTATGTCTTTTGACTGGATGTTTTTTTTCTATAAATGTTTATTTTTTAAATAAATTGTTGGGGCACAGAGCAGTTTGATAATGCTGGACATAACTGTTGTAGGACCAAAAGGTATGAGAAGTCATTTTAGAAACTGAAGTGCTTTTGTTTTTTTTGTTTTTTTTTTCCCTCAGTGTCTGTTTAAATTGGAACAGTGCAGCTTCCAGTAGTGTACTTCTGTTACAGTATGATCCTGATCCTCATAAACCTAAGAATGACCTTAAGTTCACACTATGAGCAACACGTGTCACTTCCTGATCATTTGACCGTCAAACTCTGCAGTTTTATATTTTGCTTTGGCCTTCCATAGCACTACATCCTTCAGAACAAGGGTTAACCCAAACGCTACCAAGCACTAATTAGGCAACAGTAAAAAAAAAAAAACAAAAAAAACATTCAAGCTTGAAAGTTGTACAAAACCGGGAGGCTTTGCACAGCTGGAATTCTTCCATGTTGCACTTGTCAGGCAGAACAATTGTACAACTTCTCTCGTCTCGTATGAAGCTCTGGATATTGTTCGCTGTTTTTTGGCTACTTGATGTGAAGTTAGTGTTATGCTGCATCACAGAGGGATCAACGAGGTTGTTTTTTTTCTTTTTTTTTTTCTTCCTGCTCACTTTTTGACATCTGTAAACACAGATTCAGCATGGCTGCGTGGCTTGCTGTAATAACTACTTCTACTCAAAGCATGCATCTTGCAGGAAAAACCTAAGCAGCCAAACTGAGGTCTCCATCTTCTTCAGAGCCTGGATGAAATCAGAGGAATATCTTTTTGTTGGTTAAAAACATTTTGATATTTTTTTTTTTAACTTGCTTAGAGTGACTGGACATTCTGAACCTGGAAAGTGATGCATCCTCATGTATTTCAGGAGCATTTTTCCTGAAACTGTAGCGTTTGTCTTTGTTGTTTCTCATGAGCAAGTGAGAGACACCATGCATAAAATGACCTGTTCCTACCTAATTTACTGTGTAGTGATGTTTACATCGGGGAAAAGTGCACTAATGTATTTTGACATGACTTTTGTAACTGAATATTGAAGAGGGACACATTTACACTGAATCCAAACCCAGGGCTTCTTTGAACAAATGTTTTATGTGTTGTGTGTATTGTACAAACATTGATGTATAATTCCAGATGTATTGAAGGACATGGCAATGCACAATGACAATGATAATTTGTGGCACCAGGAATTTGGGGAAGTCTGACTTGTGGGAATGGGCTGTTTTTAACAAAACTCCTTGTTGGGATTCAGAACAGTGTTTCACATCCAGCATTAGCTTGGATGTACTTCACATTTTTTCACAACAGAAATATAGTTTTGAGGTTGATTGTCTTACTGTCAGTGGCTGTTGCTGGCGTTTGTACCGACTTTCTCTTGGGTCCTCTGTTTATATCACATCAGATTTGTTGATGTGTTACTTAAGCCCCTCTTCCTCCTTAAAACAGTCCTTGAACCTCGCAATGGCGACCTCACAGGATCTTGTTATTGCCTCAGCAGCGCAGACAGATCGCTGAATGGTCTGGGTTTTATTTCGCAGTCTGGCAGAATTGTTTACAATGAACAAACATGGAAATGTACTGTACAAACATTTTATATCCTGTGGCTGTTTGTGATGAAGCTACTCTCTTTGATACCAATGGAAGGTGACAACACTCATAGGAGTTACATATCTATTTTTGTCTTGTTTTGAAGAAACCATTCTTGACTTCTTTAACACCAAGCTGAAAATCGTTTAACAAATTTACATGCACTTAAGTAACTACTTGTACAGCCCAAGCACAGTAAGGGACAAACTGTACTTCAACAAGGCTAAAATAAAAAGAATATATAACCAGTACACATGTAATATGCTAGTCTGACTTCTGAAATAAGATTCCTGATTACTTTCCAGCTGCATGTGGACATCTTTTTGTATTGTACTGATACTTTATTTCTCTGAATAACCTGGTTTCTTATGTGAATGTAAATGTTGCTGTTGTTTTGCTGATCTCTACTGGCTGAAGGTCTTCTGCCACAGCCGCTGGAGGTCAGCACAAACAACACACTCAGCTGGTGTTAAACTTACTCTTTTTAGAGCAAACCGGCAGGTCAGACTGTTGTTCATGTGCACGTGTTCTCCTGTGGACTCTTCTGTTCAGTGCATGCTGCATGACACAAGCACACATCTGTAATACTTGATTGCATGGTATACCGGCCCTGTCGCCCTGTACTGTGTTTTCTTGTGCAACAAATAAACTTTGTATTTCTCTTTGACTCTTATTTAGTTTGGCTCTTACGGATCCTATGATTGTTCAACACACCGAGAGTTAGTTGAGTCGATATAGTGTTTTTACACAGCTACGGTGTGGGGAAATAATTTGCTAATATGCAGGCAGTAATCGGTTTGAGAAAGTGTCACAACATGTTGTGATGCACAGCCACACCTTGTCAGACTTCTGTCATCTCACACTTTTTACTTCGTATGCAATCATCTGACAAGTAAGGTTGCTCTTCTATATAATTAGAAGAGACACTGCAGTAAACAGTTTAGTTAGCAGGAACACACGGTTAAAGCTACATGTCCGACAGCAGGTTGCTTTAATAACACACTGATATCAACATCATCTTTTAAAAAATCAACAAAACATACAGTTTACCCGGGGGTGCCCAACATTTTGGATAGAATGTTATTGCTTTGATGCAGTGGTGTCCTGGCAAATGATTACATACTTACATGTCACAGTTAGCAGAGGCGCTGCTTTGAGCGAGGATGAAAGTTGTAACGCTGCCGTTGTCCTCTGTGGCCTCTAGGAGTCAGTAACGTGCTGAGGAACTGTAATCCACACCACAGAAGAAGCTGCGTGTGCCCTTCACAACAGCAGACATGGCTACTGCTACGAAAATCATCCAGAGGCTGCGAAATTTTTTATCAGGGGTAAGTAACAAAACCGCGGACAGACTTTAAACTGGAGTCATACTGTAAATATAAACACGTGTTTACCACAGGGACGAAACTTTCGTATAGGACTAACTTAAACTGCAAAAATTGGCAGTGTTAGTTAGCTTGTCAGAGCTAGCTAGGCGAGCTAGCTGCACGGTTGTGAGCTACATACTGTTCAAGTCCGTTTTGGAAATTAAAACACTGGTTGGTTTTCTTTTTCAGCGGGACCTGCAAAGCAAACTTCAGCTGCGATATGAGGAGATTGTAAAGAGGTGAGTCTTCGACTATAAGTTGTTCTCTGAGTTGTTCCTGGGAGAACCTAAATAATGGTGATATTTAAGTGGCATTAAATCAGAAGTTGTACTCAAAGCTGGAGCTGCACTGTCACTTGTCAGCATGTTGCAGCAAATACTCTGCTTGAGGGGTCCAAAGCAGTATTTGCTCTCATTTCTGCTACGTGTTGTGGTATATACAGTACTGTGCCACAGTTGTAGGCAATGGCAATGGCAATAAAGTGAGGATGCTTTCAAAAGTCACATCACTTTGAATTTTCATCAGTTATCTTCATACAAAGTGCACGAAACAGAAAAAACCTAGATCGGATGTGCATTTGGTGTGAGAACCCTTTGCCTTCAAAACAGCTCCAGTTCTGTTAGATACAGCTGTTCAAGGTGCTTAGCAGGCAGGTTGTGCTGAGCATATTGCAGAATAAGTTTTGGACCAATCAGATGTCTCCTTGATGGTATTGTGTGATGAATAAGAAACAAAACATCTGAAGTGCCTGAAACTTTCACACAGTACTGTATGTGCCTGTGCCTGTATGTGCCAGACTGAGCACAATCCTCAGCAAGCTCCAACCTTACCAAAGTTACAGAAACAATTTAAACATAAAACTAGTGTAAAGAAAGATTATGAACTATGCAGTGTTGTCTATTACTCAAACTGAACATCCTGAATCCTGTTTTATCATTGAAACAGTACCTGAGATAACATGCCACCATAAACACAGCCTTTAAAAACAAAACAAAACACTAAAATCCATGTTTACAATGCTTGTTTTTCTCTATAGGACACAGCCACCGCCCAAGCTGCCAGTAGGCCCAAGCCACAAGTACGCCGACAACTACTACTACACCAGAGATGGACGCAGAGAGTCAGTACCCGCCACAGTTGTTATGTCTTCACAGAAGGCTCTCACTGCTGGCAGGTAAATGATTCAGTCAGTGCATTATCATGTACATTACTAATTTGATTATTTGTAGTCTTTAGCTGAATCTTTAGCCTGTGTTTTTATTTTTTATTTTTAATCTCTTCTAGCCAAGTAGCTGAAGCCCCGAAACTTCCAGTTACCCCGGGTTCTGTATATAAAGAGCCACCACTCTCCACAGACCAGCCGTACCTCTGAGCAGCAGGACAAACCGTTTCAGCATCAACAGCCTCATTTCTCCATCCAAAGCTGCTGTAGAGGCCTGACCACAACAAGTGTTGGTTATATCCTGTACAATAGAAAATGTTAATAAAATGTGTTATATGTTTAAATTCCTTTGTCCAACTGGTTATTCTGGTCATATTATGAGCTGAACCAATGTGTTGTTCATGTTGTTGAATCATTAGTGTCAACTTTGTGAACAGACTTCTTGCCATGTGAAAAATACTTTGGAAATACTGGGTGGAAAAAGAGTGGAATGGAAAGGAGGACTTAGCACTGTTGAACTATGTGCCAGTTCAACAGACGGATCCTCCATGGGGCTGTGGCCGAAAGGCTTAAACGGCTTAAAGGCCCAGCTGAATCTGCTCTTCCTCCCAAAATGAGACAGAAAATTAACATGTGTATATGTGATCCAATTTGGAGAAACAAATGTTTACAATTTAATCACCAGAAAGTCACCCTAATTGGCTCACATGGTGTAAATACCAGTTGTAAACCTCCTTTACATGAAATAGAAAATTCAGGATGTTTTTTTTGTATCATTGTTCTCATTTCATTTCCTGGTATTTGGTGGGTGAAATATCTTTGGGAAACCTTGGAAATGCTTTTTCTAAACTGTCACACCTACATGCGTTTTGTCAGACTTTCCTACATCGGCAAGGTAAAACTTCATTCTTCATATTAAAGATCCTACACACCCGCACATGTGATCTAAGTTATTTTGGCCGAATTCTCTTCTCAGCACTGTGTGAGTTTGTACGGACATTAGCAAACCAAAGTTCAGCTTCAACCTGAGAGGAGGCCTAATCAGCAGACACAACTGGAAACACCTGTGTAGGTGTGCAGGATTTGTGGGAATACACTGATAAGCTGTTTGGTGACAGAAGATATTTGCACGCTTAAAGGTGAGCACTGAATAAATTATATGAGGAATACTTGGTACCAGAGTAGACAAAGCCCAGTTTTCAACAACGGCATGTTCATATTTTAAGGTCATGTTGGCCTGTTGAGCAGGTGGAGTCTTATGTGGGAACCTCACCTGGCAGTTGAAACCTTATTTAGTATTTCTGTGTTTATAAGTGTGGGAAAAAAGAGTTAGGAAACGTTTTAGTATGGAAGAGGATTAGGGCCAAGGGAAAAAAAAAAGAAGAAAAGTTTTAATGTATTTATTTTTCTTTGCATGCGGCCTGAATCCTTCTCCATAGTAACAGAATCTATCTATGATATAAACTGTATAATTTTAGAGGGAGTTTTGTGATATAGATTGTACTTAACAGCACTTAACCTAAGAAGAGCTCGACATGAAACTTTTTTTTTTTTAATACGTATTTTGCTTCTCTGGCTATAAAGTCGTATATTGTGCACTTACAAATCTGCAGGTTGATAAGAGCAACTCTTGCGTCATATTTCCGCGCCGCGCAGCTCACATAGGTGCATTATCAAAGCGTGGAGGACATCGAGCATGGGACACCCTGCAGGTTTATTTCTTCTGGTCGCTTCGATTTCCTGGAATCATTTTCGTGGTAAGGTGCTGGAATTACTTGTGTATGTGTGTGATCTGCGTGTGTTCTGCGTTATTTCGAGAAAGAGGAGGGACGGACAGAGTTTACAGTCGAGCAGACCGGTGGTTAGTTTGAAAGAAGTCTGTTTACAATGCACACTGCAGTAAACTAGGTCTTTGACTTATGTGTTCGTAGTTTTAGTGTTGTGTATATGTGTGGACTTTGCCAGTAGAAAGTAAGAAATATTAAAAAAATGATGATGATAATAATAGCAGCAGGGGGGCAGTGTTCAGATCCTATGCACTTCTATTGGTTTTATGACAGAATGTGATGGAATATGAGCAAAAATGTTAGTTATTGAATAACTTCAGTCTTACCCTATCTTGGACTTATTTCCCTTTGTTCATTCAGTCCAGAACTAGAAGAAATGTCCACTGTCAGACTTTTCTTCTTGCCCTCTTTTATAATTACACCATTGTCCTTCATCATTATCTTATCAACTGACATCCTGCACACTAAGAGTAAACTGTATGTGTGCACATGTTTCAGGTGCTGCGGGTCACTCTCTGTCCGCCTGCCACAAGCAGCTGGAATTCAGATGCAGCGATGGTTCATGCATTCCGAGGCTGTCATTGTGTGACGGACACATAAACTGTGACAATGGATCAGATGAACAACACTGCAGTAAGTATCATGTTGACAACATGAGCCTATTCCATACACATACATGCCCACTGGTTGTTTGTATGCCACAAGCTCGTTTTTGGCAGCAGAGAAAAACCGATGAAAACAAAATTAGCGTTTCTTGACATTTTAAATAAAGTAGCAGCCATGTAGTAATTGTAGTAATTTGAAGCAAGAAAAAGCAAATTCATTGGTCAAGCTCATTTCAAGTCATTGCAGTTTAAGCGCAGTGCAAATTATGGAAGGATAGTTCCAAATTGAATTTCATATATAACAAAGGTTTTAATTTAAATTTAATTTAATTTTCTGGGAGTTTGTTCCAGATATGTGGTTCATGAAAACAAAGTGCTGCTCCTCCAGCATCACTGAAGAGTGATCCATTAACTACAAAGATTTTATACGTAACTCTTAGCACTTCCCTCTTTGGAAAGATAGATGGACGTATATAGGGATTGTTATAGGAAGTCTAAAAATGTGACTCTGAAGGTTTCTAACAACAAGTGTAGGCACATGAGGACTACTCTATCGTAAGCATTGCACTGCTCCTACAATTTATTGGTTCAGACAAGTGGTTAGATACAGTGAGTATCTAATGATTGTGTTCTTATGCCCTTTCACCTACAGTTGTTGCCTTCTTCAACATACAGTATTGTGTAATGGGGTTTTAACTGATAATATCGACTTTAAAACGGCTGCTGGTCTGTTTTTGGACTTTTGATTTTGCCATAACTTTTGTCTCAGAGATTTGATTTTAAACCAAATCTTGATGTGCACTAAAGGCTCTTTTTTATTTTTTTTAATCTTAATTCCACAATTCTGGCCACACAGGATGTTGTCCCACTTAAAGATGTGGTGTCATTTTCTCCAAAAGTATGTGGAAAATTTCATTGTAGAGTTTTGTTTCATAATCCTGTTTAAGTCATTAGGGACTTTGATGTTGAATTCCAGAGGGATTTAGTGTTCAGCATAACCTATGAGCTGCACATTTGCAAAGAAAAACCCGGAGAAAATATTCTAAAAAGATTTAATTTGATTAGTTGGTTAAATATAAACATTTCTGATGTGAGTAATGGCACCAGGTATGAATATTGGCAGGGTTGCTTAGAGGTTTGAAACATGAGACTTTGACCTGAAAGTCGCTGGTTTGACTGTCCGCCAGGAAAATGTAGAAAGTGAACAAGACTCACTTTCTTCTCTTCAGAAGTGCAGGACCGAGCGGGAGCGGACTGTGCTTGTACTGGAACAGTACTGGACTGTGGAAAAAGAGCAAATGAATGAACAGTCGCATAAACAGAAGCTTCAGAGTCACATAAGCAGAAATTTCAGAGCTCAGTCCCCACTAAGCAGTAGCTGCAGCAGGTCCCAGCACTCACACGCACCTTCTTCAGAAAATGCATTCTCTAGTTAATTTTTGCAGCTCTCTGAAACTGGATTAAGAGATTTATTAACTAAGTGGAAGTCTCAGTAGCCTTCAGACGGATAAAATGGAGTAATCCCAGGATATGGGATACCCTAATATCTCTGGTAATGTTAGTGGTCACCGACTCAATGCAGTAAACACACACTTTGTCAAAGTCATTCAGTCTGTATTGGTATTGAAGCTTTTTGGGAATCACAAGGGCTGTACAGGCTTAACTGCTGCTGTAACTCTCACTCTTAACAGGTCATGTGCGGTGTAAGAAAGATGAATTTGCGTGCCGCAGCAGACGGTGCATATCTGCACGTTTCTTATGCAACGGCGTAGATGACTGTGGTGATGGGAGCGATGAGGATTCCTGCCAGAAATGCACCGCTGGCTTCTTCTCCTGCGGACCATCTGACATTTGCCTGCCTGGACACAAGCTGTGTGATGGGCGGATAGACTGCAAGAACGGGCGGGATGAGACCCGGGAGTTTTGTGGTTTGACCCAACCTCGCCCACAGACTTCTCCCTCATGTGCAGCTTCAGAGTTCCAGTGTGGAGATGGGCGTTGCATCCTCCAGGCCTGGAGGTGTGACCACTCATCAGACTGCTCTGACGGCAGCGATGAGGAAAACTGTGGTAAGAGATGTAATTCATTTGTACTTGGTTCTGCACGCACTTGGAAAAATGTTGAAATTGTCAAAATGAAAGGAAAATCTAGCATAAGAACAAGTTCTAGCTAATTTCTGCCACCACCACTCGTCATGTTACATTAATTTGGCAGACGCTTTTATCCAGAGCAACTTACATTTTTGGAAATAAGAATAAAGGATCCCGGATTGAGTGGATGCCGTTATAGCAGCAAACATAATGCCTAAGGTTTTTAAATGAGATGTTCAGCAACAGACAAATGGGTCTCACGTTCAATGGTCCACATACAGAACAGCCAGCAGAGGGCAGTATAGGAGTGCTTTGTACTGCACATAGGATTTGCAGAAGAGCTTCTCGCATCTTTCGGTACACACATCCTCATGTTTCTCTGTTTGTTTAACAGGGTCATAAACTGATCTGTGTGCTCTATCACTGACCAACAGGAAGAAGAAAATGACAAAGGCAAATCTTTATGGACTTATCATTGATTGGGAACGTCATAAAATTATCATAAAGGTGTGGAGAAAATGTTGTAGTGAGAGTGTAGTTTAACAAGTGATATTTTTATTCAGTTTAGAATGACTAAATCAACGATGACTATTGTCTGATAAATGCCTGAGTCGTTGGTGAAGATCGCCACAGTGAAACCACAAAGACGTCTCTGATCTAGTCTAGATGACGCAGTTCTCAAGTATTTGGAGCTCAGGAAAAATTTCAACACCTGTGCCATGAGTGAGTGCTGGAAACCTGTCTGTGTCTTCTGTGGAGATGATCATTTCTTCAGCTATGGGTATATTTAAATTTAGAAATTATCACTTGCACCAGTCCACAAAGTCTTGCGTTATGGGTTTGTGAATTGGTGTGACTGACCGAGAAGACGCATAATGGCACTGCTGTCACTGTCTGTGTACAAGATAAAAAAAAATAAAGGAGAAAAGACACAGCCCTGTGGTGAGGTAGTAGAAGTACAAATTGATTGATATTTAACCATTTACAAATACTGTCTGAGTGATGTTAGGGAAAAGACTGATAATCGCACAATGTCCGATTTAACTATTTTCTCCAGAGTTTCCATTACAAGTCAATGATATAAGCTGCGAGTCTTTGAAAGATTAAGGTCTGCTCAGCTTGGGAATTGGAATGTTAGAACTCTTCCATAGATCAGGAACAACCCCAGATTGTAAGGAGAGCTGGAACAGTCTTCTAAATAAATCTCTCAGTTCATCAGCACAGGAGCTTAATGTCTTTCCACATCTGTCATCAGGCCCTTTTAGCTTTATTCTTTTTGATTCCTTTGCAATGTTTAGCAACAGACTTGGCAGACATTTACAGTGGTTGCCAGTGTGAGGAGATATCTGATTGCCTTGAATAACTGGTTGGCTTGCTGGAACCAGCAGAATAGGCAGACGTAATGAGTCAGGCAGGACAGTTAATGCACTAATGATGTGCAGATCAAAACTTTGGCACATCTGTAGGAATGTCTTCCATCTTGTTAACCATGTCCATTATAACTTTGGGGTGTGGATCAAAGTATCAAAGCATGTACAAGAGTACATCTGCAAGATTTGTCCTGACACAAAACATTTACGTAAGGGACAGTTGTAGTGGTATTCTTTTTTGTTTTTGTTTTGTTGAGGCATGTGGTTCAAGTCAGAGCTGTGTCGCACCCTTATGTGACCTCTGGCTCATCAATCAAGAATGCTTAAAACACCCTGAACGGTTCCTGATGTACTGTAGTGGTTGTGCACATCAATCAACATCCATTTGCATTTTCTGGAGCTTTCAATTGCATGAATTTTACAAATTCCTTCCACAGAGGAAGACTTTAAGACATGCACATTGTCTCTTTTAATTTAGTCAGGTGGCTCAGATCCTGCATTTTTTTTTTTTTAAATCATCCCCACCAACAAAAAAAAAAAAAAAACGGAAAAAGTGACACATCGTTTATGTGACACATTTTTACAGGGTAGGCTGGCCGAGCTATTATACAGCAACACCCTATCAACGCATGAAATAACAGGGACAGACAGAGCTGCTAATGGAACAAAATAAGAGGAGATATACAAGGAGCAGGCTGTTTTAAAGTGAGGTTGGATTGAAGTGAAGTGGATTGACGAGATTGAAATATTTGGGATATAAATGTTGTTTCTCGGGTTACATAGACTAATTCTTGAAATGGCAACACTAACATCGAAACTGTTCCTGAAGCATGAGTCCCTCAGATGATCAGTTGCCAAAACAATGTATTGACAGATGAGAAGCCAGATGGCAACTTCAGTAAAACAACAGTTTCAGTAAATGCCAGTGATTAGTGCGTCTCATAGACAAGAGTCTCAGAAGTTGTAGTGTTAACAGCATGAATGACCTTTTTCCTTAAGGTTTCAGATTTATGTTGTAATCTGTCTACAACATGCGTTCAGTAATGTTCAAAGTTAATTTTTGACTCTGGAAGATGCAGTTTATTTATTTACTGTATTTATCTGATGCTTTTGTTTGCACATAAATATGACTGTTACAAAAGGATAGGATATGTGCTGTTATGACCACAACAGAAGGGAGACGCACCATGAGAAATGATTCATAAAGAATATTTTCATCAAATCAAATTTAACTAAAATGCCAAATTAAATTGGCTCTTTTACAACTGGGTGTGGTAACCAGTAAAGTCAGCTAAGAATATGGGTTCTTGTGTTGGGGAGCAAAGAGAATGGTTTGCAGTTTAGACCTATGTAACCTGGAACACACTGGACGCCACAGGTGTTCGACATACACCAATCAGCTACCTACCAAGAAAGGACATACAGATTAGACAGATTAGCACAAGATGCACAGAAGATATTCACATGACAAAACAACGTCACCTCAAGGTTCCTGTAGCAGCTGTTTGAATAAGAGAATATAAGTTGTAAGAATGGTGTTCATACCTTGACTTGAAGACTTCCTTATCTATTTCAAAGAACATTACAGCTGTTGAGGCATGTGATTTAAGTCAAAGCTGTGGAAGTCCCTTATGTGGCCTCTGGCTCATCAATCAAGACTGCTTAAAACACCCTGAAGGATTCCGGATGTACTGTAGTGATTCTACACATCAATCAACATCCATTTGCATTTTCTGGAGCTTTCAACTGCATGAATTTTGCAAACTCCTTCCCCAGAGGAAGACTTAATGTTGACATGTTAGTATGTTCAGGTATTAAAGGAACAAGGAACGCAATGTTTTGCTGCTGTAAATATACCAGTTCTCTTTTTTTCATCTCAAGATTGTTACAATTCTTACATCACAATTGAAATAATCTTCTAACTCGTATGAACGCTATTTCTCATTTGGCACGTCATGTTTGCAACTCCAACAATGTGCTGTATTTGAACACGAAAGCAGCTTCACATTTATCATACTGACAAATAACAAGGTTCTTGTTGTATGAAACCACCTATCATGTAACGTTTGCTCCTGCAGATCAGGACGAGTGTCTGGTCAATAACGGAGGCTGTTCTCATCACTGTGTGGACCAGCCGATGGGTTTCCTCTGCCACTGCCCTGACAACATGAGGCTGGTCGGGGACAGCCAGTGTGAGGGTGAGTGGCTTCTCGACTCCTGCTGAGGGCTGCTTAATAGAGTTTTACATCACTGGTTATAAAGATTTGTCCTGACACAAAACGCAAAACATTTACGTGAGGGACAGTTGTAGTGGTATTTTTTTTTTTTTTTTTTTAACCAGTGAGTTCATCTTTGTATGTTTTACAATATTTGTAACATAACATTGTGACAGCGTTCATGCAATATACTAACATTTGTAAAACATTTTTTTGCTGTATCCTTTTCAAGTATCTGTTCTTTCATCTAGAGGTCGACCCGTGTCTGGAGACAGACGTGTGCGATCAGCTGTGTGTTTTCATGGACGGCAGCCTCGCCTGCGAATGCCACGAGGACTACTACATGAATCCAACTACCAGAGAGTGCAAGGCCAAAGGTGAGAAACAGGTGATGTGTGTAACTAGTAATTTGCCACTGACAACTTGAAGGTTTAAGATGGTTTCATGCTCATTGTTACAGAGATTATCGGGTCGATCCCAGGACTTTCAAGCTTATAGTATTTTTGTCTAAGGCATAAGGCTGGGTGATGATTCAATGTTTTTGTCATACAGAACTCATATCATTGTATTGATTTCAGCCATATCACAGCAACTCTCCTCACTTTCCCTGAAACTCAGTATTGTGTTTTATGATTATTATATTTTTCCAAAAGTGCTGTTTATTTCAGGTGAGAGTTCGTACCTCCACTATAATAGTTAGAAATGGTCTAATTTGCTTCATTTGCTGCATTAAATTGTTTACTACAGCAACATGTGAAAGCTGCCTACAAAGTAATACACTCTATACGGTGTACTTGAATTCATCCTAATAAAATGTATTTGATCCCCACCTTTGGAAAATAAATGAATTAATAAGCCTAAACTGAGTCTCAGTGGTCCCCGTGAAAATTTAGAAATTTAGAAAAAGTGGAAATAGAAAGGATGCGTTTGGTGGTGAAATAGGGAAGGGAGACCACGGACGCAAACGCACCAGTGAGTTCTTGTGTGTTTTTGGGTGATAGTTTTGTTGACCATTTCAACCATTCATCTCAGATCTCCCCAGCTGGAAATATCTTATAATCAGTACGCCTTGTCTGAGATCAAATGACTTAGGTCAAACTTATAGTCAGGCTTTTGATAGATGTATCAATCCATCCATCGAACAATACTGTCTAGATCAGGGCTCACTCTCAGCTTCCTTCACTCACTCACACTCACTCCAGTTTCATTAACCTGCATGTCTTTGGACAGCTCTGTCTGGTTTAATACCACTTGTAGCAAGTTTGTGTGTGTAGCACAATTAATATAGCACTCGGTGAAAGATTGGCCTGACAAGAAATACATGCAGTAGAATACCCGTTTTGTGTTTTATCATTGGCATGTGACAGCTTTTCTTTTTCAGTTTTGTGCTCTGTTTGGTAAATACTTCAGTCGGGAACTGTGTGACACTTGAATTGGTTCTGCCTTAACAAAATTTGACTCATTAGCTTTGTAAAGGTTCGCATGGCTGTGCAAACGTACTAGCTAACATCCGCCAGTTCAGCAGAGACGTACTCACTGAACAAACTTCTCCTCAGGAGTCTACTGTTTCCATTGTAATCTGATATTATGTTACATTGTTCCCATTGTCTTAGCATTTATTTACACTTTGGTTGGGTTACGTTATTTATTTATTTTTTATTTATTTTTTGCCCTTTCTGATACGGTGCAGATATAATTATTTTTTTGCCACAGAAGACAAAGCACAATCTTGGAACTTTGGAGGCGGTTTTAAGTGTTCTTTCATTTCTTACTAAACAATGGCTCACAGATCGTTCTGTATTCTCCAGTTCATGTCTTGCGTCACTTTGACTAATACACCCTTCATGCTCGAGTTCTTCTGGATTAGATATTGTTAGTTAGACACGAGAATCAACAGAGATTCTGTTTGTTTTAGGACTTAGCCAAAACAAACATGACTCATTCAGACAATGAATTCTTTTAATATGCTGTTGTCAGTTTCATGACAAGCTGTATGTGTTTTTATATATATATATGTATTTTTTATATCCTTTTTTATATCCTTCCAGGAAATGAGGCTCAGCTTGTTCTCACCTCTTCTAAAGGAATGCAGTGGATAAGTATTATTAATACAGAGTACAGGGAGCTGGCCCCACATTTACCCGGACCAGGGCCAGTGGCAGCCTTTACCTCAAACAGTACACTGTACTGGGCCCCGCAAGGAAGAGGCTCCATATACAGGTACCAGAATAGAGCTTCTTTTGCCAAAGCCAGAGATGCTTAGGGGAGGTCAAAAACAATAGTAATAATATGTCCTGCTGACCGTAATAACATATGGCACCTGTAAGGTTTCAGATAAGGTGTCTATCTGATAATCAGTCTGAAGAGCCCTTACCTGACAAAGAGGGAGAAAGAAACTAAACTGGTTCTTTGTGCTTTATTGTGCCTTTCAAATGTGACAGCGCATTGTTTTGAGATTAGAATTGAAAGGGTAGATCGTGTTACTGAAGCCTGCCAACGCTGTTTCTTTGAGTATGTTGTAGAGGAAGTTTTTGACTTAAATGTCTCTGAAGTAAAAGAGATCCTGATAGCTTTCGGTGTCCAAACAGTTCATTTTTGTCCAAAATAAACAGTTAATTTATTTAAAGAAATATACAACCCTTTCCTTCCAATTAACTATCTGTGTTCCATTAGAGATATTAAACACTAAACACGTCAACCTGCTTGTGATGTTAGAGGAAAGGTGAGGGGATCACCACAGTTAGTAGGAGCAATCCTCTGGGGAGCATGAATGTCTGTACAAAATTTCATGGCAATGCATCCTGTAATTCATGAGCTATTTCAGTTTGGACCAAAGTGGTGGATCAGCTGACACTGCCATCCCTAGTGTCATGCCTCTAGACCATAGTTCTTAAGCTGTATTTTATCTTTGAGTTAACAATCAAAATTAAAGAGATGAATGAGCCTCATAAAGAAACCACGGTCAGGTTTTGCATGAACTCTGAACACCAGGTTCGTTTAATGGATGTTTCTCAGGGTCTCCGTGGATGGAAAGCCAACGGATGCCGTGCTAGTGCTGAAAGTCGAGGGTTCGGTGTCAGGCCTGGCTGTGGACTGGATCCACCAGCTCCTCTACTGGACCAGTGTTGAGAGTGGTTCTGTTAACGTCGGGCAGCTGGACGGTTTGGCACAGCGTCAGCTCATCACAGGGCTGGATGAACCCTCTGCAGTGGCTGTGGATCCTCTCCGAGGGTAGGACGTCACAGGCGTTTACTTTTTATTTCAATCAATAGTTAACAGCATCATCAAAGAAGGTTAAGTGTGCTCAAGCCACGTCAGCAGGATTCACAAAAGCTATAGTTGTGACCACACATTGTTGCCTCTTGGTCTTTAAACTACAGATAATGTTTGTTTTAAAGGCTTTTCCCTGCTTATTTAGGATACGCACAATTCAACTTAAAAGTGTGGTTAAACACTAGACTCTTAATCTTTTGATCATGTATTTACCCAGGGTAAAGTGTGTTTTAAGAGCCGTGCATAAGTCCCATGAGTCAGATTTAAGAGTGTAAGAGCTGCACATTATATATTACCAGCCTTTTTGTTCTGTACAAATACAGAACTAGTAGAGAAAAAAAAGCACAATGTAAATAAATGCAAAAACTTTCTTCTCTGGTTTTTAATACAGACATTAAAAAGTACACATAAAAAGACGGATTAAAGAAATACAAACTTAATCAAGAACAATTGAGAACAGGATGAAGCACTATTTTTATCACAAAATTCAGCTCCATTTTGCGTCAGCTGCATTTGTTTTCTCAGGTTGCTCTTCTGGGCTCAATGTGGCAGCCTCCCAAAGATTCAAAGGGCGGGATTGGGCGGCGGGGACACAATGGCTCTGGTCACCTCCTCAATACGCTCCCCTGTTGCCCTCTCTCTGGGTATGTTCTGATGTATAGTACAGAAAGTTTTGTATCTTTTGCGAAACTTGGAAAAGGTACTAAAAATCTGTTTTCCTTATGTTCAAATAGATTGTCAACTCTATTTGAATAAAACTGATTGTGGAAGTTTAAAGAAAGGGGGGAAAAAAAAAACAAACCCCAGCTTTCACTTTAAAACAGGAACTTAGAGGGCTGACTGCCGTTAGAGTGGAGTGTATTGTCAAGTCCCTCAGTTTTGTTTATTCTGGCAATTCATGTGTTCATGTGTCTTTTTTTTTTGCTTAGATATGCCTCGCCAGCTGCTGTACTGGATTGACCAGGGTATGAGAAGCATCTCCAGAGTAAATCTAGAAGGCCGTGACCGTAAAACAGTAGTAGAGTCTAATGGCTATCTGGACCGACCCTTCGGACTGGCTGTGTTTGAGGTAAAACAACATTATAGACCTGTGATGGAATGGAGATCGGTGTGCCCATGCCTTTCACCTGGTGTGTACTGGGTCTTTTGACACCCATGAGCTAGAAAAGACAAAAAAGGGGCGAATGTGGTAGAATAAAAGTAACAAAGCAAAGACCTCAACAGCCACATTAACAGAAAGGCTTGCACTACTGACAACAATCACTAGAGAATTGACTTAAAGACGACTTAAACTTAAAGTTTGACTTCTGGCTGAGTTTTGTTCAAGTTACTAGATTTCTGTTGCTGAGTTCTTGAGGACAGTATTTTATAAGGCCTGCAAGTTAAACTGGCCAGTGCAATGGTAAATCAAACTGGCATTTACCTCCAAGATTGGCCATGCCTTTTAAGAAAAGGGCGCTATATAACATTCCTTGATTTCATGCTATTCCACTGATGGATAGTTGGTGATGATAAAACACAGAATATAAAAAATAAAATAATAATAATTATAACTTTATTTATACAGCATTTTACAGAACAAAGTTTAAAAGTGCTTTACTTTTAGGTTAGGTTGTAAGATTAGACATTTAGAATAAAATAAAATTAAGGTAGATTGGAGTAGAGTACCCCAAATATAAGATGAAAACAACAAAACAAAAAAAGGAAATTAATTCAGCACGTTTTTTCGTGCCTCAGGGGCAGACACTGTGCATTTTGTTGAGATAGAATAAAAACAACTGGTTAACTCAGCAGTAAACTTTCATTACCTTCATAACTTTTGCATTCGTCATTCTGGTAAGGCTAAGTTTCTCTTTGTTTCGATTCAGGGTTTTGTATATTGGAGTGAAGAAGCTACTCGCACAATCTGCCGAGCAAACAAGCACAATGGCGGCCAACTTCAAGTACTGCTGACAAATGTTACCTCACCGGGCGGCGTGGCCATCGTTCAGCCAGTTCTTCAGCCAGATGGTACGACCAATCATAAGCGATTTCTGCACATGATATGCCTCAGACTTCATGATAATCTTGCTGATTGGTGAAGTTTTGTGTTTAGGGACACACTTAAAAAAAGTGAAAGTGGAAAAAAAAAAGAGGTGCCATAAATAAACACATCATGACCACCTTGCAATTGCTACTCTAATCTGACTACTGGTTCTTAGGGCCATCTGTATGTGGACACCCTGGGACGATATGCCAGCATGAGTGCGTCATTAACCTCCTGTCTGAGAGTCCAGAGTTCAGCTGCATTTTTGCAGGAACAGGAAAAAACAAATCTCAAGAAACACCTGCTATCTCTCGCACAGTTCCTTCATCGACTTTATCTGACCCTGTGTTCACCGGGATCCTCTGTCTCATCGGTAAGTATCACTTTTCCTGTTCAAATATAAATCCTCACCACAGAAGGATGCACTACTGTTAAAAATAGCCTTTTATACGGGGAAAATCTGCCTGTAAATTAACACATTGATTATAAGATAAATATTGATGTAATGTCAACACATTAATTGTCCACATCGTCCCTCAGATTTGAGTAAGTTGGAGTTTTGCACCATGAGAATGTGGGTATACGTATGAGGTCACTGTACACTGATGTCAGCATGGTCACTCCCAGCTGAGTCATAAACGCACAACAACCAGTTACTGTTCAGCGACTGGTTCCACACAGGGAGATGTTCACACGAACTACTGAAGGTTTAAATGAAGCTGTATGAAGCAAAGCTTTCCAAGTTGCCAACTTGCTAAATTAAGCACTTAAAAAAATATGTATTTTTACCAGCCCGTCCTCAGACAACCAGAAAGTTGTCAATAAAGTTATTGATGTGATTTTGAGCCTCTTTTGAAGTAGGACCAGTTTGTGTGTCTTCAGGCCTTTTTTTTAGCTTATATTTACTTTACTAAATTTACCTAATTTATCATGTAGTCTTTGAGTATGTAGAGACGTTCTACAAAAAAGTGTGTGTTTCCCAGTATTTCTCAGTTTGCTGCTGGTGGGAATGGCTGTGTGGTGGTGTAGAGAGAACTCCAGGCCGTCCAGGTCCATCACTGAGCAGAGTTTCTCCCTCAAAGAGTCCCAGGACCCGCTCATCATCCATCGGTCCAAACCATGTCTCATCAAGGTAAGAGAAGTTTGCAAACACACACAAACACCAACACAGGCACCTTTATTCACCTTCAGAGAGGAGATGCCATTCATTCAGCTGCACGTCATTGAAGTACCAAACACCTGCATACGGAGCATGAGTGACTACATCTTTGTAATGCCACAGTAACAGGCAGAGTGGGGAATGAGAGAGCAGTGTGAGAACAACAGGTGCAGGGTTTGCTGTGTGGGAAACAGAGTAGTGGTGGTGGATGTGTGTGTGTGTGTGTGTGTGTGTGTGTGTGTGTGTGTGTGTGTGTGTGTGTGTGTGTGTGTGTGTGTGTGTGAGTGGTAGAGATGTGTGTGTGTGTGTGAGATAGAGGAGGGGCAGGTGTGTGAGATGCAGAAGGCAAGCAGGGGATCAGGGGCATGATTGGCAAAACACAAAGGGATTTACACATATTGAGGAATACATTAGACACATTGCACAAATTTGACACTACAAGGTAATGGTCAAGTTGTCAGACTTTAAAAGGAGATGAATCTTTCCCCTGTTACGTCAGATTGATTGAGACTGCTATAGAAATTCAACTATGCCCCCGTGTGATGGTGATTCACCTAATGTTAAACTTGTTCAATGCATGAACTGTTACACCACCAGTCCAATGTAGGTGTTTGAATGTTTATGATGATGCAATAATTTAAAGGGGCTGATGAGGTTTTTTTTTTTTTAACTGTAAATCCATATCACAGATACATCAGGTGTATCGGTACAGTAAGTTGATTGATAAATAACAAGAAACTGTGGTACCAATGCCAAAAGAGTACTGGTACATGAAGGATAGATTTATACATGAAAGATTAAATAAGGATGAAATGATTAGTCTATTAATTGGTTACTTGGTTGACAGAAAATTAATAAGCTACTATTTTGATCATCGATTAATGCTTTACAATTGTTTTTATTGCAAAAATGCAATATCTGTGGTAGTAAACTGAATATATTTGGGTTATGGACAACACAAGACATTTTAAGATGTCACCCTGGGCTCTGTGAGCTTGTGGAGGGCAATTATTGTTCAGGCATTGGTGGCTAGTTTTTTTTTTTTTTTTTTTTTTTTACATTTACCGCTTAGTTTTGTGTGTTTGCCAATTATTCAGCTAGAGCTGCCGCAATTAGTCTATTAATCAGTTGCTCAATCAAAAGAAAATTAATTGACAACTTGTTTGATATTTGGTTAAATGTTTAAGTAGTAGTTTGGACAAAAATGCTTTCTTTGGTTTCAGCTTCTCAAATGTAAGAATTTGCTGCTTTGGCTTACATTATAGTAAATAGACTATTTTATGGTTGACAGCTGGTCGGACAAAACAAAAAGAAATATGTGCCACCTTTTCTTAAATAGCACTCTGGTATTTCCCCAGTTAAACACAGCTTGACGGGGCTTTCCTCAGGTTAAAGGCTTATAGTGTACAGAATTTCGACTAACCCGTGTTTCCTCTGCCGCCAGGAAACTCTTCTTAAGCTGGACTTGGACGGTGAATGAAGGTGTGACACAGATGATCAGCTGACTGGGCTTCACCTGGTGCTACCTCAACCCCCAGACAGGATGACAAGACATCAAACCAAGTTGATCCCCTGTCGTGTCTTAAGTCCGTCTGGAGGTTAAATCTCTGAACAGATGACTCGGTGGTAAATATCTGCAGTCAGGGAGGGGAAGAGGCCTTCAAACAGTCCTTACTGTTGTACCTTCAGTTCTGGAGGAGTGTTACTTTCAGCACTGTACAATACAGTGCAATGGAGTTCTATCTATTTTTTGTGCTTTAAGTATTAATACGAATTAACTTTGTGAATTCTTTTTAAAACTCAACAGGTTGCCAGCTGCGTTACAGCCTGAAGGTCTCCAAGAATCTGTTAACATTAGAGAGGAAATGATTAGCTGATTAACCAGTTAGTCGATCCACAACAAATGAATTGGTGTATTTTCATATCTGACAGTGAAATAAACAACTCTTTACGTTTTGGGCTGCAAATCAGACAAAACAAGCAATGGGATGACTCTGGGAAGTGGTGATGAATATATGGGATTTTAGAGACAAAATGATTAATCTGTTAATTGAGAAAGTTATAATTCCTTGCAGTCCTAATGTGGATTTTTATTTTATTGCACTTGTTGTTATTGTTTCAGTTTATTGCCATTCCCAACACTCCCAAAGCTCCCAAAAGTGTTTTGAACTGAAAAAAGGAAACAAAAAACAAATAAACAAAATTCAACCCTACCAGGTCTCACCAGGGCAAATCTAATTTTTCTGACTTTTTTTCAGTCCAATAACATTTGGTTAGCTTTAAAAAAAATATAAACCCACCTGGAATAGTTGCAAAGTATGATCCTTTGGATCCTTTGCTGTCCGAATAGTTAAACTACTACTGTTTTTCAGCTCCATCACCAAGAGACGTTTTTTTTGTTTGTTTTTTTTTTTTCTCTTTGAATGTTGGAAGGAGTTATCTGGTTGTGAGGCTTAGTTCTCAACTCGCTATTTGATGTAGTAGTAATTAGGAGTAGAAATAACTTGTCTGTCCAAAAGGTAATAAAATACACCTACTAGCATCTCTAACACTCAGCTGTAAGGTGTATTCTCTAAAGCTGACATGAGAGTGGTATCAGTCTTCTCATCTCAACTTTAAGAGAGCAAACAAGTGTATTTTCCAAAATTTCAAACTACTCCTTATAATGGAGAAACAAAGCCTAGCTTGTTTAATGGCAGTAACGCTGCACATGTAGTTGATATAAACAGCGTGAGTAAAGAGATGAGGACTTCTTTGGTTGCAGGTTTGGTGTTTTGATGCTGTCTGAGCACTGGTGCTACAATGGGAACAAATACTGTATGTGTTTTGTTTTGGTTTTGCTCTTGTGTGTAAAGCCTGTTCAGTGTTTGTGTGAATGTTTGATTGACTTGAATCCAGTCTTTCTCGATTATTTTTGTGAAAGGAAATATACAGGTCAGTTGAACTGAATCTGTCGGCACAAGGTTCGAGACAGTTCTGTAAGTGTGCTCAAACTGGTTTGCGATTGATATTTATTTTTAAAGAAGTTATGAGGGTTTTATTTATTTTTGTGTAGCTTAACAGTCGTTGTTCCGCGTTTGCACCATGAATAAATCTGTTAAATTCTGTAAATGCATTAAATATATTTATTTCACATATTTGTCATAGCCTGTTGTTAAACGATACAATCTTAGTGTGTCATTTACAGAAACAGAAGACTGTAGTCGATTAACCATTGTTTAAATGTGATTACCTGAACATTATTTGAATATGTGTGTAACAAAGCAAACATGGAAAACTTGAGGCAAATAAGAACTTGATAGAAGTAAGTACAGTGGTGAACTGTTACTTCCCTGATGATTTATATTAAAGCAAACCTTTCAGTGTCCTGCCATGCAAACTGAGAGACACCACTAGCGTGTCTAAAAATGTATTGCAGCGCTGATGCCTGGAGGAGATGAACGCATGGATAGCCTCTCTTGGGCTGCAGACTTTTTACTTCTCTGTCGTTAAATTGGCTTCATTAATTCTGCTGCCACTATGCTTTCTGTTTGAACTGTAACCTCAGTACATCACAACAAGGATGGTAGAATGCTGTGACACTCTGTGTCTCCAAATTTCCGTTCCTCTTAGCACACATTTATTCATAACTGGTTTATTTTTACTACAGACTCTCGAGTGTTTTGTTTCCTGGAGCAGCTCTGTCACAAAATTCATCATAAACTGAGAGACACTGGACTTGAGTGCACATGGAAGTCCGCACAATAAAAACACAGGTGTGATATGGAGCGTGTCAACATTCTTTTTGCATTTTATGTGAGTCAAGTTTCACGTAAACATTTAAGATCAGAAAAAGAAAAGTTGAAAAGTGATGCTACTTAACAGAGGAACACCTTTAGCTCAGTGGAACATTAATGCCTTTTAAGCCTCTGGCAGACTGCGGCACATTTGACAGTTGTCCAAAAAGGCCAGCGGTATCACCTTCCCCCCAGTCATATGTTCACTGGTTCTAAACATATGGAAATTTGATCAGCTGACGCTTCTGACTGTTTACGGAGCGTTAATTTATAAGCTACTCACACATCCTCTTCAACAAGACGAGAGGTCCTAGTTTAGAATATCTAAAGAGGTATGAGGAAGTGAAAGAAAATGACAAGATAAAATCATTTAAAAGAGGAATGAGTATAAACATGCAGCATAAGGCCTGAGTTGGCCTTTTGTCTTGTGACTTCAAAATCTTTAAATCAACTTTGTTTCCTAATGTGGGGGGGGGGGGGGGGGGGGGGGGGGGGGGGGGGGGGGGGGGGGGGGGGGGGGGGGGGGGGGGGGGGG
>JBBMJY010000022.1:14167270-14207015 GCA_037833715.1 Toxotes lorentzi | reverse complement strand
GTATCCAAATCCCAGATTTTCTGCTGATAGAATCAGCAAAAAAAAAAAGAAAAAAGGTTTGTTTGCGAGGGAAAAGAACCCCCCCCCCCCCCCCCCCCCGTATTTACAACTGCTTAAAGAGAACTTGGAAGGGCACCAATTAGATTAGATAGATGAAATCCCTGCTGCTTGTCCTTGCTCTCCTAGTCTGTATTCATGTTTTTTCTTTGCAGTAACAGTGAGAGAGGGGAGTCTCTTCCTCTCTCCCTCACTTTCTGGACTACAATCTCACAAAGTCACATATCAGCAAAACAGGAAGTGTTGCTATTTGCTGGAGCTTCAGTTCCATGTGGACGCGATGCATTTTTCTGATGATTCAGCAAGATACCAGTTGCTGCTAGTATAAGTTTCCTTAATCGTTTCCTGCCTTTTTTTTTTTTTTCCTTTTTGCCCAGTTTCCTGTTTGGAACTACATTTGTTATGGCTTCAGAGCAATCTGAGCTTCAGAGATGTTTACAAAATCGCCGCTCTACCATCAACTGCCTGTTAAAGGGTGTAGAGGACAACAAAACATTCCCATATTCACAGGAGAAAACAGTCAAAGCATGGAGCTCTCTGGACAATCTCGACAGTCCTGGCATCAAAGCAGAGTGTCCTAAAGCTGAGGAGAGACCTAAATGGCAGCAGTGCATCAACGTTAATGTTGGAGGGAAAGTGTTTCATATCCCGAAACAGTGTGTCATTAAATATCCTAACACTCGGATAGGCTCCTTGGCTCTATGCAGGGACAGAGCAAAACTCCTCACACTGTGCGACGACTACTCTGTGTGCAAGAATGAGTTCTTCTTTGATCGTGACCCTGCCTTCTTCCACCACATCTGCCATTTCTACACAAGCGGAGTGCTGTGGGTAATACGGGAAATGTGCCCCATCAACTTTGAGGAGGAAATTGCTTACTGGGGTCTGAGCCTGAAGGACACCCAGCGCTGCTGCTGGATTGTATTCGAGGAGAAGGTGGATGAGGTGAAGGATGACCTGAAGGTGGAGAGGGAGCTGATGGCTGAGATTGAGGTGAAGTACGACGACGAGTGCTTCAAGGACATGATCTTTGGGAATGTGAGGAAGACTCTGTGGGACATTGTAGAGAATCCGTACTCTTCAAGTCTGGCGAAGGCTTTCACTGTGCTCTCTAACCTTTGTGTGCTTTTCTCCATCATGGCAATGACTCTCAACACAGTGGAGGAACTTCAGGTATATAGAAGTAATGGCAAAACACACATGGAATGGGTGGAGATCATCACCATTATGTTTTTTATCTTTGAATATTTAATTCGCCTCGTCACCACGCCTAACATCATAATGTTTTTAAAGAGCGGACTCAACTTTGTGGACATGGTGGCGGTCATGCCTTATTTCTTCCAGATCATCTTTGAAGCCTTTACTGACACTAAGGATGTGAACACACAGGAAGACCTCAAGGCCATGGCTCGGGTCAGCAAGCTCAGTCATGTCCTCAAAGTGGTCAAGCTGCTGAGGGTCTTTCGGATTTTGAAGCTGGCTCGACACTCAACCGGCATGAAAGCATTTGGGTTCACTCTGCGGCAGTGTTACCAGCAGGCTTCCTGCCTTTTCCTCTTTATTGCCATGGGAATTTTCACTTTCTCTGCTCTACTGCATTCGGCCGAGAGGGATACTGAGGGATCTCCCATCAGTAGTATCCCTTATGCCTGGTGGTGGGCTGCAGTGAGTATCAGTATCTGAATAACCCAGTGTCATGCCCCAGCTTTTAGACTTTATATTTTATTTAAAAAAAAAAAAAAAAAAAAATGGTTGGCCCATTTGAGACTTGTAGCTTCATGAGACTCTTTCACCTACTGTGAGTGGCATTGGCAGACATGTTATGATCACCAGCTGGAGTTAGAGAGGGGATGTTTACTCCTGCAGTACCAGCTCCCTGTTTGCCTGCTGCCTGCTCGGCAGGCTTGTGCCGCATGTAACTGACGTAGTTAAAGTTAAACAGTCATGGATGAAGGCTTACTTTAATTATTGATTACAGATGAGTATAACAGAACAGCAGTCCCCTTTGTCACTCTTTATACTACACCACCTGACTTCCTCCTTTGCTCTTGTTATAATTACCACAGCTGCTACACTATGAGGTGTGATAAGCTGCTGAAACTCATGACCTGTGTGCTTGTTTTTCACTGAGCAGTCTCTCATAAAGACTGTGTATCATGTTAAACTAAAGCTTTTACTAATTCTTCCAAATCAACATGAAGAGTCCTATTATACTAAAGAAAAATATTTGTGAAAACTGATTAATATAGGACTGTTCACTCTTCTCTCTTAGGTCAGCATCTCTACCGTGGGCTACGGGGATGTGGTTCCTGTAACTCTCCTGGGCCGCATTGTGGCCTTTGGCTGCATCTCCTTTGGTATCATCCTGAACGGCATGCCAATCTCCTTCCTGTTTAACAAGTTCTCGGATTACTATGCCAAACTGAAGGCCCAGGAGTACAATACTACCTCAGTGAAGCGGCGCTTTCAGTTTAGAAAGCGGTGCAGAAGCAGAATGGACATGTGTTTCCATCCCTCAGAGGAAGACAATAGTACAGACAGCCGCTGGGAGTGCCCACACTGAGTTGCTTTTAAAATGATATGATCGTTTTTGGGAGTGTCTTAAGTGTGTTGCTTGATAAACTTGAGTCTCAAGTGTTATCTGTCTCTGTATGAGAGACAGCGAGGACAGGAAGGGGAAGTCAGGGTTTACACAGATGCACATAGGTTCACAGACTCAGTGAGGTCTAGTCTTTAATAATCATTAGCAAAGCAGTGGAAAAATACATTCAGTTAGCAGCTTCTCGTTTTTAACTGTCAACTTTACTAGTTAAAATGACAAACATTGCCTATCATATGTCATATCAGCTATCAATAATTGATTGATTAGTTAATTAAAGACAGTTATTTCTGTGAGTAACTTGATGACAGACCTGAAAGAAACTCAGCTGTAGTCAGTTTGTTTTGCTCTCAGCACGCTGCTTTTAGTACAAATTAGTGGAACAGTATTAGAACTTACACTCCACTGCACAACCAAGATAGTTAAAGACCTAAGACCTGCAGTTTCACACCTGATGACCATCACTGGGTGTTGCACTGTCAGCTGCTCTTTGCACTCTGCTGCAACACATCTGTGTGTGAAGACATGTTACATACTATTACACTGCACAATTAGCTATCATAGCAATACATATACCAACAGATGCGAAGACAATGACAAGGATCCTTGCTTTTCATTGTTGTCATCTACATGTGGATTTTTAAAGTTTTACCTTTAAGGTTGAATTGTTTTTATAATTTATTGGGGTGTGTTTGCCTCACCTGTTGTTAATTTTCCTTTTAAAAATATATTTTCTCATGTTTTTCCACATTAAGTAATTAAACATGAACATCTGGCATCCTATACTGATGTCTGACTGCTTGTTTGTCATGATAAGGTGGAAAACACTTTTCTTGAGGTTTCCTGTGTACATTTTCTCAACCTTGAAACTGTATGCTGTAACTATAAACCTATCACCTACCTATCTCCTGTCTGTTCACTTATGTTTACTGAACAGACATCCGAGTGGTGTGGAAGAGACTTTAAGCATCAGGTGATAATTCTCTGTATGTTTGTCACTATAGGCAAACCATTTTATATTACAGTTATTTGATCCAGTGCCAATACAAAAAAAAAAGATTACAGCTTTAATGAACTTAAAGCTCATTGCTTCTTTTACATATCATGTTTTCCTCTTCTTTGTCCAAACCTTGTGCAACATGAATGCTAACAATGTGGTAAAATCACTTGAGCCAGTCAGTCAAACTTCATCTAAATTTAAATCTTCCCATTTAAAGTGAACATTTGAACATCTACAGATTATATGACACCGTCAAGAGCTTCAGGTCAGCTACAAATGGACCTTGAGCTCAGACTGATGTTAACTTCAGTCAGCTTTATTGTCATTACACATGGTAAGACTGCACAATAAAATGTGTTTAGCCACCCCATGCCACACATTTTAGAGGAACTGTATAAATTAAGGAGGTTTTGAGCTTCCAGGACAGCTTCAATGCTTTAGAGGGATATCATTCTTCCAAATAATATCCTCCTATTTAGTTCTTTGATGATGGTAGTGGAGAGCAATGTCTCACACATAGCTCCAAAATCTCACATGGGTGTTCAGTTGGGCTGAGATCAAATGACTGTGAAGGCCACACCATATGATTCACATCATTTTCACACTCATGAAACAATCTGGCGACCTCTCATGCCCTGTACAGAAGCATCTGTATTCAGGTTTCTCCCTTCAGTTTGTCAATATTCACATCATTATTTTGGGTTTGTAAAGCTATCTCTCAGTAACCCAAAATAGATGATCACCACTAAATATACCTGAACAACAAATACATCTGGACAACAGTGCAAAGTCCGGAGTCGGTTCATCTTTGTTTATTGTGTTTAACACATACTTGTCAAATCTTTGCAAATTCCTGAAAAATACCAAAGGATGACATCTCATTAGCATATGAACAATAACCTGACTGACCTGCTCTGATGCTTTACCTGAGGCCCTATCCAAGAAAAGCAAGAACCAAGCAGCACAGAGCCAAGTCAAGTTTCTTTGCTTAATCCTAGTCACACACGCTACAGTGTCTCAATGGGTGATGCATCAGCTGTTCTAGACAGATAAAGCTCTCCTGCTTCCCCTGAGTGACCCAGCGAGTGGTTCCCCTCCATCTCAAACATGCTTTGCATCTGTTGTTTAATGTAATTGTGGTCAGTGGCATTAAACACTGTCCTACACATCAAATCGGAGTGTTTCTGAGAGCTTTAAATGTCTTATGTTATTAAGTAAGCATCAGAGTAAAATAAAGTCCAAATTAATAACAAATAAATTTCAGTATTTGTTAGTTAGTTCTGCTTCCACCCACTCTGCAACGCTATTTTTGAACAAGCATACTCATGTCTGTCTCATGTCTGTCTATCATCAGAGCACAACAGATAGCTAACAAACCTCGGGTGCCTGAAGTTACATTATTCACCAGCTAATTTTCTTACTCTCTCTATTTTGCTGCTACTTTTTCTCCAGCTGTATGGGGATGTTCGGTGTTCAGTGTTCATCTGTGCTTGGTCCGTATTGTTTATCATTTAATCTGTGTTGAGGCCAAGAGGAAGTTGGCATCAAACTCTTACTGTCACGGTTGTATTTGAGCTAGCTCAGCATCTGTTTGTTCCTCAAATTCTAACTTAAAGAGTTCGTGCAAAGACATGTGGGTGTAGCAGTTTCTGTGAAACCAAAACCATACCATATTTAATATGGGCATGGTGTACAACCCTCACATTTGACCCCAAAGTGGATTTGAGTTTTTAAAAACTAAAAAAGTATAAGACAAGTACACTGCAACTGACTAAAAATACTTACATCTCTGTCTCTTTAGATATAAAAAATAATCAATAGCAGGTTAAATTAAAAAGTATGCATATGCAGAGTAGCTATGCACAGACCAGAGTCGATGCAGAAGGATCCATTGCGTAACTATATTGTAAGCTTGATGGTTTTTCTGCTTGCCTTAGTTTTCTGTACTTTGGACTTTTCTCCAGCAAAAGACACTAGATAGAAGCCTTAAAGGTGAGGTGATCAGTGCCAGCTATTCAGGGAAGCAACCTAAAGCCATTGTTGATACACATTTTTTTAGTCCTTTTTGTGGTTGTACTTGAATGTTCTGTTTTCTCCTTTTGTGTTGTCTGGTCAGACGTGTATAAGTGTTATGACTGTGCTGGGAATGAGTTGCACTGTGTCAGATTTGCTTTGTCATACTGTGGTGTTTGTTTGTTTCACGTAATAGAAAACGCTAGTGCAGGAGAAGCACCGCCCAGCAGGCTGCACGCATCAGACCACCGCACAGAGTTATGCAGTCGCACATTGGACCTGTTAATAACCTTGGCGGCTACAGAGATAAAGGAGAGGATCCGTCTCTGGTAAGTTCACATAATCGGCTATACACACCAGCTTAATATAATGCTGTGTATCCAATAGCAAGCCACTTCTGGGCATTCAAAGTTTAAGGCCATGGAACTGATTTTTCCTTTAAAAGTAACGCGGCATATTTCAGAAAACTAGATCTAATTGCTTGCGGTTTAAACCCGTTTATAGGTGCATTATGCCATATGATTGTGATCATAATAAATCTAAAAAAGGCATTAAATAAATATGCAATAAATAATCGCCAATTTTGTCTGAGATTCAGATGCTTAAAGTAAAAGCAGAAACAACAATGAACAAAAAAAAAATGCTGCGTAAAATACTCCGGTCGAAATATTACTTTACATAAGAAATGGCATTAAAAGACATGAGTGTCAATGCCTCATACATTTATAAATTGATCATATATTTAAGGCTCCAACTAACAATACTGATCAATTTCGCAATTATTTTCGGAATTAAGTCATTTATCATTTTGTCAGGAGCGCAAACTGGCATCTATAATTTCCGACATCCCAAGTTGTTGCATAAAACTCAAAGATATTCCGTTTTCTATCTTTTATGACAAAGAAAGGCATCACATCCTCACATCTTTAGGAGCCACATGTAAGTTTGCTGGGTAATAGTTTATTATAAGCGCCTTATTATATTGACAGTACCTGACCATTAAAGGGTTTGTGAGGTAGGGAGCAATATTTTAAATTGTATTACGGATTTTACAGGGAGCCAATTTAAAGAATCTAATACAGGATTACTGCCAAAACTGGCTCTACAGTCGCTCATACAGCGACTTGTGCAAACCTGGAAGTAGGAGCGAAACGGACAAGTTTTTCTGCATCTTTTTGAGACAGGATATGCCTGAATTTCGCTTTCGTTATGTACGTGGATAAAAAGGCTGTCCTTTGAGTTCGTGTGTTGGTATTAACCCCTTAAGAATCCTGCCAAATTTGCCAAAAACACCTGTCAAAAGCATAGCCAAATTAAATTAAAAGCTGTTCTTGAACCCTTAGGAGTACATTCTACGGTTTGGTCTCTTTGTGAAGGTAACACTGAAGTTTTTATTTTAGCAGTCTGATTTACTGTAACTGGTATGGAGTAAGAGAATATTAAACAGAAAGGTGACACTAAGAGGAATCATTCCATATTCAGATTCATTATTAGTATTACTGAAATTAAGTTATGGAAGAAAAATAAAAACACATTGAATGCTCATTCTATTGAAATGAAACGTGCATTATAAGAAAGAGCCAGAACAAGTGCTATGGTCAGAAAACACCTTTATGTGAATGAAACACAAACTATTTACATATTTAAAATTTCACCTTCCCCAGTTTCACAACTCACATGTTATTCCCAGCATGCCATGCATTATAACAGTCATGGGCAGGGGTAAAGCACAGGGGCATGTCACAGCTGGAACACTTGACAGGTGTTTTTGCCTGGCACTTTCAGCCTGCCTTTTCTTTCAGCCTGCCATGAGTACTGCTAGTACTGATGTGTATAGGCTTGTGATGTGCCGCGAGGGGCCTAGAAGGTTGCGCTGGTGTTTGTCTCTGGGTGCCCATCTCCGACAGCTCCACAGCAAGTGTCTCTCTGAAAGCTTTCTGGGTCTTTGGCACTCCACCTTCTGCCTTACAAAGGTCTTTGTAGAAGAGGAAAGCATTCACAATGGCCATGTTGACAAAAATGGTAAAAGAAAGTCTTATACCATTTTCTTGTTTTATGGAGGACTTGATAGTACCTGATGAGGGCATCACCATGTAGATGACAACAGACAAGTATGAAAACATGTCCTGCAGTGTGATATCAGTCCATGGTGTGGACGGTTTATCACAGTTGGCTCTACCATGTTCATTTGTGTTATTCACAATAGTCTGTAGAATGCTGTTGCTGAAAAAAAAAAGCTGGAAGAGCTGCAAAGCAGTATATTTAGCTGTAGCCAACAGCTGTAATCCTGGTTGTCCTCCAGGGCGGAGTTGTCCGTGACCTCTTGGCAGGGGAAGAAGAAGAGGCACCTGGCTCGCACTCTCTCTCTGAATCAGTTTGCACAAAATGTAAAAAAAATAATTAAAAAAGAACCACTGTATCTGTATTCACCGTTTGTCCCACGTCAGTCTCACGTAATTCTCCCCCCACACAGGTAAGCAAAGCAAGAACAAACGACGTGACTACTTTTTCATTTACTAAGTTGTTTTTACAGTAACTGTATAAAGTATAAAAAGTTACACTTACTTGTCAAGAACAACATCTCCTCCTTCTAGGAACATATCTTCTGCAACTGAGTCAACCGATGACACCAAGCTTTCTGCATCAGAAACGTCCTTGTCGATAAAGTCGCGTTCCCTCCTTGTACACTCCTCAGTCTCCTCCGCAACAGTGTATTTCTTCTTTTCTGTGCGTTTTGCCATCTCTCGAATCTGTGCAGATAGATGCAAGATAGACCGAAGGTGTCCAAACTGTTCCACAAAGGACCGTGTGGCTGCAGGTTTTTGTGCCAACCACGCAGCAGCACACCAGACTCGGCTCATTTAATCAACTGATCTCAGTCTTCAGACAGTTGATTGGTCAAACTGTGTGCTCTTTAGTTTTAATTACTTTATTGATTCCTCCTGGGGAAATTACTCTGCATTTAACTTGCAGCCACACGGCCCTTTGTGGAACAGTTTGGACCTCTGAGGTAGACGCTCTCTCTTGTTTTGTTTGTTTGTTTTTTAAGCGATGTGTATTGTGTTTTAGCGATGTGTCCTGTTTTAAAGTGATGTGTCGGTCGCGACCGAAATGGCTCTTAGAGCCGGCTCTTTTTAGTGAGCCGAGTCATAAGAACCGTCACTACTGTTTTTACGCACGTGCGCACGACTATCCGGCATCCACTATGTATGTTTACGCACGGTCTTGTAGCCCATCTTACTTCCTCAACCACAACATGCGGCACATCCCGTGACTGGAGTTTCATTGGCTTCACGACCATTAGATCAGATTCAGCGTAAGATATAATAGGCGAAAACTACAAGCATAAGAGTAGGTGGATGTACTTTTACTTGATAGAGTCGCTTATTGGCTATTCCTGGCTGTGGACAGGCCATAGATCTTCCTGGATGGTCAAATGAGGTGTGAAATTTCCTTTATATACTTCAGGCACATTTGAACAATATAAAAAGAGCAGAAAACAACAGTTGTTGTTGATTTACAGAGTGTTCAGTTTTCATTAAAAACTGAAATATAACAGAAATAATGATTCAACTCTGCATTTATTGTTCAGCTGTGAAATGGTTTGTTAGCAGTCAGCATTTTGATGTGTGAAACTTCCTGGAAACACAACTGCTGATTTAGACACGACGACATTCTGAAAAAAACACAATGAATGTGCAATAGGAAAGAGGGACGAAACATTTCAAACATGCAGATCCTCACCAACATGAAAAACATTCATTTGTGATTTAAAAAAACAAAACAAAAAACTTCTGACATGTTTAACAAAAACAGCATAGTTTTGTAATCGCTTACTAACTGTTAAACTGGTTGTGGTAGATTTGAGTTTTGTGTTCTTGTACATGTTTTCCTCACTCCTGTGGGTGAGTAATGTATTTCACCCATGACAGTGAGGAGACATGACAGCATTTGATTTGTTGCTACCCCACCACCCCGTGTAATAACACAGGAAGTGGTGATCCTGCAGACAGAAGCAGAGCCACCTCGTGTTTTGACACAGGAAGGTCTCTTAATATTATTCTATCTTCTTTGATGCATTGTTTTCCAGGAGGGTCAGCTTCATGCAATCGGTTTCATATTGTATATGGAAGCATATGGTTCATACTGGGCACACTTTGGTAGTGTGTTACACGAGAGGTAATTGATAAGTAAGGAGATGAGTTGTACAGCTCTTGGTACATGCACATGCAGTTCAGCTCTATGAGTGTCTATGCATAAAGTCTTAAGTAACTTTTGTGGTATTTCTATTTTGGGTAATTGAAAATTGCAAGTCAACAGTGTCTGAAAATTAACATCGGCCTTCGTGCAGTCACCCGCTACCTCAGTTCCAAGGGCCTATTACCTAACGAGGTCCTGGACCTGATGTGTCACCCTCAGACCACCTCTTTCCCAAGACTAATAAGGTGTTCAGTGGTCACCATTTTGATAGTGATGATGATGATGATGATGATGATGTCATTGCTACTGTGGACCGCTCTCTGGATGTCCAAGATGCTGACTTCTACAAATGGGATGCGTATACTCCACAACCACTGGACTAAGTGTGTAAATGTAGGAGAGGACTATGCTGAAAAATAAATGTGCAAGGTTTTGTAAAATTGACACCTTCTACCTTTAGAACACAAACTTGTCATTCACCTCTCTTACCTGCTGAGCACCAAACAGCTCATGGACAAAGTTACTGACTAGCTGGTGAACATAACAATGATAAGAAAACTGTGTTTTGTTTTGCAGAGTTTCAAGGATGCAAAAAATCAGAAGAAGAGATTTGCTCATTGCTGGAGCTCTTGGTCTGTTGGTCCTTCATCTCTGTAAGGATTTTACTAACCTAAAGAACATCAGCTTCCACATAGATATGAGAGATGAGGGCAATCAAGTAACGCAAGCCACCAGAAAGAAATCCTATGTATACTCCTGGCCAAGATGTCAACGAAATATGTCTGTTGCCAATGTCACAGACTTCAGCCTTCTTCCTGGTGGTATAAAAGACTTTCTCTACTATCGACACTGCCGCCATTTCCCCATGCGACTGGACCTTCCTGACAAATGTGGAGGAGCTGATAAATCTTCAGAAGTCTTCCTTCTACTGGTCATTAAAAGTTCCCCTGAGAACTATGACCGCCGAGAGGTGCTGCGCAAAACCTGGGCTAAGGAGAGGTTACACAATGGTGTGTGGATCCGGAGGATCTTCATCTCGGGAACAATGCATTCTGGTTTCGAAAAAGAAAGACTGAACAAACTGCTTGAAGTGGAGCAACGCGAGAACAGTGACATCCTCCAGTGGGACTTAAATGACACGTTCTACAACCTCACCTTGAAGCAGATACTTTTCCTAGAATGGATGGAAAGAAACTGTCCGAAAGCTCGCTTCTTGCTAAATGGTGATGATGATGTTTTCGCCAACACGGACAACATGGTCGAGTATCTCCAGTCGCTCAAGGACAATGATGGAAGCAAACATCTCTTTACAGGCCATTTGATCCAGAATGTGGGGCCCATTAGATCATCAGGGAGCAAGTATTTTATCCCAGTACAGGTGCAGGAGTCAGATTCATATCCTCCCTACTGTGGTGGTGGGGGCTTCCTCCTGTCTGGCTATACAGCTTTGGTCATATACAATATGTCCCAATCCATTACCATTCTTCCCATTGACGATGTTTACATGGGGATGTGTCTGGCCAAAGCAGGACTCCGTCCTGTTTCCCATATGGGTGTGAAGACGGCAGGATTATACGTTCCCTCCAAAGCACTAGATGAATATGATCCTTGCTATTATAAAGACATTTTGTTGGTGCACAGATTCCTTCCAGCTCGCATGTATCTTATGTGGCGCAGAATACAAGACCCCAATCTGAAATGTGGCCATTCAGAGGAATAACTTTAGCAGCATCTAACTGTAACTTACTGATTGTGACAGTGCTTGTTAACACTTTCTTTCCTGTCTGCTTTTAGGGAGTGAGTGTCGGCATGACCTATTTTTTTTTGTATCATGGAAAAGGTTTGAATAGTTCTTCTACTGTGACTAGGGCTGGGTGGCGGTCCATAATTCTGACAGAACAGCATGAAGTCATGTCTCCTTATTGACTTGACTTATTGTTTGGCCAAATATTTAAAATCATGCTTATGTTAATTTTGACTGTATTTATGAAAGGTCATAGTACATTTGAATGATCTTCAAATGTACTATGCTTGCTTCAGGTGTAACTAATGCAGGGCTATAAGAAATAATGAAGTTCCTTACAAAAGATATTTAAAATTCCTCAGCGTTTTGCTGTGTGAAGTTTTTTTTTTTTTTTAAAAAAACATTAGTCTGTTAAATATATACAGAAATGTGTAAATCTACTTTATTTTTCACATTTTTAAGAGGGGTGTAAATATTGTGCTATTTTCTGGTTAAACATATTTGAGATTAAATTGTACACACAAAACAAACAAAAGAATGACTGGTGTCTGTGTAGTGTCCATGGACCTTTTCCGGGAAACACTTGGGATGGGAAATGTACTGGAAATGTATTGACATTGTTCTCTGAACGTACAGTTCAGCTTTTTAGTTTTCCAAAAGGTCGACAAACAGAGCAGATCTGCAGCACTGCACCATAAATGCCTGTAATTCCATTCAATTCCTTGAGTGATGTGTACCTACCCACAGTGCATTTACAGTTTTCCAGAGGGCAATAACCCTGTGCACAGATGTGTACATCCCAACACTATTAGGTTAGTTTTTGCAAGGGACCTAAAATGAATGAGCAGCACAGATTAAGAGCTCAGGGGTCCTTTGTCGTAACAGTACTAGCGTGAAATTCCTACTGTTTGACAGCAACTGTTCATAAATCAACCAGAGAGCATAAAAAGACTCTCCTCAGGTACTGTGCCAAAACATTGCACATTGCATTGCAGTTACAAGAAGAGCGTAGCCAAACCATCCCTGCTATTTTTGTGCATATTTGTAAGATAAGGATTTTGATAAACTATCTTGTATGCTGAGATGTTTACCTACAGCGATGTTTGACCATGTCACGTTCAGGCATCAGGACCCCATCATGTCCCCATGATGGAATGATGACTGATGAATGTGATAATCACAATTATGGTTTCTAAAAAAAAAAACGAGGCACTAAAGCTCTCTCGTGCAAATTATGTTGCCTAAGAATGACAATGTCTGGTCAATGTTATATTATCTTATATTAGATTTTAGTCTGGTGAAAATGATAGCCTCTCATTGGTTCTTTATAGAGTTGATATATTGTAGATTTGATGGAGCTTGTACTGTATCTCTGTAATTTATATTTCCCTCCAGGACAGGGGTTCTGTCATCATATTTGTTGTCTAGTCTATGACTCAGCCGTAAGGTTTATTCCTTGAGGACTAAAACTCTGTGCAAGTTAATGGAAACTTTCTTTATGTGTAATTTCTTCTTTCAGCTAGTTCACAGGAACTGCTCATTAGAGGAGTTACAGGAAATCTTTAAAGGGCTAGCCAGGTCATTTTGTCACGGTCACTTGATGTTCTTTATCTTATATGAGCCTGGAAAGGAGAGAGAGTGGAGGAAGTAAACACCAAAGCATGAAACGTACTGTGGAAATTCCTTTTCCTTTTACAGTAGTCAAGGTGAGAGATGACCAGTGCCTGTACAAGAAACAGAGTCTTGGTTTTTCTGCATCATGCTCACTTTGCTAGAGAGAGCGAGGCTATTCTACTCTTATAACAACGGCCTTTGTAATGGACCACCTGATATTCTGTTGTTGTGCTGTTTCTAACATTAACAGCAAACGTAAAACATCTTTTAAAGCATGCTTCCATTACTCCATTATACCTGTCCTGTGACCCGCTTCAGCTGTAGTAACCTTCACGTTAGCAGCCAGTGTAACCAGGCTCCATCAGTTACTGCACTGGTTGCAATCGTTTTCTGCAGCACACACGAGTTGTTGAGTTTGTACAGCAGGCCAAAAAAAATAGAAATTTCTGTGGTTATTTGGAAGCTGACTCTTCACCTCTCTTGCTGTTTTCTTGGGCAGCTTTTGCTTTCAGGCTTTGTATCACTTTGACTCATACATCAGTCTTACCATTTGACTTATGTAGCTGCCCTTGCGTAGTGAATGCCTAAAAATATATGCCCCATCTATAAGACATCATAACCAGAACCACCTGAGCAAACTGCACAGGCTGTCTTTTACCAGCAAAGGAATCCTCATCAAGAGCTTACATTAATCTACCAATATGTGCAGGTAATTATTGTTGAATGAAGGTTGGTTTAATTGTGTACCTCAGGCAAATCGATAGCACTATTCTACAATAAGGATAGATGCACACTTAGAGGGGATTCGAGAATGATCTGATTTGGATTAAATCATGCATCTATTAGTTTTCAAAAATGGTAAATTACGCACTTTTATGCTAACTGTAAGCGTATCAATGCTGGTGTGAATTCATAAGAGGTATTGACATTTTCGGTCCAACATTTTTTTTTTTTTTAATCGCAACTTGAATCATCGAACATATACAGATGAAAACAAAAAAAAGTAGGACTAATAATCTAATCATCTCAAATTAAATATTTCAGAGATCAATGAAATAAAGGGCCAAAAACTAAAACATGACGTAGTTCCCACATTCTTACACATTCTCCAGACAGGAAAAACAAGAACAGCTCTTGGTTTCCTTTCAGCACTACAGCCAGCCTATCAAAGAGTCATAGCTCTGTCGATACATGCATTCTTTTAGCTCTCACTAGTGATGACTTTGAGTTTCTTTACTAACAAAATAGTAGATATTAGAGGTAGAATTCATCACATCCTTCCTACAACTGTTAATGATGTAATGATGCTTCAAGAACAGCAGCTTTAGAAATGCCTGCCAGTCCTGATTTGTCGTTAGACTGTTTCTCTCCCATAGACCTCGCTGAGGTGACTTCAATAGTTACTAAATCTAAACCATCAACATGTCTTGTGGATCCTATCCCAACCAGACTTCTTAAAGATGTTTTGCCTTTGAGTGGCACTTCCATATTAGATCAGATCAATCTCTCTTTAGGAACAGGATATGTTCCACTGGCTTTTAAGGTTGCAGTTATCCTGTGGACTACAAACACCAAAGGGCGTTAATGACTTATATGTATGCAGCATGGGTAAAAAGATGATGTATTAACCACTAATAAATACAACTTATAAACCCTTGATTAGTGATGCCTTATCAGGAAGTGGCTCCGAGAAAATTTTCTTGGAATAAAAGAATTTCTCCTTAAGGCACAAAAAAGTAGTAAAACAAGGTTCATGATTAAAAACCCAATAAACCAGACGTGACCTTGAATAAAAATATTCTCCACCACAGTATTCACAAAAACATAACCACTGTTAAACAAGACAGAGTGGGCAGCCATTACATGTCGACGCTAAGCAGGTATAACTAGCTTAACTGTCACAGCTGCGTGGAAGTACATTTAGCAGCCTCCATTACTCAGACACAGTCTGATCTTATAAAAATGTACAGTGCATGTAAATAATAATAAAAAGAAAGCAAAAGTGTTAGTCCCAGAGCATTAATGCCTCATGTACAGTGCAGGATGAGTCACTTTTAGATGCTGAACAAAAGGATTGCTTGTCTGTGTCTTTGTTACATGAGTCAACCCATTCTGAAAATAGCATTGTTTGTTTGTTTGTCATCCTATACCCGTGACAGCTGAAGATTCGGCATTCTGTAGATCTGTAGAAAAATTACTGGTAATGATAGATTCCTTTCTTCATTCCCCTTTATCTATGTCTCTATCAGCATTGGCACACCTACTTCTCTTTGTGTGTGCTGCTGTCATTTTGATATTTTATCAAATTCCATCATGATCTTCACGGAATCACACTTTCCTTTCAAGCCAACGCATTTCTTTGTACTTTCTGACTTCCCCAACCTCTCTCCGGCACCAGGCCCTAAACTCATGCATTACTGATGACATAAATCCTTAAAGATGGGTCACATGATATGGTTTTATTTTAAATTCAGCTATACAGCCGAGCCCTATAGTTTTTGGCAAATTTGGCTGATTGATATATTTTTAATGTTTCCACGGTCAACTATCACTAGATTATCACTTGAAAAGGCCTACACCTCCCTCTCCATTGATATCAAGATAAACAAACTCACACGGAAATCAAAGGCGGAGACATTTTAGGCCTCAAGTGAATGGCTGTCCTTTTTCGCACACTGATCTGAATTAATTCAAAAGCCAAAAAATAAAATAAACCAGCTACAGAATTGGCTGCACAAGCTGAATGGTGCAAACAGGATCTGTGAGGGAAAAAAAAGAAGAAAAAAACAGTGATACCAGCTGGCAGTTCTGCAACACTTTATTGGCCCTGTTAAGCATTAACAAGATAAGCATGTTGGTATTCGCAAAGTGACAAAGATTACCCACTGGGCTGGTATTTAAACAGATGGTGACAAATGCTGTACATTACTTAAAATTAAATATTCTTATTTCTCTTATGACCACATTATGATTTGTTATACAGTTATATTATATTATAATATTATATTATATAATGAAAATGTTACTTATCAGCAGATGCGAAGGGATGCGGGGAGTCTTGCTGGTTTTTATCCTAATCAGAGACTACAGAGGGTGATTTGACCTGGCACATTTTCAATGAGAGACGAAGAACTAATCAGTGAAATCAAGTTGGCACAGTCCTGTTAAAATAAACGACAACAGTTTCTTTGCATTAACAAGCATAAGTACACATCCCTAACTCACAGTGTTTGAGATGAAATGAGGCGTTACCCACTTGAGAAGCTTGATGTCAGATAGAGTAAAGCCTGGGGAAAATGCTGATGTGAGGAGTTTGGTGGTGAAAGGGTTAGAAGCAGACAAATACGCCTGCCACAAAGACAAGACAGTGGTTTCTGGCAACACCAGTGGTGGTTCTACATTGAATTACTCCCTGGGCGAGACCCCCTCCAAGTGCCAATGTGCCAATTCCCAACAAAGTAATATGATATGATAATAGAAAACCGCTTAGCGGCACAGATCTATTTATTTTTTTCACGTGGTTGTGCCACCCCCCCATGTGATGCCGCCCCGGGCGGCTGCCCAGTTCGCCCTCTGATATGGAAACTAGGAGATTACGTTGTTTGCACAGCCTGTTACATGGGAAAAATGTGAACTGGGTAAATCATTAAACAGCTAGGATTGAAGTTCGAAAAGAAACAATTTAAATTTTTTTTTAAATCTATTGCAATTAAATTCAGTTGCTGTAGTTGTTTTATTTGTTTTTTTCTTATCATGTTTTTATGTATTCAGTTATACCTTTTTCTCATGAGGAGGGCTTGAAACAGATCACAAGTCAAAAGGGCTGCGAGATTTTCAAACTGACAGTCACTGAATTTTTCACAGTCAAAATAACTGTCAAGTTATAAACCAGACTAGCTGCCCCTGTATGTCTAATTTGTCTGAGTTTTGACCTGTGACCTTCCACTGAAATATCCTGCTTCTGCTGTGGTTCTGTGAACATCTGTAAATCACACGTTTGTCTCCTCAGAGAAACAGAACAAAATAAAAACTAGTCTTAGGGACTTTAGGACGTTAGATGACATGAGACTGATGAAGCTCTTAAATGGTTTCAGTTGTTTTAGAGAGGTGTTGATGGGATTATTTATTGAGAGGCTGTGGCATTATACTGCAGCAGGTTGAGATGGGTGCACCTAATACTTCCAAGATAGCTTGTGGTATACTTGTCAGTTATATCCAGGCCCTGTTTAACCCAACAAAGATAACAGAAATGGACAAGCGGCAGATCTAGCGTGCAGCTGAGATGTGATGTAACATACAAACGGCACTAGTAACAGAAAGGTGTCTCATTTCAGGAGAGTGTAGCACAGTTATAAAAAGTCCAAGGTTCAAGATGTATAAGTCTGTTTATATTGTCATAGGTTTTACAGTGTTCCTCACCGCAAATGAAGCTGAAGGTGAACTGCAGATACTTTAACATTAAAAGCAAGCGAATAAATATTACAGTCTAACCATAAGTCCAAGGAGGATTAGCGAGTTGTTGATTGAGGGACTGTGAACCTTTGACATTTTTTTCTCATGGCTGTTCTTGCTTTCAGGCCAGTGACAAAGAAAATCTGAATCCAAATGATTTTATTTGCTCCAACATTTATGCTTTATTTGAACATCTTTGCATTGTTTGATTTGCTCTGCACTCATCTGTCTATTGATGTGGTAATAAATAGTAACTAAACAGCAGAATGAGAATAGTAAAACACACTATACATTATCAGTAAACAGAGCATCACACCAGATCAAACATCAGAATACTATTTGCCACTTTGTGTAACACAGAGCTAACACTACAAGCGCCGCCAAGCAGAGTATATATAAAAATATAGGAGATAAGATTAACCTTTATATCATCCATCACCTTTTGACTGTAAGCAGCAGGCATTTCCTCAACCTACGTTTCCGCGTTGCATTTTAAATCTCTAGGAGCCAGCATGATCCATGTGTCCTGGGAAATAAAAGACCTGATTCATTTTTGAGACGTATTTAAGGTTTGTACTACTTTACATTTTAACCGCACAGAAAAACAAGAATACATTCATGATAATTCAATTTTCACCTCTCCAGCTTTTGGAACTTCAAATTACCCCCAAATGTTTGACAAATATAAGGTGGTGGCCTTGAAAAGCCTTTTACGCAGTAAATTTTTGTGTTACAGTTTTAAAGTTTTGTAGTTTTTTGTTTGTTTGTTTGCTTGTTTGTTTTTTGTTTTACAATCAAGAAAGCTGATAGCTATTCATTATTAGTTGTTTTCTGATTTGTTCCCCAAAATTTTCCCAGTAAGTACTCAGAATTTAGTTTACCCTATTATTGATATAAAAACAGTGTCTTTTGTTTTGCAGAGTGAGAATGAGCACAAACAGGACAAACATTCTCCTGACCGTTGGAGCTCTTCTTTTATTGTTTTTTTGTCTCCAGAAAGAGTTTTTAGCTCACCATGCAACCAACCATTTACAAATGAATGGGAGAGGGGATTCCAGCCCGAAGAAGCCATTTTCCAAAAAGAAATCCTTTGTCTATTCTTGGCAAAAATGTCAACGAAATATGTCTGCGGACAAAATATCAGGCTTCAAAACGGATCCCCAGCACATCCAAGACTTTCTTTACTATCGGCACTGCCGCCATTTCCCCATGCGACTGGACCTTCCTGACAAATGTGGAGGAACTGATAAATCTTCCGAAGTCTTCCTTCTACTGGTCATTAAAAGTTCCCCTGAGAACTATGACCGCCGAGAGGTGCTGCGCAAAACCTGGGCTAAGGAGAGGTTACACAATCGTGTGTGGACCCGTAGGGTCTTCATCTCGGGAACGATGCATTCTGGTTTTGAAAAAGAAAGACTGAACAAACTGCTTGAAGTGGAGCAACGCGAGAACAGTGACATCCTCCAGTGGGACTTTAATGAATCATTCTTCAACCTCACCTTGAAGCAGATACTTTTCCTAGAATGGATGGAAAGAAACGAAATGGTGATGATGATGTTTTCGCCAACACAGACAACATGGTCGAGTATCTCCAATCGCTCAAGGACAATAATGGAAGCAAAAGTCTCTTTACAGGCCATTTGATCCAGGGCAAGGGGCCTGTTCGATGGACAAAAAGCAAGTACTATGTCCCAGGAGTCAGGAGTCAGAGTTATATCCTCCCTACTGTGGTGGTGGGGGCTTCCTCCTGTCTGGCTATACAGCTTTGGTCATATACAAAATGTCCCAATCCATTACCATTCATCCTATCGACGATGTTTACATGGGGATGTGTCTGGCCAAAGCAGGACCCCGTCCTGTTTCCCATATGGGCTTCAGGACCATGGGACTGCACATCCCCTCAAAGAAAGTCGTTCTTTATGACCCTTGTTATTATAGAGAGCTTTTATTGGTACACAGATTCCTTCCAGGTAAGATGTATTTTATGTGGCATGAGATATATGATCCTAATCTGAAATGTGGTCTTAATAGTCAAAATAATTTCCTTGACTGATCTGTGTGATTGGTCGGCTTTACAGTGAGTTCACACTACTGGTTATTCTGTGTATCCACTGTTTTACAAAAATATTAATATTTTTACAACACACCATATAACATAGTTTGATGCCATCAGCAGTATAACAAGTTTCATTTCTTTTAATAGTCTTTTTTTTTAATAGGTATTAGACTATTTTTTTTTCTGCTCAGTACAATATCTGTAGAAATCTGTAGAAAGTGATATGATTGTCAAGTTTTCAGTAGTTGCATCTTCAAGGATAATTGCAGACCTCAGTTCCAAGAGCTCAGAAATACAATTCATATTAAAGTTTACTCCAAATATCCACATCCCAAATTTCATGGCAAACCTCCTGAATGTGTCACTCGAATGCGTCCAACCATGCATGCCTATATTTAGATTTAATGCCGACTTGTGCATTACTCACATTACTGATTTATTTTTTTCTCTTAAAAACTCCTTGTAGATATGTTTTTTATGAACAAAAATTATTTATTAATTCATTATTTAATGTTTTTTAGACCCATCAGAGTTTACGGATTGCTTTCAGTTATGTCAGTAAATATTTAACGTTGCTTTATTATGAATTATGAATACAAAACACAACATGTTTTTTCACTGCAACACAGAACTACCACACTTTAAAGAAAAATATTTGATCCAAAATATATATTTTTTGTTTATATATTACAAAATAAAGCTTAAAATCCTTTTCCAGTTTCTTTAACTCTTTGAACCCTTTGGGCACAGATATATAAAAAAGTCATACAATTTGTGTATAATATACATGCTTCACAGTTTCCAGTGAAATGTACCTCACATTTTCTTGAATTTGAACTTTGAACAGTATTTTCAAGTCATAATTCAGACATGAGAAAGTTCCAGTTAAATATGATCCATTGTTGAAATGCTATTCCACAACAATCTTTTGTACCAGATGTGGAAATCCGAGGCTTGAGCATTAAAGCAGTGCTGAGTTTATCCAGTTATTGTGTGAATATTTTTTGAATGAAACTAGGACAGTGAATGAAATCATGTCATTTCACTCTGAGTCCGCCTGTAAGGTGCAACAAGGCTCCCTGCGTCAGCCTTTAGGGTTCTCTCTGTCGTCCTGCATGATCGTTTCAATTTGGTCTCCCAGGCTGGAGAAACACGGCCGTTCGTCGAAGTTGTACGCCCAGCATTGCTTCATCAAACTGTATACCTGGTGTTGCAATGAGAATAATGAGCATTTGTGAGGTATGACATGACAACTATGAGCTATTTGCAAATGTTTGTCATGGCCGCAGCTGAGAAGCTTATCATACCATCACATTGTGTTTGACTGTGTCCTGTGACTTTCCTCCCTGTTCCCTGATCCACTGACTCATTTCCCGTTCCCAATCACTGGAATGTCCCTGCCTACCTAAACACCTGTCTCTCATTTCCCTCAGTTTCTCCCCTGTATTTATACCAGCCCCTTTTTGCCAGATCATTTCACACACCTCTGTGTCGCACCCCTGATGCCAACCCTGGTGTAGATACTTCCTGTACCAGTATTTTGCAACCTGTTGTCTGTTATCTGCCTGCGATCGTGGTCTTCATCATTTGTTCTGTTAAAGAGACTACAATGCACCAGCCCCCCCCCGCTTATCAGTGTCCTCCCTGCCTGTGCTCCTACCACCAGCTGTGACAATGAGTGTTCCATAAAGGCTTCTGAATTTCAATTAGTGAACCATATGGAGTGAACATACCTTGGGTGAGCAGTGTGGAGGAGCAGGCAACCTCCAGTTATTCTTTAGAATATTTGCCAAGTGCACTGAAATGGATGGACCCTGTACGTCGTGTCCAATCTTCTGCATGCACAGCTGAAACAGTGACACAAATATTTAATAGTGGAAAAAATACTATGGCATAGCAGTTTGATAAAACAGGTGTTGGTTAAAAGTTACTGAAATATTATCCAAACATGTATACGATAATTCTCTTACTCTTTTTGGGTTGCAGTTCGTGTCACAGTAGCAGAAGAGCTCGTGAAGAACCACTCCAAAACTCCAGACATCTGATTTGTGGGAGAATATGGATTCACTGATGGACTCTGGGGCGTACCTGCATTAGATGTGCAGTGTGTGGCCATTAAAACTCCAGGAACTTGATGTAAAATAATCTTCTCTTTGAAAATACGGCTACTTATGAGAGCAAAACTACAGGCTAATCCTCTTTAATGCCTGAGAAAAGTAGAGCTACTTTAGGCTTTCAATTTATTTTGCACATAAGCAAAAACATCACGTTAGCTTATGTTACCATTTCCCACAGTAGGTTGACTTTCATGCTCTCTATGGACATGTCTGTCTGTTAAATGAAAGACTATAGCCAGCAGCTGGTTAGCTTAGCTTAGCACAAAGACTGGAAATGGGGACAATTATCCAGCTATGTTTTGTGCAGTCTGATTAGAACAAACAGCAAAATTCCACAAAACTGTTATTATTGCTGTGGAGTCTATGTTGAAAATTACAGATTTCTGCTTTAACACTTTGGATTAAAGAATATTAGAGATTTCAAACATGAGAAAATCTACCAGAAGATGGGGCTCTCGCCAGGCTGTGTGACTCGGTAGTACTCCTTGTTAAAAGGAATGATCTTGGTCAGCCCAAAATCAGCGATTTTCACCAGAGAGTCACTGGCCACAAGAATATTTCTGGCTGCGAGGTCTCGGTGCACATAACGCAGGGTCTGCAGGTACTCCATCCCCTGGGAAAATTAAAAACAGCCAAACAGAAGAAAATGAAATAACTCTGTCCTTTTTGTCCCTGTCACAGTACTTGAGGTTGATGGCTGGTGTAAAAGTTTGTCAAACAATCGTGAATATACAGTCCATTCAAACCTAGTTTATTTTAAGTGTTTGAAATGGCAACTGGCAGCATGGTGGTGCCGTGGTTAGCACTGTCGCCTCACAGCAAGAGGGCTCTAGGTTTGAACCCCGGTCTGGGGTTTGCATGTTCTCCCTGTGCCTGTGTGGGTTTTCTTCGGGTACTCCGGCTTCCTCCCGCAATCCCAAAAACATGCACATTAGGTTAATTAGCTACTCTACATTGCCCCTAGGTGTGAGTGGTTGTCTGTATTTGTGTGTCAGAACTGTGATTTACTGGCGACCAGTCCAGGGTGTACCCCTCCTTTCACCTGTAGCCCTGCATGGATTGATTGAATGGTAACCTCTTGCAGGAGTTATACTCATATTTATGACTCTTACCTTACAGATCTGAGAAGCAAAGAGCAGCAGCCGCCTGGTGCTGACATTGTGTCGGTTATTCTCCAAGTAGCCAATAAGGCTGCCATAGGGCAGGTATTCCATCACCAAGCTCATACTGAGGCGACCTGTGAACAGGCAAACGTTAAACTCATTCAGCACAGGAATAAATACTTGATTTAAGTGAAAGTAGAGTCCAACATAGTGGATGACATTAATCCATCTCATATTTTAAGTTACAAGACTGAACTCATGTTCTGAAGTGCTTCTGAAAATAAGGACTCTAAACTCTAACTTGACCTGACCTGAAACTGACAAATGTATCTAATTACAATGAGTTAATCATAAAGACTAAGTAAATTGATTTAAATAGATCATGAGATTTTACAGTGTGTATATTCTCAGTGTTGGGGGTGGATGGCTAAAAACTTTACTAGTTAAACTCCCAAAGTGTTGTAAAACAAAAGTGTAGGAGGGAGAGCCCTGGCTACTCTGTTTACTGTAAAACACTAACATACTGAACATCCATGAACAATACTGATCAAAAACTGATCCTTGCCAAAAAGAAGATTTTTAAATTTAACTAAAAACTGTAACCTTAGCAGTTTGACCATTTTGTTCTGGGCTGCGTTTACAACAAGTGTTTTTATTACCCATGCTGTAGCAGACTCCTCTGTATTTCACAATGTAGTCGCAGTGCAAAACACTGAGGGTGTTGACCTCCTTCTGGAAATCCTCCTGGGTCGACTGCTTATTGGGCTGCAGCTTCTTCACAGCAACCAGCTCGCCGGTGTTATCGCCCAGTGGGTCATAACGACAAAGTTCAACACTGCCAAAGTTTCCCTGGAAAAGTTTTGAGTCACTCACTCATCATTCACACCCAAAAGTTAAAATTAACCTTGCCATCTTACCATGTGCGTCCCACTGCAGAACACACCAAAGATAAAAAGACTGGATGAGTTATTTAGAGGGTAAAACATTTGTTGCACTTTTTATTCATTTGTATCTTGGACACCACTGATGAACTCTTAATGAAAACTGATCTGAGGCATTGCAACATTTTGCCGTGTTTCTAATTTAAAAAGAGACTGTAAATTTAACTGTCTATTCACAATGGACATGCAGAACAAGGTTATGTATTGTGGTCCTCTGGTTGTTCTGGTGCCTAAAACTTACTTTTCCCAGAGGGGAGATGTAGCGTAGGTGTCTCTCCTCAAACAGTGTCTGGTCATGATGAGGGTTGAGAGCTCTCCAAACAGGGTTCTGTGTAACGGGCTCAGTGGCATGCAGTATAACATAGTCTGCCATGAAACAAGAAAACTTGTCAGTAAGCACTGGTGGTTTGCTGGTGTAATGGAATATCTTGATTGCAAATCAGTATCTATTAGAAAAATAAAATAAAATAAATACATTCCATGTTCTTCAACTATGATAAAGAGCTTTTTTTTGCCATATTTTATATATTTTACATTATATTCCTGATATTTTTTATAAATGGTCCAGTATTTCATACTGTTAGTATCTAGATGTTTTCCTGTTTCATACAGAGGTCATAACTGACACCAGCATGTATTTATAGGACCCAGAATTGTTCTTATTTTTAATAATGGTTTTTATGTTTTTCTTCTGTTGTTTTGCTTTGAAAGCTGGTTAGAAAAGATTTGTCTGGGTGGTGTCATGTTTTAGGTGGGTATTAGTACACATCATTACCTGAAGTGATCAGACTGTTGAGCTGACGAATAATACTGAGACAAGAAGGTCTGAAAGCTGCCTGGTAGTCCATACACTGACTGATCAGATTGGCGAGCTCTGTCCACTGGGAGGGAGGCAGCTGTTGGAACCTCACATAAAACTGCTGCTTCTGCAGAAAACACATCAGCAACACACATTAGAGACTGTAACAGAGCTTTATTCTAACCCCCAGTTTATCTGCTTCTCTTTCATTTATGCATTTTGTTGTTCATGTGCCTTTCACTTTCCCTGCCCTTCTCAAGTTTTTGGCACTTAAACATGGTGTGAAATTAATAACTTCTACTTTCATTTCAGATGTTTTGCAGTTAGGTCAGAGTTGGGTATAAAATCTTTTTCTTCTTCCTCCTGGAACAATGTACAGAAGGATGGCCGTTTGCTTTAGGTTGATTTATGTCAATCCAAAAGTGTCTGGACAATAGCGCTCTAAGTCAACAACAGTATTTAAAATTGTTCTGGAAACTCCTGCCTGTTTATGAATCTTATGTGGATATTATTTATACTTTTTTTATAGCGTGGAACATTTGTCTTAGCCTGCTTATGCTGTTTGTATTGTATTCATTGTTGTGACTGTCAGATCTCTCTTGAGAAAGAGATTCTCATTCAGATCTTCACATGCTTAAATTGGGGGGTCTGGCCTACAGGTTTGGAATACCTTGCTCTAGTTCATGACCTGTAAAAACCGGCACATACCACCTGTTAAGTCACGTTATATTTCCCAAAATTATAAGTCAACCAGTTGCATTTTTCACATTACGGCAAAAGAAGGTCTTATTTCTCAGAGCTTTTGAAATGGGACATGCCTCGTTGTCACAGTTTGTGAAGTGAAGTGACCTCCTGGATTTATGAGTGGTACCTAATACTTTTGCTGTGCTATCATTCATATGTGTTTTTACTTCCTCCTTAGTTTGACTGGATTTGGATATTGTTTTTATACTTCTGTGTTAGTCTATCTGGGGGATGTCCTGAAATATAAAATATAATTCTTGCCAAGAATTTACAAACATGTAAGATATATTTAAATGGTAACAACTGAAAACGCTGTAATATCCGTATATACGTATACGTAATTTACCCATTGTGGGACTAATAAAGGTCTATCTTATCTTATCCTAACCCCGATCTTTAAAAAGGTGCACTGATTAACTGATGTCTCCTCTTGCCTACATGGAGGATTTTTTTCTCTTTGTGTTCATCTGTTTGTCTCATATAAAGAACTGTTTGCCTGAAAGGCTGTATAAGCACGATTTCATTTTTCACTTTTGATTTTATATGTGTAGGTCAGATTTAATTTTTTTTTAACTATAGTGTTCAAAGTAGGCAAGAGGAGTGTTTTTTTTTTTTTTGTACATTTGGGATTCATATGTCTTCCTTTGCACTGATGTGGGACAGTACTTCAATTTCGTTGTACTTTTGTACAAAGTATGATTGTGCAATGACAATATCTTATCTTCAACAACCTAAGTAGGTTGTTGCATGTGTAGCAGCTGAACAAAATGCTGCCCTGACAGATTAGTGTTTGGTGTAAAGTTTGTTCGACGTGTTAGGAGAGAAGCGAGAGTGCCTGTTCCAGGTCCCAGCCTCGCAGCGGTGCATCCCCATTGTTGAAGATTTCCCACACAGTGGCGCCAAAGCTCCACTTATCACACTCCAGGGTCAGGTTGTCTGGAGCCTCCAGCACCTCAGGGGCCACCCAGGGGATTCTGTCCAGGATAACTGAATGAACACACAAAGAAATCCACATCCATGCATTAATGCAAAAGCACATTAATGCAGTATCACAATATGAATATGTTAAGGAATAATACTCTATATTTTATATTGAAAACTAATCCAATAAATATTGTGCACCATATGAAATTTATTTCACTTTGGTGTTCTGTTTATTTCAGTGTGAAAAGATGTGGATGTTTAAATGTGTCATGGTAACATCAGTTTGAAAACACATTTACTTTTTAGTTTTATTTGAGTGTACTGGATGAATTTAAATGGACCCGTGTGATGTTGTCAGTCATAGTTACAGGGAGATTTGAAAACCATCTTTGCTTTACCATCCTTGCCCAGCATGGCCACGCTGATACCCGGGTCGCTAAGCTTGATGAAAGGAGAGCTGCCCTGTGACGTGTCACCTTCTCTGGCCAGCAGCAGGTTTTTGGTACAGATATTTCCATGAACGATGTGTTTCTCTTCCTACAAGACACTTTCATGTTAATGTTAGCTCACCACGATGTGCCGCATTGGCCAGCACAAACGCAAAATGTCCACCAGGCAATGTTTGTGTCTTTTTGTTTAATTTGCTGTAAAATATTTCTACAATTCCACAACCACTTCACTTTTACTTCAGTATTGACACACACACACACACACACTGGAAACAAAATCTACATTTGATATTTAAAGTGAGAAAATTTTAGCCAGCTAGTCCTGCTGTCGATTGTGTTGTGGTCATCACTTTTGTGGTTCATCTTACCAGAAAGTTGAGGGCGGACGCGAGCTGTCTGGCTACATCAAGTTTCCAGCTCACTGACACAGATCTCCTTCTCTTCAAGTAAAGGTCGAGGGCCCCGTACTTGACAAACTCCTGCACCATGATGTCTGTAAGGCACAGTGAGGTTTGTTTCAACAGCTGCACTTCAAATCAAACACAGTCAGAAATGTTTATCCACATAATGGGGACTGAGCTTGGGTCACATGAGGATTTCATGGACACACTGTTATTTTGTTCACTAGGAAGAGAATGAAGTCATGTGTTCACTCATTACTTCATTCTGTTTTTGTTTTTTTTTTAATGCAAAGAATTTACAGGAACAGACCATGTAAATGACTTGTAAGACAATCTGACTTTCTTCTCTACCAGTACCTAAACCTAAACAGCAAAAGCACTGTTTACATTTATCAAACACAACACAAATTGTTCATAGCATATTAACACATCTTACAACACAACTTTATAAAACTTAGAAGAAAAACAATCAGCAAATAAAGTGATGTAGACAGGAAAAGTTTGCAGTTTGGTTTGAACTTACTTTTTACTCCATGAACACTTATACCATAAACAAGGAGGAGGTGTTTGTGTGAAATCTGACTCATCAGGCTGGCAGCTTCAAAGAATGACTGAGAAAAAGAAAGGACAAGAAGACAACATGTTCCTAATGTGTTAAATCCATGAGTAACCAACAAAATTATTCAAATTCTATGCATTCAATCTAAAGAAACAAACCTCCCAGAAATTCTTGTGAGCGACATCCAGCTCTTTCAGTAGGACTTCTGTCAAGTGTTTCTCCCCCTCGCGAATGTCTGTTTTTTGGCCTTTAAAGATTCGTGTGAAGGATCCCTGTCCAAGGCTTTCCTCCTTAGAGGAAAAATACATACAAAAGCCACAATTAGGTTTCCTGCATCATAAAGGACATTATACATTTGAAGTGCCTTTCATTTTAATTTGACTATAGTGTACTAGCAGTACCAGCAGAAGCAGCATTTGTTGCAATGGCAGTATTAGTAACAATAGAAGTCGAAATAGTTGCTGTAATAGTAAATACAGTTGGAGGCCTGCCTACACACTCACCCATTTCAGGTCTTCATATCTGATCATGTGGAACTGGATATGACTGAATTTGTTCCTCTCAAGTGTTGGGGACCCCGGGGTTTCTACAGAGTTGCTGCTGCGTAAGATGATGAGATTTGTGAGCTCTGTGGGAACAGCAAAAATATGTTTCCTGTTGAACAGCCTACACAGATTGAAAATATGAAGGGTCATATCTCAGACCAAGCCAAAAGATTGAGGTGTTGAGTTAATAATAATAATAATAATAATAATAATAATAATAATAATAATAATAGTTATAGTTACAATAATAGGAAGGATTCAAACCTTTGGGTCGGGGTGGACAGCAGCGGCCCAGCTTGACAGGTACTTCTGCTAGCAGCAGCTTGGTGTGTTGGTAATAGCTGGTGAGCTCTTTCAAGCTGGAAAAGGATTTCTGGACACCAGGAAGACTGTAGTGCTCATTCTTAATAATGAGACAGTCTTTATAGTCAACGCCAAGATGGGTCTGTAGAAATATAAATGCTGTATGAAACAATAATGTAATGATATTGTGAAATAGAGTGTTCAGATGCTTCTCTCACAAGATAACTGTTTTTTGTTTTTTTTTAAAGCTCCAGCCCCTCAACTTTTATTGGGCAAAGGTGTGTCCATTTATTTCGATTCAGAAACAATGTTAAAAAAAAAAACAAGCGCATCATCTACATAGAGATAACCTTACAGAGAGACAGCTGTAAATTCCAGGCTACACTGAGCTGGAAATGACATCTGGAATATCTTTTTGTCATTAGGTCCATAAAATACAAAAAAAAAAAAAAAAAAAAAAGAAAACTAAAGAAAACCTTGTAAATTCAGCATAATTTTTTAAACAGTCTTCATCTATGTCTATATGTCTATTGTATGACCTCAAGTGGAACCTTTACCTGTACACACACAGTGAGGAAGAAGCTGTCATAGTTCTTTGGACTCTGCCGGACAAGGAACGTACCACCTTTAAATCCTGATTTTTTCAGTTTGTTGACTGCAAACTCCGATCTGATTATACAAGACATAAAATAAATATCCACATCTAACAGGTACAAGCGAAGGTTTGCATTGTATTCTGTATTTTTCAAAATGACTTACGTGACTGGGCCATGACAGTGGTTTTTTATAGCCTCCAGAAGACTTGGGGGAGCAATGTCTTGGCAGAAGTAGTGGCTAGAGTCTGTGGTCAGTCTGAAGTAGCCATCAACAAGCGACACAAATGAAAGTGCTTCTTTTAGACCCTGGAACTTGGCCTCCTATAGTGCAAATTAGGACAAATATGCATGTAAGCATTGAAATCAAAGCAAAATACACATTGTCATTTAACAGAAAATAGCAACTGGGGAAGTGTTAAATATCCTTTACCAAGCATCTGTCATCTTTGCAGGTAATTGTCACCATCCTGCTGTCTTGGGAAACCTGGTCATGACACACCCTCTTTATACTGATGTCAATGATTTCTTGGAAATCACAAAAAGTGTGCCATTCCTAAAAAAAAGAAGACAGATCAATTATTTAATAACCTTTCATATTTCCGGGGGTGGGAAATATGAGCACTTGGGCAATTTAGGGATATATCTGTATATGGATATGTAAAGTCAAGTTAAGTTATCACATATGAGAGGCCCAAAAAGTTTTACAAAGACAAAGTGATCATGATCTAATTACTCAAATGTGCAATCCCAAAAGAGAATGGTGCGATGCAGTTGACAAGAAAAACAAAAACAGGGGAACACAACACGAGACACATAGTAGCCTGTACTGTAGTATGACCTAGAAGACTTGTTCAGGCAAGTAAGCGGCCCCCTAAAAGGCCTCACTTTGCAAAAAATGGATTTGGCGGTTCAAAGCAGAGAGGAAGTGAGAGCACAACAGGTGTCAGGAAAAACACTACAATAGGCAGTCGCTGTTGATATAATGAGGACCATTAAAGACAGAAAGAAGCAAGACCTGGCCAGGCCATCTCTAGTTTGAAGACCTTGAATACAGGTCATCTCATAGAAAGAAGGAAAGACAATCTAACGACTGTCCAAACTGAACTTGATATTGTTCTTACCAGGGAACTATCAGGATGACAACTTGCACTGGTTTGAATTCCGGTTTCCCCAGTCACCCGCATGAGACCTGAATTTGAATGGGAGGCAGAAGGATTCACTTTGAAGGTTTCGCTTCCCAGAGAAGGCTCAATGCCAGCCAGTTCAATCAGGTACTTGAGTTTCAAGCTGCACTCATCCACAGAGCAGTTTCCAAGCTTCTTTAAGAAACTCTTGAGGGTGTTTCGGATTCGATAACGATCCAGGCGGTTTCGCTTCTGGATATCATGGCGATGTGACTTTGGTAGGCACGATTTGTAGCTGAAGAGGAAAAGCATATGATTTAGTGATATTAATATCTTGTGTAGTGAATCTAAAATCCCTCAATGAAGCAATACAACTTTATTGGCTCATATGCCAAATAAAGATACCTGACAGTCTTGCAGAGCTCTCTAACACTCTGATGGCGCTCTTCAGCCATTCTCCACAAGTCCAGCACTGCAAGGCCGAGACATTCCTCCTGAGCGCTCAAAGGTGGAGAAATCCCTGCCTCACTAGCGATAAAGTCACTTCGCAACTGGGAGCCAAAAGAAATCAGTCAGTGACATAGTCTTTTATCTATGGACAATGCATGCAATTGTTTCATATTCATTTTTCATAAATTACATATTTTGTACTTCACCTGAGAAAAGAGATAATCAATGACACTGCAGTCAAGCACTGGACTGACTGTGTCTCTGGTCAGACTGTAGCGGTACGATGTTCTTGGTCCTTGTCCAAACCAGTTTCCAAAAAAAAACCTGCATACGAAAAAAGAAATCCATTATTCATCATCACATGATGCTAACCTTCAGTTAGAAGAAGACATAAAGTCTCTTTTTACATTGTGTGAGTGTACGTCCGCACACTGTTTTGAACACGATGCTTTGTTTCAGTTAGATGATGTTGAAGATTATATCATTGATTTATGATTTATTCTTTTTGCTTTTGCTGCAAACTAACTTCATCTTCATTCTCACATGTGCTTTGTTGGTGCAAACATCTGCTAAACAGATTTCATAGAAATGGCAATCAGTCCTTTTTGTTGGATGAGAAAATATTCTTTATGTCTATCCACATTCTTCTTATTTTCAGTTTAGCCTACGCCTAAATCAGAGTTACATTCCATTCCATGAAACATGTTGACATTAATGTATACTACTTTCTGAAGAAAATGAAGGAATGAATGATTCTTCAGTAAATTTTCACATACCTGACTCTGAAGTGGACTTGCAAGTTTTCATCTGTGCTGAACACGTGTGATGGAGGATACCAAAATGAGAGATCAGAAGATGCCAACCCAAAAAGACTTAAGTACACTGGTAGGATTCCTAGAGAAAGACAACACAAAAATCACCCTAGCATCACCGACCATTTGTGGGGAACTAGCTCCTATTTAGAGAAAAAGATTTTTTTCCCAGCAACTAGCGTTTTGCACACTTTTAAGAACAAATTAGCCATGAAATGCCTGATGATTTGCCAGTGTAAGTCTTACCACACTTTTTTCCTGCTTGGATGCAAACATTTTCAGCTGAGATTTGGCCAGACAAAATGTGTATTGTTGTTGCCTCCTTTGTAGCAGGGAAGAAGTAGAGATGTACTTGTAAACTGGGACCGGTGCTTGAACTGGACTTCTGGCTGCCTCCCCTGTCTCTGTTCACCAGAGGGGCCAACTCCTCCTCACTGACCTCCATGGATACTCCTGAGGATGAAATCAATAAACTCAGCAACTGCAACAACAGGAGTACCCTAACCCTTTGTTTTAAAAGCCCATGAAAATAAGATGGAAAATCATCTCCGCCTACTGGAATGGCTATAATGTAATAACTCAAATCAAAACCGGAGGGAATTGCAAATGAAGCAACAGTGCGTGTTCTGCAGACTCATCAAAGCTGCATATTTTCCTCTTCTATTACTTACACATTAAGCATCACAATAAACCGTGTTTAATAGACACACACATGTGGTATGAAGCCATCTATTCTATTGAACATAGAACAGAAAAGCTGAATGAAAAAATCTGATGTTCTTTCTCATCTTCATAATAAAAAGATACCGTGCATATTCCACAATCAGATGTTTTACTAACAAAATCGTAATCTAAAAAGTAGTAACTATAGCTGTTAAATAAATGCAGTGGAGTAAAAACTACAGTATTAGTACTTAAATAAATGTACAGTTACCTTCCACCGCTGTCAAATGTACACATTCATTTGATATTCTTTCAAAATACAGAGGTTTAGCGTGACACTGGCATTCTGCGATGTTAATCTCAGCTGGAGGTTTCTCTTTAAGTGATATTAATTTAATTAGTGTTTATGAATTGAAAAGTTTGCTGAACTGATACAGATTCATACAGTTTTTGTTGTATGACTTGCTCAGAGACACACCACCATTACTTGTTTCGATAAAGGAAAGTGATTCAGAGTCACAATATACTACCAGACTTCATGAGAAAGCCCCAGAAAAATCCCATTTGCTAAACAAAAACAGCCCAGATTCAGACTGTTGTTGTTATGGCATTGTATCATCCTAATACTACTGCTGTCATGTTGTATAGAGCTTTGTATATTTTTTTAGTTAAGTGTGTCTGTGAGCAGAACTCCCACCATGACTCTAAATGATGTTTTGACATGTCAAATGTAGATACAGGGGGAATCCCATTATATCACACAGAACTGCTCACCATATTCTGCTGTAGCTAAGCTAAATCAGTAACACAGTACATACAACACATAATACTATGTAATAATACATGACATTGTTTCACGGTTTTATAATTGGTTTACAAAGACTTTGCTTTGTTTACAATAAGTTCCTATACTATAATCAGTTTACTTTCACTCAGAAAATGATCATTTACTTAAAAAAAAACTGAATTAAGAATTATAACTGTAACTGTAATCCGTTATGTAATAGTAGCTGAAGATAGTTACAAAACACACACAAAAACATCTGGTCTTTGTCACAACCAGTGGTAGATGAATAGGAGCTAAAAACTAGCTTCAACATAGAGCAGCTCATTCTCCACGTTGTATTGTGGGTCTTGTCGACATAAAATAAAACCTCGACAACCTTTTCAAATCACTTAATATGTAAAAACAGCTTCATACTTACAGATTTTAGAACTAAAGATCCAATTTATGTGTAACTGAAGGCACTTGTACTGTTACCTTTACATTTGTACGAGCGAAGTCCTCATCTCAACTGTTCCTGTAAACGAGGCCTTCTTTGACTTCTGTATTTCTGTGTGTGTGTGTGTGTGTGTGTGTGTGTGTGTGTGTGTGTGTGTGTGTGTGTGTGTGTTGACAGGAAGTTTAATAGGATTTCCTGACTTAGACAAGCTGATGCGACAAAGTGTTTCATGCTGCAGTCTGTTCTCATCCCACAAACTGAACTGATGCGCAGTTACAGTACAAACACATTAAAAACTTAAATGTTTTTAAAAATAATTAACAGGACCTATTGAATATTTATCTGCAAATGTTAAATGGAAATTGATAAAAAAAAAAATTAAAGTTTGTATAAGAATAGGAGAAAAAAACCCACCTAGAAATTCCTTAAAATTCTAAATAAAGCAGGCTTAGCCTCACTAGCTAAAGATGAGTGTGCCTTTCCAACAGCTCCACTTCCAGGTATGTCAACAAAAACCGATCAGACTGACATGGAATTCTTTATGGGTGTTTATGGTTCTTGCGGTTTAAGTTCCTAAGGATAACTCTTAATGTTTTGGCTTCCACAGTCAATCCAGATGTTCCACTTGCGCACAAAAAAATGAAATGGGCAGACTGCGATGAAATCTACTGGGCACGTTCATGCTCCCCTGAGGATGATGGGTGCAGTTGTTTTCCTCAGCCACCTCTCTCAGATTGGAACAAACATCAAATATCAACACAACATGTTGTGTCTCATAATCTAATTTCAAAAGTTCAGCCCCCCCAGTGTTGTCAGTATTTTGCTTATTCATTGAAAATTAGTCAAAAATCCCTCAAAAAATCCATACGATTTTGTGCTGAGATCATCATAAAGGTAGACTTCCATTTACTGTGAATCATATATTTTTTTCGCAGTGCAATCACCACATTAGATTAAAGTTGTTCTATAGTGAAAGCAAATGTGGTTCTGTGCAGAAATCGAGTCATCTGGCATTACAGGAAAAGAGTATCAGCTGACCTCTGCGGTTTCTCTGCTCAGCAGCGACATCAGTTTCCTGTTATAGCAGAAAGAAAACACCCTGCACGCATTTTAATGTCTGAGATTATGTGTTCCTGTACTTGTTAATACTCTGTTGTGATCTATTTTACATGTTTTTGTCTGACTGTTTATATCTTACCAGTTCTTCTTATGCTTCTGTTTTTCTATATTCTTACATTTTAAGGGTACATGCTAAACGATGTTGTTGTAACCATACTGAAGTGACCTGCTGCTATGATATATTGAAGAATTTGTCATATTTTGCAACAGTGGTAATTTATAGAGCCCTTGAGATGTCATTTGCAATTGTTTGGTGAGGTTTGTTGTGGTCATCAACGGCCTGATGGGAAGGGGAAGTGAAACCCAGCAGTCAAAAACATGGCTATAAGCAAATGGAATTGTGAAGGTTTTTTTTTTTTTGTTTTGTTTGGTTTGTTTTTTTCTGGAGACTGAAAGGTCCAATCAGTCAGATTTTACATTATTTTTGTTAACAACAGGTTAGAAGTAGTAGTGTGAGTATCGTTATAGAGTCCAACATCTAAATAATCTTCTGTGTCATGAAAATGCATCTGTTAATCTTCGATCTCTGACTTACTGACTGAGAGGACGCAACCTTTGTTTGACTGCTGATGTCCCTACACTGTTACAATTCAATATGAATCATATTATCAGTTGCTTTCCTTCTCTATGCTATGAGTTTTCTTTTGGTTTTAAAAATTAGGAATTGATTTTATCCTCCTTCTCCCCAACTTATGTAACAGACCTGTGTGCTGATCTCATCAGTACTTTTGTGGCTGTTTCAAGGTCCAGAAAGGGACCAGTGATAACAGAGGTTTTACAGGCAAAGACTCTGTGCTTTGGATCATCCTCACTCATCCCAACAAAGTCAGTTTTATCATTTGAATCTCTTCTTCAAAATCATTACAACACAAACCTCCTTTAAGATTTTGAACGGACAGTTGGCTTCCTTTTATTCAATTAGCAAAACAAACTAGTTTAAACTAACAGGGTAGAGCTCTATTCTACAGTCTTCAAGTGTTGTTTCTAAAAATTTAATTTTGTTTTATGGATTTTACTTTATTTCAGTTTTATGATGTACTTTATATGGCATCTAAGTGTAACTGCTTGTCCTGTCAGTTGTATCATGTCATGACGGGTGGTGTACAATGAAGCAGCAATGCCTGATCTTTGTAGTTTTATGGGCGGTTGTGTGCTGGACTATTTATTTTCTCCTAGTCAAGAAATACCCCACTACAGTGATAGAGACCGGTGTACACAAAAGTGTGCATGAGTTTTTCACATCTTAATACACACATTTGATTCGCATTCAGTTATTACCATAGGCATAAAACAAAGAATTTTTTGCCCTGGATTTTGCAGACACTACTCAGGATTAAAATAAACACCTGAACCTTCTCTGCATGATTTCTGTTAAAGTAATAATTAGGTCATATTTATACTTAGAGCAGTAATCAGTATAGCACAGTGCTGTTTGTGGTGCAAATACAACTATCTCTGTCGAGGTCTCTATGGAGCACAGTAAACATGATTTTAAGTACAGTTAGTGCATTAATAGAGGTTTACATACCAAAGGAAACGAGTTAGTCTTGAACTTGACCTCAGCCCATATTTCTGATCTTTCTCTAAGAAAGTCACGATTGACTGTATTGAATGCAGCACTGAGAGAAAGAACAAGTTCTCCAGTTTCTGATGTTCATTTACCACTTTGAGGAGAGCTGCCCTGGGGTTTGTTTGTGTAACTAAAGTCTGATAGCTGAAGACAGAATAGTTTTTGCAAGTATTTCCCTCATTAACATCTAGCTGGCAATTGGCCTAAAGTTATAAAGATTTGTGGCATGTAGAGTGGCAGAGGATGTGCAAAAGCAGTTTTGAAAGCCACTGGAAAACAGCTGGTCTGTAGCGAGAGGTGAATAACATGCAACAGCTCTGCTGAAAAGCAGTCGAAGACCATGGGGGTCAAAGGCACAAGCAGACTTACGATAAGATAATAGTCTTAAGATAAGATAATGGATAAGACAATAGATAAATACAGTAAAACAGGAAAAGGTGCCAGCTGGTGGGAAGATTTGACACATTTGAAATCAGCCTGCCAAACAAATTTAATCCCACAACTACAAATCAAAGGATTTTCATTGAACATGTTGAGGTGCTCCTGTAATTTTGTTTTCTTTCTTTTTGGTTGAGTTTCTTGCAGCTGAAGTTTTGGCTTGTCTTTGCATTTTCCTATTCTGTGTATGTGCATAAATTATGCAAATTATGTATGTATCACTATTATAATTAATCATTTATATTTTTGTTAGTTCTGTTCCACATACATGCATCTTACTGTACGTTATAATACGGTGATTTATTATGATTTATTCATGCAATAAGTCATAACGTGGCACTTCACGTTTATCGGTACACAAACCTTTCAGCCAGGTGTAAAAGGTTTTTTTTTCCACTCGAGCGTTTCTGTTTGCAAATGAAAAATGCACATAAAAGCAGGTGAATGGATGGAAACACACCAACAGTCTTCAGCGTCCTGGGTTTCTGGGCAGGAATCAGGTGGGAGGCAGAACAGTGTCATTGTCTCATCACTTGTTGTTTGCCTAAACATCTTTAAGAACTGACTGAGCGGCTGAATAGAGATGTGAGTATTGTAGGTTAAAGGTGAACAGTTTCATTCCTGTGCTCTTGCTGAAGAGCAGTGAACTCTCTTTTGCCTTATTGCTGATGGCTGTTGACCCTGGGTCTCTGATGATGGTGGCTCAGCACATTAGTGGGTAAGACCAGGGAACAGGGTCATCAAAATCTCCAACATGAGGTGCATTGCCATGGAGTTAATGATTTCAATTTTTATTTGATTTGTTTTTCTTACATCAGATTGTATGTGCAGCAGCGTGTCAGTTTGTTGAGTCTGTTGATGCATCTCACAGACCTAAAACTACAAGAGATGATGCACTTTCATCTGATTTTTTAGTAATTTTATGAATGGATATGAGATGTTTGATGAGTGAACAGCCAGATCTCAACTTCTGAACTTTTAATAATAAATGTTTCGACGTGAAGGAAACACATTGATGAATCAATTTCACTCTGCATATCGAGGGACATGTCAAACATGTCATGGTTGACCTTTACTGTTGGTGACCACTTCAGATGTTTCAGCACAGATTATGGCCTGGTCTGAACATGAGCTGTGAGCCGGTCAACCAAAGATTGCTATTTCATTTGAAGGATTTTTAGAGGTTTGAAAAGGTGAAACTGCACAGTGACCCCACAGATTTATTTTGGAATTCCTGGGGTAACAAACTGTTTGCAATTCTGAAAAAGAACATGATTGTGTGTATTATATTAAGACTTCTAATATTAAGACTTCAATTTTCGAAAACTGTGTTATCAGTTGTTATGCATTAAAGCACTAAGAGGAGTTTCTTTATTTCACAGCTACAGACTCAAATTGTGTACTAAATATTATGTAAGCTAGATGAAGATGAAATAATTAGCTTATTATTTGATTTGTTGATTGAGAAAATTAATCTGTAGCAATTCTGATAAAGTGCAGAATCATTTAAATCTCTCTAACTCTGCATGTTTTGAGGACTGGTCAGACAAAACAAGCCATTTGAAGTTGTCATTTTGGGCTCTGGGAAATTGTGATGGAGGTTTTTTCAATATTTTCTGATGTTTTTCATTAAAGGTAAAAAAATTAATCAGCAGATTAATCAGTAAAGAATTAGCAGTTGTTGCCCTGTTTTACGCAAAAGGACTACCCATATAGACTTGGTCATATTTTCAAAACACACACACAGTGTTACTGAAAAAGAATCACCCCCTTTTTTCCCACTCTTTCCCACCTCCCCTCCCTATCTGTATCTCTATCTCTGTCTCTCCGTCTTTCATACTCACACACACACAAAAGCAATATTGATGCAGTCAAGCAATCTTGATCCTTGTGTGTGTGTGTTAGGATCATGTGGCACAGAAAGTGAACTCCTTTCATTCGCCAGCAGGTCCCCTCAACATTTACCTGACCCTCTCACCGTTCACACCTGAATCACTCTCAGGTTGCGGGAGTGTGCACCCTGCGAGTAGTCAGTCTTGCCTGCATTCAAAACTTGAGAGCCCTGGTGAGGTGTATGAAAGAAGCGAAGCAGCTGCTGAGGAGTGAAGAAGGCAGTCAGCACATTCCTCTTTCACTGAGCTCAAGCAAATGGAGTGAATGAAGCACCAGTGGTGAGTCTTTGAATTTCTTTTAACTTTTTTTAAACCAGGTTTTTGTTCTACAAACAAAATTTACTAAAACCACATGTGGAACTGACCATATTTTAGCAACACTACCACAATCTACTCTCAAACAGACACTGTATATTTCTAGCTCACTAACACACTTTGCTTTAATGAAAAATATTGTGGTAGTAGCTTACATATTAAAATTCAATATATATCTATATCTATATCTATATCTATATATATACATATACATACACATATATATATATATATATATATATATATATACATATACATACATACATACATACATACATACATACATACATACATATATATATATATATAATTTTTAAACATTTTTTGTCATGGCTTTGTAATGGCTGACATGAATTTTGGGGGAAGTTTGTTTATAAGAAACCACTGACTGCATTTGCCTGATAGCATTGTTTTCCTCTGGTTGTTGGTAGGAGACAAAACGTAAACCCTGACCTGCAGTGTCAGAGTCAAATGCTTTGTCTGTCCATCTGTTCTCTCCAAACTGCTCAGGTGATTTGCAGTGGTATGAGCCTATCAGGCCTTTTGAAGTTTTGGTACTGAACATGATCATAAGTTATTCTACATTTTTATGAACAATGAACCAATGTTGCCATTTTACCAAGAAAACAATGGTTTTGCTAATGTTTTACAACAAAGGAAATGCATTCTGCAGCTTTATTACAGTTCTGGTAAGGATCACTGAATGTAAACAATTTTTTTCTTTTATTTGCAAGACAATTCACAAGCTCCTAAACTCAAACTCCTAGCACACCAACCCCCCATTGTCCCGCTCTGTATCATCACACCCCCTCACCCCCCACACACAGCCTTTTTTTTTGTAAAAAAAAAAAAAAAAACTCCTTCTCTGACTATTTATTACTATTTATTAACCATACTACCTCTGCAATAATAATAATATCATC
>JBBMJY010000022.1:14154294-14167170 GCA_037833715.1 Toxotes lorentzi | reverse complement strand
GCCTCTCTTCTACCTCATGCTGCTCAATGTGCCTTAAATTGCCCCCTGGGGACAAATAAAGTTTTCTGAATCTGAATCTGAACTAATTAACTATAATTCACTCTCACAGATCCACCAAACATCTGATTTCACCTACACACCCATACTACAAAGAAGAGGGCATCCAAGTAAAATAATGGATGAGCAGTCTGCCGGTGAACCATCCAGCACAGGCTTTGTCCTGGCTGACTACGCTGTCTTTGCCGCCATGTTGTCGGTCTCCATGGCCATAGGACTCTTCCAGGCTCTGAAGAAGAGGCCAAGGAACACCAGGGTTGATGACTTCTTCACCGGCGGTCGGAGTATGCCAGCGGTGCCTGTTGGGCTGTCTCTCTGTGCCAGTTTTATGTCAGCAGTCCAGGTTCTGGGTGTTCCTGCTGAGGCTTCTCGTTATGGCTTTAAATTCCTCTACATGTGCCTCGGACAAAGCATCAACTCCCTGCTGACAGCCTACCTGTTCCTGCCAGTTTTCTTTCGACTGGGCATCACCAGCTCCAATCAGGTCTTAATGAGCTTCCAGTTATTATCATGAATTCAGCTGGAGCATGACGTAAACAATGTGTGCTGGAGCAGAGAGATTTAGATATGGATGTAATTATATCTCATTATTTATTTTATCATTATCAGTTAATGACTGAAATGATTTAATGTATCTGCTATTAAGAAGGAATACTGTTACTCTAACAAAAGGTACATTTAGGTTTTACGTAACCTGTTTGCAGATAAAAGATTTCAACTTGTAGAATTATAGGTGGAACAAGAACCTTTTCTCATTTTCTCATTGAAGGTTGTATATTTTTGAACCACACTAGGAGAATTGAAGGAAAGAAAAGAGGTTGATTTGAGGGTTTAAACAAACTAAACACAAACTAAGTAAGCATTAAAATACCTACAGTAAGAGTAAGTATTTCTGACTAATTATAGTGCAGACGTAGGACCAGGATTCTCTGACAAAATGTTGAAATGCATCTGTGGATCATCAAAAGAGATGAATATAAGAGGTGCGGAAGGATGAGGGATGTGTGCAGAGACACTCTGATGTGTTATAACTCCAGCCGTCTGCCTGTCACAGTATCTGAAGATGAGATTTGGCAGAGGGATGCAGCTGCTGGGGAGTGTCCAGTTTCTTGTGGCAACGGTAGGACAGACATAGCTGTGTTCTCTGTTACTCTCTATTGCGGAAGACAAAGGTGTGTTCTGAAGGACGACGTGACATATTCACAGCTTTTCCAATGCAGTCATTGTCAAATATTTGCTCAGACTTTGCTCAGATATCACACACGCAGTTTTTTAATTGGCACAAATAAACCTTTACCTCTAAAATTACCACAGAGTTGAAATTTTAACCCTTCAAAACTTTGTTTGCTGATATCTTTGTTTCCCTTTTCTCAGCTGCTTTACACGGGCATTGTCATCTATGCGCCAGCCTTGATCCTCAACCAAGGTAAGAGATATCATCTGGTGCCCCACTGTTGGCATCAATTGATGTGATCTTTCCCACAATTCTCTGATATTTCATCAATCACACAAAAAATGTTTTTTTCCACAAACTCACGACTTTACAAGCAGGTTATTCAAAGATTTCCTCCATTTTTATACCCAACACCAAAACCTGATAAGGCAAAATTAGCTGAACATCTGTGTATTTTCAGTAACAGATCCTATGTAGCACTTTTCTATCAAAGTTTTGCCAAAGTAACAAAAGAATTAGCCAAAACGTTGCCAAGAACATGATTGACCTGTGAAGTGAAATTAAGGGAAATATGAGCTATTTAAATACCAGCATGAAAGTTTGAAAGTGAAATGAAAACCCCCATGAGAATGAACATTTAAGAAAAATCTAAATGAACACAGATTGTTTGATTGCTTTGAAATAAACTTTAAGATACATCTAGGTACTGGACAGTATGCAGAATGTGAGAATACGTAATGTGGGGAGAAGAGTCTTCTGTGGCATGTCTGACATGCTCAACGTTGATGGAAAAAAAGAGTAATAGAAAAAATAGAAAACGAGTTTTACAAATTGAATCTGCATTTTTAAAAGCCATCACACACCTGTTTGTGACCATACTGCATGCACAAATGCAACAGCAAAGATTTTTAAATTCTGTAACATATCTAAAAATCATCCCCATGAATCACACAGGATTTTCAAACTACTGCTTCCTTCAGTTTACTTTTTGTCTCCTGGCGCGTTCTTGCTCCCAAAGAAGATGCATGGCAAACAACCACACCAAAGCAAAGTTTAACTTCACCACTTCTTCATTCCAATTCTGAGCATAATTTTGGATAATCAGTGGATAATAAAGGTTTAGTGACACTGTCAATGACCATTTACTTTCTATACTTCAAAATGTTAAATTGAAGGGATATTCCATGTAAAGAAATGCTGCTTTTTTTTTTTTGTTTGTTTCAGCAACTGGACTCAATATGTGGGTGTCTTTGTTTTCTACTGGGATCATCTGCACCCTGTATACCACCCTGGTAAGAACATATTTTTTCCACCTAATCAAAACAGCATGAACATTATTAACATCATTAACAGACAGGACTGACTTCTGTTGAGACTCCTGTGGTCATTTAGCATTGCATATTGCCAGGGTACAACACATCTGGCAGACTGATACTTGCAGCTGATTGTGTCAGCCTAGCCAGTTAAGACTGAGCATTGTATGTCAGCAGTAATATTAATGTTACTGTGTCCACTACCTGAGTCTTGCTAAGAGTTTAAGACATCTAGCAATGCCACAGGTGGACGTGGTGGTTGATGTTGTCCCAACTTAGGACTAACATGGCTTCTTCCCAAGAGGAACACTGAATTCTAAATTATGGCAACATGACTGAGAGCTCTGAACCTGAATGAGGACTTTAAAATATCCTCTCAGAAACCTAAACCCTTGGGCATGTATTATCTCAGTCTGGGGTTTTGCATTCTCTCTGCTGACTGGGATCAGAGCCAACAACATAATATTACTCACGTTAGATATTTGTGCTGAATTTTGCCAAATGTACCAAATTTGATTTAGATTTTGAGTGACCTGCTCTAAATATAAGAGACGTGAACGTTCCTCAAAAGCAGGGTCAGATTTCTATGTAGACACTAAATGCAATCTGATAGCATAAGAGTCGGATACATCGTGTCCTTCTTTGGTTTCTGTAAAAGTCCCTGTTGTTGTCTCGCTCACTGTTTGTCATCTGTTTGTAACAGGGTGGTATGAAAGCCGTTATCTGGACTGATGTGTTCCAGATCATCGTCATGTTGTCAGGATTTTTGGCCATTTTCATCCATGGCACAGTTCTGGTTGGTGGTCCTGCACAAGTGCTGGAGATCGCCAAGAATGGATCACGCATTAATTTGAATGAGTAAAAACGTCCTGTCTACAGTTCCCTCACAGCAATATCAAGTACTCTACTGACTATGATTGGCATTATTTCAGACTGGAAGGGGCATTTAATGAAAAAAAGTGTTTCTACTGGTATTGTTCACTTACTGTTTCAAGTTTTTCTTTTTGGACAAAATTATCTGGACGCTATACTTTCAGTTGAGCATGAAAGTTCATTCTTGACCAAGGAAAACAGAAGTTAAAAAAATTAACTCAAGGTCAACTTACCAGTTTTCTTGAGCTTGCAACCAGTTGCCCTCACCTGGCATAAGTACTGAACTTTGGGCATATGATAACAGGTGGTCAGGCATGGGGACAAATCATAACCCTTGTCTCTGTTGAAAGATGTGACAGGTCTTCATATCTAGAGGTGTGGTCAAAAAGTTCCAGAAAAAAGCTTATGAGTCAACCTTGAGGTATATTTCTTTTGTCAAACTAAATTTATAGCTTTTGGAACTTCTGATAAGAATATTACCACGTCTATGTGAAAAATAGGAGGAATCAGCAACTTGATTTCACTAGTACTGGTCTTGGAACTGGTTTCCAAAATTGAAACCATTGGTGTTTTACTGGAAAGAGACTGTAAAGAGTGTGGAGTGTCACGGATTTGTTTGATAATGTTTTCCACCAGCTTTGATGTTGACCCGCGGCGGCGCTACACCTTCTGGAGCCTCTCTGTTGGGGGTGCTTTGGTTTGGCTGTCCATGTACAGTGTAAATCAAGCTCAAGTGCAGCGCTACATCTCCTGCAGAACAGAGAGAGAAGCCCAGTGGTGAGTGGAGACCTGTTTGTCATTTATATAAAGTTTGACTGCATGAAGATCTGGCTGCACCAGGTGTTTCAACGTCAGGACAGCAACTTCCAAAACTTTCATTCACTGCGTTTAGGTTGAGTTTACAGACTGCAGACAATCATCAATCTAGCATCTGTGAACTTACCTACAGGTTTCAAGAGAGGCCTTCTTAAAATATGCTGTCCCTGACCTGAGAGGCACCTGATTCAGCTGCATGTTGCTGGAAGATGTGTGCACGACACTTTCCGACTTAGTCATTTATTTTGAGGACATCACGACTGAAAGAACAACTGGCTTTCTTTTTAACAAGTGAAGAAGTAGTGTTTAAAAAAGGGGATAACTGTGCACATTTTCAGACAATCTATAAAAGGAGACATTCATAGTATTACACTTGAGGGAGAGGTTAAAACCTTGTCTTGTCTCTCACTCTTGCACAGCTGGCCAGTCACAATGTGAACTGGATCCGAACGCTAGATTGTGAGTGTTAGAAAGTCACAGATATGGTTGGACACAGACACCCCCTATCCTGCTTCAGAAAGGAAGGAAGGAATTCAATAATGTGACAACAACAAATACGTACTTACGTATTTTTCTTGTGCTATGCACTGTTTAGTTTTGCTGTCTTTGCTTTCGGCTGACAGTAAACTGCATAGTCATGCTGCTAAGCTAACAAAATTATGCCAGCTGCTTCAGGGGAGGATTTTGGTGTATTCAGTGCTGACACATTCTCACTATACTTCTAATAAAAATTACAATGGGGCATTTGAAGCTGCATTTTAAACATAGTTGTGGACTTAACACCACACAATAATCTAGACACTGTGTCTAGATGACGCCAGTATTCCTTATAATAAGAATAAGAGACATGTTCTTTTCTTCAGAAGTGTGTTTGGATAGAAGGTTGAATGTTTAATGGCCAGTGTACCAGCGAGTTTCATTATTTACACAGGGATCAGCATATCAGCATGTTGTTTGTTTTAGGTTGACATTATTATTTCATATTACCTGAAAAAGAACAGAATGGCCGGCCAGTTGTCTGCTTTGGATTCAGAGGAATGTCACACACAAAGCGCAACATAATAGCTTTGAACTGTATTATTGGGATTATATTCAATAGACCTTTTATATTGTCAGATATTCTTGTTCTGCAATGAGTCATCAGACATTTGATATCTTACTTTTAGGGGTGATATTTGATAAACGTGAATATTTTGAAATGGTTTAAGTCACTCCCTCCATTTTGACTATGAACAAATGATTTGATTAATTCATGGACATTGAATATCTGCCCGTTGAGGCTGGTTGACAGTCAAGCTTTTAATTTACATCCAAGGCAGCAATAAGCACCTAATGATGCATCTGCCTTTCACCAAATTGCTTGAAATGATATATTTTATTATTACAGAACCATCATGTGGCAAATCTGACATGGTATTTTTCCCACAGCAGGGCACTGTGTAATCAATGGAAATCTGGGAACAGTAAACCTGAAATTGATGTTTGCATTTGATTGCAGGGCGCTGTTTGTGAACCAAGTGGGTCTATGCCTCATTGTGAGCAGCGCAGCAACCTGCGGCATCGTGATGTTTGCATATTACATCAACTGCGATCCGTTGAAGTCTGGCAGAATATCTGCTCCTGATCTGGTACTCATGGGGTACTCACCCCAGAAAACATATTCATACTGATCCATGAGCAGAGCATGAGACCCTGTAGGGGTTCAAGCAATACAGAGTTTGGAAGCAATTTTGATATTATACACTGGTGCTGCAGGTGGGAAATAGAATGAAGTGAAGTTTACTGAATATTTATATGGGACATTAGTTTTGTTTCCACTGGAAGTCTCAGGGTTGTGAATGTTCTGGTCAAGACTGAAAGAGAAATCTTATCACCTAAGATTTTCTTTGCCATACACTCCATCCATCATTTTATGTTATCATGTGTGACTGGCCTACATAACATGCAACTTTACACTTCAAATGTTTACTTTAGCTGTTTACCACACCGCTGCTTTCATGTGATGGAGGTCAAACCACGCTGAAAGCTGAAGTGTATTTTACAGATTGTAAACGGGATAAAGAAGTTAGATGAAGAAAAAAAATATTTGTGTTATTTTCTCAGTTTGATTTTATTTATTGAAGTGCATCAAAAAATGATTACTTTTTCTAACACTGATATTCACTTTTTCACCTTTCCTCCTCTCCCTTTTCTAATGAAGTATATGCCATACTTTGTGCTGGACATATTCAGAAATCACCCAGGCCTTCCAGGTCTTTTCCTAGCCTGTGCATACAGTGGAACTCTGAGGTATTTCAATCTTAGTTTCTTTAAACCTAACTAAACTTGTAACAGGTTTCCACATAGCATTAGATTAAAGCCACAATTTGTATGCATGCATGCATGCTGCTGTCTTATTGGCCCTATCTTTGGTGCAGGGTCATAAATATATTTTCTTTAGAACTTAGGATACGGCTGGTGATTTCCTAATTGGCAACAAATCAGACATGAAAAGAATCCTGCTAACAAGTATTGTGCATGTATCGAAAACCTTATGTATTGCCGTTGTCTGCTTTGCATTTTCAACTTGTACAAAGTTAGCATAAGAAAATGAAGTTCTGTGGATGGTAATGGGAATGTGACACATGAAAGTTCATCTTGACCTCTCACATCTTGCAGCTTCAGCAGTATAGATTTCAGAATGTCCAATCCATTGCAGCATCTGTATTGAACATTGCTGAGAACTGATTGCAGCTGCGCAACCTGTCTCCCATAGTTCAGTGACTCACTATCAGTCGAAGGTGTTATGGTAGTGTCAGCTGTTTCCCTCAGTTTCATAAGTATATAACTCGTGCAAGTACAGATGAATCTGGAGTCACATCTGGAGATTTCTTCTTGTGCATCAGACATAGCACATTTCTCAAAAAACAAACAAACTTCAAAACCAGTGGTTGTGATATGTAGCACAGCGAATGACCTCTGTCTTACAGGAACTCCTTTCCAGAGACTGTGAAACGGACTTTAATCTGTGGAACTGTTTCTAAATAAACTATAGTGCCCATATTCTTTGTAATGAGTAGACATGCCACCACAGTGTAACAATGTGGATGGCGTGGATCAGTTATGTGTTTTTAGTAGTTTTTGGGTAATAATGGAGCTCCAGGGCATAGAAGAATAACATATAATATGTGTTGTCAATAAGAAATGTGTAGAAAATCACCAGCCTTATCCTTTAAAGTAGTACTTTGTATAAAACAAATGTCTTTCTAACAGCACAGCCTCCACAAGTATCAATGCCATGGCTGCTGTAACAATGGAGGATCTGCTGCGACCTCATCTGGTCCACATGACACAGAAGAAACTGATCCTTGTTTCCAAAGGACTGTGTAGGTTGATTCTCACCAACAATATCCACTTACATGAGTATGAAACCACTTGTTTTAAAACCAATCACCATGATGTGAATCAGAAAAGCATCACTTTATTTATGCTGGTACAAACTTTGTTGTTTTATCATCACCTCGTCACATTTCAAAGTTCACACAGTAGATAAACCCACTTCCAATATTCTGGATCCCAGATGAATGCTGAAGCTCGTATTTTTGCACAGTTATACTACATTACTGCAATGTTTACTCTTTTTCTTTCAGCTTTGCTGTATGGAGCGGGTTGTATCACCATAGCTGCTCTCTCCTCCTTCCTGGACTGGGGAGTTCTGCAGGTGTAATACCTAGATATTACCAATGCAGTATAACATTTAATCCATCATGCAACCAAAAATGCAGCATTGCATGAGCTTTCAAAGGAGGATGCAACATATGCATCCTCACAGTCGTGTCCTGAAAGTAGCTTATGAAATTATGAAATGTTGAATTAATGGAATAATGTAATTTTAGAACAACTATTTGACAAGCATCATACAAACCAGGTTACTATTGTCACTTTTATTTTATTTATATTTTATTTTAACTTTCATCCCTTATCAAAAATTATAAAAGACGAATCAAAGTTATCTTAATAGCCAGGTTTTGCAGAGCAAGAAATATTCAAAGTTGAAACTCAGGTGCTTCTACAGTTTGTCTATATTATCTATTTCATTTCTAACCTCTGGGCTAATGAGCAATGGTTCAGACTGAACTAAACTAAAAGGTTTACTATGTGTTTTTTTAATTGTATCTCAGCCATGTGTTTGCTTTTCCAGAGCTTCCTTTGTCCTCTCTCCTCAGGGATCATTTACTGTCATGGGTGTCGTCAGTGGTCCATTGCTGGGAGTATTCATTTTGGGGATGTTTGTTCCAGCAACAAACAGGCTGGTGAGTTGCTGGTGATACAGTTTTCCAGTCTAATAAGTTTCTACAGTGCACACACCTTAAATTCTGGTGACTTCAGTGGAGTCTCTTCAAATAAAAGAAGCATCAGCAGAATTAATCAAAAATCCAAATGCATTTCATGATCCATCCAACCATGAAATCTTATCTTAAGTGCCACAAAAGTGATCACCGTGGACTGGATTAGTCTTTTCTTTTAGTGGTTGATATTTACAGATGCAAAAAGTAAAATGGTGCTGTCCTGGATCTTTCGTTCAGATCTTCAGTTCTAAATCAAACTTAACAGGTCTCTTCCCTCCTCCTGCTATATCCACTGGCTGTGTAGCTACAATGTAGTCGCTTTTGTACAAAAGCAAATGGCTGCCTAAACCCTAACTTTATTACCCCTACTAAACTCACAAATATTAAAAACAAACTAGGACATTCCTGCTGAGCAGAGGACAAGTATTTGAGTTGTTACCATGTGACTGCAGTTTTATTAAGAATATTTCTGTAAAATGTTTGTCTTTCTCCGATCATGTGGACATTGTGTAAGAAGACCACACAATAGTTACATCTATTATGAAGGTTTGGTATTGTATTTACAGTTGATATCACTTCCTGATTTAAGAGCACCACTGTGTAAAGCCAAATAAAACCATTTAAAATCATTAACTTAACACCTCCTTGAGACTACTTTTAGCTCAGCAATGCCTCAGCTGATGGCTGATTGGTGTGGACTATCAGGGCCCTTACAATATATTATGCTTTCTCCTTTTGTTTTTCTTTAACTGTCTTTCAGGGGGCATTCTCAGGTATACTAGTGGGCTTCTGTGTCTCTCTGTGGCTGGCTGTTGGATCAACTCTTTGCCCGCCCACTGAGGAGATGATGGGTGTCTTGCCCAGCTTTGCAGGCGAGTGTCAACCTAGCAACATAACCCAGAACAGAAGCCCTAACCAGGACCAGCATTCCATCTCCACCCCTCTTAACCCCAATAACCAGGGGTCAGTGAGTTCAGCAGCTTGCACTGACACACACTGTCCTTTTTTTCCTTGCTGTGTTTTAAACCTTTTTACACTATATGTATCTATGGAAGGAAACCAGTTCTGATAATCACAGTTTATGCTAAAAGAATACAAATTAAAATGTGAAAAGATAAATAGTGTAGTGGCGCATTCATGTGTTATTTAGTCTGGTTGTTGAGTTTACTTGACCATAATGCAGTCTTAGCCTAGTTTTGTTGTTGGTTTAGTTGAGTTTAGTGATTTAGTGATTTGGTCACTTGACTGATGCCTGGCTGACATGTTTAATTTACCATAGTTCAGTTTAGTAGTCTGGTATAATAAAGTAATTTTAAAAGCTGAGATACCCAAAAGAGGACAGAAATCAGTAGCAATACAGTACAAATTTGAGCATCTTGGACTAAATTTAGCAGTAAAATAATTGGAATTAATTTGACTTCCAGTATATATAACATTACAAGGAAAAACTTGCAACTTAATACATGTCTAATAAACCAAAGAACTTCCAATTATAAAAATGTAAAAATTATGAAAATAGTAAAGTCATCTTCTCCCTGCCTTTTCTAAAACTAGGGGCCTGCATAACTTCTACTCCATGTCCTATCTCTACTTTGGTGCCATGGCGACTAGTTCGGTTGTACTAGTTGGGCTGATAGTGAGCTGTGCAACAGGTGAGAAGATATTGACAAGTGAATGAAGTGAGCTACTGTTGTGTTTGGCTGAAGTGAAAACTGCTGATTCACTATGACATATTATTCATAACTGCTGTTTGAAATCAAGTCAATAAACTACACTGAGTTACAGTTTTGAGATATACTGCATTTACACCCCATGCAGTCCAATAAAAAAATCATTCCTTTTTCTGTTGATACTATATTAGAGAGATTTGATTCAACTCTGTTGTCATTTTGGAGTCATTAGTGATGATGAAATTATATTACATTATATTGAAAATGAACAAATTGTGTTGATTTTCTCTGCACACAGGACCAACAAAGAGGAATGATATTAAAGAAGGTTTATTGTGGTGGGATTTGAACAAAAAGCAAGTGGAGGTCACATCAGAGCGCAGAGTGAGTACTGTTTTTGAAAGCATAGGACTTTTGTTTAGCTAAATCTCTGTTTATTGTTTTATGTTATTTTGGAGGAAGTGGGATAATGGACAAAGTGAAAAAGGGATTTTGTAAATTCATCTGCTTAGTATCTTGAGCTAGACGGTACCCTGGAATGTCACCTTATGGAAACGAGGACCTGGGGTCAGATTTCTGGGTTGAGTGTGCATGTTTTTATCCAGGAAATCACAGATTTAAGTCACGCAAGTTCATGTGGACTCAGGACTCTAAATGAAGGGCTTAGCTCCAAAATGATGAATATCCATTTTGTATATTCAATAAGAACATGTCTCCTAAATACAGCACCAACATATAATGTGCTTCACCTTCATGCCAGCTGTAATGACACTGCATGTATAAATGTGAATGTGTTGGCTGTCTGTGCTTCTTCTAAGACTGGAACAATGCCCAGGATATTTTCCTGTGTTCTGCGCAATGCATGCTGGGATACGCAGCAGCCACCTGTGAGCCTGAATAGGAGTAACAGGGTAAATAAATTAATGAATAAATTATTGTCTTTGGTTATACCTTAATGAACCAATATGTATACACTTATGCAGTTCATAATGCCAAGTGAGAGGGTCCTTGAGATCATCACTATTCTTGTCAATTGGCAGCTCACTTTTGGTACGGATGTAATGTAATGACATGTACTAGCAAATCTAGAGAGCTTTAACCCACAGCTGTGAATGAACCGAACCTACAATTTGCCTTTTTTTTTTTTTTTTTTGCAGGGAGACGAGGAAATAGATAAACCCCAGCTTGTGCCTTTGAGGAACCTGCACAAAGAGGACTCAAATGAAAAAGAGGAACTGACAGATGATTAGAATATTAAATCACCACACAAGGTGTAGATGCTGGACAACTGAAGATTTTTATTCCAAATAGCACTAATGATGGTGGCGTTTCTTCTCTAGCAATAGTAACCAACAGTAATATTTTTTTCTGTTCTATTCAACACTTTGATTCCTAAAACTGTAGCTATTTTTAAAATGTATGCTTTCAAATGTGATTGAATAAAGACGTCCTTTATTATTGTGCTGAGGAACATACTGTAGACTGTAATCAAATACACTCGGGTGCTATTTGAAGTCCTTTAATGTTGAAAGGCTCTTTCATCAGGACATTCATTCTGGTATGTTCCATATGCACACCTGCACTTCAACCAGTGTTAACGGACACGTGATAGGCAGCATGAACTAAACTGACTCTGGTCTGTGTTTGTATGTTAAACTCTTATTTCCTCTTTCTCCACTCTATGATCACTATAACTTTCCATTGTGTTAGTGAAATGAATCTAAAGCTCACCCAGCCCAGACAGCCAGTATATGCAGGGACCTGTCACCCAAAAATAAGCATGCAGGTAGCCACATTAATGTTTATAATATAACCCAGTTCACCACAAACAGCCGAATCTCGTGTGAACAAACTCCTCTACTTCCAGGCGTGGATGCAAAGAAGCAAAGGAGAAACGCTTTGATGAAAGACAAAAAAAAAAAAGTTTCCCTGTTTACTACTGTTCATATTCATCTGTCAAGCCACTGATTTCAATGGGCAATTTGCAACATTAAAGTAAGACTAAGTAACTTTTTAAATAAGGAATAACACAAATAAGTCTTCCACTCACAAATGAAAAGCTGAATTTAGAAGCAATGAAACATACTCTTGCTCAGTTCAATATCCTTGGGAGTTTTGCTGCCTAGTTAAAGGACTCATCTCTTCTTGTTTTACTGTTACATTATGTCTTAGTGTTACTATTATCCTATAATTCCTATTTGCTGCCTTTGTTCAGCAAAAGTCAAACTGACTGGATTAGGTAAAATGTATCCTGTGTTACAACTTTCTGTGTCTGTGGCAACCTTCATGATTAAAATTTACAGTGTACTGGAAATTGCTGGTTAGTATTGGAAATGTACTGGATTATAAATTGGCTCACACCAAGATAGTGACGTTTACTGAGATAATGATAACTGGTTTCTGACTCTTCAAAGGCCTGTGGAGACTTTCAGGATGCCTCCACGAGTTGACAGCTCATCAAGATAACTGGTAAGTTCAAGCATGTTATCAATGCGTGAAGATACAGTTTTGTGAATTTGTGCTACAACGCATTTCCTGCCTCAGAAGAAAGTTGTATAAGAGGTAAGGCAAGGCAAGGTTTATTTATATAGCACCATTCCTACACAAGGTAATTCATAGTGCTTTACAGATTACATTAAAATCAT
>JBBMJY010000022.1:14120139-14154194 GCA_037833715.1 Toxotes lorentzi | reverse complement strand
CTTACGTCACTGATAGCGCTGTCTCCAAGCAGCAAGATATCTCTGTCCTTCACTTTTGGCATAGATACATTGTCTCCACATGCCCGACATCTCTTCTTCCCTTCATATATATATCTCTGTCTGGAGATTTTTTATTCTTTATTTCACATTTCTTAATAAGAGCGGTTTTTGCTGGTTCGTTTACGTTCAGCTCAGACAGTGGTTGATATTTGTTTCTGAGCTGTATGCCCGGTGATGCAGCATGTAGTTCACATATGACCTAAATTAAAGGGTAGGTTTTATATACATGATCCTAGCCTGCAGTTTTGGGTTTGTCAGTCAAAAGGACATTTCATTTCTTTAGTTTTTGCAGAGCGTTGTTAACTTGTACAAATGGCTGGTATGCTTTCTGTTTATCTTAAAGCAGTTATAGTCATTCATTTTCAAAATAGTCTTGAAGAGACTGACTTTAGACACAAGGACATTTACTTCATCTAGGCTAAGACCTCTACTTCTATTTGTGTATGACACTGTCTTCACACCACTGTTAAACATCTTGATTATGTTTCCAAACTTAATTTTAAGGCTTTTAAAAATGAGACCTGAGAATAAGTAACTGTCCAGATTGTCTAGGTGTGCCTAGGTACAGGTGTTTGATATTTTGTGGTGTGCAGTGACACCTGCTGTAGATTAAATGTCGGTTCAAAACGCAGATGTGCACAGATGGCTGCCACATCCGTTATGGCGGCCACATACATGTAACCAGTAAGTACAAAGCACTTCATGTCACGTGATAGTCATTTATTGCATTTTTGTTCAATCTTTTGACCCATTCCCGCCATACAAAAGTAAGCATAACACTTCCACACACCCCATCTTGCAGAACAGAGAGAACTAAACGTAAGTCTGTTTTATATGTTGTGGGATTGTGACTTGGTGCACGCTGTTTCTCAATCCCTCAACCACCCCCGTGTTGCTGCTGCTGCTGCTGCTTTTACCAGTCCGGTGCTTCACCACTCATCTGCGGCCCGGTTAGAGTCCTCGTCGGCTACAGCACAGTCCAGGCGCTGAATACCGGGAAGCGCCAGGTCCCTTTCGTTAAGCTTCTCCAGAAACGAGGAAAGCAGTCGTTTGTTTAAATGGTCCGTCAGGGTCCTTTCCTCCTCGACCCGCTCCTTGGCGACACTTCTTCCCGACTCCACTTCCTCCGCCTCGGTGTCCGCGCTGAGCTGCGGAGCGGCCGACCGGTGGTTCAAGGACAAGCCGTTCGACTGTTCGTCCTCCCCGGGCTGCTGCTCCGTCCAGTTCCCGGCATCCGCCCCGGATTCCGTCTCCATCCGTGATATTAAAGTAGTCTGCAGGGCGGCATTCTCCAGCTCTTTCAGGCGCTTACTGTGGAGGCCGCAGGCAGGAGGTTCATTTCCAGCTGGGTTATTGTTGTTGTGAGGTGGCTCGGTAGTTTGCTCCATCGTGCTCTGCGTCAGGAGTATATAGATATGAAAGACTTCTGTGGCGCAGACAGAGAGGTGTCGCCGCCCTGTGGCTTCACCATGCACCATTAACAAACACCGCAACCCTCTGACATTGGTACAGAAGTAGATCCTTTACTCAATTAAAAGTAGCTAATACCACAATTCAATACACTAGTACAAGTAAGAGCCCTGCATTCACAGTGTAACTTAAGTAAAAGTACACAAGTATAAAGAATCAAAAGTCTGCTATTTGTTAGTTTATCATATTGCAGTACATTATTTTCTAAGCAAATCATATAATTTATGTGAAAACGTCAACTGCAATGTAACTGTAGCTATAAAATACCACTATATGATTATCGTACTATTCATAATGAATTTTGACGATTTTGTGTTATTCTGGTGGGCCAATAACACCTTGGTGCTGCATTTTTACACCTTTAAAATTTAAGCACATTTAAGAAACAGTTATGAGACGTAAAAACCCACATCATTTTCAGACATTTAGATTTTTGTACTCTTCCTACATGGTCCAATTCCAAAACAGCTTTGGTTCGATGTGAGCACAGCTTTTGGAGTTATAAATAAAATGCACTTTTTCAGGACAAACAAATTAAACACTACCTAACAAATTGGAACTACTTTAAATGTATAGATTTCCTAGTTTCCATCATTTCTAAAAATTCTGTAATTCACAATTTCTTCGTTTGTCTGTCCATTTTAGGAAGTGGCTTTGCAAACGAACTTTGCGACAACTTTATAACCCCAACATTTGCTTTTAACTGTTTTTATTAAATCTGCAGCAAATAGGGACAAACACAGTCATACAGAAACATAATGTAAACTTTGCACACACTGTGGGAATTTAAAATGTCAATTAGTTGTCCCATCTACCTGAAACATCATGAGATATAAGATGCAGATAGTCCTGACGCCCGTACAATTACAAACGCTCGCTGCTAGCATTTCTGGCCGCGTTGAGCTTCCGTAGAGCAAGTATCTCGGTTTCCATAGAGACTGCCTTCACTTGGTAGGGGCGAACCGTAGGGCGAACGAACGAACAACCACTGAGCTGCAGAGACAGCACCGACAGGTAGCAAAGCCATTTTCATACCCCCAAACACGACATGCTGCGTTTGATCACAGCTAACAAGAACATTCAGAAGGTTCATCTCTTTTGACCGGATAACCTGCGGCGACACAACGCGTTAGCCTGTTTGCTAACTAGCCAACAGCTAGCTAAAGTACAGCGAAGTGTCCTAACGCTAACGCTTAAACTGATGTTTCCTTCATACTCTTGATTGATGGCTGAACATACACTAACACTGATATCTAAATCTGTTTTATCTCACTATGGATTTTTAGCCTCCACCATCCTGCCACTCGTGGTGATTGATGGACAGTGATGGACAGTGTTTCATGTGTAGTCTAGTGTAGTCTAGTCTAGTTAAGTCAGCTGTATTCATATAGCATTGTCCCAGGCGTTGCAGTCTACGAGTACGACGCCCTCAATCCCCATCCCTCCAATATTGTTTTGCAGAGTCAGTAGCTCGTTGTCTGTAAATAACTTGCATCCTGACTTTTTTGTTGCCAGTGGAGAAACCAGTGTATGTCCTGCTGTCCGGTGCTCACAAGTCAAAATGTCCTTCAGAGACTTAAGAAGTAAGTGATACTAGCTAAGTGCTTCCCACAGTGTGTTATAAACATTATATGGCTAAACTGAGAGTTGTTGTTCTGTGTCTGTATAGTGTTGGTAATTGGCGTTGCATCTTGTTTGGCAGATTTCACTGAAATGATGAGGGCCTTGGGCTATCCTCGGTTGATATCTATGGAGAACTTCAGAACACCAAACTTCATGCTAGTGGCAGAAATTTTAATATGGCTTGTAAAGAGGTATGCTTGAGTTTCACGCATTCCCATATTCTTCAAGTTTAAAAACTCTGACCTTTATTCTAAAATCTGTGAGGATTTTTTGGTTGGAATTTTTGCATCACCTACAGATCCATCAACTCTACTTTTGCTCCAGAGTTTTTTCCTCTGCTTGTCCCTTGCTATGGCTCAGATGTCTATGTCTATGTCTTGGATCAGCCAATATGTTTGTCTAGACATTATGTATGTAGCGGAGGATACTGTGATGTCTTTTGCACTGTAACCCTCTGTTTTTCCATTACATGTAGATATGAGCCCAACACAGATATTCTCACTGATGTGGACACAGAGACAGACAGAATATTCTTCATCAAGGCAGTAGCCCAGTTCATGGTGACATCCTATCTTATGTTTAGTCCAAATGCACAGTTCATTCAGACTTATTAAAGGCCTGCTGTTAGTCTGTCTTAACCATTGTCTCACCTGGTTGCAGGCAACAAAGGCTCACATCAAGCTGAACACTAAGCATCTCTACCAGGCCGATGGCTACGCAGTGAAAGAGATGCTGAAGATCACCTCGGTGCTGTACAGCGCTATGAAGACCAAGCAGATGGCCCTGGAAGACCGAGTCGAGGAGGATAACAACAAGTTCAAGTTTGACCTCGGCTCACGGGTGAGAAGTTTTTAAGTTTTATTCCTTTATTAATCCCTCCTGGGGAAATTATTCTCTGCATTTTACCCACACCAAGTGAACACTGTGTAATTTATAGTTTCATAACTTATCTTATATCAAATCCTAGGGAGAAGATATAACTTTATGTTGCTGATTATGTCTCACCCTTTCTTCACCACAGATTTCAGATCTTAAAGCAGCTCGACAGCTGGCATCCGAGGTCACATCTAAAGGAGCATCTCTGTATGATTTACTGGGAAAAGAGGTGGACCTAAGGGTGAGGGAAAACAGAAATTAACTGACACAAACTGGTTTTAATTTTCCTTGATTTTAAGTCCACACAGTCCCTGACAGTGAACAAAAAATATGTAAACATTTGGAAAGATCAAAAATTACTCCAGATGTCATTTTTAAAGGGTTTCCTTTCATATGTTGTAGACGAGATAGATTTCTTTACTGTTTGTAAACTGTGTACTGATTATTTTTAACAGTGCTTTTTAAGAATTATTTTAAGAAGCATAGTAATGTCTTGGTGTGAAAAGACAAGATAATTTCAGAAGCTCTGAAGTTACAAATGTAAAGACAATTATATAATCCTCATTTTTGGTATTTTCTTTAAGAATCTTCTTTCTTTAAGACTGAAAACTGTCACTGGTCAGTGTGTACCTTTTTTATAGTTAAGGACTCTGCTAGGTGCTGGTAAAGCTGGTAGCATGATGTGGCTTTGTTTTGCTGCAGTGAACCCAAGCTGCTGCTCTCTGATGATAACAGCTGTACAATGATGAAGTCTGAAAAGTGTCAGCGATACAAGAGATTACTCTGTCTTTCTTTTCCACATCCCAACAGGAAATGAGAACTGTGGCCATTGGCAGACCTCTGGAAATCAATGAGACTGAAAAGGCCCTGAGAGCTGCCATCAAGGAGGTTTTGGTATGTATTTATCCTGACAATATTAATTTAATGAAAAATCACACAGAGGCTGTTTTTATCCATGAAATTGTACTGAATCTGCCACCATGCATTTGTGTTCATTGTCAAGGAAAGTGTGGAGAAGACCAAAGACATGCTGAGCAATGTTGTCTCTGATGAGACCAGTCTGGATGCCAAGATAGAAAAGAAGAAGCAGGAGCTGGAGAGGAATCGGAAGAGGCTCCAGACACTGCAGAGTGTCAGGTCAGTTTATAACCTGACAGGCAGCAGAGAGATAAAATGACAGGAATGTTTCCCTGCTGCCTTAAGCTAAATTAAAATGCATAAAGCATACAGTGAATCAGAGTGGCCTTCATTTTAATTGGAATTATTTGCAGTCTTTTTCCAGAGTTCCCCACCTTGTTTTTTTGCTCCTCTCTCTCTTTTTTAGGCCGGCCTTCATGGATGAATATGAGAAGATCGAGGAGGATCTGCAAAAGCAGTATGACATCTATGTGGAGAAGTTCAGAAACCTCTGCTTCTTGGAGTCTCAGCTGGATGAATACCACAGACTGGAGCAGGAGAGGTTTGAGGTGTGTGAGTGCGAATGACATGTAGAACGGTGATTCTCAAATGTTTTACAAAAGGAAGTAACGATTCCGACATTTAGCTGATGGTATTATTTATCCGTTTAGCATAATTAGTTCTTTTTGCATGTTTTGAACTTGCTTAAATCATGGTTATACTGCTACACTAAGGCGATCTCTAGACATTCTGGGCAAATCCAACAAACCGCCAGCATAACTGAAAGGAGCACGACCATTTGTTAGAGCTGCACACAGGTGAAAAATGAGTATCCCCTTCCTCTTCTTTTCTATGTAAAAATATCATTCCCTGGCCTGTGATGATGATGAGAAATAAGATAATACAGTTCACAAACACTGGCATGGCAATGAAAATTCAGATGTGGTGAAAATGGGAGTAAGCCATTCTCTGAATGCAGTGAGTGGAAGACAATAGAGACTGACATCAAGTCTGAAAGAGCTTGGATTCTTTGATTGACAGATGTGCAGATTGTGCAAATGTAACTTCTCTTCTCTCACCGGCCCTCTTTATGCTGTTTATATCTGTTTGTCCGTTTGTCTCCCATGCAGGAGGCCGAAAACACTCTGAGGATGATGCATTACAAACTGAGGGAAGAGGAGAGGGATTTGACGAAGAGCTCCTGTGAGACAAACAAACACACAAACTAAAAACTAAAAGTAATGATGTAATCACAGTCCCTTTTTATAGTTTCATACACTTACCTCACAATGTTTTCTGCAGTGAAAGATGAGGATTCTGACATGGACGTTCCAGAGGACGAAGGCTCAGACAGCGACATGGAAGAGTGTCGACCTTCTAAGCCCCGACCCACACGAAACGGCATCATGGCAGGTACACAGACAAGGGAAAGCCATGTTGCACCAGTATTGTATGACATACACCCATGGTTCTCAAAAATAAATTCTCAGCCTATGAAAACATTACCTCCTTTCATGTGAACTGAGCATTGCCTCTTTTTTACTCTAGGAACAGGTGCTCGATTCATCGGGAACATGCAGGGTGGTGACAGTGATGAGGTTAGTGCTGTCATAGCAACATCAATACAAGAGTCCTTCGTTCCTCACACTCCTCACGTTGTTTCTTTATTTGTTTTTTTTGACTTCTTTGCTGATTTTGCTCACAGTGGCCCTTGATGATGCTCTCTGTACTGTCTCTCTCCCTACCAAATGACTTGGTGGTTACTTTTATTTGTAATTTTTTAACCAAGTGTCTTGTGGACCATCTTTGATCAGTTTCACATCTCTTTTGTTTCCATCTTCTGCTCTGTTCAGTATCTTACCTTTGTCACTCACATGTATTTTAAAAGCCCTCTTTAGCTGTTTCCAGAAGGTCAAGTCATTCTGCCAAAAAGCAACGAAATGGAAAGGTTTGTGCAGGACCAGGATCTAGTTCTCTCCTTGTTCATCTGTGTAATAAAAGGAAAAATCCATTTCCAAATTATCTGACACTGTAGGCATTGCTCACACAGCTGAGTATACCCTGCGTCCACTCCTGCTAATTGAAAGGAGTGTACACACAGATCTCGTGTTTGATCATACATGCAAAGCTTGTGGATCAGTTGCAGCTGTTTTGGCTTGTTCTCTGTTTCCGTTTGTAAGTCACATATTTATTTCATACATATATGCAAAGAACTGTATACTGTGTGAACTGAGAGCACAGTTTCTGGTAACCTGTGGAGTTTATTGCACACCAGGACCTGCCACATATTGACATACATTTCTGAGTGTACCCTCAGTCCTGTCTTCCCATCCAATCAGTCATTTTACCACATTTCCCTAAATATCTTTTTACAGATAAGATATGTAGCTGTAAGTGTATAATCTGGTATTTTTCTCTTTTCTTCAACGCATATTGGCCTGTTTAGTTTTTGAACATTTGTGGAAATGCTTACTGTTCTGAAATGGTGAGGATGAATTTTTGGATTTGGATTGGATTTTTCCTTTAAATCAGGTAAATGATTGTCTTGTCCCTGTAACTGTCTGGCTTCAGATGGACATGTTCCAGTTCATGATTTACTGTGAAAATCTGTTCTGGACTCAGCATGGTTTCATTCCAGCCAAAGAAGTGACACTGTGATTAGATCCTCCTGTCTGATTGGAGTTGTGGTAAACAGTTAGCTTGTTTAGCGTTTAGTTGGATTGGGAACTTGCCCATCCCTGTTGTAGGTTCGCACAGTGTGTTGAAATTGTTATGGTGCATTTTGCAGCAGTTGTGATCATGTGGCCTGTTATTTCAGACTGACGACAGTGAGATTGATGTGGACGAGGATAATGAAGAAGATGAGGAAGGTGAGGAAGAAGAGAGCAAGGATTTGGAGGATGACAGCTTGGAGGGCCCGGTGTCCAGGGGTGCTCGCCCCTCCAGGGGGGGCGTAAGACCCCCTCTGTCGGAGGAGAGTGACAATGACTTCTGAATGAAGAGCACACACACACTGATGTGTTCCAGCTGTTTCTGTATTCCAGCTCAAATTAGAACTATTGCATTATAATCTGAGAGGTGTTCCTATAAATATTCCATTATGTTGTTATTGCAACATAAAGCATTAATATAGTTCCTATTTTTGAATATTTATGTAAACTGGTTTTCTTAATAAAAATATTGACAATTTAATATCTCGTCTGCATCTCTTTACAGTATTGTGCAATTTTACTGTATACAAAATGAAAGGTTTTCTTTGGTACCAAGGAACCTGGAGGCTTTATACTGTTTTTGTGCTCAATACATAACAGAGAATTACTTGGAGGAAAAATATGTAGAATTTTAAATGTAAAACATTAAGCATAAGAAACTTATGGTTGAAACTTGGCTCATTTGACAGAAATTCTCAGGAATTGGCAGGTAACAGTGAGACACAATTTGTTCTCAAATAGACAGATAATAAGAGATGACTTTGAGTTCTCCAGGACATGGTGTTCGATCTTTTGTAATGATGCTTTCTAACATTTTCCATATGAATAAGTAATTCAACATTTCTTGATGGAAGAAATTCACATCTCTTGGTATTTAGATATAAATGTAAAATTTTTGCCACTAAGTATTTATCTAATGTTAAAAGCTAGAATTTTTAGTAAAAAGGTTAAAGTTAAAAGTTATCATTAGTTAAAAGAAGCGTTTTCCTACCAAGACTTCCAATCCAATTCCAGTCCAATAAAAAGTTCAAACCCGAAATTCACTGACCTGCGTAACCGTAGGAGACTCTACGTCATCGCAGTGCGCGCTGGTTCCACAGAGGAGGTGGCAGATGCCTCTTCGAAACAACAGTCGTCTATTTACGACCTGTTTTCCTCTCATACTGGTATGAAGCTATGTTTATGCTTAAGCATTTTTTAAATTGTGGTCGTTATCATCTTAGCTAAATGTCGGTGTAGTTAACTACGGAATCTCTGGCTCGTTGACAAGCAAACCAGTCTTGTTTGCCGGATAACGGCTAACACCAAATAGCTAAAGCTAACTAGCTACACTGACAAGCAAAGCTGCAGTCTATTGTATAGTTTTAGGGAGTTCAGGTTTGGCTAAATCTCCTCTTTGAGTCTGTTTTGTTATTCTACGTTTTTGCTAACCTGCAAACTGATGCTTAGTTGTGACAGCTATAATAACTGGCTTTCGATACTTTATTGATACGTTATACAAAATTGTTATAGGTAGTTTACTATTTTCAAATCTGTTATCCCAAAACAGCTGGTGCACAGTGTCTATAATATAAACGCTGCATGTTGAACAATCAGCTATTTCTTTTTTAAAATAAATATGTGTGAAACACTGAAAAGAAAAGTAAATGCCACCTTGACAAATTTCTGGTAGGGTCTTGTATCACTGGGGGCATTTAGCTTGCTTTAGTCCCCCTCCCTCCACTTTGCAGAGCTCACGGTGACATCTTCAGGTCTTCATGTGACTTGTGTTCTTTGATCAAAAGCCCATAACCTAGAGGTGTTTGCTTTAGTATCATATAATATAACAAAAGGCAGCAGGTCCTGCCATTTTAGGAGATGGAACCTGAGAATGTGTTGTAATTTTCTTCTTCAGTATTCTAGCTTGAAATGTGCCTTAAGCAATTAATCAATCCTCACATAGTAATAGTTTTTCTGTCAAACAATTAATCAGCTAATTTTTTCAGCTCATAGTGAATCAAATTACGTTAAAAACTGGCTATATCAGCATCGCGTTTCAGTTTTGAAAAATCAGATTCTTTTCACTCTTGTCTTTCCTTGTCTCTCTCAGCTGAAGAGCAGCTGTTGGGATGCCAAAGAAGTTCCAGGGCGAGAACTCCAAGGCAGCCACAGCCAAAGCCCGCAAGGCTGAGGCCAAGGCGGTGGCAGATGCCCGTAAGAAGCAGGAGGAAGAAGATGCTCTGTGGCAGGAAACTGACAAACATGTACTCAAAAAAGAGCAGAGAAAGGTGACTTGTCTCCCCAGCCAGGTGTTATTTCCAGATGTATGAATCATAGTTATTTTGTGTTGTACTTTCAGGAGAATATGCTGTTTTGCAGAAGTTTTATTACTGTGACATATTTTTATGCTGTCTTTGGATAGTCTGTACTAAGTCGTGTGTACAAACATTAAATTATAAAATCTACAGAACAGAACAAATAAGAACAAGTGCTTAATTAGCATTTAAGCAATTAGAACACCAGCATGCATTAAATAATCTTGAATATCGTTCTGTATGTTCTGTGTGCAAAATAACAGTGGAAGATTTTCATAAAAATCTGATTAACTTCAGAGAGAGAGGAAAGCAAAGAAAAATTCTACTCTGGACTTCCTGTAGATACCACTGTCCCATATGGCTGATCTTGTACTTTTCTAGCTCTGCATCTTTTCAGTTGTACACAGATGTTTAGGAACCACAGTGGACAGTCTTCTTTGGGGAATTAACTGGGGATTTAGATTAATGTCACTTTTTAAGCGCATAGGATACGTTTCCTAGTATTTTTATATGATTCACTGTTCTCTGTGATGTTGGTTGAATGCCAGCAAAGCTATTGCAGACGTCATAATTAAAAGTAGTGGCCAAACTTCTTATAAAACATCACGTTATTTAAATTAATAAATGCACAACTTCGTGCCACGGACCGTTTTGTGTGTTCTGCCTCCCACTTTTTTTGTCTGGCATCTTCAAATATCCTAGTTCACAGTATATATCTAATCAAACCAACCATCAAACATCAGGTATTTTAGAAGTTTGACACAATATGTTTGATTTGCGAGAAAGTATGTGTTTGTAAAGTTTTGTCAAAAGAAAAGATCTACCATCCTGATGAGACAGCTCTCTGTATTTGCAGGATGACAAGGAGAAGAAGAGGCTGGAAGCCCTAGGGAGGAAAAAGGAAAACCAGCGACTTCTGGATGAGGAGAATGCCAGGCTGAAAGGCAAATCCCAAAAGGAGGCTTTATCTGGAGGAAAAGTGACACGTGCCCAGATCGAAGAGACACTTCAGAATGAGCAGGAGCAACAGCAGCAGCTCAAACCGCAAGGTAAAGTTCAGGTTGAAAGTGTAGATACGGTAAATTTGTGATGGTCAGAATACCGATGAAACTTCAATGGTGGTCAGATAAAATCAAACAGCAGTGGTTGTCTCTGCTTTTTTTTCCCACAGAAAAGAGCCACCTGGAGACTCCACTGGAGGAGAACGTGAACAGAATTATCCCTGATGAAGGAACGGTGGAAGCCAGGACAATAGAAGATGCCATTTCTGTGCTCAGGTACCAGTTTTTCACTGTTTACACTCTGTTTTTTTATGGCAGTGTCGATTTAAATTATATACATTGACATCATATCATATTAATAGCAGATATGAATTGTGAATGATAACAGTTTACTTATCCTGTCATCCTGTCTCCCAGCACGGGGCCTGAGGAGCTGGACCGCCACCCAGAGCGGAGGGTGAAAGCAGCGTTTCTTGCCTATGAGGAGGCCAACATGCCTCGCCTAAAAAAGGAGAACCCCAACATGAGATTGTCGCAGCTGAAGCAACAGTTGAAGAAGGAGTGGATGAAGGCGCCAGAGAACCCACTGAACCAACGCTTTGCCAACTACAACTCAAAGTGAACGCGCTCTTTCCCCCTATGACGCCATTTGACAACTGTCTTTCTACGCACATTTAAGACTTTCATTTGAAAATTGAATAATTTCGTCTAAAAATTGCTGACGAGTACTCCACCACCACCTTCTCAGAAACTCTCTCTCCAGAACCAGAGGACTCTACTTTGCTGTTTCATTCACTTGCAAGGAGAAGCTCTGCTGTTGCACGTGACCTCTAATGCGGCATCTCAGCATCCAATAATTAATTAAATTTTTTTTTCTAGCACTTATAGGGAGGTGGTCAATCAGATGTTTTCAGAGTAACTTATTAAAGTTCATCACTCGATCATCAATATCTCTTGTGGCTTTTAAATGCTAGACTTATTTCTGGTTAGGAGGCACATACTTGAAGTCACACACTGAAGTCAGACATTTTTGCCAGCTGCTGCTGTGATGGAGTTACAGAGTTCAAACTTCATTCAAGGAGGAAGTTTTGTGTCCATGGTAGACTATACTGATCAGCCACCAGCAAGAGAATGGTAAATTTTAAAATATCTGTGGCTGGAAATGACTTTAGGGTTTGGTCACTTTGGCAAGTGACTAACCAGTTTCTTAAAATGAGGTGTCTCTTTGCTTCAATAGCAGAACAGTTGGCCTTGAGCATTGAAGCCACTGTCGCCAGTGGATTAAGAGTCTTGCCCTGAATATACACAGATACAAAGTGCATTTTCTACCAAGATATCTTCACTGTGTGACATACAACAATGATGTCTAAATCTTTCAAAGAACAACATTTCATTGACTACAAAAAGCGCTAGGATGGCCAAATGGGTACAGAAACTGTAATAGTGCAGGCTTACTTCCCAAGTATTTTCTGTTGTCATGTCCATCGGTCAGGTGACAGGGACCCACATTGTTCTGGGGAAGAGTCTGTTAAATGCAGCAAATGTAAAATGTGACTTGCGTGTGCTGTGACTCCTGACTGTGGAGTTGGTGCTATTGCCTAATTAGTGCAACGCTAACAGTAAATGCTAAAGTGTTGACACAAGTATGACTTCTTCACAACCTTACACATGCCTGATATAATACTTAGCTGATGCTTCCCAGCCTGTATTTTAAGGCATTGTCCTCAAATTGCTACAAGCAGGGTCGGTCACTTAAATTCCAAATGGGAGGGAGACATTAACATCAAATCTTGTCAGAGCCCTGTTGTAGCTACGTTTACCAAGAGTAGAATCTGTCGCTTCATTGCCTTATAACCCATCTGCTCCAAATGGAAAGAAGAAGAAAAAGAGAATGAATCAGCTGCTTTTAGAGGCTGACATGAAAGTCTAAAATATTTTTACTGGTGCAGTTAAACAATGTGAATTGGCATAAAGTACTGAACAAAATTACTAACATGTTTGTTTGTTTGTTTTTCTATAAAAACAACAACAACAAACAAAACCAAAACATCTCCAGACCTCAAACAGTAGGTGACTGGCCTCCCTTATCTACTCCACCAGACCTTCTGGCCTTTCTGATTGTGACCAGTGCTTCTGTTGGTCACAAAGGTTTTCCTCCAGCGCAGCAACATTCATGTAACTGAGCTGCTGAGGCAGCAAGCTGCAGGCTTTGTAGGTTTGTCTGATGCCAGGTGGAGAGACAGCAAGCACGGATAGAACAGGGCTGAAGCTGTCTAAACATTAGTAAAACAAGTCAAATAATGCACCTAAAATGTAATTTACATGCAGTTGTATTTGGGAAATGGGGTTTAAACACACAACGAGGCCGTTCCACAAGGAAAATATGCAGAGGAAGTGTTGCCTTTTACAGGTTTTAAATGCTTGGGAAATGCAAAATACAAACTAGAAAATAAACAAAACATAACTGATACGAATTGTTGATCCACTGCTCTGTATTATATTTAAACTCACGTTTAAGTTTAGTAATCCGGAAAAGCAATAGTTATTTCTTGAAACAGTTTGTATTTTTTTAAATGCTATGTGTACTTCACGTTGAGAAACAGTAGATCTGTTTCATGTCTGCATGTTTTTAATGTCTAAATAGTAACAAAAAGCACTGGAGAGGTAACAAGTACTTGGTTGAGAAAATACCACCACCACAGCTGACTGAATCTAGATTGTGAACATCTGAGCAGATGGACTTCTCATAACTTGCAACAGTGGTGTTTTTGACTGTATCTCATTATACGGTTATTGCTAAATTGCTCCTGCATTTGCATTCATTAGATCTTCTACGACAGATCTGATGAGGCCCTGCGCTCACTGGCTTGATTCATTCGGAACCAGATTTAAAAATGGACTCTTTTGTCCAGCTCTACGCTTGAGGTGGAGGAGATAAGAGACCTTGTGAAGACCTTTGAAATACAGAGCTTTAATGACAAGTTCAACTGGCCTTTTTTATTTTCCATTTTGCATTTAAAACAACCAGTTCCTTTTCTTTTCCCCTAGCAACCAATCCGTCCACTCCCAATTTGTCGAGATTTCTTTGAGATCATACGTGTGATGTTCCGCCTTAACACTCCGGTCTGATGTTACAGGTTTTTGTTTTTCTGCATTCTAACCTGTCGCTGCACCCTCCCACACCCTGTCCATTTGCATGGCAACCCTTTACCAGGCCAGCTGCTGCTGCCCTTTTCTTTCTTCATGTTGAATTCTAATCATTACTTTCAAAGGAAAGCGTCTCCAAAGCTCCTTTATCAAGTGCTCGTACTGGGAAGAGGCAAGCCGCTGTCCAACACCCACTCAGGCTGCTCTTCCAGCCACTTCTGTTCTGCAGACCAGGAGCACTTCTTATTTGTAACCTGCTTCTTTGAGTTTGGAGAAAACAACGTATGGAAGAAGAAGGTAAGGACCACCAGTGGGGATTTGTTCATATCCTTTGTTTTTTTTTTTCATTTATTTTAAGGAGAAAGTTGTAATGTTGAATTGCAGTTGAAGGGCTTAAGTCCAAAATAAGGCAACCACAGTTTGGAATAATTAGGGTCACTTGCAATCTGTTATCTTTGCGTACTTATATTTACTGATGGCTCACTTTTTTATGCGCAGGGTGACATTAGCCCACCTGTTTAACATATACAGCAGTATACATCATGTGGTGTCAGTCCTCATGTACATCACATCAGGATGACTTCTGTTATGAAAATAAAAAGAGAAATACTTAAGGAGTTTTCTAAAAATGTGGCAGTTTTGTGGGTCTCAGCGCTTGAATAATGATCACTGATGGAGGACTGTTTACAATCCTTTTTCTGTTTATAATCATTATCATCTGGGCGTGTCTGTGGACATACACAATTGTGAGCTGATTATTGTTTTTTTAGAATAAACATAGTAGCATCATTCAAAAATAACACCTCTTTGAAAGCTGTTACATCTATTACAAAATGATTTTCTTTTTCTTTTTTTCCTCCCAAAATGAGACAGAAAAAAGTAGGGAACCTTATAATTGCATCTTCCTAAAGATCTGTGGATAGTAACACACACAATGACACTCAATAATTCCAAATTCTGAATTTCTTTCCTCTAAAATAGTTGAATAATGTGTGAAACTGATCTGTATAATTTTCTGAGCCTTTCTGATTTCCATGCACAGTGGACTAACATAAGTGTGTGTGTGGGGGGGGGCTCACATCTGCTTTTGGCAGGATGTTTCACATTCATAACCAGCTGAACACACAATTTGAGACTCCACAAATAATCATTTTTGTAACAGTGATGATTTTGCCTTGAATAAAGACTGCGTGTAAACACAAGAGTGCGAATTATTATTTTAAACAACCTACTGTTGATTAACCTTTTTCCAACAGTGTTTTCACAGTGAGCAGAGGCCATTGCAGAGGCCAAAGACAGACAAAACTTAGAGATTAAAATGCCACAGCAGAGTTTTAAAATACTTTATTTCTAAAGGAAAATAAATGTAGTTTTTTGTGTCTGCTGACCATGAACTTTTTTTCTTCCGAAATTTCAAATCTGTTCAGAGTTTCGGGACACAAAATGGAAAAAAAAAACATGAAGCAGTGCATACTGTGCTCATGTTATTCAGCTGTGACATCCTGTCCTGATTCAGATACACTGTTGCCCATAAAGTTGGAATAGTTTTGTTTTCAGACACGTCCTCTTTTTTTCCTATTTATACACATCAGTAATCACACTGGAAAAGACTGATCAATAAAGTCTTGAGAAGATATACACTTTATCTATCAAGAATAAACCACATTGTCACAACCATTTCATGAGAAGAGCGAAAATATATTTTATTCCAACTATGGGCAACAATATATATTTCAGGATCTTTGTTGTATGCCTTTCTCCTATGTCTCATCATCTTCTTTTCAGTGACGTGAAAAGTGCTTATGATCTCATTTCAGATTTACAGTGATGCCATGAGATTGATTCTGGTTAAACCCACCAATGCAACCCGACGTCTTGACTCAACAGGTGAAGTCTTCCATGAAAGGGAGCATGAGCATTGCACCTCAGGAGCCCCCCCCCCTCCGACAAAGACCCCTGAGGGGAAGCGTGATCGATACTCAGGAACCTCAGCTGAAGCATCTTCATCTCCACAGGAGACGAGTCTGTGCTGTGTTTCATCTTCACCCCACGAAAGATCTAATGGAATCAGTCCTCCAAGAGTTTCAGCCCAGATGTCGCCGTTGAAAACCCAAAACCTAACCTTATCGCAGCTTAGCGATGAGGACTGGCTGCTGCTTTGTGGCCAGGTTAGCAGCGTGGGAGATGATTCACCCTCAGCAGACAGAGCAGGGACCAGTGTGGGACATCCAAACCACAACGACAGATGTGGTTGTTCCTGTCCTGATGCGCAGCATTCAGAAGCTTCTACTTTTCAACCACAATCAAAACACGGCATGGTCCAAGACTGCCTCTCCGGAGCTACAAATAAGAGGAGCCTTTCATCTTCACCACACAACCAGTCTTTCTCTCAAATTGCCAAAGGCTCAACCTCTTGCCAGGTTTTACCACAGCAAACAAACCAAAAGGTTCTTTTGAAACCTGCAACAAACCATCCACAGGATAATTTCATGCTTCAGTGCAGTGACCAAGAAGTTCGAAAGGAACTTCTGCAGCAGCACCCCTGCAATCACTTTAAACTCAAAGACAGCAGCCAAGCAGCCCGTCCAAATTTGTTTAACATTCCTCTAAACTCTGTCGAGTGTGCTGAGACAAATCAGAAGCTTCACCAAGACCTTAACTGGAGAGAGCTTTTTGGTAAAGAACCACTGTTAGTTCAGCAACGTCAAAAGCAAGACTCTCACTGCTTGATAACTGGCGATCAAACCTGCAAGTCATCTGGGGATCCTTTGATTGTCCTCAAGTGCCGTCATCTCCCTTACAACCCTCTGACCAGTACTCCGCGGGTGAAGAGGTCATCTACACCAGCCAGTGACAAAAGTGTCCAATCCTTCTCCATCAGCCAGTATAGTTCACTTGAGAACCAGGATTTAGTAGGGGAGAGAGCTAGACAGCAGCACAGTCAGGTACAGGATTTTTCTTTATTTACTTCAGCTTCCTGACTTTGTGCAGGTCATTTCTTGAAATAAATCTCATTTAACTCCTGAGTCTAAAACAAAAGATATTTTCTTGTTAGGCAGTCCTATTTCTCTTGATATACCATTTATAGCTTTTGCCCGCATATGTTGTCTGATAACTCACATGCCCTGTGCTGTTTTACTTGCAGACAAACTCTCAGCACCTCAGTGGATCAAAACTCTCCCTCCCTAAACATACTCCTCCACCATCTGACAACTTAGAAACTAGTGACATAGTCAATGGGGATGCAGTTCGACCACTGAGCAGCCATGGCACTTTAAGATCCAGTCTTTCAGATCTTCACTCAAGCCAACAGCCTCTTCAGCTTCTTCACAGTGCCATCCTCGAGGATGCCTTCTCCAAAGTCATCAGGGAAGACTCCAGTAAGGCCAACAGTGACAACCTGACCAGGGAGGAAGGCAGCATACCACAGAAGAAGACTAAGGACATTAGCTACCGGCTGGGTCAAAGAAGAGCTCTTTTTGGGAAGCGCAAACAATTGAGTGACTATGCCTTGATCTGTGGGATGTTTGGCATCATTGTCATGGTGGTTGAGACAGAGCTTTCGAGGGGATTTTACAGCAAGGTGGTTCTATCCAGACTCATTTTATGAAGTATTAGTACTTTTTGAGGTAAATAACTAGCTGCACTCACCACGTTTGTGTTTTTGTTTCCAACATTTACAGGAATCCATATATTCATATGTACTGAAAGGCCTGATCAGCCTTTCTACCGCTATGCTTCTTGGACTCATTGTGATGTACCATGCAAGGGAAATCCAGGTATGCAGGTGTATTAATAAAAACCCATGTAGTTAGACTATCTATAGACTTTTTTGATTGGTAAACCTTACTATTGAACATGGAAGTTCAGTGTTGAACGTGGGAGTAAATGCGATAAACACTGTAAATTCAACGTTCACTTACTTAGCTATACCCAAATCCCTCAGCTGTTGTCTATTTGTATTTTTACTGGGTTATTAGATCATTCATTTCCCTAAGTCTTCTGTTCCCTTCCCTTCTTCTACAGCTGTTCATGGTGGACAATGGGGCAGATGATTGGAGGATAGCTATGACCTTTGAGCGGATTCTCTTTGTTGTGTTGGAGCTTCTGGTCTGTGCCGTCCATCCAATCCCGGGCCGGTACATGTTCACCTGGACGGCTCGACTGGCCTTCAGCTACACAGCATCAGTAGCAGACGCCGATGTCGACATCATCCTCTCGGTGCCAATGTTCCTGCGTCTCTACCTGATTGGCCGGGTCATGCTGCTTCATAGCAAACTGTTCACAGATGCTTCCTCCCGCAGCATCGGGGCACTCAACAAGATTAACTTTGACACTCGTTTTGTGATGAAGACTCTGATGACCATTTGTCCTGGCACAGTCCTGCTGGTCTTCAGTGTGTCTTGTTGGATCATTGCAGCGTGGACCGTACGAGTATGTGAGAGGTATCTGAAAAAAACTTTAATAAACCAAAATCAGTGATAGTACACTTGTAAAACATCTTCCTTGGTATGACACACCCTCTCTTCAGTTTTTACATCAACTGCTCTTGCAGCCAGGTGTCATTTCTTAACAGGTATCACGATGCACAGGAGGTAACTAGTACCTTCCTTGGAGCAATGTGGTTGATCTCCATCACCTTCCTGTCGATCGGCTATGGAGACATGGTCCCTCACACTTACTGTGGAAAAGGTGTTTGCTTGTTAACAGGAATAATGGTGAGACTCATAGTGATGCAGTACAACCAGACATGTTGTGTAGGGTAAACCTATTAAAAAACATTGTTTGGCCTTAAATTTGTGGTAAACTTTATCATTTGTAAATATATTTGTGTGCAACCAATGAAAGTTAAATGCAGAAAGAATCAAAGTGCAGTCATAACTGGAAATGAGTTCCAATTATTTCTGCTAACTGCAAGTTGAAAATTGTACTTTTATAACAATGTCACTTTAACACCAATGTAAAGCCCACTCTAAAATTGCCTTCGTAATGCTCTTCACTACAGTATGCCTCAGTGTTACTGACCAATGCTCTTCTCCTCAGGGAGCAGGCTGTACTGCTTTGGTTGTTGCTGTTGTTGCAAGGAAGTCAGAACTCACCAGAGCCGAGAAGCACGTTCATAATTTCATGATGGACACTCAACTTTACAAAAAGGTCACATCACAATCAGGCTTGCAAATTGTACACTATTTCTAGTATTAACAGTAAAGTTCAGTCTAAACATAAGTACAGTTTTGGCTATTTGACCATATTGGGTTAAACTAAGTATTCTCTGATTTATGGCTCAAAGAGCTTTACAGAGGGACCTCATCAGTAATCGCTCAACAAACGTTCAACGTTTTTATGTAAATGCTATTCCTTCTCGTTTGTTTTATCTGTATAATATTACTCCCTCAGATAAAAAACACAGCAGCCAATGTGCTGAGGGAGACGTGGCTCATCTACAAACACACCAAGCTGGTCAAGAAGATTGATCGTGCCAGAGTGCGCCACCATCAGCGTAAATTCCTGCAAGCCATTCACCAGTAGGTATCAATACATCGTCATCAGGTCGTGCACCACCACAGTTTGAATAATGTGCATATGCTGTTTGAAAATTTTACTGACATTGCAACCTACTCTCACTAAATATTAAATATTGTTTTTATCAAGATAAACTGTACCCTGCTTTTTTTTTTTTTTTACTTGGCACAAAACTGGTGACTGTGTTTCTGATTTTCAACTGTAGACTGCGAAGAGTCAAAATGGAGCAAAGGAAACTAACTGACCAGGCCAATACAGTCGCTGACCTTGCCAAGGTCTGTATATGTAGTTTCTTTCACAATTTTAAGTTTGATTGAAGTGAAAAAAAAAAAGATTTTTCACCAAGTCAGCCGATTATCCATAATTATCTATTAACATTAAATGCCAGAAGACAGATTATTTTGTTCTATTTTAGATCAAATTCCCATACTTTCTTTATAGTGGAAGTATCACCCATACCTATTCTTCACTGGACCAATAAACACAGGTCTTCCCCCAAAAACAAGCGCTGTGGGTTCAGTGTGGGGCTACTGTGGCCTGAAAAGTGGGCCTCATTGAGGTTCCCCAAAAGGGACCCATGTCTACTGGGAAATAGTGGGCACATGTTTGCTGCATGATGTACCATTTCATTTTGGTATGGTCTCACTGTGGGCTCACAGCTGTTGTGCCAAATTATATTATAAGTGCCATAATAGCCCTTTTCAAATACACCAAATTATATCCTATAAGTTTTTATATTGACTTAAATTTTAGTCTGACACCACCGGTTATTTGATAGATAAAGTAATCACGGTTTTAGACAATACTGAAAAGGAATTCTAAAATGCGTCTGCCTCAGATCAGTTTTGTAACCTTTATCTAAAAATATGTTGAGTGGCTTAGTGTGGCCTCTCTTCAAAGTGACCTTAACATGCTGTAAAGACAGATGTGTGATCTGTTCTCGCTGTTGCTTTCAGACTCAGAACATGATGTATGATCTGGTGTCGGAGCTGCAGCATCGAAGCGAGGAGCTGGACAGGAGGATTGTAGTTCTGGAGGAAAAACTGGACTCCATCCTTCTCAGTGTGCAGTCGCTGCCCGTTGTGCTTTCTCAAGCTATAACAAAGCTACAAAAGGATTTCCTGGATGACTTGGCTTGTCGTGTCCACTTCCTGTCATCCTCCCTGAGCTCTGAATGCTGTCCGGTCCCTACCAGGCAGCTCTGTCCCGGTTCCACCACACCAGAGACACCTTACAGCTGATAGGCCTCGCTCAGTGGTTTTCCTCGTAGTCTGAAACCTTTCTTTATGCTGGGAAGGATTTTCTCAACATGCACTCTTCTTTTAGTAACACTCTACTACACAATCATACAGTTACACACATTCACCCCTGGGAGTTAAAGCTACAGAGGCATGCTGAGCAGCTCCAAAGAGATAGGAAATGTATCAGTTGGGGGACTTCAGAGCAAAGAAAGAACAACTCCATTATCTCTGCTCAGAGTTGTCAGTTCAGGGACAGAGTTTTCACCTGCTGTAAATAGTCAAACATTAGTCCATACTGCCTCTCTTGATTGTGCCCCTGCAAATTTTGTATTGTACGGGAGGACTTTCATGGAGAGCTACAATAGCTTATAACTATCAATTGTTATATGACATCTTATTCAGTGGAATCTAGCTAACTCCCAGCAAAGAAAGGTGAAATGATATTACTCCAATTGTTAGGGGTACCATTTGGTCACACTTACCACTGTGGGTTCTCAGACCTCATGTGGAGGACATTTGCCCTAGGTTTAGTGAGCAAGCTTGCCTTTTTTTGACTCACCACTCAGTATTTGAAGCAGAAAAGCTAACGTAGAAGCGAATGCAGAAAAAGTCTTCTGCCCTAGATATAGAGATTTTTTTTTTGTGCAAACAATTGTGAAACTGAGGAAACAGCATTGGACTACAAATCCAATAATAGTGATTACAGAAGTTTACAAGAGTTTGACCAAAAGTATTCCAAAAATAAGTTAGTACAGTAACAAGGAAACACAGTGAAAGTGATATTAAGTTCTTACAGGAAGTACATTACAAGAGTTACACACTAAGTCCAGAGTAAAAGTGAAAAGAGTAAAATACATAAACATCATCTTAACAGTAATTCAATAGTTAGAGCAGTGACACTTGAAAAGGTTCCTGAAATATTCAGAAGAGAAGCTTCGATTACTTAAAGTTGACAGTTGTCTTGGGGTTACACAAGTTAGTTTGTAATCATCAGGTTCCTGTGCTGAACTGTCTGTGACACTACTGAGAAAGGCTGCCTCTTCTTGATGATTAAGGTTGTATAGGCCGTCTCCAGGGAATCAACGTGTGTAAATGCACTTATGAAAAGCTGAGCAAAAGAGGTTTAAAATAAAGATTACAATGCCTCTGAAGAATGTATGATTCTCTTACTGTTGAAATGCAATGTTTTTTGCATTTTATTGTAAATGAAGTCCTTGCAGAGATAAGGGATTAGGCATAGGAAAGAAATGTTTTTGATTACTTTCAAAGCAATAATGGTGCAAGACAAGATTATAGAGCTGTTAATTTCTTGCAAGGTGTGTAGTCTCAGATGGTCAGACAAAACTGTTATGATCCAAGTGCCAGATTAAAGCGGGGGGTGGGGGCATTGCAGTCAGGGCACCTAGTCTATTCACTTAATATTATTAAAATAATAATTCATTTACATGCCGTTTTTGTGCCCATTTAAAATACAATTTCCATGTGATGTTTTGTTGCTTCCAGACAATTTTATTGTGTAGCCTGTCGTCTAAGTGGTATCAGCATTTTTAAAATTGTAAACTTGAAAACCTTCTAAAGAAACGTACAATAGGAATGAAGTTTAATAATATGTCATAACTTGGGAACAGTATTTATAGTTCTGAACCTTCTTTTGTGTCATTGGCCTTAGCCTACACAACATTAATATTTGTGTTTTAGACATTATAGAGATGTGTCACTCACAGGTGACACACACACACACACACACACACACATATATATATATATATATATATATCAACATTTAAAAACTTCAGATTTTTGTAGAAGTCAGTTTCGGACTTCTTTCAATACAGAAATAGTCACTTATATTTTTTTTTCAGTTTATCTTACTTACTTACTTACTACAAAAATACATAGATTTCTATATATTTCCCTTGGCAGGACTCATGTGAGTAAACCTCCACTTTTTTAAAAAAAAAAACATTATTATAATTTTATGACATGTTGCTTTTAATTGATTGTTGATACTACAGAGTGACGGGAAATGGTGGCCATCATTGTGCCACAGGACACCAGTTCATTATATTATCTCTAAACTAACAGCAGAAGCGGCAAGTGACAGAAGCAACGTACTGCACTGTGTATAGAAATTTCTATACACAACATCTACAAGCTCTCATATATACCGAAAAATACAGATCCGCCTCTCACATATACATCCACTTTATATTCTGTGCTCTAGTATGAACCGATTTGCTCCCCGCTCCCGCCAAACTTAAGGGGGGATAATTGTACATTATTAATTTAACAGTTTTACTGAAGTCAGGCCTGTGTAGTGTGGGGAGGCGGTTCCTCATGAAAATTTAACATATTTAGACGATTAGTTTGAGGAAGGAAACTCATTATGAAATCAAATAACGAAGCCAAGCGTACGCTAGACACGATAAACAACTACCAGTGAGGTTATTTACCAAAACCACCATCTGTCTCTCTGGGATACAGGTTTACATGGCGCGATATAATCTCGCGATAAATATCCGGAGGCGAGCTACACCCACGAGAATGTCGTTTCGCGCGCTGAGGCTAAGCTCCAGTCAGATTTCAGATTGACAGCTCTACCATCCAATAAAGTCGATCTACTCAGAGAAACGTAGCCAATGGAGAAGCTTCATTTCTACCGCAGGCGGGATATCAAAGTCTTGAAGAATAACTCATTGATCAGTCTCCAACAAGGCATAGAGTTGGTCTAGGAAACCATTGCAAAGAAGTTATTTGGGGAAAACGTGCGCGTTATTCCTTAAACGTCAGTTTCTTATCTTCACTTGGACGAACAAACAGGTAAAGCAGTTTTTCCTCATTTTGTAATAACTTTTAGGATTGCAGTCATTGATATCTTTACCCAGTGGCTAGCTTACTATGGTTAGCTAACTTGACAAAGTCCTACCTCGTTTGTATTTGGTTTACTACACCAAGTTCCCTTACCAGCTAACTGTAAAATGCAAAATGAAAAAAGCCACCTGGATAGTTTTTGTGCTGAAGAATATGCTATGATTTCTTCTCATTAACATACCAGTTGAACGCTGTGTAACAGTAAATTATAACGTGGTTTGCTGTAAGCATTGATATGGGTGGGCGATGAACTTGACTATAGCGAGCTGTTGTACTGTTTTGTTTATCTGTAGTATATCTCCATAATCTGCAGCACATGGTGAAATTTCAACTCGCTTTGCCTCTTCACTGTTTACTGTGGAGCAAAACAAATACGCTAACCTTAAACAGATTGCCTATTTCCTTGTTTTTCCTCTATTGGCTTGTGATGAATTGTCTAGTTTCCCTCTGCATTTTGAAAAAAAAGGAGAAAGGTGTCGATCAAATAGCGCGTCTAAGGTGAGAGGATGTAGTTTGTTTTCGATGTTATTACTTATGTTTTGTTCACCCGTGTTGGTTTATTTCGAGCCAGCAGAGCGAACAGGACCTCAGCTGAGAGCGCAAAAGTAAAAGCAAAGCAAACCCTGGGCTCGCCGCTTAAGGCTTAATAGGAACAAAGCACGGTCTATGCTGATAAATGACCCTTCTCCTATTGTAATATTCGATTCTAAAATATATAAATAAGGTAACATTTCGATGTGTTTTATTGTCAGACAGCGAGGGCACATTGTTTGCTAGCGCTCCCTCGCGTCCGGATGTGCTTGCTTTTAAAAGATCTGGGAGTGGCCTGCAGCTCAGTTTCCCGCACTGTATTTAAATCAGCTTGTTCCCTCCCTTTCTAATACTCTTGAAGTGACAGCCCAGTGCTGACAGCAGAATAATACACAAACTAAAGTATGGACTTGTGGACAAGTCATATTTCTGCTAGATACTTTTCATTCACTCGTTGCCTAAAGTGAATGTGTGTTAGACCACAAACTAACAGAAGGCATAATTTTTAATGATGGAATTGGCAGTAACTATATGCTTTCACAATGCCCACACAGAGCTTTCAAAAAGCATCAATTCATGGTATTAAAAACGTTGACGTAACTTGGTTTAAACACTAATAAGGAGGTAAATATTCATTTTAAATGTGGGCAGCTTACTGTGAACATGTAGTCACAGTTTCAAGTTCAGAATCGGGTAATTCGTTTTTATTATTATTATTTTTTTTTAGTCCATTACAAGGCAATCAAAATTCTTCCATGACCTGTCCTGCAAGAAAAAATTCGCAACAGAGTAACGTACAAGTAAACACAACAGTGCGTACAGTAGAGGAACATGTGCAATTTAAATGTTAATCCACAAATGCATCATTTTAAAACTATACTACAGAATATAGGCTATGTGGCATGTATCATTGCATGAACAACCTCAAGATCAAGATAATGATATTTATCTGCAGTAAGACTGCACATAAATACATGTTGTCAACTTTGGTTCAGATCCCACGATCAACAATAATTAATAATTGCATATATTACAATTCCTCTGTTAATACATGCTGTACGTGGAGGAACTCTGCTATCATTTCGTTGCTAAACAAAACAAATTTTTCACCACTATGTTGTTTTTGGCAGAAAATAATGAAAACGGAAGTCAAGGTTTATACACATGCAGCACTTTCAAATCCTAATAGGGAAAGCCATAATAAATGTGTTGTACTGTTAATTGGGATTGATGGATTTATTAATTACATGTGTCATATATAAAATAAAATAAAAAACACAGATGCTCTTAAATGTAGATAAATACAAATGAAAAGCAGACGCAGTTTGGTTATTGTGTTAACCCTCTATCGGGCAAGGAACCGTTTGTGGCAACTTCCACAGGCGTTAAAAATGGCATCCCCACGTATCTCAAAGAAGGGGCAGAATCATGTGTCTTGCAGCCTAAATCTGAAACTTTTTTTTTTTTTTATAGTCAAAAAAGAAAAAATATCCTCTTATAGGCAGGGATGTAAGTTGACAGCAAGAAAGGCAGACCAGCATTCAGACATATTGACTCCCAAGCAGTCAGTCAGACAGGGAATTATCTGACTGACCCTTCCACCATCCCTTGTGGTCAACAAAAGGACTCAGGCAGGTGGCATGAGGTATGTCACTGAAAGAGCTGAGGACAAGCAGAGAATGGGTGATGGAAAATTTCAAGAGATGATAGCTTAAAGGGGGTGGGAACAAACTTGCCCTCTTATATCCACCAATAACACTCCAGGGTTGAAAATTTAAATTTCCAAGTATTTCAGTTACTGCCCTATAAAGGGTTAAACCTTGGCTGGGATTGAAATGTGTGTTTTAGCTTTTTGAGTTGATGCCAGCATTGTGTTGCATTTTCACTTTTGTTTTGACTTATTCTCCACAGTTGTGTGAATGCTTAACGTTGAGGAAATGCTTTGGAACATTGCAATATTAAAAAAAAAATGTCTGCTGGAGTTGAAAGTGTATTGGGTCAAATGATCCTGTAAATGGGATTTATTACTGCAGCTACTTACAGTATTCAGTAGAATAATTGCAGTGATTGTGGCTATAGTGGGTCATGGTTTGGCTGTTGACACAGGGCAGCTGCAATGTGGATTCAAGTGCGCACAATGGATGGGAAGGAGACCCATCGGGTGGATTCCCTGTCCAAACTTACCAAGGTGGATGAGCTGCGTCTCAAAATCATGGAGCTCTTCAAGGTGGAACCGGAGAGGCAGCGGCTGTTCTACCGTGGCAAGCAGGTAAGACAGCATGGTTAAAAGTTTGTTCAGAGATATGTCTTTGATGCTGTTTGTTGCAGTGTTTGTATCCCAGACAGTCTGAAAGCTTTACTGAAAAGTGAAATGCTGAAAGTATTAACATTAAAGGAGGTGATATCTTTAACATGGTTAAAAGAGGTAATTTTGTTTGTAACATAGTTGCGTTTATTCAGTCTCAGCTAAGGTAAAAAATGTTCAATTTTCTGAAACTTGGAGCACTGAAAAACTATGTTTAATCAGATGGAGGATGGCCATACCATATTCGACTACAACGTGGGACTAAATGACATAGTGCAGCTGCTTGTCAGGCAGAAGATGCCCCCTGCTGATGTCGTCAAAAGCAAGGACAAGGAAGCTGAGCTCTCGGACTCTGATTCTGGCTGTGGCTCAACCCAGAGCGAGTCTGACAAGAGTTCTACTCATGGTGAGGCAGAGGGTCAAACTGCTGGCACTTCTGCCCAGACAAACACCCCAGAGCTCATCGATCCAGGGTTTGGATTTTACAAGGTGAGTTTTAAAGCTCGTATTTGGGATTAATTTAGGTTTTATACGTAGAAGTTGCAGCCTACTTTTGCCTTGCGGGGAAGGGGGAAATCGGGTTAGGGGGTAGGTGGTGAAAAGCTGTACTGTATGACCTGTGTTCAGCCCAGGTTGGGAAGAGGTAACGAAGCATGGTCAAATGACAAGTGTGCTGACCTGGTATGAGCAACGAAAAGTGTGGGTTTATCATGATTGTCAATCTGAAATAAATAAAAGATGTTGTGTTGCAAGTTCTTTTGTGATCCAGCATGTTGCTGCACAGAGACAGGAGCAGCATATAAGACATTTTTTATATATGTGGACCTTAAAAAAAAAAAAAAGTTGTTTGTATTGCTGCCTTGATCAACAGCTCTTATCCTGTGAATCCTCCATATAATTGTGTTTAATTCAGTTTGAGTGTTGTGCCACATTAGTTTATAGTCACAGCCGTTTAGGCTGATTTTGTCTTAAAAAGAAGCCTATAAATACTTGGGTATACGGCAGGATGCACTCGCCACCCTTCACGACAAGCAGGAAACGTCCATCGCCATAAAAACTTAAGCTGCTAGTATGCCTATTCAATGCTACTTGTCAGATGGTTGAATAGTTTGGAACATTCTCAGAACACTTTATGAAATTTGTTTGATTGTTACTTATTTTGCTGAGGGGAAAAAAACAACTAGATGTTTTAAAGTGTCTCTGAAGATATGGCTATTTTCTTTTCTGTGTGTTTTGAAGGTCAATGAGCTGGTGGATGCAAGGGACTTGAACATGGGAGCATGGTTTGAGGCCCAGATTGTGAATGTTACAAAGACAACAAAGACGCCTAAAGAGGAGGCTGCGGAGGCACAGCCAGCAGAGGAAGAGATACTCTACCATGTTAAATATGAAGAGTAAGAATCCTTTCTCTGTTGTTCGTGACCAATGTTTTCCGCCTCAAAGCTTTTCACTGTCAATCAACATTCAAATTAGATGCATTCTGAGCCCTATCAGTGTGTTAACATAAGAGTTTTTTTTTTTAAACAAGTAGCCCACCACTTGTAATGCAGATCTTAGTTTCAGTAGTGAAAATGTTGTCATACTAGACTATACTAGTCTGGCTCAGTGGCACAGGATACTTTGCAACGAATAATTTCTTCTCCTGTCAGATACTGTGTGCTGTGCCTTCCATGAAAGGTGCTCTTGTGTTGGTTAGATTGCAAGTGCGTTAGTATTGGAGGGAACATTGATCTGAGTGGTGTGGCTGTTCCTCACCATTCAAACATTCAACTATGCTCCCTGGCAGCACTGTGTAGGAAGCACCTGTGGTGATATGTGGGTTGTCTCTGACCTGCAGACTAATGTGGTGTAACATTTACTGTCACAGCTACCCAGAGAACGGAGTGATTCAGTTGCTGGCAAAGGATGTTCGCCCACGGGCCCGTACGGTGTACCAGTGGCACCAGTTGGAACCAGGAATGGTCGTTATGGTCAACTACAACCCAGATGACCCCAAGGAGCGTGGCTACTGGTATGACGCTGAGATCCAGAGGAAGAGGGAGACGCGCACCGTGCGAGAAATCTATGCCAAGATTATTCTTGGGTAAGGGCATTGTCTCATGACAGGTGGAGTTCCAACTCCATGGAGGGTGAATTACCACAGGTCTAATATCTGCTTTATCTGGATCAGAGTTTAGATTTTGGATGCCACAGGAGCAGGTGGGCAGAACTTTATTTCCTGCTGTGGCATTAGAATAGATTGCAAAGTGTACAGATAACTTTTAGTATAAACCAGTGTCGTTTTATATTTGGATTTGGGTCTCATTGTATATTACCTTCCTTTCCTTGTCTATGTAATTATCTGTGCTAAGTTTCATGTTTTCGTTGTTAAAATCTCTTCAAGTGATTCTTACAGGATATATTTTAAATAGGGCACGTACTACTGAATTGCTCCTATGCAGGTTGCACTGACAATTTATTTCTTTGTTTGCAGTGATGCTGGTGACTCTCTTAATGACTGCCGGATCATGTTCTTGACTGAAATTTACAAAATTGAGGATGCCGGTTCTCTGAGTGACACCCCAGCTGGATCTGAGAGTCCGCTAAAAAGTAGGCTTAACGATGTTATTTTTAAGTTGCAAAGCTGTGCTTTTGTAGCAAATGACACTAAGGACTTGTGTATAATCCGTATTTTTTAGTTTTGACTGTTGTCCGTGTAGTTCATGGTACTTAATAGATACGAAACCTGCCTTACCCTACCTGGTTGAAAAGTATGTTTTGCAATACAATATTTAATATCATGTCATCTCTACTTTCCAGGATCAAATGGACCAGAGTGCAAGCACTGTAAGGATGATCCCAATAAAAACTGTCGCTGGTGTAACTGCCACATCTGCGGGATCAAGCAGGATCCTGACAAACAGCTGCTGTGCGATGAATGTGACATGGCCTATCACACCTACTGCCTGAATCCCCCACTCACCTCCATCCCTGAAGATGAGGACTGGTCAGTTAGAGCAGATGCAGAACCGCTTGTGTTAATATGTTGTGCTTGTCTAGACCTTGAGCATAATCGACATGTAATGCTCTTACAGGTATTGCCCAGGTTGCCGTAATGACACCAGTGAGGTTGTGTTGGCTGGAGAGAAGTTGAAGGAGAGCAAGAAGAAAGCAAAGATGGCTTCCGCTAGCTCCTCTAGCCAGAGGGACTGGGGCAAGGTGAGTGCTGACGTAGTGCTGCCAGATAGTGAATCTTACTGAGATGTACCCAAAAATGTAATCATATTTATGAGTTTTGCCAAAGATGAATATTTTATACAAAGGTGATTTTCTCAAAGATCATTTTATATTGATACTGGTTAGAGCACATAGAGTATGCTGTGAGAAATAGGCTTACTGTTTTCATTCTCAGTGCCATTGTGGACAGCTAGGTACTATATTAGCTACAAGCAATAACTACAGCAGTAACATACAAGCAATTTATGATTTCCCCCTTCTCCAGGGAATGGCCTGTGTTGGTCGAACAAAGCAGTGCACCATCGTTCCATCCAACCACTACGGCCCAATCCCTGGTATCCCTGTCGGCTCCTTGTGGAAGTTCAGAGTACAGGTTAGTCCATGCAACTTGAGAATTTGCAACATAGTGCTTAAAAATATACAGAATTATTGCGTTAATCTCAAGGTTAACTTGGATCTTCCTGGTGATAAGCTAAGGAATTCTTTGGCTTTTCTAGGTCAGTGAGTCTGGAGTCCACAGGCCACATGTAGCTGGAATTCATGGCAGGAGCAATGATGGTGCCTATTCTCTGGTCCTGGCCGGTGGTTATGAGGATGATGTGGTATGCTGACTTTTTTTTTTTTTAATCAGTAGTAGTAATATTTTAACAAGGTTAAAGTTGCTGCTTAATGCCAGTTTTCAGGGGAATCTCAAGTGTCGAGTAGGGGTCTGATTTTGATATGAAACACAGAGCTTTGTAAGTGCTTACATTCTGTTACCAGACCTTCTTTGTATTCTTAATAAGGTGTAATATTTGTTATGTCTTACATCATAGGATGACGGTAATGAGTTCACTTACACCGGCTCTGGAGGAAGAGATCTGTCTGGAAATAAGAGGACTGCTGAGCAATCATGTGATCAGACACTTACCCACATGAACAGGTGTGACCCTCAAGGACATAACACATAACTGCCTTGAATTAAAAGGATTTCTGAACTTTTGCTTCATTTTATTTTGCATATTTAAATTGTTTACTGTGGCCCTCACCAGGGCACTGGCTCTCAACTGCAATGTCCCTGTCAACGACAAAAACGGAGCAGAGTCCAAGAACTGGAAGGATGGCAAACCAGTTAGAGTTGTGCGCAGCTGCAAGGGTCGCAAGCACAGTAAATATTGCCCTGAGGAAGGAAACAGATATGATGGGATATACAAGGTATGAAAACACACTGTAGATGTTGCTTTATGCATGTTTAGGGAGGGTACATGTTAAAATGGCACACCGCAAAACATAATTATGTAAATTATTGAACTATTAAACACAGGAAATGAAAGTTAATTCATTACATTCATGTGGTTGTGTGGTTCAGTCTCACCAGAACTAAATGACTTGTACGCCAACAGTTACCTACAGTTAAATGTTTGATTAATAATTTTGTAAACTTCTTCATTCAGGTGGTGAAATACTGGCCAGACAAAGGCAAGTCTGGTTTCTTGGTCTGGCGGTATCTGCTGAAGCGTGATGATGATGAGCCAGCACCGTGGACAAGAGATGGCAAGGAACGCATCAAGAAGCTCGCTCTCACCATGCAGGTAAATATCATGTTAAGTCACATATATGGTCACATATATAGTCACAATATGCAAACATTGTAAATGTTGGTAAATGCAAAATGTTACATCTGATAGCTGTTAAATATCTATGTTAATCATGCTCATTAACCTGCTAATGCTAATGTAACTGATTAAATTGGCTTGCTGTTCTAGTATCCTGCTGGCTACCAGAAAGAGAAGGAGAACAAAAATGATGTGGAGGAGGAGGCGGCGACACCCAGCAAGGCAAAGAGGAAGAGAAAATCTCAGGGCAGCGGTAAGTTCTCTGTGTATGTGGGTGTTTGTGTTTTTTTACTTTTACCCAGATATTTATATATTTACCCTATAATCCCTTATAAAGTGAAAAATATGTTTCCTGGTTTCTGCCAGAATCCTCCAAGACCCCACCGGGCAAGACTCCTAAGAAAATCAAAGTAGAGGTGTACAAGCTTTCCCAGCAGCAGAAGGCCCTCATCAAGAATGACAAGCCAAACAAGAAGCTGTGGGATGAAGCCATGGAGTCACTGTCACTCGGACCGGTGAGGATGGCTGTATATTTGGTCAATATGCTTAAGCCTATATTTTTTGTGGGGTGGGGTCTTGCATCCAGGTGTGTGGGGTTGGTGTAAAGTACAGATTTCAAATGAAAAAGCTAAATATGTGAAAGGTGTTACATCTTAGAAACTAAAAGTATTGCCTAAAAGCATCGTCCTATTGGGTAGTTTTAAATACGAAATACAAGAACTATAACTAGAAATCGCTGCAGTGCACTTGCATACAAATTTCTACTGACAAAAAGTCTGTGCTTATAGTTCATTAACTAAAAAATAACTTGTATGAATCAAAAGAGACTGTTGGGTGGAGCTTTGTCAGTGCTGGATTTTGCTGCTATTTGAAACAAAAGTCTAATTCTCAACTGATTTATAAGGAACTAAGCAGTGGAGCTTTTTGGTGTAAATTTTTACACTATGAGGTGAAGTAAATCTCACACTTAAGAAATAGCAGAGGAGCAGCACACGACTGTCAGTAATAGAACAGATAGTAATGCCTTTTCAAATGTCTGTTTTTTTTTTTGTTTTGTTTTTTTTTTCTGCAGAAATTTTTGAACAAGGTTGAAGAAGTTTTCCTCTGCATTTGCTGCCAAGAAGTGGTCTTTCAACCCATCACCACAGAGTGCCAACACAATGTCTGCAGGGTAAGAAGCTATTATTGTCCCATATTTTGGGAACCCGACTGACACTGTGAATCATGTAAAGTAAATTCAGTAAATGTGCAACTTGTAGCTGGTGCAAAGGGAGTGAAGAATGTTAAATGTCATGGTAGCTGTAGTAGCTTTTGATCTGTTGACACATCTCTGCCTTACACCCGTCTCTGAAATTTACGTGAAAATGTCAAATGGTACTCTGGGGTAAGCAGGAAACCACTAGCTAACGAGGGTTGTGACAGAATGAATATGTAGATCACAAACTGATGTTTGGCCTGTTAAAAGGGGGAAAGTTTTATTTAAAAAATATTAGTAGAGCCCTTGAGAACTTAAAGCTGTTGTTTCTTTTAACTCTAGGAATGCCTTCAGCGGTCTTTCAAAGCAGAGGTGTACACCTGCCCAGCCTGCAGACATGACCTGGGCAAGAACTACTCCATGACTGTCAACAAATCTCTGCAAGACATTCTAAATCAGTTTTTCCCAGGGTACAGCAACGGGCGATGATCATTGGTTCTGCTTCCTCAGCCAACGCGATGTAAACTGTAAGGGGAATTTTCAGTAGAGGCAATAAAGAATCAGTTTCTCTTAATATATTTTTTATGATTATAAAACTGCAATTTTTGTGGACGTCAATGCTACCATTTTTCACCTTGGATCTGCCATGATGTGTAGTTACTGAAAAATTGAAAATTCCTTTATAACTGCCTGTGCCCATTTCTCCGTTAATACCTTCAACCGTGATTTTAGTCCCAGTGTTTTTCATTCTGTTCCATTAACTAACTCTGTTATTCATGATGTAAAATTCTTGCTACTTTTAACTAAATTCCTCCATGGTTAGCACTCCTTAAGAGAATGTTAAGTCAAAAGTGGTTAAGCCGTTTACCCAACTTGTTTTGGAGATTCTTTTGTACAAGACCATCATTAGAATCTGGAAGTACTGTCCGTTTTGCTGTGCTTTCTTCTTCTTAATCTGATCGTGCAGTTGAGATTGGTTTGCATTTGCATCTTAAAAATCTCCTGCTTGTTATGTTTGTCTCAGTGTTTCCAAACACTGTTACTTGATTTGCTGTTAAGAAATCAGTTGACAAACTAGACAAAAATAGACATAATTAGCAAGGCAATGTCGTTCTGAAAGATTCGACACTTGTTTATTGGCATTATCAGATTGAAATGGCAGCAACATGACAAGTGATCAAAGCTTTTGTTGAGGCTTTCTGAATCTAAAGCTGTTTCATGAAACGTAGATGAGACCTAACACAAGCACATACTGAACCAGTTAATGGTTTTTTGTTTTTTTTTTCTTCTCTCCTGACTTCAGTAGTCACAGAGGAAGTGTCTTGTTGGGAAACCGTGTCATCAAACTTTGTTTGATTTTCTATCTTGTGTATCGTTTCCCTATATATTTTTATACAGTGCTTTTTTTTTTTTTTTTTTTTTTTTTTCCTCTCTTTTTCTCTACATTTTCTAAAAGTTGTTTCCCAATTTCCCCCCCCTTTTCCAAAACCCAAACCGAA
>JBBMJY010000022.1:14067979-14111681 GCA_037833715.1 Toxotes lorentzi | reverse complement strand
GTGTGTGTGTGTGTGTGTGTGTGTGTGTGTGTGTGTGTGTGTGTGTGTGTGTGTGTGTGTGTGTGTGTACACACACAATCTGAGCATCGCAAGTGTAATGCAGTTCTTAATAGGTTAAAGAAAACAATTAGTTCAGAGTTGAGTGTATTTTAAATTGTGGTGCTTCCTTTCAACTTTGTGTGCTCTGCAAACATAATTTGTAAATGGTAATTTGGATGTAACTTGGTTGTGGAGGTAGTGATATCGAAGAAACAGACCTGTCTCACAGGCAAGCGGAAACCTCTTTCCCTGTATGAAATATTCTACGTATGTCATTCCTATGTCCTTTTTCCTGCTTTTTCACCTGTTGTGTCATGTACATCAGGTGTCCTCAACCCATTTGTCTCACTGAACCAGTCCAAAGCAGTTCTAACAGACCAGGGCTAGAGTGTAGGGGGTTTCTGTATGGTATTAAACCTTACAACTCAATGCCAACTACCCACTTCACAGTTCTTACATTTTTGTTTTAGACTTGTGTTTCTGTGTTTCATACTTGCCTGTTTATTTGAGCATTTGAGCTCATTGGTTATTTAACCATCTGAAGGCTCCTTTATTGAGATACTTGATCGTATGCAATGTCTGTTTGGTTTACAGTTGTGTTCTGTCTTTCAGTTATCAAGACAAATGCTTCATGAATACTACTAGAATTCAGTTTTGTTCATCTCCTCTTCCACCATTTCTTGTTCTGTTTTCTCCTCATTATAATTTGTTCTCAAAGTGGTGCACTAAATCTCCGAAGGATGTTGAACAGAGGAAAAACAGTACATCATGACCTGATTCATAACAGTGTCGTGAGCTGTCATAACTTCAGCTTCAACTTTTCTGAAACCATTTGTAGCAGCTGGTGTACAGTATAGGTAGTTGCAGTGATTTGAGCTGCTATTTTGCTTGCTGGCTTTCTACTCTGTGCATCATTATCACATTTCCTTTTGTCCTTCTGTGACTCACCCCTGGATGTCCTGAAGAAAAATACTTTTTTCTTTTCCTTTTCTGCCCCTTGATTTTCTCTTGCGTGAATGTGTGTGTGTGTCTGTTTTCTCTTCTTTCCCTCAGTGTTTTTTTGATCTGAATTGAACGGCACGGTAGGTGGTAAGCAGAGCCAACCCAGCCTCGGAACATTCAGAAATACAGTATTACTTCTGTGTGTGTGCGTGTTTGTTTCTCAGCTTCCCTTCTCTGTTTGCTCTCTCACCTGTCTTCATTTTTGTCACAGTATGCTTCCCTTCCACCTTTCCCCCTCTCCTGTCCTCCTCCTGGAGTGGTGTACGGGGTGTGTGTGTGTGTGTGATATGATCTCATTAAAATCATCTACCTGTCTCGTTTTCACACCTCTCACTGAGAGTGGAAATGTATCATTACAACTCACTGTCAACGTGTGTGTGTTTAGATAAAAATGACATTCATCAAGATGTGATTTTCAATCTGGTGTTCCAACAGGCTAGGCACAGTGGTGGCAGTGCCATGCTTATAGACAACAGTACAGGTTTTCTGCCTGCATTATTTTTAAGCCTGGATGTGTGACGAGATGGGGGCTGGATACCAACTGTGGCCAGTTGGTATCCAGTCTCATCAGATGTTTAGCTGATGCAGTGCAAAATGGCAAGGGAGTTGAGTGTCACTGTCTCGCTCATTGACACCTTTGTTACATGGTTTGAGTCAAAAACAGACAGGACAGATGCATGTGACCAACATCAGTATGGTTCTGGAAGCACATATGTCGAGTATACGGAAGGGGCACTGGTTTTACACATTGAAGTCTGTTCATGGGCCTCCAGGAGTACTTCTGAGTACTACTGAGAGGGGAGGGGGGGTTGTACAAAGCCTTTTGTGGCTCCAAGTGATGTCATTTAAAGTAGAGTCAGTTGTGTCTGAACTTTACAAGTTTGAAAATGAAATGAATTAGCCTCAACCAGTATAACATACCTGAAATCTCCTATTGAACTGTTGATGGTTGAGGTCCATTGAGAGTAATGTAGGTTCCTGTTTTTTTTAGATGTGTTTTTGAGAATGGAGTCTGATGTTGTGGTAGTGCAATGGTAAATTACAAGGGTATTCTTTTAAGAGGAATCAGTGCCTTGGCAGACTTTTTCTATTGCAGATTTCACATTTTTCTTTTGTAGGTTTCTCTCTCTTTTTTTAAAAAATATTTTGTTTGGACATTTTGTGCCTTTTACTTTAGAGTAGGGAGATGTCAGGAAATGTGGGGAGAGACAGAAAGAGAGGTTCCTGCTAGATTTGAACCAGAGATTTTGAGGCCTTGTAGAATGTCTCTTGACAAAAGGCTAAGTAAAGTAATTGCAAGAAATACTGTAGCAGCCTTTCTTCTTCTTATGAGGACAGCTTCTTAAGGCAAATTTGTGATTATGGTCAATGTAGGTAAAAGTGACGGGGCAGGGAGTCTAAACTTTAACTCCTCCACCGAACAACTTTCGCTTTACTTTCTTAATTCTGAAGTCAACACCTTCATGTTGTGTCATCCAGCACATTAGATGCACCATACAGACAGAGGAAGTACTCAAGCCCAGAAGCATCTTGTGGCGCATCAGTTGCTAGAGCGTGCATTTGAAGACGGTCTCAGTGTATGGTCTTGCACAGAAAGCAGTAGGTGCAGGTTTTTTGATGTGCACAACAGCCCACCAGTGAATGATAATTAAGGCTGCAACAAATCAAGCCTTTCGAATATATTAATCATAATATCCAGTAAGTAACTGATATTTGCATACATGTGTACATTTCACTATTCCTATAAGGCTTTTTAAAGTATATCTGCCTATTTTGCAGTATATCTGTACATTCAAACTTTTGTGCTTCTTTTATTGCTTTCTTCCTCTTTATACTTTCATGCAGACCTGACCTTACCGTCAACTCTGTCATTTAAGACTAATTAACTCCCAGATGGATGGATGCACACCATCCATTTCCTCCTTTAAACACGTGCTCTTCTTTTTTCTCTCTCTTTCCTTGCCTTTGTCTAATTTTCTCATTTCACTTTGTTCTCTCTCTGTCGCTCTGTCTCTCACTCTCAGTGCTCACCAAGCCTTTTCACCTTCATCCCTCTGAAATTGAATCATTTTCCCTTTTACACTTGTGTGTGATCAGGTAATTACAGGCTGTTAAACAGACCATGCCCCTTTAAAACACACACACAGACACTTTCTCTTCCACTACTCTCAGAGTGCAGCCGTTTGTGAAATGCAACTCTGCCCTCATCAAAGTCAGACCGCACCATAACAACAGACACACACACATATATATTCATTCCTGTCTCAGTATAGTTATGAGGACATGTTGACATAACCCTGACCTTAACCATCACAACACAATGCCTAACTCTAACCCTAATGTAAACCTGATTCTAAACCTAAAGTCAAGTCTTAAGCCTCAAACAGCCCTTTGAAGTTGTGTGGACCAGTGAAAATGTCCTCACAGTGCTAAAATGCCTACACACCCACACGCACACATACATGTGGATGTGTAAAAGATCTCAGCCTTAGCAGTCAGTCCCTCTCTCCCTGTCTTTATCCCTCCATCATTCATTCTCTTTCTCTATTTTTATTGCTGAAACTCTCTCCGTCATCCCTCTACAGACACCGGTAGATCTGCTGTCAGATAAAAGATTAGCCTCAGAACATGTGAGGGAAAGGCAGGGAAAGGCTGACGAAAGAGAACTGAAAGGAATATTTTGAAGTATAGCCCTGCTGCAACTTCCATGGAAGGGAGGTGTTAATTATGAATCCATCAGCCCTCTGTAGTCCAGCAGTTTTGAACCATTCTCATTTGACAGTTTTTTTTTTCCCCAGAGGAGAAAAATGGAGAGTTGAAGATCTGCATATGGCATTAGTTGAGTTGTGACTGCAGTTTGGATCTTGGGCGGGATGTTCTGGTCTTCGATTTTTGCAGTAATTGACAGCCTTTACAGGTCCCATAGCTGCTCTATTTCGTTTTTATTAAGACTCTCGGATCTGAGCAAATCAGCTGCCATGAGCTTTACTCAGGTCAAAATTTACCCCAGTGCTACATGTGTTCATGTGTGTATTTACACATAAAGACACGTGCAGGCTCATATATACAACAAAAAGTATAGTTTTCAATGTGGAGCTATGCATACCACTAGGAATAAATGTTAAGAATTAGGGATGCACCGATGCACCAAATATTGCACTGAAAATTTTCCGAAAGACTGAAAGACTTTTATCACCAAAACAACATGACCGAAACAGGATGTTGTGATGACGCAAGCGAAAACCGCGGCCAGTACGAGCTTGTGTGGAAGGGCCAACGTGTCTGCGGTGTGGACGTATTTCAGTATATCTGAGAAAGACACACGGATAGCTATTTGCAAAACATGTAATGCCGAAATTTCAAGAGGGGGTGGATCTGCAAAGAATTTCTCGACGTCTGGTTTAATTTATCAGCTGAAATCCAAACATCTCGATCACTATGCTGAATATGAGGGGAGTGCAGCACAGAAAAGGAAAATCCCTCCGAACATGCCCACTCCGTCTTTTAGTTAAACATTTTATTTTGAATTTTATTTTATATTATGCATTGTTGCAGTGCCTTGCAATTTTAGTGAGGTTAGTACACAGTCATATCCATAAATGCGATGGTACTAATAATTGGCATAATTTCTTTCGGTTTTTGGTTTCGGCCAATCATTTTCATTTCGGTGCATCCCTATTAAGAACGTTTGATCCAGTGATTGTTGCAGTACAGAAATAGAGGGGATAGTTGAAAGTACTTGGCATTATTTAGTCAGTTTTTGATTAGAAAAATAAAGTACAATATCAGACCAAACATTCGGCTTGGTTTTAATCTCCTAGCTTCTGTTACAGCAGAGTCCCAGTGTACTGTCTGATCTGCAAAGTATTAAAAAAAAAACACCTTCCATCTGTGATCTGTGAGATGCGGCCACCCAGTATTTAAACTCAACTTATGGTGTTTGTAAAGACAGTTGTGGCCTATTTAGTTTCTAATAAATCACAAGTTAAACAGGAGAAGCTTATTGCCTCATTTTTAGCGCTGCAGTAGTCACTGTTCTCAATAGGAATGACCTTGAACTAGAAGACACTGAGTAAGGAGATTGCCCATATACCTAGCATGCCATTGAAGGTGAAAAACACGCACTGTGCCGCTCTTCATTCTGTCTAAGCATCTTAATTTCACCTGCTAGGAATGCTGTCCTCCTATGGATAAATCATACTCTTCCTCAGAGACGTGGAAAAGTTTGCTGTGTGTTGTTTTATCTGTGTGTTTTTCTCTCTCTCTGCTTCCGGAGTGACAGACGTGTTGCTGCCATGGCAACCGTGGCCTTAGGAGGGAGGGAGGGAACAGGAGGAGACACGCTGATCGGCTGATTTGTTTAGTTTGATGCTGGGATGGAAGGGATCATCCGAGGGATGTTCTCAGGCGCGGGCTGCTCTGAAATTCGAGCTCATTTACACAGAAAACTCTGCAGTGTGATGCTCCCCAAGGACAAAAACACCTTTAAAGGAATACTTTAACATTTTAGGAAATGTGCTTATTTGCTGTCTAACTGAGGGAGATGGGAAGATCAGTCTCAGTTTAATCTCTAAAACAGAGTTATTTCCATGAAATGTTCAGACTATCTAAGAACAAACACTGTAACACACATGACCTAACATCCACCTTGTTTTACCTTCGGTATGTGACTTAGTCCCAACGTAGCTTCAGACCCTAACACCACAGTGATGAGTTCAGTGGGAATTTAGTCTCTTCGACAAGTTGTAAAATGCGTTTTGAGCCACGTAGCCATTAAAGCAGGACATGCTACTAATGCAAACTAGTGCTCACAACACATTATACAATACACAAAAAGCTTTGTGACTAGTGTTAGACAACACAGCATCATGGTATGGTGTAGTTGGTAGCTGTTGATAAGGTACAGTATGTTGCTATGGGTAGTTGCAAATGTACTGTATCAAAAGGTAAATAAGGCTCAGTGATGCATGTGGAGACAAGTCTCCATCTGAAATTCGTTGGTAAACTACCAACAGTCATTTCTCTTGTTGGCTCTTGCTACCTATTGTGTTCAAGTGCACAATGCACAAATTGAAATTATGCTCACACATTGAGAAAGATTATGGTCTTAAAACCACAAAGATGCAGAGGTTAGCTAACTGTATATTTATTAAGTAAAATAGACCAGTTGCAGTTCTGAGGTAACAGCCCGAATTTCCAGTACATGTGTTCATTGCATCACTTGCATGCTTCTAAAAGGCATTAAGGACTCTGGGCAAGAGCTTCTGATGTTGGATAGTTGTGTAAATCCAGGCTACAATAATGAAACACTGACGGATGCTGCAACTCTCTGAAGTTCTAAGCTTTTGTCTACAGGTGGCAGTGTGGCACCATGTCTTGGTTCCCCCGTGTGAACTCCAGTATTTCATTTTCTGTTTATTATTTTTATCTCTCTCTCGTGCTCTTGCTCACTCGTTTTCTGTTTCTCCTTCCATGTTGTTCCCTCACGACATCACTCCATCTTTGTTTTTTTTTATTCTAATTCCCTCCTTCTGTTTCTCCCTCTGTTTCAAACATCCATGTGGTTGTTAGGGCTTCAGTAAGAAAGGAGAGGTGTAGGCTTTTTTTTTTTTTTTTCCATCCATAGTTCATTGCCTGAGGTCTCTGGAGGATTAAGCAACCCGGAGGAAATAATTGCAGTAATAAAAAGCACTGTAATAACTTCACCAATGAACGGATTAGATTTGAGCTTTGCTGGCTCATACAAATAAACGTGATTTCTAAATGTAGCATCTGATATTTGGTATAATGATACAGACTTTACAGTGCCTACCTGGTTTAACAGTGCAAACACTTTGACCACTTCTTGGTAATGTTAGCGCCTTGCTTTAGTAAAAACAACAACAAAAAATAAACTTAGCAGAAGTCAAAAAAGGATATGCTAGAGTAGATCAAAACAATGTGGCAAACCCCTTTCTGTCCCCCTCACTCCCCAGACCCCCCAAACAGTGACAAGAATAGTGATTGGTTTGCATCATGTGTGCATGTGTAAACGAGAAAGGGAGGGCGGGGGTGGTGAGGTGTGCGGCATGGATAATTTAATTTCTTAAAATGGTAAGTGCTGAGGGCTGTGAAATAATCCAGCACTCCCAAAACAGTAATTTCTACTGGTCCTGCCCTTCACCGATCATTTCATCTTTTCCACCACCCTTGCTGTTTTTCTTTATTCTTCAAAATATAACTTGTTTTAAGCATCCAGACAAGGCTGTTATGTCGGGCAGCTTTTTGTGATTCATATTATTGTGTCAGCTTTAATTCTTAAGGTATATTCAGAGATGTGTACCCTCAAGAGTTGTGCAAGTTTTATTGCTGAAAAAATTGTATTGCTGTAGTAATTTTTTTTGAGTCCTTTTTTCTGCATCCAGACAGCCACTGTACCGACCGCACAGACATCAGGTGTAGCCAGCTAGTAATGTACACATGGCCATGTGTCTTTGGAGGATGTCTTTGTGACAGCTCAGACTGTGACTGATCTCAAAACTTAACAGACTCCTTTCTTTTCCTCTCATTTTTCTGTTTCCCTTGTCTTGCTATTTTCCTCTGATTTCTTTTCACTTCTGATTGATTGTGATTATGTTGAGTCATAGCCTGCAAGTGTTTTGCTGAAGGTGCAGTGTCTGCCTCAACCTGCCCACCTATTTGCAACATTGCATTGACTTTATATACTATCGTGTTGCCTCCACTTTTATGGGAAGACTCTAAGTACTGCTTAGGACAGCTTCTGCTTTATTCAGTACCTGTAGTTCTTAAAGAAAATAGTGCTTCATGATAAGTTGAATGTCAAGAAGGCAGCCCAGTCACAATCTGATAGGCCTACAACTTCCATTTTTACATCTATTTTACTTTTAACGTGACATATGTTATCTTGTCAGTCATCAGCTGAGGAGCAGAAAGAATCCAAGGGGTTTATAGGTCAGAAATATAAAAGATGTCAAAACCTTGTAGTTCTAAAATGATAGTATCTGAGAGAATATTGTATACATTCTGTTTTACTTGACAAGAATATTGGAAGAGTACATAGAATATTTTTGATGTTGCTGTCTTAGTAATAGGCCAACCTTTCACTGAACTGATCACCTTTTTACCCCCCCTCTGTCTGTAGGTATGCCATCCCACCTGAGCATGGCAAGAGGCTGGAGAGGCTGGCACAAGGTGAGGAATGAGGGTGTTTTCACTTAAAATCCTTTGCTTTTGCCTTGTTTATTTCACCCCTTTATACCCTGCCTTGGCTGTGTGTTTGTCTGTAATGCATGTTAAATGAAAGGGAAGGTGCTTCAGACTGTTCAGCACACACAGTGAAATTGTACACATGGTACACATGCACAGAATATACACTAGCACATACCCAAAGCACACTTACCTGTTCTCCCTTGCACAATAGAACAGAAAGTAAAGTACCAGGTCTCAGCTACACCCTGTGTCATTCCCCTTAAGCACAACATGCACAAAACTATAAGGAACCCTTTACCACTCACAATAACTAACCTTTCTGTTGTTTCTTGTCAGGCCTACACAGTGGTACTCACAGTAAACAGTGTGGTACATGCTGTGGAGAAATGTTTTGCATGTATTCAGTGGATGAGAGACTTTTATATCCCGCTTTCTCACCACACAGAAAAACAGATTTCTGTCTGTTCTTTAGAAAGAGGACGGACTCTACAAAGCCCCTACAATGAAGTCCAATCAAAATGGTGGCCCATACTGTGCGTTGATCGATTGCTTACAGCGCAGAGGAACAAACATTGGCTGCTGCTTCATACTGTATGTTCTTCATATGTGCAACAACTCAAGTGGATTTTGACAAAATTAGATTAACCAGAACCAGTTTTAATGTGGGTGTCTGACTGCATCCCTATTGTACTTGAACTTTGCATGTTTTGCTGAATGTTATGGCCAGAGATGGTTCTGGCATAAGGGGTTCATATCAGCTTTTGAAAATCTTGTCTGACTCAGATAAACCCATGTTCTCCTCCTTCTGTTCCCTGCTGTGATCAATGAAGATCACCTTGTGTACTGCATGCTGTTCAGAGTGAGGTAGAAGATGGGGAGGATGAGGCAGTATTGTTCCCTCCAAACAAAATTAGATAGACACACTGCTTGTCCTTGTTGCTGTGAAGACCTGAAATCAATAATCACCGATGCATGGCTTTTGTCACTTGCTATCCTCCTTTTATACCGGAGTGGCTGGAATATGTAATGTACAGTATGTGACAGACAAGCAGTCTTTTCAAAGGGAAAAACAACACTGTCCTGGTAATATTAAACACACATTTCACAATGTAATTTATGTTAAAACTTTGGCTATATGCACATGTAACTACATTTGTAGCAACAGTTGTCCTGTGGCCTGATCACAGGTTTAAGTGGAGCAGTGGTTCCATGACACAGTTACTAGAACTGGTAAACCTAAAAGACATGTGGCTGCTATATATGTTTTTAGGTACACCCTGTGTAATTCCAAATCCTGATCACCAGCAGTGAGCAATCTCCATTTTTTTTTTCACCCTAACCCATTAATCAGTGTTTGATTCAACCATGAGTCAAACACCTGGTGAAAGCCCTACTAAAATTATATTAAGAACCCCTGTCTTGGATATTAGTATTTCCCGTCAAACTAATGATGATTTGATAAGGGACATGGAAGTGTTCAGATTTGAAAGGTAAATTCAATACTAGAATCTCAGTTGTGATAAAATGCTATCAAACTCAAACCTTAAAATACACAGAGTAGCATTTTTCCATCATTCTTCATCCTGGCATTCAGATTTCAGTCACAGTCACATTGCAGCCTTCCTCTCTTATCTAAGCAGCTGGCAGTGGGAGGAAAGCAGTGCCAGCGTTATTTAACAAGCACCCAATGACCTATCAAAGCCATCGTCAGCACAGGCAGCCAACTGTTTACGAGGTCCTAAAAAGACAGTTATGAGTGTAGTAGGAATGCCTAATGGGGCTGGGACAGTGGTCTTGTTACTTGAAAACTCCTCTCCAAACATTTGACACAGCGACAGCCGTTGCTCTTATCACTCCTCATTTCCGCATTATTTCAGTCAATGCTTCAGACTTTTTGGGGTGGGGGAATTGGAAGGGGAGGGTGCAAGGTTGGAGGCAGGAACTTAATTTTCAGACTCAAAAGGACAGAATGAAGCCTTTAAGTTAATATTACCCCACGGAGAGCACAGAGAGCCAGCTGCATTTTAATGGGGATTAATACCCAGGCTGTGTCGGCACATTATTCACCTTTATCAGCTCCAACAAGCAAGTAGACGACAAGAGAATAGAGGCCCTCTCTCCCTCTCTTGCTTTGTCGGGTAGAACAGAGGCTGAAACAATGCGCTGAAAATGAAGGATGAATTGAATGCCGATTATACTGTCAGTCACATTAAAGTTTAACTGGGTGGAGACTTGGATGAGCCCCCCTTTTAGGCACTGGCGGGTTTAGACAGTAAAGAGTGGGAGAGTGAGCGATGAATGAGAAGCTCTTGCTTTGATTATGCAGAGGCCATCTGACTTTCTCTGTCTCCAAGAGCTAAAGTGAACCTTTGTTTTAGAGAGAGCGTTGGGCCTTTGAAAACCCTAAATGATATATTATGATCTCAAAGCAGTCTGTGTTTTTAAGGAAGTGGGGTTGTTTTGTATCCCAAAAGATAACAAGTTTCGCCAAGTTTCGGCAGTTGTGTAAGGGTGTTTTTGCAGATCAAAATAAAAGTTGCAATCACACATTTGCACATAGCACAATTTTAGTGGTCTTGTAAAGTATTATGACTGCAGAATTTTAGTGGCCTGGGCGACAGAGCCATCAACAATTAAAGCACAGCAGTTTTAGACCTCATTATATTGTTCTTTGCACTAATTACACAGTAAGCAAATAAGACTATGCTTAACACAATTGGTAGCCTCTGTCTTTCAGTTTTAGTGCTGCTGCTTCTTGCAATTCTTTCACTGCAAAGCAGACCTTCTTCTAGCAAAAGGTTACTCTTTGGTTGTGCTGAATGGGATAATGATTTTTTGGAAATGACAGGACCTGGTTTCAGTTTTGTGCTGTAGTCTTTCTTTGTGCTATAATGCAATCCATCAGATTCCCCCTGAAATCCAACCTGGAGGCACACAAACAATGCATTTATATGCACTGCGGTAATGTGATTATTTCACACTTTAGGCAGTAAATTAATTTACGCCCATGCCAACGAAAAGCCAGATTTCCTTTTCCAGGTTGTGGGATTAAAAGTAATCAGTAAACACAGCTGCAGTTATTTTGGAGAAACCTGTTTAATTGGCAATACTTTTTAAATCTAACATTCCTCACATATTTACCTGCCAGTTAAACCATCCTACCAAAACGACCAAATTTTTTCTTAGAACACTATCATTTAACAGCTTTCTTATATCCTAAAATAAAAACATTACAAATCTCATACATTAAAAAAAGTCCTTTACATACATGGAAATAACCACATATAAAAAATAAAGGTTCTGCAGAAATCTGAATAGTGATTCTGTCTATAACACCTATCGTACATACAGGATCACTATTTATTGTCTGTTCAGCTGCCATTTCATCTGAAGTTTACCTGTCACAGACAAACTTGTGCCAGAGCTGGATATCATGACACGAGGAAACTGTTATGTTATTATAAGAAAATAAGTATTATAATTACAAGCTTTTAGGAACAAGTCTGCAGTTTGAGTTGAATCAGGCTGTTTGTTTGATAAACAATATTTGCTGGTGATTAAGTCATGTATTACAACCTACATTTGTGCTACCATGCTTTCTTTGTCTGTGCCTCTGTTATTGATATAATCATTAATTGTTTTCATCAGATAACTTAAGTTTCTCTGATAGACTGAGTATATGGACTGTCAGTAAAATGTCCTGAATGCAATGTGCTCTCTGTGACCCTCTGCAGGCTTCTTCCCTGGCAGTTCCCAAGGCTGTGACGCCTTCCTTCGCCACAAGATGACACTGATATCTCCTTCCATCCTGAAGAAATACAGCATTCCGTTTGACAGGGTGAGTGGCAACTAGTCAGTGTTGCATTTGAATTTTATTGGTCACCTTGAGAAAGTAAATTTCCTTCTGGTCTTAGTAGAGACGGTGTTGCTTGTGTTATAGGTGGAAGCCTCTATATCTTCACTTTCCCCAGCATTAGATGGTAGTTGTGATGCATGCACAAAGGTAGAGCCATTTTCCTGCCTCAAAATGGGTTTATACATTCAACGTTAAATGTGGGGAAAAAACTGTTGTCTTTTTTTTCAGTAATTACAAGTGTACCCCAACTGATTCCAGTGCTCCCAGTGCTCCCCATGCACATACCTACAGCTTCCCAGTAACATTTACACACAGATTAGAAAGACTATATTTACATAGTGGCGAAAGTGATGATCGTGATTCCACACATTGATTGACAATACCATTGATAATAAAATAATATAGGAGCTTGAAATATTTAATGGTTGAAAGAGGAATTGACGTTACGTATTCCATACCTGATATTCTCTGGTAGGATAAATGGTTCTTGCGTAAATCAAAGAAGAGATGGGATCCTTTTGAACGATGAATTACAACTCATGGGAGGTTAGTGGCTCAGCAAACACAAACACCACAACTGCCACAGGCTGTAGTAATAATCCAGTATGAGTAATTATCTTCTTGGGTCTGTCATAGAAAAGCAATTGGCTTTCTTTTCATCTTACTGTTTTTGTTCTATTAAGTAGACAATATAAAACCTCACATAGCAAAAATTCATCGAAGATTGAAGGAAAAAAATGGCACCGAGCAGGCATACAAAGTTCCCCACTGTCAGCCGAGGGTTTCCCCGCACCCACCCCATTTATCTTGTCACTCTCCCTTCAGGACGTCATTATCACAGTGAAGATGTTACTTCACACCTACAGTACCTCTCTCGATTCATGTGTAAAAATAAAATCGTCTTCTTGCATTTGTGCAAGAGCAAAGAGGGACGTTTGATATCTGAACCTCTGCCTTTAGTTGAGGAAGTTTGTATCCCGCTCTCAGCCTCTACCCCTGTTTCTCCCCTCATGCCTGTCACCTTGTCTAGATTGATGTGTCTCTTGATTGCCTGGATCCAGGCTTCACAAAGAAGTTGAGATCCACAGCCATACATAGAGGGCTTAAGTTTTGGGGCAACACATTAAAAAAGAATGTGCTTAACTTGTCCTTACATTTTTAAACATTCTCAGAATAACACAGAACTCACAGGAAGACACTCGACACTCAGAGCAGCAGTCATGTTAGGCTAAATTAATTTGCTTGCAAGTCAGAAAAGATTAGAAAAAAGTTGTTAGTGAGGAGCTGAACTTAAAATCTCAGTGCCCACTATTGTATACATGAGATCGTGAGGAATAATAGTGTATATTTTAGAATTATATCTAATTTTTTTGATGATCAGAAGATTAGGACTCACAGCTGCAAGTAATAATTCAAGTAGTAAATCAAGCAAGCAATAAAGCAAAGTGGAATGTGTGAGTGAGGGTGAAAAGTCTGAATGACAGCATTTAGAAGCTATGCAAGATGGCCACTTAGTAAAAGTTCTGAAAAAGCGGTTGAATACAATTAACTCAGTTTTAATTACAATTTCTTTAAAGTGAAATCAGCTTAAACAAAACCAAAAAATGACAAAGTGCTCTGTGTAAGAAGGGATCTTTGCTGTTAATGACAAAATTTTTTTCTCTTTTCAAAAGTGTCCAATAAAAATGGCTATTATTTGACTTATATTTATGACCGAACAAAAACTTGAGAAAGAAATTCCGTCTCCCAAGCCAATTAAAGGGAAGATTAATAGCGTCCTTGATGAGAGACCTAATTACTTTTTATTTAGCCAGTTAGTTTATGAGATGCATAGTTGTCTTTATTGGATTTGACGCTGCAGTGGACCCATAAATGTGGCCAGGGATTTTCTTCATCTTCATTTGATGGGGATTCAGTTGGAATTAGCTTCACAGAATGTAGACGGCAATTTAAGTAATTTAAGCGATTGAATCTTTTTCTGTGTTTTCTCTCGCTGTCAATAGATAACTCAGAATGAAGGGGAGTTTATGATCACCTTCCCTTATGGTTACCATGCCGGCTTCAACCATGGCTTCAACTGTGCAGAGTCGACAAACTTTGCCACCCTGCGCTGGGTAGACTACGGCAAGATGGCCACCCAGGTAAGATTAGGCAAACTGACTGTGTATGTTCAGTTCTGTAGCAATGAGATTATGTCACTGTAACCAAGAGAAACCTCTGACCACAGCATTAAAATCTATGTTGTAAACCTTTATGTTTTGAGCTCTTTTGGAATTATCCAAAAAAGAATAGAGGTAGAACTGCCTGAAGTCACAATGTGGGCACTGCGCAGCAAAATACCATCTTGGATGTGGAAATAGCAAGTTAATTGGCATAGGGGGGAAAATCTTATATTTCCTCTAAATTTTGGCAGTTTGTCAGTAACCTAATGGCATCAGTGGCGTCAGTAAAACAAGGTATGAAATTTTGAAGTGAAAGAAAACATATGGAAACCTTTCAACAAAAAATCAACAAATACCGTCATCATGACACAAACACTCTGCAGGAGAATGTAGACACTCTACTTGAGGAGATTTGATCAGATGTGTGATTCAGCAGCAACTTGGTTCTCTGAAGGAATGAAGTAATAGATCATATCGAAATACAAAAGCAGCGTCTGGTTCTCTGCTGCACACCATCTGTTACCGACACTAACCATACCCTCGCATCCTTCCATTGACGCAAACTGCTTCTTTGCCTGTGGGCTGCTAAGCATGAAATTGACAGGGCATGGGTTGGTTGTGGACGGGAGCCCAACTACAATGTCCGTTGGAAGAATCTCCCCCCTTGTCTCTTTTCAATACATTCCACTTAATTTTCCTGTTCAGTTCCCCCTCTCTTTCTTTTAGTGTGAGTGTTCGTGTGTGCGCTCGCCTTTTCACTGCTTTCTCTTTACTTGGCTGGATGTCAGATTTATGAGGTGCCAGTTTGCAGAAGTATATCTCCCTCTTTCTCTTTTTCGACCTTCCTACTTTACCCATGTGGCCAGTTGTAATTTAAGAACCAGGAGTCCGGGCTCCAGCAGCCCCCCCCTACACCCAGTGCTCAAGGCAGCATCTCCACTACACTTGTCTCAGTCAGATAAAGAAGAGTGGTCCACTCTGCACTGCTAATGCGAGTCGACAAATCGACAGCGCAGCACCACATGCAGAAAATCAGAGGAATGTGAAAGAGAGCAGCTTGGCCAATGAGACAGGCTCTTTTTCTGCCAGTCCATCTTTCTCCCTCTCTCTCTTACACAGACGTTTTCATTCTCATGGGTTGGTGTGGTAGCATAGTGGTTACAAAGATTGTCCAGTTACCGGTTCAACTTAAATTCAGGCCCAGCAGCAGTCATGCTGTATGTTCTCGAGCAAAATGCTGAACCCATTCAGGCCTCCTCACGGTGAATCACTCGCTGTGGCCTTTCTAAATTTGCTCATGGGCTGAGGGAGGCAACATTTGCCAGCTCAGCAGCTTAATAGCTAGATTAAGTGGCTTTTTTTTGCCATGGTTCTAGTTTTAAAGAGTGAACAGTGACTAGAGGCACATCTAGGCAAAGCATTTGTAGAAACAATCAAAATGTTGACTGGAATTACTTGCCTCTTTTGGTAGTTGTTTCCAGATGTCTGCATGTCCTAAAACCATAAATTAGACCACCTGTTCTTGTGAAAGTCAGGTTTTTAAATACAGCACAGTGAGTACAAATTCAAGTGCTGAACTTGTATTTCATATTTTGGATCTTAAAATATTGCACTGCACTCCACTTGTTCGGCACCAAACGGGGGTTGGTATCGAATTTGTCACTGTTTGGGGGCTGCAGCAGCTCATGACAGAGAGAGAAAATAACTTGACACAAAAATCAAGAAGAAAAAAAAAAGCCATTGCACTATCGGCCATGCTGGTTTTACATACGATACATGCAATTTTTGGCAAGTTTGATAGAAAACAGCTCAGCAATGAGCCCACCGAAGCACTGAAGATGGCAAAAAGGATCTTGCAGATTATTTCTGAAAATAGTTGTCTGCCGAACCATTATGTTGCTGAATGTTAACAGTTTTTGTGTTCCGGGTCTGTAGTATTCTCAATGAAAGCCTTTTTCTGTTCATTTGGTGCTCAGTCACAGTTTGCTGTTGTTCCCCGAGGTTTTCAGGGTGATTTTTTTTTTTCTGTCTGGGAGAGGAGCAGAAATCATCCTCCCAGTTCCCAGACTAAATCACATCACTTTTTCATCTCGAAAGTGTATTACAGATGACTCATTCCATCTCTTTTATATTTATTTGAGGACTTGTTTTGGCAAAGCCCAGATGCGCTGTGAATGGACATACTGAATTTTATTGATATTAGACTTCATGTACAACCTATGTCTATGATAACCAATAAACAAGATGCTTTCTCGTAGTTACGTTGTAGGCTTTACCTTATTATTAAACAGGTAAGATAGGATCATTGATCTTGCAGCAAACACTGAGCCCAGAGCAAACTGTGTCCATAGAAAAAACAAACTAGGTTTTTATAATGAAGCAAGACAATGAGAGGCAGATTATTTGCCACACAAACCTAGCTGTAGAAAATAATTCCCAGTGTTTGTCCAGTGAGTTTTCAAGGACAGTCGGTGTCGTCATCTTGGAGCACTACAGTAAATGCATCACGTACATTCAGCGGACAGCTTACCTAGACATTCATTATCACATTAGAAACCTGTGATTTCAGCCACAATCACAATTACACCATAGGTGCTTCTAAGATGTGAAACAGCCCAAAGGCGGCATTTGCATTGAACCCCAGCACATTACATATCTGACTTTAAGCAACAGAAATTTGCAATTTCTAAATTAAAAATCTCAGTGAGAACAAGCCCTAATGAGCCTGCTTGCATTAATAAGGTAGCACAGTAACTTATTAAGCACAGCGATATCACTGTGTCTTGATGTTGATGAAACATAAGAGAAACGAGGTTCAGTTATCCAGGGCATATAAGCAATGTTCAGCCATTCAAAAAACGATCACGTTTTAATGACGTTTGCCTCTTATTTCTCCTAATTAACTGCCCACCGTGGAAGTTGCTTTTCTGGTTTACATTTTATGTAGGTAACTATTGAGTTCCTCTGAAGGATGGACTCATCAGATCCCTCCGGTCTCACGATAGAGGCTCTGTAATACCCAGTCCACCCTGCAACTATTCACTGCCAGTAAAGGGCAGCCATATTGTAAAGAAGGAGAGTTGGGAGGAGGGGAGACTAGAGAATTCTGGCAGCACAGAGAGATTAGTGGGTACTGTTTTATCGCTGACATTTACAACTGAAAACTTGGTGCAGCATAAACTTGACAGATGCAGCAGTACAGTACTGTATACACTGTTTGTTATGCGCATAGTGAGGCCTACAGATGTGAAATATATACACCACTTACTTATTACCATTTTTACATTGCTTGCTGTTTTTTTTTGTTTTTGTTTTTTACACTTTCCCCTTTCTTTCCTCACATTAAGCAGCTGTTACTAATTGGGGTGTATACTTGGAGATAAAGAAGAAAAAGAAATAAGTGGGAGGGTAAGAAAAATGAGAGCAATTTAGTCATAATTTAAATTTGGTCAGCATTTTTCTACAGTCTCAGTGAACAACCTTGCAAACACTGGTGGGAAAGAGACACGCAAGCAAACAAGGCTTCAAATCGGTTTTTGCCTAATTTCACAGTAAGTTTAAATAGCTTAAGCAGCTGGATGATATGCAGTGCTGCTGTCTAGTATATTCTGCATTTTTCATCTTAATAATTATTAATTACATCTTCTATCATTCCTTATTCTTTGGCTCATCTACCTGGTTATTTATGTCCTCTGCAACAGTGCCATCAAAGCAAGAATAAAAAAGGATAAAGAATTCTGGCTAATCAAAATTTAAAAGCAACTGTGGGTCAGGTCAGACAGGTCAGACTTAAGCCCTTTTCTGTCATTAATACTTGGCACAGCTAGTCCACTGATTCCATAGAGTTGTCCCCGGGCTCTTAGTTTTCTAAGGCTGCTACAGTTTAGCTTCATTAGGAAACAAAGTATACTTCAGGGCTCATTGACTGCCTGCCTCAGGGTGAGTTTTTGTTTTTCTAAATCTTCTGCATCTCCAAATGTGTTTCCCTCCTTTTATTAAGTTTTTATATGATAATAAAGTGTAACTTGTCCTGGCCCTTGAGGACGACAACAATCTCCATAACCTCTTAATAGCTTCATAAAACTAAAACAAGCCTTTATATACATTTACAAACGAAAAACAGCCATTTTTGCCACAAACAGTCTGTGTAAAAAGAATACTTATGTTGTGTTCTTTCACGTTTGTAGTTTTCTGACATGATACTGTTTCCACTAAAGGTTTCATGATGGTAACAATCAGCTGTACCCAAACTCACTTGTCCTCGTCTGCCCTCCCACTTCCCGCTCCAGTACCCTCCACCCGACAGCGTATTTTAATGTTTCCGTCTGTCAAGTGCTGTCTAGATGAGATGTAGGCTGCTGGATATTGTTTTGCTGGGGAAGGAGAGCTGCTGTGTTTCCAGTAATTGAACATAAGACTCTCAGCACAGCTCGGGAAATAATAGGGGCAGAATGTAATCCGGCAAGCAAGGCACAAAAGAAAATATTTTCATCTCTTTCTCTCATCCCCCATCTTTGTTCGTTTCATCCCCATCCTTTTGTTTCCTTCATTCCCGAACTTCTTTTTGCTGTACCTGCCTTTTTACCCTCGCTTATATACAGCACTGTGGTTTCATTTAACAGCTCTGTCACCAAACTGCTCCTCCTCCTACAGTCAGCAGAATGATTCATTCTCCGGTAATGTCATTATGAAGGTTTATGGAGACATTTTGAAGTCTGAGTGGTTACCACATGCAGCTGTCAGTCTCATTTACATCTGAGCAAATTTACTAAGCCTTATCACCTGCCGTTTTTTACTTTCTACCATATCGTAGAGTAATTTTGCTTGATGCTGTATATACAACAACCCCCGTGGGGCAACTAGTTGTTGGCCGCTCCACCGTGCACTCGCTTCCTGTCTGATGTGTGTGTTATATTTTTCTAATTGGGTCTCAGTAGCTCACAGAGATAGAGATTGAGTGATGTTTTATCCACACTTTTTAGCCCATTTTCTTTCTCTCTTAGAGGACCTCAGCTTTTAGCTGTAAGAGAGACCTTGATGCAGCACTGTGAACTAAGTGCATGTTGTTGTTTCAGTGGTATATTGTGGCAAAATTACTTACACGCTAAAATGGTTGCCACCTCTGGTATGTATTAACTGTCTTTGTGCTCGCAGGTAATGTGTCACCTCAGTTTAGCTAACGAACCTGACTCCATTCACCTTTTCATACACTGCTCTTTTCGGTGCTCTTTTCATTCAGTTCTTCAGAATTTTGTACAATGCCATTCAAGGCTAGGTCTCATTAGTAATCACAGTTGTCAGTCCTATACACTGGCTGCGTGCATATAGCCCAGTTAATGTCTTTCCCTCCATATTGAACATCTAATTAGGGCAAATCAAGTTAGAGCAGGTGTATTATAATTAATGGGATTTGCACACATAATTTTCCAAAAGCAGAATCTGAGAATATTTTGTTTTCTTCATTCAGGGCACAGAGTGAAACCTCTTTATTAGGGAGAATAGAGGTGTAGAACACTGTTCTCATACAAACAAATGTAATGATATATTAATTATGAAACAAAACAAATTCTATATATAAATACTTAAAAATGAAGTTAAAGAAACATCTCTCTGTAAAGTATCTCCTCTTTTGATCACTTACTGCAGAGTTTTCAGTCAAAGATCTGTGAAATGTTCTTACATACCTACTCTATATGTAGACAGCCACCAGTATTCTACAATTGTGGAGAATTATGTTCTGAAAAACCTGAACGTGGTTTGATGTGACACTGGTTCCAAAGTGCTGTTTAATTAGGAACTGATTAGCTTTTCGTTTGTTTGCTGTGGACAGTAAGAGCTTGTTCCTGTCTTACCTGTAGCTATTACCCTCTCTAACATACATATTTATTTGATCCTTCAGTGTACCTGTCGTAAGGACATGGTGAAGATCTCTATGGATGTGTTTGTGCGCTGCCTGCAGCCCGATCGCTACGAGCTGTGGAAGCAGGGAAAAGACAGCACGGTGTTAGACCATCTTAAAGCCACTGAGCTCAACAGCCCTGAACTAGAGCGCTGGAGGCAGCATCGTGCCACCTTCCGAGAAAACCTCCTGCGAAGGTGAGACGTCAAACTACATACGTTGTCTCAGTATAGCGCTTTTGACACACATGGTACAAAGGTAGTAATAAACATTTCCAAATAAATGCATCAGATGTTTGAGTGTAAAATATGCTTACTGTCTCTATGCATGACCCTATATCCATATCATAGTATCTACTCTCTATTTTGTGCTTATATATATATATATACATACATACATATATACACACACACACACACGAGTTACTGAGGCAAAAGCAAATCTGTGTATGTGTGTGTGGTCTCAAAAGGATATCATGTGAAGTTTTTACTTACCTGTCTCTCTGCACTACCCCAGGGCCATGCACAAGATGAAGCAGTTCCGTCGTCTAAAGCTGGAAGAAGTGAAGGTGCTGGCAGAGGAAGGCATTGAGCTGAATGCTGCTGAGTATCAGCGGCAGGTGGAGGAGCGTGAGGCCCAGCGGAGGCAGGAGAGGGAGGATCGTCTAGCCAGAGAGGCCATGATGACCCTGGAGGCCATGGAGCGTGAGGAGCAGGAAGCTGCTGCTAAAGCAGCTGGGACTTCAGCTGCAGAGGGTGAGGACAAGCACTTAGATTGTTGTTTGTTTGTGAAAACACGTGGAACAAAAGATCAAGGGTGTAGGTCAAAGTGTACTACAGCATGATACTAGATTAATTAAAACCAACACAGATGCTTTCTTTTGAATTAGAAGTTTTTTCTCTAGATTCTCTTAAACTTTGTGTATTTGCAGCATGAAATCTGAATAACTGTAGCTCATCCAGTGTATTACCTTCTCACCTTCCGCTGAACTTTTTTCTCTTCTTCTCTTTGCCAGCACAAGAACTTGAGGCCAAACCGCAGCACGTGACAGAAGACGGTGAGAAAAAGAAGCAGAAAAAGCCAAAGAAGATGTCTAATGTCCACAACGCTGTCACTGGATTTGAAGAAGCATTTGAGCAATTTGCTACATCTGGCATCAGGAATTCAAAGAATGCCATGGTCAGTCATCCAGAGGCAAAGAAGCAGAGTGACATCCCAGAAGACAACAAGCTGGATGTGAGTGCCACCCAGGTGAGAATGAAACCTGTTGACTTTCAAGACAAATCTTTTGACTTAGAGTCATGATGACGAAGTGTCAGAAAATGTGTTCGAAAACGCATTGAAACAAAAATATTTTTTTTTAAAAATACGACGTGATCATGAGACAAACTTATGTTGTATCAGGCGTGCTACTCCAAGATGAAGATGCCAACAGAGGTGAAAAAGAGTCGCCGTCACCCCCTCAGCAAGCCACCTATGCGCTCCCCCCTGTCCATCGTCAAGCAAGACCCGACCAGTGACAAAGGTATGTGGCTCTGTGTCTATCATGGCATGTTTAATAAGTACATTTTATGGTAAATGTACTTTTATTTTAAACTTGGTTACATTTGTATGAAAATATTTTTATACGGTTGAAGGGGAATCAGCCTTCTTTAATGAGTTGCTAAACCACCCACAAGAATTTCATAAAACTGTCAGCTGAGAATAAGCTGTCTTGTGGTGCAAATTCTGTTTTTCTTTGACATGAATAGAAATATGGTTGGAAGAGTGAATTAGAACTGTTCAATAACTGAAATTAAACAGATGTAGAATCACAAAAATGTATCGAGTATCAAAACATGATTTGCAAGAAACCTATAACAGCTGAACCCTCACATCCATCTATCTATCCATTACCATTCCCTCTCTCTTTTTTTTTTCTCTGTCCACCTAATTATTCATCCCACTCATTGTCCTCTCCATCACGGTGCTTAAAATGAAAGACACCATTTTTGTTTTGATTATCGATCTTGAGAGAGAAAACCAAACAGGACTAAAGCTCCCTGTGGGGATACTGAAGTCAAGATTGCTTGGCTTCTTTTCCCTCCCCTCCTGTCTGACTATTTTTCTTTTCCATTTTCTGACTGACACTTATTGATCTGGGGATCGTGACTTCCAATTACCTGATTTCAAAGTCACTTTAAGTCGGCAGCATGGGACTCAGGGCCTGTCCTTCAGAAGAGTGGATGGGGGACAAGAAGGACGATAGGGCCGATGGTGGGAGAAAAGAGAGAGTTAAATGGGAATCTTGTGAAAAGATTGTCCTTTCTTGTGTCCAGATCTAACAAACTGTCTGGATCAGTAGCTTAAGGGGCTTCACTGCTAAATTGATTCCTGACCTACTGCTATTTGTGTTCATCAGCCAATAATTTAGAAGTGGTGTTTTTGTTTTCTGTAACAGAATCTGTTATTTTTGTTACTTGGCAAGGGGCTCTCGTATTTGAAAAAAAAAAAAAAGAAAAAAGATCCTTGTGCTTTTCCAGATATGCTTCACATACATTTCTGGGAAAATCATTACTGATAATGAATCTTCCAACATCTCTTCAGTTTGTGTCAATTACCTGAAATGATGGCCTTCTTTTTGCAGCAGCACCCTAATGTTTTTTTTTCTTTTTTTACCCACAGAGCTGTCGTCCACCATGCCGCTGGACAGCGACATGAAGAAACAGGAGCACCTGTGGCAGAATCACTCACCCAACTTCCTGGCGGAGAAAGCCTTCAATGCTGCAGTGGCAGCACTCCAACCACACTGTGCTATCTGTTCGCTATTCTGTCCCTACACAAAGGTACAGCCACACACTGCTGCCGCAGAAGCACATATGGTTGTGATAGTATTAGCAGTTCCAAAGTCAGTAGTTGTAGCAGCTCATCAGGTTGCTGGTAGTATGCCGGTCATTCAGTAGATGATGATTGGAACGATTGGAACTAAAGATTGGCAAATGCAAAGAAAGGAATGATTTTTAACTGGATCTTCTTTCCATTCATCCCAACCATTGAAAAGGCAATGCATAACCACAATCGCCGTCTTCCCTCTGACCTCTCCAGCCACACAAAGATATCTCCTTGGCGAATGACACCCCGCATACCTCCCTTCCCCGTCATGGCAGTAAGACTCGTCCTCTGGTCCCAGAGATGTGCTTCAGCGTTGGGGCAGAAAACACTGAGCCTCCACCTACCAACTATCACATTGGAGAGGATGGAACCAGTCTACTGCTTCGCTGTTCATCTTGCCACATGCAAGTCCATTCCAGTAAGTATTAAAGTTTCTACACAGCAGTAACGTAATAACACAGGGTTTAATTCATTTTTAGATGAGCAGTAAACATAAATCTGACAACAAATTATTTATATGCAGTTAATGAGAGGTCAACACTTGCATGAAGCTTTCTAGCACAGGGAATCTGATTACAGCTTTTACACTGAAGCAGCATCAGGAAATGATTGTTGCCACTGAGGTATACATCTATACCTTATCACACAGGTTTTACGGTATAGTTAGCATCACACGCAAACACCTTAATGACTGAAAAGAGCATACAGGCTCTTTTTGTTAACATTTGTTGGATTTCAAATTGTGAAAACGTAAGAAAGCAAGAAACAGTGTTGCAGAAAAGTTCCATTTGATTCTGTTAAGTACTGCAACACTAGGAGCTGTGGGCACACTGCAACACTCGCAATCTTGGTCTCAGCCAGCTACAAGCCCATACATGGACTGACAAGCTTTACAGACAAGCTCCACTGGGTATTCCACTGCTCTTCTTTATTTACAACTTTTTTTTTTTTTTTTTTTTATCCCTGGACCCCTGAGAATTGTGCTGGAAAAATAGGAAGAGCCAAAGATGAAACTCCACTACAACAGTGCAACAAACTGTCAGCTCAATTCCCCTGTTGCCACGCTCAGTGAGGCTTCCTGGTTTAACTCTCCTTGACTCAGGTTAAACTAGATAAGAGGCTACTCAAGTAACGCAAAGACCTCTCTGAAGGCAGTGCAACATGAACTTCCCCCAGCTCTTATTTACACACTTTGCACACTTAAACATTTTTCAAAAAGCAAGTTAACTTTTAAGGGCATATAGCCTCTGTCAAAGCAAAGCGTGAAAGGACAGGCAGCTTGTTAACACTCTGTTTGAGTGAGTTAGCTCAGGGATCTGTGTGTCTCTACTCGCTCTACTTCTCTTTGCTAAATGTCAACATCAGTTATCTACACCAAAAAAAAAAAAAAAAAAAATCCAGGTGCAGATAAATGCTTATGCTCATTTAGTGGCATATGCTAAAAAATTTTTTTATAATAAAGTATCTACTTTTTGAAATGTCTGCATGTGTCAGACCGCACGTGCAAACACATAAACTACAGTACGGGCATGTGCACACAGGCACAGTCAGAAAACCACCCGCACACACCAACCCTCCTGGGTTCTTATTATCCCTAAAGCTGAAGTGCACCTTCAAAAAGGCCAGTTCATTAGTCATCCAGGGATGAGCTAGGCTCAGCTGGGGGAAGCAGCGCTGCTATTGATAAGAGGACATGAAGCAGAAAGAACTCCTGTCAAAAACACCAGCTCTGCTCCCCATCCTTGCGTTCTTCATTGTTTTGGAGTGGACATCCAACTAAAAATCATCCAGACCTGCCTAGGTGTTGTATAAGCGTGCCACTCATTTGGTCCAGAAGCTTAAATTGGAGATAGTGAACAGAAGATTGGGCAGGCTAAACATAAAATGTGAACAGACTGGTAAACAAGCTGGTTTGGTGTCAAGTGCTTTGCAGAAAAGGACACAAAAAACCAAGTAATTGCAAAAATCATGAAATGAAATAAATATTGGGCTTAAGTTGCTGTGGAGTCCATCCCTACTGAACATTAAGACACTTGTGCATCTAAATGGTGCTTTGGAAACACTAAATGCAAAATGGTTTGGGAACGAAATGTGGAGTCATTAATCTCTCCTCTCTTACAGGTTGTTACGGTGTAAAGCCAGACTCTGTCAGCGATTCCTGGATGTGCTCCAGGTGTGCCGCAGGAGCCTGGACAGTGGTGAGTGGCAGCGCTACCTTATGTGAAAATCAAGAAAAATGGTGTGATCTTCTCCAGGTATTTCAAGTATTTGAGTAGGGTCTCAAACTGATCTTGGGGGCTTTATGTACTTCTATAGTCTTGATTTCTTCATATATAGTAAAAAAACAAAACAAAAAAACCTCCCAAAACTATTAATCTGTGTCACTTTGTCCTGCATTTCTCTCATTGTCTAAACTTATTCCTCATTTGCATTCTTTTTTTCAGGAGTGTTGTCTCTGTAACTTGCGGGGAGGAGCTTTGAAGACTACCACAGATAACCGGTTGGTAGCACATGCTTGAGTTTTGATGTGTAAAATGTGCAAGAACTTGTAAAATTAGCTGTAAATTCAATAACAACAAGATCCAAAAGGGTTTAATAAAATATCTTTTAGAAAACAGTATTTCAAATATACAGACTTTCCATACTCAGGATTTTTCTGATACCATCTAAGTTTTTTTATTTTTCCGAGTTGGAAAATAGCAGACACCCATTTAGCTACAGTATCAGCAAAACTGATTTTGATTTTACAAGAATGGAATTAAATGAAAAAAGGTCATCCACGTCATCCACAGATGGTCTGACAAATTGAAGAAGGTTGTTTTTATTTTAAATATTTGTTTACTCACTTTCTATCATGGATGGATATTATTTTGAAATGAAAGCCATCATGTGTTGTCATCAATGGAACTGATTTTGTAAGCTATGCACAGAAAATAGTGCTGACAATCACTGCCATCAGCCTTGTATGTCTACTAGTTTTCTACTGATTTTCACAAGCCTGAGGTTTTAATGGTCTCTTTCTGTGTCACCAGGTGGGTCCATGTTATCTGTGGCATCGCTGTGGCTGAAGCTCGCTTTGTCAACGCCATTGAAAGGGAGCCAGTGGACGTCACCGCTGTTCCAGAAACACGCAAGAATCTGGTGAGTGGAGTCAGAGACAAAGAAAAGAGTTATTCATCTCTCTCATGGTAATGGGTGATGCCAGACAGACAGGTTCACATTTAAACAGCTTTAAAGCTAAAAAATCTCTGCTTTTACACAAAATGGCAGCCTCTCCCTCTTCCTGTCTCTGTACTCATTGCTTGTTGTAGACATTCATTTCTTTTGTCTCACTTTCTTCACTTTTATGGAATCCTCTCTTCATCCTTAATTTCCTTCATCTACCTTTAAGTGAATTCCTGTCTTCCCTACTCACTGCCTCTGTATCTATCACTCTCCGTTATCCACCCTCCTTCCCTGGTGGATGGATAGATCATGTTTTTGCGAGCTCTGGAAGACACAGGGTAAAACAGATGTGCTGAAGGGAATGGCTGAATAATCAGCTGTCATTTCTCACTGCGCCAAATGAACTGCATCAATCCCGTGGGCAGGAGGCAATTTCCCCATTGCTGCCGCGTCTTTGAACACAACTCGTCCCCTCCCTTCCTGTTCCTCTCTCTATCCCGCCTTCCCGGTCTCTGCTCCCCTCCGTTCACTCTATCCCACTTCACAGGCAACAACAGTGCTTGCTGGTGCATTATCACAAATCTACAAATCTCCTTTCCCTTCCCTCTGAATAATCAAAGACAAGCTGGGTGACATTTACATCTGAGTACTGTCAAAGCAGGTTTCCTCCATCTCTTCTTAAAAGGCCGTGAGAAGAAGCTCTGCAGTCTAATGATTCTGATAACTGAGCTGATCAAATGTGAACACACGCCCTTGGAACCACTTTATATTTTGCCATGTTCAGCTATCTGTTGTTTTTTTTTTCTTCCCATCTATGAACGTATGGTTTTCAGGGACGGATTTCACACAAGCTGCGTTTTTGTCTTAAGTTATTTCAGAATTTCTCTGGCACAGTAATACTGCACAGATCCAAATGAAAACTGTTGAGTTTTCTACCTTCCATTCCAAGTCCATTCTCCTGTTACATGCAACAACACGCAAAACAAAACAATTATCAGTTGTTATATGAACTACTGTTCTAATTTTGGAGTTAGCAGTGTATATGAGTCAGGCCACGACTAAAGTCAAACAGAAATAGAGGCTTAAAAGGCATAAAAAGGTGAAAATTAGGCAGGTTGTGGTTGAATTCTTTCAAAATATTACTTTTTGAATTGGAAATTAATTACATGGACATACAAGTAGTGTTTATTGGTGCTACAGAATTTCTTCCACGCTGCTCTGGTCTCATGTCACCGCCTGTCTGTGATTTCAGCAGTGGAAAAGTATTCCAGCCAGTGAAAACTGTAAGTCATTGCAGCCGGTGAAATATCACACACTAGAGCTCTGTTGAGAGCTGTTGTACATTTTTTTTTTGCACCAGTACAAAAATGAAGTATTGGCACTTTAATAAAGAATTTTTATTTTTTATTGATCGGCCATGCACTGCGCTACAGCTGCTCACTCTGTGATTTGTCAAAAGGAGAAGGATGTGGATGGAAGGATGAGAGAGGAAAAGGGAAGGATTGGGTAGACGTAGACTGCGTGTGATGATAGATAATCACAATAAACCAAGTACACAGAAAGATACCAGTCACATAAAATGAGACACTTGTCAAAGCTGTTGGGATAATGGGCTGAGTCTGTTAGATTGTAGCATGATGACATGAGTGGAATGTATATAATCCCACTTTTCTCCAATCAACGTCATTTCTTGGCAGGTGATTTCTCAGAAAAATAAATGCTTTCATTAGGATTTTGAAGGAGGATGATGTTTCTGAAACACACCTGAGGTTGCCCTGGTGTATTGAGAATATAACTCAGTTTGACAGGCCAAATTCTCTTAGATTCTGTTACTCATTTTCCTTCTCACATCCCGGCTTTTCATCTCGCTCTCTCCCTTGTTCTCTTTGTTTTAACTCAATCAGGGGACAAATGCGGGATGGGGAGGTAAGGTGTAAAGACAAAGAGCAGAAGACATAGAGGGTTGACAGATTTGAAGTGAAAGAAAGGAAGGCTGTGAGGTTGTATGTGTAAGGTGGTATGTGTCAAAGTACCTTGGTGGAAAGTAGACCTGATTCATGGACAATGGCAAAGATTTGACTGGTGGCAATTTCACAGACAGGATGTGGGGTTGGAATGAAAGGATTTCAAAAGGAAATTGCCTCAAGGGAAAATGGCAAATTCCCTGCGTGACTGTGTGGAGGCTGAACAAGTGATGCAAGGCACCAAAAAGAATGCAAGAAAAAAGAAAGCTGAAAAAAAAAAGAATGAATGTCTCGGTTACCATTTAGGGTGCTGTTCACAAACTAAGTTGCTCTGTAAGAAAGTGAGTTGCGAAGAGAATCTCACCACACCACTGACACTAATAACTGCAGAAGCCCGTTCTGTGCAGAACTGAAAACATTCAGTTTTTAATGATTAGAAAACCTGAGTACCAAAACAGAATCAAGGATTGAGACACAAGAAAATGGTTACGCTGCTGATTCCTCCATCATGTTTGATTCATGTGATACTCGGCAGTTCTGTGCCATCTTGAATGTGTGACAGCCCTGAGTAAAAGTGGAATATTTTGGGTTGCTAAATTGCAGTGCTGGTTTTCACCCGCTTGGAGTAGCAGGGTGGGAACTTTGACAGTGACAGGATTTTTGGTTTTGGCTACAGCAGTTTCACTGACAAATGTGTAGCATCTGTAGTCATGAAACCAGTTGTTTACCCAGCTCCTATTATATCTCTATGTTGTTCCTGTTACAAATTCCAGATTTACATTTTTGAGTGTGTAGCTGAGAATCTTTTACATAGCAATTTACATTGAATAAAATGGGGGAAAAAAGTTTCAGGTTGCCTGACATTATAAATAACCGTTATATGCAGGCGTAAGATTCTGAACTGAAGGACTGTAATAAAATTCGTGTGATCTTTGAAAGAGAACGCAGCAAGTAAAAATGGCTAATGAGACCAAGGGGGTTTGTCTCAAACCTGAATCACCAACCAAAAGTCTTTATGTTTTGTTCTCATTGCAGAAGTGTGTGTTCTGCCATGGCAAGAATGTCAAACAGAACCGCGGCGCCTGCATCCAGTGCTCATATGAGAACTGTGCCACCTCCTTCCATGTCACCTGTGCCCAAATTGCCGGAGTAGTCATGACGCCTGCCGACTGGCCCTACGTGGTGTCTGTCACCTGCCACAAACATAAAAGGGCCACTCCGAAGGTAGGTGCAAGTCAAGAGAAATAGTTAGCACATGAAGTGTGTGTTTTTGTCAAATGAACCCCACGAAAGTTAATTATTGAGTATTTCGGATGTGAAAAGAAGGGAGAAAAATTATGAATTCTTACCTAAAATTCCTTTAAAAAAATGTCAAATCTGACATCATCTGATTACTTTTTTTTGCTGCTGTCTTTTTTTATGATCTGGCGTCACATTGTAAGAAAGTGATTGTTTTTAAAGTGGATACGACATGACGGAAGGAAAAAAGGCTGTTGAAGTGGAGTGCTTTTTATTATGTTAGGAAGTAACTCATGTCTGAACAGCTGAGATTTTTGTCGAAGCAGCAGAAGCATAACAATTGGTGAAAGGGGTCAATGGGCAGAAGAGTCACAGGTTTAATTTGACACTCCATGAGAGACAATTGTGAAGCTCCTCTCAATCACTAGGCATCTGTAGAAATGTTCTTGTGAACAAATCAACTCTTACCTCCTCCTTCCTTCCTCTTATTTAGGTTTTAGACATTCCCCTTTGTTTCAGTTTTTTTTATATATATATATATATATATTTTTTTTTTTTTACACAAGAGACAGAACTTGACCTATAGTGAGGTTTGATTTTCTGATTAAAAACCTGTCTTAACCTCCGTCTGGGTTTCTCTCCCTCCAGCCGCGGACAGCACCCAAAGGCCCTCAGGGTCCAAACCTGGGCCAGAGAGTGATTGGTCGTAACAGCGATGGCTGGTACTACCACTGTACCATCATCGGCATGGCAACACAGACGTTCTACGAGGTCAACTTTGACGACGGCTCATACTGTGACAATCTGCACCCAGAAAACATACTAGTGAGTGCTCTCACAGTTCAGTTACACACCTACTTGTGTTCAGTTTATAGAAACAATTTCAGCAAATGGTGCCTTTTTTTTTTTTTTTTTTTTTTTTAAACCAGAGGAATATCTTAGCACCTGGTATATGATTTTTAGCTTCAGCATCTCTAGCAAATGAAGCTGTAATGACTAAATGTAAATTCAAATAACTTTTTAATGACTCAAGATGCTCAGTGACGGCTCAATTCACTGTTCACTTATGAGAAAAAATATGCAAGAACTAGATCAAGTAATCTATTGTAAAAATATCCAAGCTCACACAATCAGTTGTTTGAATTACTTAGAAATAGAAAGTAGAGGGACTTTATGAAAGTCCTGCCAAAATAACCTTCATTAGTCAGAGTTCTTTATTCTGTATCCTGGATCTATCTTTTAGCTGCCTCAGGTTACTTGTTATTTCTAAATGACAGGTGCTTCAACATTTTAACAGCATGTTTAGTAAAATGACACAAGCAGACCACAAAAAATTTTCATCATCCATCCCACATGTATTCACTTTCTCTTCCTTGCCATTCCTCCTTCAGAGTCATGACTGCCTGCGTAGCGGCCCCCCTGAAGTAGGGGAGTTGATCGTGGTAAGCACGCCCGAGGGTCAGATCCTCAACGCTTCCTTCGTCAAACAGCACACCCACAAGTACTACCAGGTGAGGAGATAACGCAACTACTGGAAATTAGCCTCACTCACTTCCAGTCAAACCTGCCATAATGTCTGTGATTAAAACTCCACAGTCAACTAGAGGTTAGCCACTTGTCTCTGGAGAACAGACTGGAGAGATCTCTGTGAGGTGCACAGTCAAGGGTACATTTATATAAGAAAAAGGAAAAGAAAACAATTCATACATGGCCTTTTAGCAATAATAAGAATTATTATTAACTATAACTGCAGCATGTGTAAAAGTATGAACCTGTACAAGTCAAATCAGACTGTATGCATTTCTAAATGCACAAATGGTGCACAAAAAAAACTGTTAGGCAGGTACTCTGTGAGTAATGGCACCATTTCCATATTTCATCTGATGCTCTTCTGCAGCGTGACTGGAAGCGATTGAACCTGTGAGCTTTTGGTAACAAGGTGCTCTGTCTCGTGCGAAAAGTGTGGCTGCCCATGCAGATTGTGGCTGAGTGCTTTGTGTGGTTTTAAAACAAAGTGGAGAGCACTGGTGCATGCTGGGGAATTTATGGGGCACATATGAAGAATGCTTAGAAAGTGGAAAATTCAGGATTGAAGAAGGCAGTGATGGGACTGGTGTCAGAGCAGGCTATGTTGAACTTGTGTTCATGGATACAGGAATGGGTTAGCAGACAAGGCTAAGCGAGGTTGTGAATCTTAGATTTTGTTATGATGCGGATTGTGGAGATTGCACCACAGCGCAGAGATCACTTGGTCATTCAGTCTCTGTAACGTTGATAAAATGCCTGAAACATTAGGTTTAAAATATTGAACCAGTCTTCCAGGTTCTTGTTTTGCATTCATTATAGAGGGGGAAACATTTACAGACACGTTTTAGTGTCTCAGGCTTGTTTCCTCAGATGACGATTCTTGTGTCTGTTTTCTTTTCAGAAAGTAAATCTGTGTCGTATCTTTCTGTTCTGCTCTTTACACATTCCTGTGTACAATGAGTTAAAAAAAAATGGCTGTGTCAAGGCCACATCCCTGACATTGTGTTATGTTTGCCAAAGATTTTTTAAAAATCTACATTTGTATTTAAAATGCTTAGCTGATGGTCTTAACCAGTCAGTGAGCAGCTTTGGGGTTCAGTGCCGTGGTCAAGGACGGTTTGACAGAACACATGGTTGATGGACTATTTGTTATGGCTGAGATCCAACCTGTGACTTTCTGGGTACAAGTTTGTGTTTCTACTCCCCACCCTGATACTCTCTACCCCCTGATGTGTCCTCTTTTGATATTCAAACAGTGTAGTCGCCTCTTGTTGAGTGTATTTGAAAATCATGATTTCTCTCTTCTCCTTGTATAGGCAACTGTGCTCTCTGTTCACAGGAGACAGAACAGTTGGAAATGTTGGTTGATTAAACCTGAGTTTTATTACATCTGTGCAGGTTGAGTTTCAAGACCAGAGTCAGCTGATGCTAAAACATTCAGAGATCCATCATCTGGACCAAGAACTGCCCAAGAGGGTCCGAGCCAGACTTGTGAGTATTTCACTGAAATTCTGAAGGACAGTAAAGTAGTTGCAGCTAAAAAAAAAAAAAAAAAAACCTTTTAATTCAAGGGAAAAAAAACAATGCTTTTGCAGGCCACAAAAGATGAAGTTTGTGGGCCGATAAGTTTAGGTTGTTAGTTTGAATAAATATCTGGTAAGAAAAGGAGTGTTGATGTATTTTTGAAACTTTCATTCTGCTTTAACATCGAAAGACTCAGGGCCGTGATTCAGTTTTCCATGAATATTTGTGCAGACGGAGGCTGGGCTGACTATAAAAATTCCAGTTAATTTTGAAGACACTTCATAACAAATTTCTTAGACTGTGTCTAAGTGCTAAGTCTGGGTTCGCCATATTCCAAATGTGATTAAAGACAGGATACTTGTGCGCATGTAAATGCAGTCATTCACTACTCCCTGTACAATGGACACTCAGTGGATTGCGGACACTTAATTATCATCATTGTGCATCATTACTGAAAGCTGTAGAGACACACAATAATAAGTTTTGTATTTATAAAATGAAGCTCATTGCACCCCCAGATTATTTACAGAAAGTGGTGTGGAATTTTTGAGGTTATATAGATGATGGATTTACATGCTCGGAATTCAGACACTCAAATAAAAAGGTGGACAGTAAATGTAGAGCTCTAAATAATAAATAGGAAGCGGTTTGTGTCCTTTCTTAGTTTGTACCTGTCTGTTTTCAGGCCATACCTGTACCCCAGGAGGAAGTCCCCTCAGCAGATGAAGCTCAAGCAGCCAAACGCCGGCGCCTGCCCTCCAGCTCAACCCCGCCCCCCGAGACCCTCATGGAAACAACCAATCCGCCCGCTTGCCCCCTAACTACAGCCACTGTAGAAGAACCAGCAGCAAAACACGACAGTATTTCTACACTGCCGACCTCACAACCTCTGTCCCAGCCCAGCATGACCCCACAGGATGCCTCCGCCCCGGCCAATGGTATTCAGGCGGATGCTGAGACCCCAATGGACACAAGCGTCACCCTCACCAACGCTCTAACGGAGGCATCCCTGGCCTCGGACCCCACGCTGACTCCACAGATGACCCCTTTTCAGTCGACATTGAACTCTGACCCCCTCCTGTCTGCCCCATCCCCTCCCCCGCCGACCCAGCACATGTCCGAAAGCTACACGCTGAGCAGCGGCTACGTTTCTTACATGGAGACCCTCCTCCGTTCACATTTCCCTCAGGACGATGGCCCTGGGCCCCTGTATTAAAAAAAAAAAAAACTCCCCATGCATTATTTCTTGGTCAGTGGAGGCTGAGCCAATAGGAAGTAAGCTAATGTAGGTGGATTCTACTTGAGTGCTGTATTAATGGACGAAAACATTTCCCAAGCCGGCTCTGAGAGCTCAGGGCAAGGGCAGGAAGAGACATGGACACACAAGCACTCTTAATGCATGTTACTTTTCTATTTTTGAGTTAATGTATTTGCAGTGGTGCTTTAGCCTGCTCTGAAGCAGCAGCTAAAGAGGACAAGGCTTTTTATTTTTAACGTTATTGTTATTATTATTGTTATTATTATTGTTATTATTATTATTATTATTATTATTTGTTTTGGGTTTTTTTTTGTCTTTTTGCTTTTTTTGTTTTTGGTCAGCTGCTGTGCTTTTCTCCTTCATCTTGATATGAATACGTCTCTGGGTGGTATCAACTCCATACCTCGTTGCATTAATTCAGTAACAGCACACTCCCGTTTTCTTTCTACAGGAAGCTAATTACTCTGACGGCCTCTGAGCAGTGAGGTGTCAGTGGACTTCACTTTTCTTTTTTTCTTTTTTTTTTTTAAATCAAGTAACCAGCAACAAAATATCAATTTTTCAACCCAGCCCCTTGTGGCTTCGAAACTGTTTTGGTGGAATGAAAATGTCACATTGTCCATCTACAGGATATTTTCAGTAAGGTGTTTTATTGCCGGATTGCAAGAGCTAAATGGGGAAAGGGGGTTTAAAAAAAAAAAAAAAAAAGTATTGTAGGGGGAAACTCAGTATTTAAATGTCTTAGTCAAATATTGAAAGAATTATTTGTAATAGAAGAATCATGTTGAATGCAAACACTAGTAGATTCGTCTGCAGGATGCATTACATTTTTGTGAAGACGTGTCACCGTAGTAAATGTATTGACGTCATTGAAATGGTCATTTGGCGGCTCCACTTTTCACACCCAAAACTCTCAGGGTTCCTACATGTGGAAAATAAATTGTGTTTTAACATGCAAGTCTTGACACAGTTAATGAAGTACTCAGCAACCTGGAAAGTTGCCTCACAGTTGTCCTCAGTCATAGTTGGCACATGAATATCTGTTGCTTATATTGTCATATTTCCTCCCGTTAACACTTTATCTGCTATACTGAGTGATATCTTTTTTTTACTGTCACATTATCTCCTATTAGCACATGAACTGGCCAAAACTATGAAATCAATTTAAAGAATGAAAGTATGGAAAATGTGTGATATTTGGAAAAGGAGATTATGTAGGAACCCTAAAATATGGAAATATTTTGTATCATTATTAGTTTAAAATTCTATGTATTAATCAATATTGTATATTGTTAATGTTGTCTGTTTTTTCTATTACTGTATCCCTTTCTATGTTCATTTTCTGAAATGAATTCACAAACTAGGCCGATCTAAAAATATTAATACCTTTATTTTTGACAGATTTTTGCAGGCATATTACTCAGTTTGTACCGACAACTACATGTTTTTCTTTTTTTTTTCTGGATACGGCCAATTTGTGCTACAGAGGTGCTACAGCGATATTAAACTACTGATGGACTGAACTTCCCGACACTGTCACCTTGTACATACCGCAGGCCTTGTGTATTGTGAATCAAATTTGTAAATGTTTCACATATACCCTTTCCTTTTTTTTTTCTCCCTGTCATCACAAATGAAATGTTGGAACACAGATGTGTTCCTGTATCCAAATGACATCCATCAAGAAATCTTATTTCATAGGGATTAAAGTGGGTTGCTAGTTGCCAGCTCTTCTGTGTTTTGTGTGTTCAGTAGCCCAGATTCAGAACATAGTTTCCTTGGTCTAACTATGCAAAGATAATGCAAAGATAATACTGAGTAACTACTAACACCCTCTGATTGTTAGATGTTATAGCTAGGTGTGGGAACCATGGATTATAACAGTCACTGTAAATATACATTTCTATTGTGATATCAGGCTACATTTGAAATTTTCTTGTAAACACATTTCTCAGTTATTAACTAACAAGAGAGGAATGTCTTATTTTGGTGAATCCATTGAATCTATTAAGTGACAAATCAAGGTGCTTCATCACATTGATTTTGCTGTAAAACAGTACTTTGCAGCCTTAACACAAGGTAATTTTTTAAAAGAATTAACTTGGTATAACATAGCAAAATATTATTGGCTGAGTCCAGAGGTAAACGTGAGCCTCCTGGCAGCATCTCTGCCGCTAACCAATCAACATGATGTTTCTTTTTTGTTTGATCAGCACAAAAATCGAAGTGTGAAAACTGCAGTTTGTGGTTATGGGGTGGGGGGTGGTGGGGGCTTCATGTGCCAGTCTGTTTCTTGACCAGGCACAGTGACTTCCTGCAGCCTTGTGAAATAATTTTAACCTTTGCAAATAACCGAGCTCTTATTCTGCTTTCAGTCTTAATGCTAAGCTGTCATCAAGTTAATATTATGTTTACCAGAACGAGGGGAGAGTGGTATCAGTCGTTTCAATTAACTGAGCATATTTCCCAAAATGTGGAACTATTCCTTTAAAGTCTTTGTTCTGTTTCTTCCTATAGAGTTTTGTTCTGGTGTTCTAGTCATCTGTTTGGAAGTTGTCGTTTTTTTGGGGGGGGTGTTTATTGCAATGTTCAATGTGAACACTTTTTCAGTACAGATGTTTGTGTCTGCACAAGGCAGCAACCAGCGCTTCAGCACGTATGAATAAGAAGCAGGACAGTTATGAAGGAACGAAAAAGAGTTCACCATGTCTGGGAAAGTCCATTTAAACTAATGCAATCGCCATGCTCAATGTAGTAAGCAGTTTAGCACAAGGTTCTTGAATCTCCTTCACAGGAACTGCTCCCAGCCACTGGTTTAGGTACGTGGATCACACCTGGGTCAAAATTAAAACACAGCGAGTGGAAGCCTTCACAGAACGCCTCAGTGCAGTGGACAGCAAGATGAAGTTCACTCGGGAAGATATCAGAGACGACAGCCTGGCCCTCTTGGACTGTGTGGTGCACATTGAGGAGGTCAGAACCCTCAGCACTGAAATATACAGGGAACCCCCACACACTGATCAGTATTTACTCTACTCAATATTTACAAAGATGCCTTTGTATAGCTTTTGGAAGTTCTTGGTTCTTGAACAAGGTTGTTGGTCCATAATGACCTAAACATAACTATTTCAACTTCACACTCAACTCCAGCCCATCCGAATACTTGCATCAAACATTACCATTTTAAACATTTTAAACATTTTAATCTTCCCTTAAATCCAACCTTCTGGTTTAGCAGAGCCATCAGAGCGCCTGTGGGGGATCCATAATTTTGCATCTTAAAAGAAAATAGTACCAGTGTCAGCATGACATTTACTTTACAACACTGCAATGCTTTTCCCTTAAGGCCTCAGGGGAAATTTTATTTTCTTCTATTTATTCACTTAGTAATGGTGAAATTTAATTAAGGCCACCAGGGTTGCCCCTGGTCTGTGGCTTGTAATCAGCTTTTTGAGACACGATCTTGCACCTCCTCCTCAGACGAAGAGCTCGGAAGTGTGTTTTCAATAATTGGCAGCGCAAACATCAGCGTTGCTGTTAGTTCCTCTTTGCAGTGTCTCATTGGCAGGAATTCTGGCTTTGCACATTAAGCACACAGCAGGGTAGTATGTTTTTTTGCGCTTGCTTGCTGGGTTCATCGCGCAAGTTATTTTTAGAGGGTGTAATTAGTGGAAACCACCATCCAGACCAACTGAAACTCTCCCCAAATTAAAATCTACAATTTAATTATATTTTCAGAAGCAGAATACATTACCCCGTGAGGGAACTCAACTCAGTTTCATGGGAGTCTAGATGAGATGCACATTAGTCAAGTTTGCCTATCACGTCACTGTATGATTATTAGCATTCATGTCTGCACAAGAGCAAAGCACTTTCTTGTATTTTTGGTGTAGGATTATGCATTTCTACCAACATGCCATTTTCCACACCAATGTGCACAGACTCACAATGATTTGGAAATGATTTGTATGCTGTGTTTAATAAATGTACAGGTTTTTTTCTACTTCATTTGGCTCCACTATAACATATGGGAAGGTCAGAGGTCACTGCAATACAAGCAGTCCTTTTAACCAGGAAGGCCACCTGCTGCTCTCAAAGAAAACACTGTCACGCTGTACTTTCTGTATGTACATACTTCCCCTTAACACACCCTCAACCTGCTGTGGGTTCAAAAGCACCTTCACAGTTCAGAGTGCCGCTGTTTGTTTTCATCAGTGAAACTTGTGTCAAAATGAGCGAGAGGGGGTAAAACTGGCCATTGTCTAAAGCCTGTGTAGATTTCTACAATGTCAGATCCATCAGAGAAGTGGTTTAAACACTGAACATTTGTACAAAATGGTCACTGTAGAGCAACGCCCTCTCGCTCATTGGTTCTACAGAACTGACATGGAAATTTGCTGTTTATTGTTGTTTTATATCAGTTAAGCGTTTTCTACCATCACACAGCTTTTGTAAAAGAAAACTTTATATGGTTGCCAAAAAAAAAACCCCCAAAAACACCTCAGACCAACACTATGATATCACTAAGACCTCTTTTTAACACAGTATCATGTTTTCTTCCTTCATGTCCTGACACACTGGCAGGTTTCATTTGGCTCTTGATTGTTAAGACCTTCCTAATTTGGAAGAAGCCCAGTGAGAAGAGGATAGAAGTAGGCTGAGAGAAGGTCACTGAAAGAACAAGAAATCTGTGTCTTATGGACAAATTGTTAATGTGGGCATGAGCTCACTCACTCACACACACACACACACACACACACACACACTCTCAACACTACTAGCTGTGCATATGCCTGGGCTGCTCTGCCCTCCCTAGATCAGGATGACCATTAACATTCTGAAGTGCCTGCTGTGTCTTTGCAGAGGAACTGGTGATGTGCCAGCTTGGCAATTACTTTAACAACTCCAGAGTTTGATTTCTTTATTCAGTTGAACCCAGTCAGGGGTGAAACTAAGGAGAAACACGAGGAAAAAGACTCTAAAGGACTAAAGTTTCTGGCTGATCCAACTGTAGTTTAGCGGAGAAAAGAAACAGGGACCTTTCACTATTTCAACAATATCTAACAATATAACCAAGAAGATGCTGCAACAGTATGTGTCATTGAGTCCATAGAGACCACATACATCTTTAAGGTTGAAGGTCATGACAGCCAGTTGGCCAGAGTGTCCACCAAAATGTCCTTCGGGATGACATTAAAACTTCTAACCTGCTTGATGACTATAAGACAGCTGGATGGCTCACACGGATACGGAAATCAGTGAATGCAGCCGGATCCAATTGCTGATGGAAGAGGCAATCATGCACATTGACAAGCTTTTATTGCATTTCATTCTTCTATTCTACGCCTAATTTAAATGTTCAAACATAAATATGTTGCCTGAAATAATGTACATGCATATATGTAATGTTCTGAATTATGTTTTTCCTTTTGGTTTTGTGTAATCGTTACTGAAGAATGTCTTTTTTTTATGTTTGATATACAGAAGCGTTTTGAAGGGACGGATCTAATGTTTAACATGACAGAAAATTATAAATAAAGTTCACAAGAAACAAAATTATCTTCAACAAAAGCGTTACCAGAGATGTGAATTTTAAACCCAGCAGAACAAAGGTTAAACCTTAATCATCATATGACCAAGTCTAAAGATAAGGAGTTACCAAAGCTGAAAATGCATCGCAGTTTGAAGAATCATTGCTGTTCATGAGAGCAGACATAAGTTTTTCAAATGTGAAAGTTTTGCTTTGCTTTGGTAGGAAAGTGTTCGTCTTGAATGTCTGGATTTGGTGGTGCAGTTCCTTTTCTCCATTTGTTTCCTCTTGCTCCAGACACAATTAACCGAAAAGAAGAGAGGCTTGTTGGAGAGCAAGAGGGAGGAAAAAAAAAAACAAAAAAACATTGTTGGTAAGTGCTGGGCCTTATTAATGAAGTGAATCTTCATCCAGTCACACACGACAAATAAATGGCCGCCCCCTTGAAGCTCTTAATCGGCCCATTAGTCTTCGAGCGACCACAGCCCCCCACCCCCACCCCCCCCACCCCCCCCACTCATTCCCGTTAGACCAGACCAGATACATCCATCACCACGTATTTGCATGCCGACCACACACACTGACAGAGCTGAGTGCACAGCTGGAGATGCTACATCATATTTACCCCCTTACTTGTGCAATAAACACTGTTCTCCATGTCTCAAGCCATTTCCTTTCTCTCTCTCTCTCTCTCAATCATTTCAATCCTCACAAGTGACTTCATCTGTTCAAGAAGCTCTATTTCATCTGCTCCATTTGTACCTCTGCTCGCACTAAAAATAATCCTGTCTTTCTGTAATACTCCTTTTCCTTGTGTCCCCCCCCCACCCCCCCACCCACTCTACATGATCATTTTTGGGAATATTGTGTTCCCTGCACTGGCGTGGATCTCATTCTCATTCAATCTCATTCTGTGACTCGCTGTAAACGGCTCTGCAGAAGAAGAGAGAGTCTAAATGACTGAAATGAAAGATGAATACGCTCTGTAATGCCAGGGTTTGCTCCTCTAAGTCAGCCTAATTAATCACCAGACGGCGTCCTGTGCTGCTTAAAGAGCTGCACAAACACAGAGACAGATTCGCAGAGAAGCGGCATGCTTATCTGTATGTGACCTGCGCTTATTTTCCCTCCATTTTCCTTCCATTTCTCAGCTGCACCCTCTGGTAATTCAGCCGCTTAAAATCTCATTTCAGACACAATTAGCCTTTACCCCATCCAAGTGCCTTGCCTGTGGTGTTTTTTTTTTTCCCTTTCATCCTTTGTGAACATTTTCTCTTTCACTCCCCGATAAAGATCGTTATTGAGGTTACTGAAAAGGAGTTTTGATCACTTACAGGAGAAAACATATTAAAGGGCCTTTTAGCGGGCTCATTAAGAGACTGTTAAAGCCCTCGCTTGTTGCCACGCCAGGGTTATCAATGCAACTGGGAGACTTTAATTCATTCCATTGCCAGAAGTTTTTTAATTACATTTGAAGAGAGAGACTTTCACTGTGGCAGAGCCCAGCCCTGCTGCTGTTATTTATTTTTTGGGAAACTCTTAACTGCAGAGCTTGCAAAACGAGGACGCTCATCATTTTTACACAACATAATTTTACTGCGTCTGCTCTGCAGCTGCCTGTAAATGAGTTTATTTTTCAAATGTGCATTTGGGTAATTTTGGTTTGGCTAAATGCACAAAGTGTGTGCTTTTTTCTTTTTTTTGGTCTACATTTGTCTGTTAAGTCTCTGAGGGGAAAGTCATTCAGCCACTGCTGGGAGGGCCCTTGAACAAGACCTTCCACTTGCTTTAGGCTCACTCCTGCCTGTTTTATCTGAAAGGAGAAATGTGCCAAATTTCACACCACGTTTAAAAAAATATATACTTTAAAAAAAAAAAAAAGAATCCCAGAGATCCTAAAAGTCCTGAAGCAACATCCGAAAATGAAATTAAACTAAATTAAATGATCAAACCAGGTCAGGGTTTGCACTCCCATTAACAGAAAGATTTACACATGGAATTCATTTTCAGGTCTCTGTTTAACAACCTAAATGTGCAGGGTTTGGAGTTTTAAAAGGATGTAATGAATCCACTAAAATTCTCCAAACACTTTATGCACATTCAAGTGCAGGTGAAGAATTATCATTTTAAATTTACCATTTTACCAGCATACCAATATCAAATACTTAAAATGGATTGTTCTGGATCATATCTACATATCTACATCTTTTTTAATTCATTGAATGATGTCCTTTAAAGTCCTTTCAACTGTTTTCTGTATAATTTTCTAGAGCAGATCTTCTGTAAATTCACATGCAAAGTTTCCATGTGGTTAGGACAACCATGTCTAAGAAACCACCAAAATCCATTCATTTGTTCAGCCGTTTAAATCCCTTCTATCCATAAATTTTCAAAGGAGTCTGATCTGAGGGCTTTGTCATACCTTGCTGACAGAGGTCATCTAAATAACTGCGTGTATATAGCAAAATCTTTGTGGAGGAGTTAAAACTCACTCAACTTAAGGCAAAAGCTTCAGTTCATCACGTGTGCGCTCTCAGCAGATTGAACTCTGCTGCTGGGTGTGTCACATGTCTAATGACTGCTATTTCCTGTCGCGACTGGCAGTGTGGGGTGTTGAGCAAGGCGGGAGCATCTCAGTGTGTGCAGGGTGGAGACCAGGGAGAACTGCAAAGCTTACGGTAATTATGCACCGAGAGCTCGGCTGCCTCAGAGCGAGGCATCAAGAAGCCACCATTAAGACAGACAGAAAGAGAGGAGGAGGGTAGAGAAAGAACGGAGAGAAAGAAGAAATAAAAATCAAGTCAAGTCAAAGTCACAGAGCGTTAAAGAGTTTGTATTAGAAGGTCAGAAGTAAAGTAAAGTCACATGCACATTTGGCATTCGAGGCTGTAGACAGTTTTTAGTAGCCACAAACTATGGAGAAAGGAAGTATCTGTACATCAGTACTAGAAGTGAATTCTCTGGACTTCAGGATCTTAGTCAGTCTCAACACTACAACCTGGTATCATGACCAAAAAACAAAACAAAAACAATGTTCATTACTGCCCCAAACAGTGATTTTTAACAATACTGAGTCCGTCAGAATCAGCCTTCAGGACTCGTCATGTATAATTTGTGTGTGTAATTATAAAATGCAAACCTCCAAATTCTCAGAAAGAATACCAAGGAAATGACCTTGACATCCTGAGTGGTAGCTTCGGCCTTGGTTGCGTTTCTTCCAGGGGTGTGGAGATGTGTTTGCAATTACTTTGAGTTCTGCTGTTATTTTCTTATCGTTCTTGTTTCACAGCCAAATGAACACCTGCTGAAATTCTTATTGAGCAAATATTCTGCCCAATTGTAAAATAACACGCCTGATCTGACAGAAAATGTGTGTGTGTGCATGTACGTGTGTATGTGCCTGCATTGTTGTTATGTGTGTACACTTACAGGTAGTCTTTTTTTATGTGTATGTGTTTGTGTGAGTGTGTACATGCCTGTGTGCTTGTGTGTGTGTGCGCTCGCACATTTGTCAGCGCAAGACAGTGAAGAGAGATTTCCTTTCCCATAATTAAAAAAAGCGAAGAAGGGAGAGGGAAGGAAACACTTTAAATGCTGTTAATTATCCTCCTCTCCTTGCTTACCACACCTGCACTGCTGTTGCAGGGATTTCATTTGAATAAAACTAAATTAAATCTGCATCACAGAGAAAAGCGGTGTGTGTGTGTGTGTGTGTGAAGTGTGTTTGTGTGTGGCGTCAAGGCGCCGAGGGTCAACATTAACAACCAGGGAATTAATACAAGAGAACATATTTGTTCCTGTTGACAGGAAAGCGACAAGCGTTCATTTGATTAATTGTCAACCGAGTCAGCTGGAGAGAAAATCTCTGCTTCTTCCACATCTACATCCACACAGAGGCTGCTGACCAACAGAGGGCACCAGCGAATCAACCAACCCCCTGAGGAAAAAAAAAAAAAAAAGCGTTGTTAAATCACGTATGTGCTTGCACATATTTAAAAATGGTTGCATGGCGCATTGCTGGATATCACTGGTGTCTCCTGCGGCAAACGTAGAATAGAAAACCTCTTCAGTCATTTGACGTAGCCCACAGCACCATTAAAAGTCCCCCAAAATCTAGTGATGACTAAGCAGCAGTTCAACTAGAATATGGCTCGAGTGTTTTATTACTTAGACCTACCCCAAACCTGACAGCTTTCACTGTTATTTAGCACTAGATTGCATCGCAGTATGCGTGCACCAAGCAGCCAAAGATAGCCAAGAAAGAGCAAACAAATGTTTATTTTGAGGAAACTAAATAATCTGCACTAGTTCTACCCGAGCTCTTGGAATACTACAGCAAAAAAAAAAAAAAAAAAAAAAAAAAAAAAAGGTCTTTTGTGAACTTTTTTCTAAACCTGAAACTTGGTGTGGACCGGGTTTTTGGGGTTTTCTTTTTCGCTCCTAAAAAATCCTTTTCG
>JBBMJY010000022.1:13979011-14067879 GCA_037833715.1 Toxotes lorentzi | reverse complement strand
AAAAGCAAAAAGAAACCAAAAAAGAAAAAAAAAAGTTTTGTTTTGGGGAAACGAAAGAATTTGGACTGGTTTTACCCGGGCTTTTGGAAGACCACAAAAAAAAAAAAAAAAAAAAAAAAAAAAAAAAAAGTTCTTGTGTGAAATTGTTTATGAAATTGAAAGTTGGTTGGGACTGAGTTTGTGGAGTTAGATTTCTCAAACAGAGGAGCAGTCCCTAACAGTGGGGCGGCAATAGCCATCATTTAAAGATTTAGTATCTGATATACTGAAGACTTGCTTGTGTTTGAACATTTTCCCAAAGAAGCAAATAAATAAAATGACCTCAGTAGACTTTTATCTGTAAAAATGATAATAAAAAAAAGAATTTTTCTGTTTTACTTGTCACAGCAGAAAGGAAAAAACAAAAAAAAAAAACAAACAAACTTGAATGCTCCCTCATTTCTAAGTCCAAGTGTACACACACACACAAACACACACTCACACCAGGATAACACCATGTTTGACATATTAACAGTGTAAAATGGGGCCAAATACATCATTTCTGAAAGGACACAAAGTGAGGGTTACATCTCATTCAAACGGCAGATCCAATTTAGCAAAGTCCAAACATCCGATCCATACACAAAATCGATTTACAATTTGGCTCCAGCTGTTATCAAAGCCACTGTGAACATCAATCTGCGCAGAGAGCTACATCTGCTGCCCTGATGCAACAGATGATTAGCCAGTGGTGCGGAAATTGAAAACGGAGACATCAGCCTTCATCATATCTGACTGGTTGTCCCTCCTTAAACATCTGACAGAAGTGCACCCTGGGAGGAAATCGCCCATCATTACACTGATATGTCCTCATCAACCCTCCCTCTCTGTCTAATCCTGCATCAACCCCCGGATCATTATCACATCCAACACTCCAATCTCCGCCCCCTTCTATGAGGAGCCTTTTATTTTTCTTCATCTCCAGTGTGAGGAGTTCTTCATGGGTTCTTCTAACACCCAAAACTGAGAAATGACCTTATTTGCATTTTCCAGTGCAGAAGCATACAATGTACATCATGAATAACATCTGAGAGGTCTAAGTAAACAAGAAATGACTTCACTCTTTCAGTTGGATTCCCATTAGTTTTCAGATGACAGTCAGTAGTCCTGTTCACATTCACTTTTAAAAATAGATGGCCATTAGTCAATACATACTGAAACAATACATACACACAAACCCTACCCAGCTAACTGATGCTAATTCAGACGTGTGCTTAACTAAGGAGAAATCCATGTGAGGTCACTTCATGAATGCAGCTATAATTTATGATAAGAGTCTGTTAAGTTTCTTATCTCAGACCAATAACTGACATGACAGCTCCCCAAAAGTGAAGCCATGCCTGACAGATGGCTTTATCCAAATCCAGCAGCATCTGAGTGTGTCCAGTGTGCCAGATGGGGGTACATTATGAGTTTTGATCTGCATGCCCGCTGCGAGTCTTGTCGGAACACGTCAGCCTGGTGCTCACCCATCAAGTGACGTGCCTCTCCTGCTCAGGAGGTAGAGCTGGAAGGTTGGTGGTTCTTGTGTCCTTGGCCAAGATACCCTGATGCCACTGATGTTCCATCAGTGTGTGAATGGGGCATGTAGCATAAAGAGCTTTGAGTGGTCGATAAAACTGGGAAAGCACAATCCGTGCATCCGTGCTGACAAGCAGATGCTGAGCAGTTGTTTCTTTTATCTTCTGCATGACTCTGCCCCCCCCACTCAGGTGATTCTCCATGCAGGTCGTGTCCTGCTTTTCCAGTCCACACCTGGTCCAATCCATCCCATGCTACTGCATGAAATGTGTTTTTCTAGAGAGACTGTAAGGGCCAGTCGCTTTTCAATAAAGATTCCATTACATCCATTGCACCCCTGCACCCCACAGTCACAAGTGAGTCCATTCTCTTGTCTTAGGTGAGCACAACGGCCCATCCACACTCCCCGCTCCTCTGATTGCCCCACTCCTCATCCATCAGCGTGTGTTAGTGGTGGTTTCTCTCCATGGCGTCATTCAGATTCTGTACTTGATGTTTTTACTGACATACATGCTCCCTAGCCTCAGCCCTTTTGGCTCTGCCCTCCCCTGGGCTGTGTTGAGCAAACACTCAGCTTGAGCAGCGGCAAAGAGGGCTCTTCACCGGCTGTCAGTAATGTCCACTGAGGCTCCTCAGATGTGTGCTCACCTGCTCACAGGTACTCAGTGTGGCAAAGTCTGCTTTCCATGATCAATTGGATAAACTGATTAATTAAAAATAAATAAATAAATAAAAGGCCTACACTTCCAGAGTTCCACCAGGTGAGGAGAACAAGGGATGTTATTTCCCTTACTTCCTGATTCATTACTTGTTTTAGTCCTGTCACACACTGTGCCTCCACAGGGCTTGTTACATTATGTAACCAATGAGCTAAGTGACACATAGATTTAAGGTTAGTTAGGTCCTTATCCCATATTGTTTTCATTTCATGTTGGTTTTGACGCTTCTCTTTATCCTCTCAGTTTTTCCTTATTTACTTGTGGTTTTATAGAATGTTTGATTTTTGCATTAACTGCCCTGCGTATACAGAGCACCCATGTGAGCCAGTGATCTACTCTCATTGGACCATCTCATGTCACTACTGTAAAAGCTGAAGTATGAATGACACGTTGTGTCTGCTTATTGCTGCTGCTGCTGCTGCTGCTGCTGCTGCTGCTGCTGCTACCTTCTCTACCATGTTAACCATGTTGTGAATCAGTCTGAGCATGTGTTGCTTGGGAAACAAAATTCAGCAGGAGTCTAAGGAATAACCCTTTGATGACAAAAATGCAGGAGCCTCATCTGCTTCCTTGCTCATCAAAAAGTATGCCAATGTTTAGAAGATAAAGCAGAAATGAAACATCTTCTTTGCAGTTGCAACCCTTCTATTGCACTGATAGTATCACAGCAGTTATTGTATTAAACTCTTGCCTGTGGCGTCCATATTTAGCCTTGGCTGTGTAAGGTGACATACTCCACCACCCCCCCTTTAACTATTAAATGTATAAATTTTCATTCTATCAAATAAGCCACAGGAAGTACTGCCCTCGATTCCATCATCATTAAAACTAAATTCATTACTTCAACAAAAGGCCACAGCCTGTTTTCCCCTCCCTGTCTTTCCTGCAGTGGTTGCTGCTGCCGCGTGTCACCACACAGTTATTTTACAAATGGAGCCGGGCATTCACATAATTAAAACCAAGATGCCAGGACATAATTCTTAATTAAGCACTAATGTGATAAAGTGTGATAGCAGGACAGAACTCTCCTTTAAGGGAAAGAAGGCCTTTGTAATGAGGTGATTAATGGACTTAAGAGGGGAGGAAGATGTAATTGGCTGGTCGTCCCTCCCAGCTGTGGACCAGGACGCTGCTCGTCGTCTGCTGCGGAGGGCTGCTCACAGAACAGAAAGTGATGTCGTCAGTCTGCAAGAAATTTCCACCCTTAAGCGCAAATGCCTCTCAATCTCAAAACGTTCTTTCCTTTAAACTTTTAACACCTGAGGAGATTTACAGTTCTTTTCTTCAGATTACCATGTGCAGCACAGCAGGGCTACTCCTGCTCAGACTGTAACAACAGCGAGGTAACGGGAGCTGATTCTGAAGACTCAGTTTTAAAAGAGATTAATACTTAAACTCATTTAGCTTAATATCAGACTGAAAGGCAGTATTTGGTCCTCGCAGGCGTAGTTGGGTTTGATCACAAGTGTGTTTTTTCACCTGCAGAGTGATGCCACAGTGTACGGACACCCTGAAATAAACTTCAGTGACAGTAAGGTCACTGCAGCAGGGTTCCGGCTGCTGTTTCTCTTAAACCACATGCCCATTTTTTTGGTAGTTTTGAGACCAACAGTCATGCCTGCTTTTCGGCAGTAGTTGCACAAGTGTACATGGGTATAGCCTAAGGGCAAAAATAAAGCTTAGTGAAAGTTCAGTCAGGGAGACTACATCTTTGTGCATGCCTTCTAGTCAAGCTCCACCACCTCTGCTTTCATCCAGTCACAAACTGGTCCTTCTCTGCTGTCATTCAGCTGTTCGTTCAGCAATGTTATAGGTCGTCAACCCGCCTCCACCCCTCCATCAACCTCAACATCGGGTGCTGGCCATCTCCAGCAAAACCTTCCACTCTGAGGCTCCCAAGAAGGCCGCACAACCTCAAGCCCATTTTCATCACCACCACCAGTGTCCGGGGGATTTTCCTACACATGGGAATCTTCTAATGATCGAGATCGCTGATAAAAACCCATTCTGCTTTAAAAAAAAAAAAAGCGACTAAAATCAAGATTTACCAGTAAATTCAAGCTTATCTAAAGCTTCTTTGACTTTTTGTACAAAAACCCACTGGTCTCACAATGGCAACCTTGGGCTTGGTTCACTAAAACTGCAACATTCAATCCGTGATCTGCAGCATGATTGTTTCCTTGCTTTAATTTTGACACATTTCTGCCATGGCCTGTGCCTACAAGAGTCCTGTCCTGTGGGACTTGAAAATTAATCTGCAATTTGCCTATAATTTGCATGTAAGCTGTCCTTTCAAACAGCTTTTCTGAAACAGGGCCCACCCCTCTTTGATGGTAATGTGGAAGCTTCCAAATTATAAGACTTTGATTTTCAGATGTGGTGAACAGCAGTTCATTTGAACTTGGTTCTTTTTGACTCTACTTTATTCATGCCAAAGAATCAATTTCATGAACCAAAGCTGTAATTGTAACTTGTCACTTTGAGGCAGAAAGTGACAACCCCCCCCCCCCCGAAATGTCACTTTTTCCTCATTTTGCACTATCATGGCTGAATGTCCTAACCAGTGTCCTGAAAGCCTCTGCTGTTGTTGAAGAGCAGATGGCAAACACAGCTTATCTACAGTAATGTTCAAATTTACTGTGGTAAATTAACATTCACAATATCAAGTGAAACTGTTTTACAGTCTGTAGTTTTTTTTTTTAAGCCAAAGAAAAAAAAAACTTCACTGATTTATGAAGGGACCTTGGATATACAATCCAAACAACCCTTGTCATTAAGCCAGTAAATGATGCAAAGTTGTGCAGCGCCTGTATCAGGATATACCCCCCCCCCCCAACTGCAGTCAACAGCTGCTGCTTTAATTTAGCCTTGTAAGATGCAGACTTGCTCATTAGGCTTGTTTAAAAAGGGGGTTGAATTGTTTCTTTAAGTGACACTGCAGAAGAGGACTTAACAGACCAACAATGCCTCGTAACCAAACATTAACCACACCTATGAAGTTAGCAAGGCCAGTGTAAAAGCACTATCTCCTGGGCAGATCACTCCTCCCCAGCTCTATCTGATAGAGTCGTCAGCAAGTGAGCAGAAAACCCTTCCACCTCATGGGTTTTTAAAACCTGCCCACAGGTGACTTTGATGAAGTAATTGTCCACCTGTTGGAGCCTGTTAGTGAACATAGAACTATAACACATAGATTGAACCTTGGATCGATGTGGAAAAAATAAAGCACTTACTTGCTCATTTGATTCTCAGAAAAATAATCAGCTATTTTGATGACCAATTGGTTGTTCGAGTATTTTAGCAAGAAAATAAAATTTAAAAAATGCCAAAAATGTATTCAAAAACACTGGTTCCAGCTTCTCAGATGTGATGATTTGCTGCTTTTCTTGGTTTAATATAACTTAAAACTTTAATGTCGTTGGGTTTTGGACTGTTACATTGGCCTCTGAGAAATTAAGAAGGGCATTTTTCACACTTTTGTGATACTTTATCAAATTAATGATTAATTAAAAAAATAAAATCATATATATGTATGTATATCAAAAATGAATGTTGCAGACTTTAAATATTGCAGGCTGTGGAATTTTCATTATACTGTATGTTTCCGTTTTTAAGTAGAAAACAATTAAACGGAAACTTCTAATGTTGTAACCTCATAACTCAAAGCTGAAACGAGAATCAGGTGTTCAGCAAGTGAGGAGGCAACTGCTGTGACCTGAACTGCCAGACAACAATTACATTCTTAGTTTGTGGTGGTGGATTTAATGCTACACTTCCAGTATGGTTTTTTTTATAGTTTCGTGTTTTTTCTACGCTACAAAACAACATGGCCATTGCAGTCACAGTAGCCCTACTTTCCATTTGTAACAAATTGGAGATGCCACTCACAGTTCTTGTCCTCTCTGTTTTAATGAAAATGTTAAATTAACATCCTGGTTGAAAGGAATTTACAGCTTTCGTGGAAAATCCAACCCCAAACCTCCCAAATCCTGTTTTATGAAAGAACAAAGCAGCTTAATTTTGCTGCCGTTTCTTCCTGAATATTCAGTTGTTTAAACCAAAAAGTAAAACCTAAAAACAGTATAAGCTGCAGCATTTGCTGAATTTTGCTCAAAATGCTCCTTCTATGGTGTTGTATCTAGAAAGAGCTCTTACCTGTAGTGTCTTCAAAGTCAAACACAAGTGGTCAATGTGACGGAAAAACCCAGCTGCTTTGCACAGCAACATAAAATTCACCATTACCTCCTACTCTGGCTATACTCGGATATAGATGAGAAAAAAACTAAACTAAACTAAAAACTAATTTAGAAAAAGTTCAATGAGGAGTAGAATTTTTCTCAAATCTTTCTATTGTGAGGTTTCATCTCTTCAACTGCTCTTCTGGTTGTATTTTAAGGCATCCCACTCTATAAAAGCCTTTCATCCTTTCATTGAGAATTTTTTTTTTTTGTTATCGTATCTCACATCATCTGGTGGATAGCTTGAAGTAAATATTTTCTGCTGCAGGAGGAGCCACAGTGAAAACCCCTGACAGCAGTGGTAGAATGGTGTCGATAGTTCCTGAACTGTCTCAATAACACTTTCACCAGAGCAAGCAACATCAGAACACAGATAAAGTTCATGAATTCCTCAAAAGGTTCCTGGTTTCCTGGAGAAGTTCCCTAAAAGTGACTTCTTTAGCTAGCTTTAGCTGCTGTTGACTTTTTCTAACATAATTTGTTAATTAGCAAAATAGCAGCGTGGCTAAATTTCTGTCACGAAGACACAGAAACAGGTTGTTTTTCATAAATCTTGCATCCTCTTATCTTCAGTTCCTGTTGCAAAATTAAGCTGAGGAAAAAGTACTGTTTAACCACCACTAGATTCTTAAATCCAGGGAGGATTCTTGTAAGTGTAAAAACCAGCAAAGATGTCTCTGCATCTTTCTGTTTCTGTCTGAACAGGACTGTAGGTGCACATACATCTAAAAAGACATGTGGCGAAATATCCACAGATTCAGACCAAACAGACTCACAGACAGCTTGGCTTCCTCGCCTGCCAACATGGAAGCTGCGGAGCTGTAGCTGCTCCCCGGCTCAGTAAGTATAGGTTGTCTCTTGGCTTCGCTCTCTGCTCAGTACTTCACGACATAACCTGGCAACCTCAGCACCTATAATCAGGCCACCAATGGCTGCCAGTCCCACCCAGCTGTCTCAACCGGAGAGCGGCGACAAACAGCATGACAAGGAGTGATGGCTGAAAGCCTCAGTGGAGAGAAAGTGCTGATGCGAAACCAGACGGACACAACCGCCAACGCTGTAGCTCAGTCCTGGTCAACGAGTGCTCCAGTGGCTTTCCACAACCCGCTGCACAGTTTGACCTCTCACGCTTCGTGAAATGTGGACTTGTGTGATTGTCTACAAGGAATATTTAAATAAAGCAGCTCCTTTAACAGTTTTATTTTAGACAAAACTCAGAATAAATAGCATTTACCTGAACACACACCTCCTGCAAAATGAATTCTTTGGGGAAACACCTTCAGATTGGCTCATTTACAATACCTTGTGCAAAACAAATGATAATTATGTGTGAAATTCATTGGGGAATGTTTTATTTCTCTCTTGAAGTCAACACAGATTCTTGTTACAACCCAGCATGACTCCATGAAAATCATTCATGGAGTCCTGCAATCGACCTATATTCTCAATAACTTACTCTGCAGCACTCTTCTGTTATGCTTTATGAAATTCATCATATCAGGTTAAACAGGTTATGTTACATTTAACTTGGTCTCAGGCAGAACATAATGTTCCATGATCTCACATCAGTCAAGTGGCCACTTGCTTCTTTATCTGTAATTGCTGCTGCAGAGTCTCCAAATTTGCATAAAGAGGAGTTCAGCTCTTTTTTTTTTTTGGCATCTCACCACTTTACTCAGACACTCATTTTCACTCACCTTCCCATAAATTCAGACCAAAGTGTCTGCAGCACCATTCAATTAACGCCTTTGAATGGTGCTGCTGAGTAAAACACAAATACAGAAAATAAAAAGAATTAATGAATGAGTATGTGTGTGTTTGTGTGTGTGCTGCTCAGCCTCTCAAGGGTCAACAACACTGCTGTGTATAAATCCCTTAAATGGGAAGTCTAAATGCTATTATCCTTCATCTGTTCACTGACTCTCTGCTCATCTCTTTTAATGTACAGTATGTATAGTTTTTGCATGTACTGGTTTATTCAGATGGATTTCTAGTTTTTCTTTTGTATTTGTATTTTTTTTTTTTAGCCCTTTTCTGGCTCACCCTCTGTGAGCTTCACCTGTTTTTCCCCTGCTTTTTCCACACTTGTCTTTCTTCTGTGGTCAGGCCAGAGCTGGTTTGGTAAAATGTAACTGCCAACTGTAAGCAAACTGCATCCCAAAAATGTTAAATTTTTTTACGTTACACCCTTTGTTTATCAGTGTCCCTGCACTCACATTCACCCATACTGCATCTTTTTTTTTTAAATTCTGCTGCTTGTTTTCTTCTACCACACAGTTAAAAAAAAAAATCAATCAGTACTTCCTAAACAACAGATCGGTCTCACCCCGTGTCTCACAGTGGATGGACTGGAAACACATTCTTGAATTTGTCAAGTGAATGGGAGTCACAGCAAATGTTTGCAGAGACTGTTTCCAAGGGTGACAGAGCCTATACCCCAACTGTCTGCTCTTTATTTTTCTACCTACCTCCTAAACATAGACCACATTTCAGTCCCTTTTTCTGCTCCCCCTTCTGTCTCTGTCTGAATTTATCTTGCTGTATATTTCTCACACACAAAGTCACACAAGCTCAATCCATAACTGGTCAACTCTCCGTCCATGTGTTACCACTAGGGGGCAGTAAAGCTCCACATGTTCATACATCATAAAATTGTTTCGATGTGTCCACACCCACTCTCTTTCTCTCAAATGTGAACACACACGCACACACACACACACACACACACACACACACACACACACGCACCCGAATGCACACACACACACACACACACACAGTGAATTTAAACTATGAAACATTCAAAATGTTGTTGAATGTAACTTTATTACTTTAAACTGTTAAAAGTGTTCAATTTCTGTTACTTCTCCCATTAAAAGTAGCTTTGCACTGCATGATTTTAAAACCTTCACTCTAATTTTAATCACAAATCATGAGGCCAAGCTGTTTCAGTTGCAAACGCAAGTGATCACTGTTCCACCGTTCCTCATTGAAACACAGCATTTTCAAATATGTTTGTCTCAGCATCTCTGAGTCTAAGTTGGTGTTTTTAATGGGACACCATGGTAAAAGCTGTCAGCTGTTTAAAGGTCTTAAAACCATTACAAGCACTGTAGTTAACCAAATGGTTGTTATCTTGTCAGCAAGTTTTACCATCGAAGTAACATAATAACTTTAAATAATAACTGTTCTGTTAAACTTTTAAAAAACACTTGTTCAAGAAATATTAAGCCAAATTTCACATTTCAAAGTGAAGGAGACTGTTCACAGGACATGCCACTCCAAGCATCCACTCATGGTCAATCCAGTGAAATGTACTGATTTACAGTTATTTGAAATTTCATTCTTTGATTCATTGATTCAGTTTGACTGAAATATTCTGACGGGAGGTTGACAAGTCTAGATACAAAGTAATATGTACATCATAGTTTCCTCTTTTACTACTTTTCTCCTCACACTTGTTTTTTTTTATATATCACACTAACACACAAACACAGAAATTATTAGAGGACAGTAGGTTCTTGGATTCTGTGTGTGTGTGTGTGTGTGAGGGCTGTTACCAGCCTTCTCTTTGGCTATGGCAAGGATATCATTTCAGAAGGTGGAATTAAAGCCGGCTGAGACCTAATCCCAGCGTAATGCTCCCCGTTCTCCCCGCCCCATTTTATGGAGCAGGGAAAGAGGGTAGAGGAAAAATTAGAAAAGGAGGAGGTGACTGGAGGTGTAGAGAGGTGAGTAAAGACAACGGGGTGAAGGGCAAAATGAGAGGGAGATGAGAAAAGCTAACATCTGATTCATACAACGCAGTGCCACACCACTGTATTTTAATTTTCGCTTAAATAATGAACATGTACAGGTGTGAAAAATGAATGAAATTCCTTAAATAAAGGTACTTCAGTAGGTTTGCAATGACAAACAGTTCGTCCGGTCTACGTAAAACTGTAATAATGTTTGGCGACAGCATGTGTGTTTGGCAGGGAGATTTACATGTAAAGAAATGTATCCATGAAAGATCGTAGTTTGCTCATCAAGGTCATTAAGCTTACTGTATTCAGACATGAATGTTTGTACCAAATTTTATGGAAATCCCATTAAAAGCTTGTTATATTTTATAACACTACTTGGCCAGATGACGCCTCAGTGCGATGTGGCAAAAGTTGAGCCTGGTTCGATTTGTTTTTTCTAAATGACCCTGTTTTGGTGGAAATCCCTGTATTGTTAACCCAAGGAGCCAGGTGGACCTGTGAGGGGCTTGTCATCTGACTGGAGAGTTGACCAATAATGTCCCATGTGTACAATCCTGGCATGGAGAAACACACTGAGAGAACGTGCAGGCAAAAGAAGAGAGAGAGAACATGGAAGGTGAAGTCTGACTGAATCAGCTTCTGCAGTTGAGAGGTTTAGATGACAGGAAGGTGTTTTGTGAAGGTCACTGATGCTGCGCTCCTCTGTTATTTAGGCTTTCGGGGACGAGATCCAATCAGATCGCTCTAAAGCCGTTTTCCCCAAATCCTCATCACATTATGTCGCAGCATAAGCCCTGTTGAATCAGCGGCTATTGGACTAGCAGTAATCAGCTTAGCTTAGCCCCACTGTAAATATGCAAATAGTATTTGATGATTAATTGACCCCAGTTGGCGGAGCAGCCAAGCAGAGGGAGAGAGTATATGTGTGTGTGTGTGTGTGAGAGAGAGAGACAGACAGAAGGATGTGTAGAGGAAGAATACGTGAGGCATGAGGAAAAGAAAGTCATTAAAGGTAATTCACTGTATCTTGAGACAGTGAAATAATGAAAGAGTAAGATCATATTTAGGAAAGAAATTACAAGTGATGTGCTGACAGCATGTGCATTGGATGAATAATCTTTTTCTTTTTTTTTGGCATTACACATACATAATTCAAGTTACACATTAGATGTAAATCAGCATTTTCTGCTAGCCAGTCCACTGAATCGCCATCAACATCTCCCATTTTTCAGCTTTAGAAAATGTATCTGATCCGTGCTCAGTAATCACAGTTTTCCAGGTTGAAGAAAAAACTGAGCCAATCAGAGTTTTGTCGGTGGGATTAAGAACAGTTGTACAGGTTGCTGCTAATGCAGCCGCTGTGTTGACTGCATACATGAATGAATGTAAGAATGACAAATGGAGGAAAAATTAAACGGCAATTCAGTCTCATTATGAGGATAATAAAGAATCTATAGAGGTATAAGAGGTCTTTTGTCCCTGCAGCCTTCAATGACTGTAACAAAATCAGGCTACTTGCACTTGTGTGTGGGTGTATGTGGGTATGTATTCGTTCCTGTTCTTTTACTTATGCACTATAATGTTATTTGTCGTGGCTGAGGTGACACAAGAAAATATATCTGGCTGCATTTGGAGAATAAATGAATATTTACGAATAAATAACGAATAAATAAATACACGTCTACATTATTCTGCTGGAAGGGAACGTATCAACCTGCTTTTCTGCAGTGTTTGATGTCACAGGTGTAAAAAGTCATTTTACAGCAAAAATGAAGAGATGACTTCCAGGTGCAAAAAAAACCCTGAACCCTGGACTGTGCAGATGGATGAATGAACACAGTGTAGAGAGATATTTTCCCTTAATTTTACTTTAATCCCAATAAGGATGGAATCCGGAAAGGTGAAGATGTCCACGTAGAGAGCAGCAACATGGAGGAGTGTTTAAGAGAGATTTACTACCTCTACCACTGTCATGGAAAGGTGGGAGAAGATGGTTGTTCGGCTCTGCTTGCCTATCTGTAAAAGCTGCCACATGCCACACACACAGAAACACACAAACAAACAAACAAATAAGCAGTGCCCCCACCCCCAAGGCTCAAATGTCAACAAGGAAAATTGGAAATGAGTAATTCTTTCAGAGTGTGAAATAGATTGCTTCTCATATACGTACGTCCCTGAATATGACAAATTGATTCTTGGCAAGCAGCAAATCCACCAGACAATTTTTATTGTATATTTTTTTGAATTACGATTAGGATTATTTATTTATTTAGTTTTTGCCAAACACGGCTCTCCATTGTAATTGAAGTCCCCTCACCCGGAGGGGAAGTGTTCCCTCTACAACCCTCTAATTTGTTCTTTTAGCACCCTTGATTTTCATTCCGTCAATAAATCGGGGAGTTACTGTGTGTGTGTGTGCGTGAACGCGGGCGCTTGTGGGTATGTGTGTGTGTGAGAGCAAGTGAGAGAGAGAGAGAAAGAGAGAGAGAGAGAAATGAGCGAGTGATTATTCAATATTAACATGCTGGAGCCATCTGAGATGTTTCCTTTGATTACAGTATTCATAATGTACCCTGCTGTCATTCCCATGGTGTGTGTGCGTGCGTGTGCGGATGCTGCTTTAGCTGAAAATGAGGGAAATCAAATCGATTAGGCGTCTGTACAACTCTCTGAAATTGTATGCTTTCTGTTTGTGTGTGCATTTGATTGTCCAATTTTCCATCCTCTCATTTTCTGTTGTTTCCATATATCCAATCCCCCCGACCCCCCCCCCCCCCCAAAAAAAACAAAACCAAAAACAAACAAAAAACTATCGAGTCTTGGTGATATTCCTCCTCTGCTGCTTGTTATCTGTCTCCATACTGTTTCTCACTGTCTGCCTCCACCTCTCTTTCTCTGTGTCTCTGGGGATCAGTATTTTATGAAGTTGGAAGCTTGTTGCTCTGTGGATGGTTAAAATTGGTTGGCAAAAATAACTCCAAATTGCTGGTTTTCTGGCATCTGCTATTACCTCTTCTGCAGGCGTGCACACACACACACACACACACACACGCAGTTTGTGTGTAAACTGTTCCTATATGATCCTCTTGCAAAGATTGATACACGTATATTTGTATTATCATTATTAGACGTTACTTATGACCCTTTTTATCACTGATTATTCCTTAGGGTTGGAATCAAAATGTTTGTTCCCTTTTCAGACAGCTAAATATAAGTATTTCTATTGGGGATTAAACACCAAGGTCTAGTTTGGATCTATCTTTTTCTGTATTTCTCGCACTTTGTTCCTTTTTTTTGGGCCTTTTCTCCGCAGTGTAGGTCTGTGGCACCACATATAGTAGTACACATTTTCCAAGCCTGTCCCAGATATAAAAGTACAGAAAAACAACCACCATCAGTGGAAATTGCAACCCAGTATTTGCCCTTTTTCTATATGTATAATACTGCTATGCTTTGAGCGAAGGGCATAGTCTCTTCAGAGTGATCAGGTGTCAAAGAAACACATAAATCAATAACATTAATATCACTAACAGCAGTGAATGAATAAATAGAAAAATGTGACCTTTTAAGAACATCGAGAGAAAGAAAACAATGACATGGCCAATGAGAGACAACAGAGAGTAGCTACAGATGACGTAACCTTGCCAACGACTTAATAATACTAATTAGCAGGACTTGTAATGTGCTCTTTACTTAAGAAAAAGATCTCACTACTTCCTTCCTCCATGTAAATTACTATAAAAATGGCTTATTCATTTGTGAGTGCATCTACAACACCACAACGATCTCTTTCAGCTATCCTTTCTTCTCCGTTCTCACTGTTTTACTTGCACACAGTTCGTTCTCCAGTGCTTCTGCATGACAAAACAGGCCGTAGCTGAGACTGAGCACATTGTCACAGCTGCAAAACCTCTGTTTTTGCTAATGAAATCTCAGAAACAACAAATCAGCAGCAAGGACAACAGCAGAATAAATGCTTAGGAACACAATGCCCAACTGTGTTTGCTACAGCAGGTGCAGTGAAAACAAAATATGGCAGGCATGTTGTATACTTGCTGCCTGGCAATCTGAGAGTGCACAAGCTTGTTGGTAGAATTTACCGCGGCTAACTGGAAGTGCAGAAATGCGGTAAAATATAAAACAGTAATGACAGCACTGGCTGCTCCCAGTAAAATCTTCCGGTGAAACTACACAATTCATGTCATTTGTGTTCTTCGGTTTGCTTTGCTTTTCCAGGAACTGTGTGCTTATTTCAACCCGAGACTATCTGAAGATAAACCTGTATAAACCTGTGACAAAACTAACACTGCTTTTTTTTGGTGTGTGAATATAATGTGTCATTTTTGAGGGACCTCCAGCCATTTGGTGATTTTATCACTTTAAGTCAGGCTGAATAAGAAAGTCAGCCAGGTGCACTGAATTTAAATGTAACATACACAAAAGCACACATGCAGGAGTGCGTTCACTACCGAATGCACACACACATTCATAAACTTCACTATCTTGACGCCCTACTCCTTCCATAATCCCTCTTGCCAGGGTTTCAGATAGTGACAGGGTCGTATTTGGAGCTAAAACATTATCTTTCTGCTCATTAACCTTCGACAGGGTTTCCATTCCGCCCGGCTGACTCCCCCTCCTCTGCCACCTCTGTCTTCACCTCCATCTCTTTCCCCTGTCGTTCCTCTCCTCCTTATTTGTTGAGGCACTCACCCGGATGAGAAGGGAGCCTTTTAAAACGTCTAGTGATGCTTCACGGTGCCTTTCCTCAGCATTGGGGATCGACTTATCTGGACAATTTGTCCCACGAGTTGCCAAGACACTAATGAGATCATCCACAGCAAAGTTTTGGGACTTGAAGTTACAGCCAGAAAAAAAGGTTTTCTCCGACCAGTTGTGTTCCTTAAGCCCTGGTGATCCCCTCTGCCTGAAACCAAGTGCAATAGGTGAACATACACAGCAGTCATTATTCTCATAACAGTTAATTTAAAAACAATAGAAGCACCTGGTTCATCAAAGTTAAAGATCACAATTCACTGCGTAAAAGCAAAGCCTTTTATGTCCTCGGTTTTCTAAACTTGGAGCTTTGATGTTTTTGTACTTCACTAACTAAATCAACAGTGCTTAGGTTAAACTCAGTATCACATCATCAAGTAGTGTACTCTATCCCTGCTGAACTGGACTTGACCTACCTGCACAGGTGCTGCCGTTCTCAAACTGCGAGTGTCACAGGTCGACCGGCTGCTGCAGGCCCACGGCAATTTTGTGCGAGGTCTGCAGTGAACTGTGAGCACTTCTCCCTTTAAACTCCAAATTGCTACACACATTTTTATCTCCCCTGCCTGCTCAGAAGAAACTCTTAAGCTCTCTAAAACTCTGGCTGGTGAAGAAATGATCCTCATCAACTTGTTTAAAACCATAATCCTTTTTTGTAATTTTAGGTAATTATCCCAAAAAAAAAAGAAAAGAAAAGAAAAAAAGAAAGTAGAGTTATATAAACGTCACTCATCTTTTTTGCTGAATCATTTTCTTGCATGGCAGCTTGGTACAACGTTCTGTGGTCCAGTATTAATCTAGAAGTAATCTCTGCTGGAAACTATTTCTTTGCCTACACACAAACCTGACCACCTGTTTGAACCCTCAACACGAAATGTGCATCAACACAAGAACAAACCCAGGCACCAGCTGTATGTAGAGTTAAATCCACATTCATTGTCACAAAGTGCCAGCTATAACCCACAAGTCCTGTGAAAATGGGTTTGAAAACAGTCTTTACTTTTCCCAGATGTCACAGTTAACTAGTATTTTGCCATTTGAAAGGTCAGAAAGACTATTAGTGCCCCCCCCAGAATTATCTTCTATCGAGCTGTAGGTGAAATGATCACAGTTAGCATTAGAAATCTAATATCAGAGTAAATTCACCTTTTTGATGAAGTTGTAAACACAACACTCCTAAACATAAAAACAACACGCAGTGATGGAAAAAAAAAAAAAAACTAAGAAAATGCAAGTCAAAACTCTTCCTCGCTGGAAGATGGATGTTTATTTTCCCATTGCAACAGAAATGAAAATGGATAAAATGCTCCTCATCTTTATGTCCACATGAGAACAATAAGGCAGACAGACATTTAGATTTTATGGGAGCAACAAAAGGGCACACACACACACAAATATTCAGAAGCAGTTGAGGACATTGAAACCTGTGGGACGAGAAACACAGAGACATATAACAAGCAAACACCATTAATGGCTTTCCCTGCTGCTGTGGCATGATGTCAGCCCCATCTTCATTTTACCTGGTGCTAAATGTGTCTGTGTCACCACAGGTTTGTTCTTGTCTCCATCTGCTGCGAGCGACACAGCAGGGACCGGGTTTTAAAAACATCTTTGCACTAAGAGCATTGTTTGCGCTCCACTGATTTACAACGGGAGCTGGAGATTATCTGATGTAGGTGCTACGGTGGGCCCGGTTCAGGTCAGGACCTACGCTGTGAAAAAAGAAAAAAAAAAGTTTGTCTTCACACAAAATAATTTAGTATTGGATAAGCTTGACTTCTTTTGGGGGAAAAAAAAAGAAAACTGCCATTTAGTAACTTAGCCTAACTAGTGACTCACTGAATCCCATAAAGTGACTGAGAAATCTCCTCCTTTCCCAACTAACTACTGTCAAACTGCCTCTGAGCAAGGCATTCAGTCCAGTGAACAAGCACAGGTGTTGTTCAGAGGTGTTAACATCACTTTTCCCTCACATATTCATAATATGTTTTGTTATTTTTTGACATTATGTGCGTTTGGTTTTTTGTCTTTATACACAGACCGAGGAAGACCATGAGGAAGACCATGGAGGCCAAAATATTGCATCATTACATTTTTGGAAACTTGAAAACCTCAGGGTGCAGACTACCTCCCCTTTTTCCATAACAATGTTAATATGCCTGATTCAGTTCAACTGTACTGTGCTCAACTCCCCTCCAGCAGGAAGTCCCATTAACCAGTGTCCACAAAACATGTTATTTGTAATATGTGCGCATTGGCTACTCTGTGCGTCTCTAAGGCGTGCACCATTCTCTGAGGAAGAACTCTAATATATCTCTGCAGAAGTATAATCCCTGCATCAGTAATCACCAGCAGGTGCTGTGCAACCACACTGGCCGACAAAAAGAGCAAGGCACTGTGACATTTCTGCTGGAACAAAGTTCAACTTTAGACTCTCTCTTGTAACACATCACAGCATGCAGATGTGAATTGAAGAATCAAACATAAAACGTTGGGTTGGTCTCAGAACAGCTTCATTGGGATCTGTATCACAAGTTTTGTACAAATTATAGGAAAAGAAAGCATGACTTCATTTGACTTCATATGCTTTTTAAGATTAGATTCATACAGGTCAACGTCCTAAATTAGCCTCGAGTCAGTGCCACTGCTGTTCTTCTTGCTGTAATGTCAGCTGTGTTGACTTCTTCTGACAAATGGTATTGACTGCACTGTGAGTCAGTCAGACAATACAAAGCTGCTGAATTTTTATTTTTTATTTTTGAACACGCAAATGTAACTCAGTTATGAGGGTATCTGTGGAGACTGATGAGCTGAAGTATTTTAAAATAAAATAACGCTGTTCTCCAGCTGCTCCCGATCATGCACATACACGTTCGGCCTTTTTGCCTTTTGATCCCATTCAACATTTTCACTATATCCTCTTGAAGAGGTTTGCATATTTGTCTTAAGAGGCTTAGAGAAAAAGCAAAGAATTTAGAATTGGAAAATATTTGGAAATGCAGTTTTAAAACAAGCTTCTGATTGCATCTCCTATGTAAAATAATTAACTAAGGTACAATAAAATTAATCTGCAAGGGACTTCCTACATATACACATATTGTTGATGGTCAGACATATTGCGGAGACTTGGCTCTGCATCTCATTTGAAAAATTGCTATTCTTTTGTGCAGTTGCAAACTGTGATTTACACCAAAACAGTCTTTCTTCCACATTTCTAAATTAATTAACCAGCTAAATAATGAATCCGTTTATTCTACCATGTTGGAAAAAACAGGTTTTTATCATGTTTTCTCTGAGATGCAAAGTGTTAGAGAAGAGGAGCATATCGACAACCTGGAGGAGGTGATATCGATGTGATCACTCTCACTTAGTGAGGGGATGCATTGAAGTGTGACTGTGAATAATCAGCCTTGGCGCCGGATCGCCACCACATTTCCCACCAGCGGAGCTTTTACACACCCTCTGGGATGGTTGTGAGCAAAACAGGAAATGGTAATGTTTTATCTGCCGGCCACACTGACTGATCGAGTCCGGAGGTCATGGTTAAAATCATGCAGGGGAACTTCAAGATTTGATTTAATTCAACAATTAACTATACAGTACTGTTTGTCTGATTACAAACCTAAGGAGAGGAGGAGCGTGTAACATTGTGAATACACTACATCAAATGGTAAAGTCCCAGTGTGTACTATACAGTGAAAACCGGAGACAGTATGGCTCAGTGACTGTGATAAACAGGATATGAAATGAATGAGGGGTCATCACACTTGGTGAGCTTTCAATTTATTCCATTAGATATGTGCTCCAATCATTTTACTTGCTGTTAGCATGCTTAATAAAAATCACTATGCTCTACCAGTTTGAATTTGGACTCATTTCATGCCACAAACTGCAATGAGCAACTGATAATTTGGCTGTTTTACTCAAGTTAGGTGGGTTGCTTTTGCGACATGAGTGTTTTTGTGTGATGCCTAAACGCTATGTGTGTTTTGTGGGAAGATTCAACATTTTTTTTAACACCTCCTGGTTGAGTCACTTTTCTTGGAAATCCCCTGATTGATAGTTGCCAAGATGCACTGCTCATCTGCTCTCTTGTATTCACTCACACACACAGATACAGTCACAGACACTGGCTGCAACCAGATAAACTTGGAGATCCAATGAAACTGAGACAAACTTTGTTTCCTTAGAATGTTTATTTCCACCGGGGCTTGAATTTTCTAATTTCTAATTTTTCTTTTTCCAAGTTTCTCTGCTGTAGTTTGGGGAAACACAAGTTAGCATCCCATTTCTTACTGCTAAGCTGGAGTTGAAAAGCTATTTAAATAGTTAAATAAAATGTGATTTTTTTTTTAAAACATTTTCATTCTCATTACTCTTATTATTATCACTGCTCCCTCTGTAACAGTCATTGTGGATATTGTGAAAACAGTTAAGCCACTCCAAAACTTTAATTCAAATTTTTGCCCTCATTGATTTTTACCTCTGCGTTGCTAGTTGTCTCACTGTCACATATAATGAGAGGTTTGCAAGACTCAATAAACTATTAAATCTCTTGTAACTCAAACGTCATTGCTGTTGCCTAAAGAAAGAAAACACCACTGGAGTCAATTCACATTTCAAGTGTCTCTCCTGTGGTGAAGTGAAGGCTGTAATGATGTGAGAAGTGAGAGCTGGATCATCTCGTACTTGTGATACTGAATTGTAATTCTCATCTCAGTGGGGATCTCTCTTTACTGTTTGGCTCATTATTTTCCTTGTAAGTGTTTGCATTATGCTGATCCCTGCTTTCACTGTACTTAGTTTCAGATGTCAAGTTAGGGTTTGCCTGGCAATGACAAACACAGGGAGGCAACTGTGAACGTCTTCATAAATGTATACGCTGATGCACTGCAGAGGGACTGAAGTCCCTTGGGGCAGGATTATGTCTCTGCCTTCTATCAAGGTTGCAGGAATGATTTTTTTAATCTAACGCCCTCCTTGACATTCACACAGTTCAACCTCAGTCCTCAACTGTTTTGAGTGTTGAGTGCTTTTTGAGAGCTAACTGTCGGTTATCAGTCCTCTGTCCATTTAAAATGTCAGATCAGACACATGTTCTTCTTTAATTAAATGCCCGATGTCCGTGGTGGCTGGTGGGAATGCTCCATCTTCACATTTGATTATATTTTAGAAAACTGAATGAACAGGCTTGTGTCATCAATTCTTTTCAATGACACTGAATGCTTATGGGCAAAGCCATGCTTTAAGCAAAATGCTAACACCAGCATTCTAACTCTCACAGTGACAATGCTAACATGATGGTGTTTCACAGGCCACGTTCATTCTCTTAGTTTAACATGTTAGCAAGAAATCAGCTAATTAGCACAACACAAAGAGTGGCTTAAGTTTATGGGATCATGTCATTAGTTTTGAGGGCATATGATCATAAACCAAAGTTCTGGACAAAGTAAACTCAACTTGCTGATGCTGCGACATGAAAAGTTAGGGGATGATGAAAGTTATTGTAATTTATCCGGGAGAGGACATGAATGTGTGAACCAAATATCATGGCCATCATTTAAGTGGTTGTTGAGATATTTCACTAAAACAATACCTGCTGGTGGAACTAGATGAATAGTCAAGGTATCATCAAAGCCAGTAGGATTCATCCTCTGGGGTCCATGAATATCTATGCAAAATTGAATGGCAATCCATCTGATAGTTGCTGAGATATTTCATCTGAGACAAAGTGGTGAACAGCTTTTTTTTTTTTAGCTTGGTTAAAAAGTATGATTCTACAACATCAACAATTCCCTCTATGTGGCCTCAGTTTCTTGTTCAAGTATCAAACATGCTAAAACAAAAGATTCTTTTTATGGTTCGATTATTATATTCCCTGTGTTAGTTGTCACTCTATTATTCCTGCCCCTCAACTCAACTCCCAGTTTGACTATCAAGCCTCAGTCACATCTCCAGTGGGTGTAATGGGGAAGTAACAATGCAGTTGTGTTCCACCCAGTTTTTTTTATTTTTATTTTATTTTTTGCACAAATGGTGGAAACACTCCAGGTTGTTGCCTCAGTTGGGGTTGGTTGTTCCCTTGGTTGTAGACATTATCATAAGTGCCACCTCCCGTGACTCATTTGTCTCTTTTAAAAGCAGCGGCTCTCTGGCATGCACATATTATTCCAGTTATAAACCTCAGTTGCTCTGCATGTGCGAGGAAATGAAGGGCAGCAGTCAGAGAGTTAGAGGAGCAGAGGGAAGACATAAACTTCTTAGAGGACTGATTTCTTCCTTTCTTCTCCCTTTCTCTATCCACCACCGCTCAGAGAAGAAGCCAGTCAGCAGAAAGCGTGCCGAGGGATTGCTTTGTGGCAGAGCAAGGTGATGTGAATTAAAAAAAAAAACAAACAAAAAAAAAACACCAGGAGATCTTGTCAGAAGCCGCATCCTGTTCCTTAATTCTGGTGACAAATAGACGCTATGGTGCCTTTATCTTAACTGCCTCTGTACAGTATGGGCACACACGATTGCACCTAACATCCATTCAAAGTAAAACAGAGGCTCACACATATTCATACACTTACTTTTGGCTATGCTTACACACGTGTGAATTCACACAGGCACATTGTAGACACAATCACATGCATGCACAGATACTCCCTGTAAGTAGACCATTGATTTTGCCCCCCAGTCATTTAAAAAGGATTTCAGGAGTAGCTGTTTTTCTCCGAACTCACTCAGAGCCGAACCAGAAGAAAATGGGGGGGGGGGGAGCAATTAAAGCTGGTTTTGAGGGACTCCATGGCCTTGCATTATTCAGGGCTCAGACGCTGGCCTTAAGGATGCTGTCCATGTTTTTTCTTTTTTTTTTTTCCTTTTTCCTCTTTTTACTGACGAGCACTTCTTTCAGGCTTTCCAGGGCATTAACTGCTGTGAAGGATTTTCTGAACAAAGAAAATAAAATTGACAATTTATTTTGTGCTCTTATTTTAAATTATTTCAACTGTTTCCTAGAAATTACAATTATAAGAAACTGAACTGCAGCAGCAAATATATTTCGTAGCAAATTGTAATGTTTTTGAACATATGAAGCCACTGCCGTTTATTGGAGTGGATAGTGAGCCTATGACATGCTTGACTGTCACACCATGGACCAGGGTTCACATACAGAGTCTTTGGTTCAGTTTGAGTAACAACAGGACTTTGGTTGAGGTTATTAAAAGATTGTGGTTTTGGTTAAATTAACAAAATGTGTCTTAAGTCACTTTGTGAACTTTGTCTGTGTCAGGGCAGTGCACCAACCCTCCCGACATTAACATAACCACAAAAAAGTGTAATAATGCTGATAGCAAAAACAATTATGGCAGAAAACAATTACAATGTCTGTGAACATTGAACTGATACGTTCACTATCAGCACATTTGCAACTTGCCGAATACATAACTACACAATTACATTTCCTACAAAATGAATTTGCTGTTGCAGTTTAGTTGTGTATAAACAGAATTTCTTGAAGACAGGGTTGCTTTTGTAGGGTGTGTAATAAGGCTGTCATTAAGATGAATGTATGGTTGAATTACATCCAGAAACGCAAAACTCTTTTGGCCCACAACACACACACACACACACACACACACACTCATCAGGCCAACACTACACTCGGACTGCACCTTCTAATAGCAATTTTGCTGAGTTAAATGTTTACGACCAGTATTACCCTTGTCTTGTTTGCTAAATTTATAAAAGCTTACAATTTGCAGTGGTTGTAAAAAGTCATTTTCTCCACTGATGAGGTTTTGTTTGTGAGCCCAGTCACTGAAATTGATTTCTCTATTGTCTCTGTTTCTGTGGCCCATTGTGTCGACTGTTCAGCCACCTCAGCACAACAGTGCTACACATGAGGTTCTAGATTTGAGTTTAATCAGAGAAGGTCAGAGAAAATATAAACACATATTTTGGGATTTTACTAAAGGCCTTGGTCTGTTTTTCATATGTTCTGTGATCATGCAATATGTCTCTCAAAATCACACACTGATTATTATGAGAGCTTCATGCATACATTTTTGTCAAAGTCTGAGTCAGATATGACTATCAAACTATATCTACGCAAGCGGTCAATGGCAATTCTACATTCCCTTTTATGAGCCTTTATAAATAGTGGATACTGAGTTGCCTGACATACAGATCTGTTACATCACTCTAATACGCAGCCAGGGCCCTAGGAAAAGAAATGCCTCAGAAGTAAACTTGTATATTACGTAACTGAGTTCCACACATTGGAGGAAGTATTCATCAGCACAAATAATTCTGTCTTATTTTGAATTGTTACACAATTCAAAAGGTAGAAAAAGATTCCAATTGGATTTATCAGTGTCAGAGTATACCATATCATTTTAAGTTCTTCTTTTTAGTTCAGGAATATGGAAGGTTACTCTCTTTTTAGCCATTAACTATGGTTACAAATCTTTACCATGAATTTTTGTATGTTTGTTTTTACATTAGCTGAATGACAATTCAATATTAAATCAGTTTTACTCCTTAAAATCTTGATTAAGGTGATCATTTTTATTCTGATTCTTGCACTCTTACTGAAGACTTTTTTTTGGACCAACCTTGTTTGACAGGATAATGATGATATTCAATCTACTAAAAATATCAAATTGCAAAAATAAGCAAGTTCACATTCATTTTCTTCATGTTAACAGTGAAATATGCGCCCTGTTAATCAGCTTTAACCTGTGACAGCAGTAACTAGCGCATTTTGCATGTAGCACATTAGCTAGCAAGCAGACACACACACACACACATAGTACGCAGCGTGACGAAGCGACACAGGCTAGCGTTAGCTACATTAGCTCGACTCACCTAGACGGTCCAATTACAGTAAACCCACATCAACAGGCTTCGAGTCGTCTCAGTCACTTCTAGTATCCCTTCCAAATACTTTTAAATGGTTGAAACTAACTTAAGTGCAATAACCCACAAAAATGTACTTCTCATTTCGCACTCACTTGCATGTATTTCTCTCGCTGCTTCAGTGTGTTTACTACCGCACCTGCTACCTGAAAGGGGGCGGGACCTGCTTCCTCCCTCCAATAGCATTTCACACAGTAGTGAAACGCTATATACAGACATAAATTAACCAAATAACCTCAAATAACAATGTTTTGTGAACCAGAAAGTAGCAGACAATGCAATTATGATTGAATGTTAAATGTTTACCAAAATAAGGAAACTATGTTTCTACTGGGTTCCAAAATCACAGTCTATTAAAAGAAATGTTTTAGGACTCAGTGTTTGAACTTTACCACTTAAGGCCAGTTAAGGTGTTCTGTTTCTCAGTTGTTCTGGTCAGGTCCAGTCCCATGAGCTCCACTCTATTATAATAAATATGACGGTTTATTGTTTGCTGTGGGGTGTTCTTTTTATACCCCCCTCCCCAAGGAAGGTCAGTGGTTAGGGACAGTTTCAGATCAACATACCTGAGCAGGGGGATTGATTACAAATTGGAGGGATATCTGATGTGTTAATTCCAATGACTTTACTAAACAATATGTATCCTAGCTGTAATATTCATAAATGTATTTGAATCAAAATGAGCCCAGTATTTGGCTTTTTAAAAAGTGTGCATGGTACAACTTTTGGACTGAACTGTCCAGAAAATGTAATGATGATTCAGTTCAGTGTTATTAATTCATATAGCGCCAAATCATAACAGAAGTTATCTCATGGCACTTTTCATATCGAGAAGGTCTAGACTGTAGTCTTTATAATACTGGGTTCAAAAAATTGTAAAATATGGAACCAACATGCATAACTGACACTAGATGGCATTAAACAAATTTTGTTTTCTGTTTTGTTGTCTCAACTAAAAAATAAAACTTGGAAATAACTGCTTCCTGTTGCCATGTTGCCACCATCTTATGTGTTATTATATTATTATCTCTCATTGGCAGACCTGAATTGACTGAATAACAAAATAATAATACAGTATTTCGGCAACAGAGAAGAAGAATCACCATCACAGTGATTTCTACACCGTTCGACTGAAACAAAAAGGATAGCAACACCATAGAGATAATGCTGATATGCTGATGTGTAGCAAGAAGAACGCTTGGTCACCATTGGCATGTTAGCATTCTAATATGTGGTGATTAGCTCCAGAGGCAAAGGCCAGCTGAGGCTGATGAGAATGTCATTAGTATTTCAGGTATTGATTATCAACCAAAACACTGCACAAACTTAAATTTTGACCAGACGATGGCACTAGCTGAAAAGTTAAGGCATCCACGAAGCTGTAACTATTTATCTCCAGGGGAAAACGAATGTCTGCACCAAATGTCATGGCAATCCATTCAACATTTGTTGAGATATTTCATTCAAAACCGTAAATGCTGTCCTAATGGTTGCTCCAGATGAAAAGTCAAGGGATCACCAAAGTGAGTAGGACACATTATCTGGGGACCTTGAATGTCTATACCAGATTTTGCGCCAATAATTTTAGACATGCTGAGAAATTTCATGGGATCAATTGAATGATAATGTTATTCCTGGAACCTCTCTGCTCTCATGGCTAAAAAGATTCTTATTGATTTCAGAAATAATTTAACTTGTTGCTAACGGTTATTTGCTGTACATGTTCATTTAACTTTTAATTACACAGATTCCTATTACAACCAAAGCAGCCACATTTTAGAAGTAGAAAGTGTTGCTCAAAACTAGCATCACAGTATGCTTTAGAAACAAACAACAGAGGCTGCATCTAGTATTTTTCTACATTTATTAGTGGTGTGGACCGGGATTGCCTATTCCTATTAGTTCCATTCATTACCCACTGGAGGGAGGCCTAATGTATCTTCTCCCCTGCTGCCGTCATAAGCCTCAGATTGGTTCTGGGTGGTCGGTGGACTGCAGCCCGCTGCGGAGGAAACATATTGAGCTTCTCTACAACTTTACTTGGGGTCATTTCATCAAAGGAGGGGCCTTCTGATTAACTTTCTCTCAGCCTCATTGCTTTGAGTGCCCAACAGATAGTTTTCATGGGGATCTACTGTCCCCTGATTCTGTACATTAACATTACTCTGCTTGATGAGACTTTCAGAGAAAAGTTCCAGTCAAAGCAAATTATGTAAACAGTCATCATGGATGAAATCTCTAAAAGTAGGCTCTGCAAAAAGCATCGCAAAATACAGTTATAGTCTAAAAGTTGACAGGTAATAAAACATTCTTGGAAAGCACGAACACAGGTTTCAATTTGGATTACTGTTTTTCCAAATATCAAGGGATCAGATGGGACACAGAGCTTCTGGCCTGCTGGCTCCGGTGTGTTTGTATTTTTAGCCAAAGGTGGCTGATGAACTTTTGCTCAGCCTCATTGCTTTAAGAGGCAAACAGATTCTTCTTGGTCAGTCTGTTGTTTCAGGCCTCCACAACAGTGTTTCTCCACATGATGAGAAAAAAACATGAAATCTGATGAAATGGAATGAAAGCGGACCTTTTGTCTTATAAATCATCATCATATCTTATATAAATCATCCACCGTGTTTTTGTTTGTAGGATTTTCATCTATTTTTACTAGAAGATTTATTCTCACAAAATGCTACTGCAGAATGTCATATACATTTTCATTGTGTCTTGTCAGTGGGAAGCCAGTGAGGGATCAGTTTTACATTCCAGGTTGGAAGAAAAATCTAATGACAGATACTGAGATTTTTCGCTTTGAGCACATTTGCATTTTCCATTGTTTGCTTGATATTGACATCCACTTTGGGATGAAATTATGATTATTTCTTATTATCATCAATAAAGTATCATAATATTGAACCTAAGTTAGCCCCAGTTTTTAAAAGTAGCAATTCATTTCTGCAACATCAGGTGGATTTCAAATAATGCATTTCTCATTTTGGTGTAAAACTTCATTTATACACGACAAGCACTCATTTTCCCACAGGGAGAGCTTTGCAGGTCCAACCTGTGGACAGCCATCTGATAGTACAGATCTCCTTGTAACAACATAATATACATCCAGAAACACTTAAACCCTGTGGACAGTTGGTGTAGCAGGGGTGGGTTACCTCTCTGCAGGGTATCACCATGCTTTTGACAGCAAATGGTGTCAGCCTTAATTGGAACAAGCACAATGTAATGGAGCGTGTCAGATGGCTTCCACTGTGCCTGAGAGGAGGTATGGCTTCTAGGTTTCTCCATGGTTGGAAGGTCGGGGGTGGGGGGGGTGGGGGGTGGGGGCAAAAGTAAGATGCAAGCAGCCAGAAATGGAAAGATAAAAAAAAAAAAATTCAACACAAATCCAGATATTTAATTTCACTTTATCGTTCCAAGAAAAGATGACATGAAATTCCCAAATGATTATGTGATATTGCAACAAATTCTTTCAAAATGACTTACTGTAATTGCCATTATTTGGTGAGACCAGAATGGCAAAAATAAAGGTATTTTTAATAGCATAGGAAATGAGAAAAGACAGATATTTATAATAAACATTTCTTCAAACTGCTGTAACATATTCATTTATTGAAATATGTTGATGGCAAAATACATTAGAATACCAAATAGACTCAAAGGTACATGCACTGAGTAGATGGAAAGCAGCTGTGCTCCAGGTGCTACTCCAGGGCAAATAAGTGAAATCTTGTGCTACAACTACTTTGTTTTAAAAGAATGAATTCTGGATCATTTACTTAACTCATATTCATGAATAACATCTAAAATAATGGATAGATCATTGATAAACAGACGGGGCTATAAGCATAATGTTAGCAATTATGCCTTAATTCTCTCTGTTTGGGGTTTAATAGCAGAGTGTAGGATTCACAATGTTTTAAACTAAATCTAAAATGACTGGAACAAAAATTAAAGCTGCCGTTTTAAAATTAACTTAAACCATGGAACATGTTACTGGCATTTTCTCTGACTGTACTTGCACACACCTTTTATTTTGTCAGCTGTCTTACCTCTGTTGCTGGTTTCTACCTTAATTGGAAAAGCAAATCTTTCTACACAAAGACTAAAAACTCAGAGTATACTTTTTCTATTCTGTGTCGATCTCATCTGCAACATAATTTTTGCAGTGTATAATTATCTGTCAGATGTTTTCAGTAGATTATTACTATTTACTGTCAGCAGACTAAAAAGATGACCTGTTTCTTTCCTTTTCTTTGAACAGCTGTGTAACACTAATTCTAAGGTCATGTACCTTTACAGATACAAAAAGCCTGGCTGCCTTTTCTTTTATATACCTCTTGTACGTTAAGCCAAATAAGTTAAGATTCTCCTCACATGCAACATGCATAAATGATCTTAAGTAATGTGAGCTCAACTTAAGGTTAGAAATAATAGATCAAAGCGAGGAATTCAACTGCATCGATTTTGATTCTTGTGTTACTTCTGATGGTAATAACTGACGAGATGGATGCCGCACTGTTGCGTCAGAGGGGTAGTGATGAAAATAGCTGGCAAATGGAGGAATGAGCAAAAAAGGACTCCAATAGATGACTAAATCATGAACACATGAGGACACAGACTGTTTTCAAGGGCTGGCGCTGTGATGATCAGACGTTGAAACTGATCTCTCATATATTTATGCATGTTTTAACGATCATTCTGGCTCGACAGATGGGATTGTACACGGTGATAGGTCCGTCAGGTACACGGTTGTAAAAATTCACAGATCCCTGTGAAGCTGAGGTGGGGTAGAGAGTTTTACAGGTGGCCACTAGGTGTTGCTCTTTAGTTTTGGCTTTGAGATTCACAGCACCAAGACCCCTCCTAAACATGGGGAGATTACACATTACTGTAAATATAGCATCTTCATTATAGAGCTGTTACTTACAGGAACAGCTCTGTGGCAAACTAACACTTGGCACTGTTTCTGATAAAGCACCGGTAGTCTGTATGACATCAGAAACACTGAACTACCATAATTACTCATGCAGGAGGACATTGTAGGAGTTCCAGTTATTTTGCCAAACTGAAATAATACTGCACTTAGGCTCAATCCAAGAGAATTTGATGGGAATCATTTTCCTTTTCTGAACTGACAGAGATAGTGGTGAAATAACACACCGCCTGAGAAAGACACCCCTTCTTACTCTGTGCAAATTTAGTTCAAAGAGGAAATCTGCTTAAGCATTAATGCGGGGTTGATTAAAGATAAATGCGGTGAAGATGGAGCTTCACAACACTGCTGTATAGTGTGTATAGTTAGAAGACAGTACAGATGTAGGTTGAATGCAGGATTGTCAGGCTGATGAAGTTTCTAGCACAAAAATTCAGGAACTTAAATGGAAGCAGTGATGTGCCGTTTGCGCCAGTCCATCGTTTTTCTCTTCCTTTTCCTTGTTCCCTTGGCAGGAACAGGCGTTTAGCCTCTGTGCCTCCCGTTTGCTGAGCCAGTGACAGCTCGCTCCGCAGTACTACTGTGGGAATAACTCCCTGCATGGACCTTAACACCCCAGAGACCATCCACTGCAGGGCACAGCCAGTAAAGACAGAGAGAGAGAGAGAAGTCGATGCTATATATACAGGAGATGTATATTCTGTGGCTCCTACAGACAAATCTTACAGAGGGACTGATGAATGTAACTTTTTCACTCTGCTAGCAGCAGAGATGTGGGTGTTTGGGAGGGGGAGTGTGAGTTTGGGGAAAGAAAAGGGGAAAGCAAGAAAAAAATAGAGGGAGGTGGGGGTTGTCTGTTGCATCATGCTGTGATGTGCTGTGATGAGTGTCTCAGACTTGACATTCAGCTCAGATACAGGGTGAAAACAACAGAACAGGAGGCTGCAAATCAAAAAGATCTTGATCATAACGAATCTCTGCTGCTAATATGTGACTTGAAACATTGTTAGTCTGTTGTGAGATTGCTCCAGAATGTGTTTGGCTCTGCAAGATGCTCCCATTAGCCATGAAGGTGTGTGACACGTGTTTTATAATTCAAAAGAAAATCACTTGAAATGTAATTTGTTGGCAGGTGACTGCAGCACAGTTGCCTCCTTTCTTTTGAGAGGTGTACACACACTCAATTCAATTTCATCAACGCTGTCGACTAACTGTGTGGACGACTTTAATGTGGACACTCTGCAAGCCTTGTGCTTGGCTGCATTAAAGTTCAGCCACAGACTGGCTTTTTTCTCTTTGTCTGAGTAGCTCTTTATGACCCTGTCTGAGTAGGTGCTCTGATTAGTCTGTGTGTGTGTGTGTGCACGTGCGTGTGTGTGTGTCTTTTTTAACCAGACAAGCTGCTGAAGGTACAAGATGTACAGATACAATAAGAATGCATACACAGACATTAGCATACAGGCCTTTTAAATATGAAAAATATATATATCTCATTCCATTTATTGGGCAACAAGGGAAGGAACCTTGAGGGACAGGTTGGCTTAATGAACAAATGAGCAACAGTGTGCAGGGATAAGCAGGATCAGGTGACTGGCACAGTGCAGAAAACGTAGGAAAGGGCATCTAGTAGACAGGTGGGGAATGACAAGAAGAGTTCAGGGAAGATGTAGGGGCAACGGAAACAGAGGGGAAGAAAGGAGGACAAGACAGATGTCAGGATGACAATATTTTGATATTTGAGAACAATACCTTTCCGTGCTTAAGTGAAACAAAAGCATGAATCAGACAAATAAAGAACAGTCTTTATCTTTTACTTTTTTCTTTGTTTTCCAGAATACTTTACAATACAATACACAATACAGCATACTGACCACCTAGTGTCACACTGAAACCTTGTATGGACACTGCATTTACATCATACACATGGCTGCTGGTGCATGAATTATGGTCTAAAGTGTGCGAATGCCACCGAATATGACGAGTCATACACAGAGATGAGATAACCATACCACTTAACAAGAAAATGGATCCAGAATTGCAAAGTACATCTCCTGTATCTGTCTGTCCAAGTGTTTTCAGATGCATTTTAATTCAAAATGTGTGGGTAGCACACATGCACACAGACACATCGTGGTCAACTCAAGCTGTTGGAAATTAAGAACCTTACAAAGGCACTGTGCTGCAGGTGGGCAGAGCACTTTCATCGCTGTTGGAGAGGCAAGGATTTGAACTGGACACCCTCTGGTCCCAAGCCTGTGGTCTCTATGGCTACCACAGTGCACCCCATCTACACCAACAAAGCACTGACAAAGCACGGCGCAAAACAGAGATGGAGAGAGAAAGAGAGGGAGAGAGACTTTATGAAGCTATGGATACTTTTAATATCAAATATTAGGAAGAGAAATAAAAAGCTCACAAGGCATTTAGGCCTGTTTCTAGTTTCTTTTTTTTTTTTTCATTTGTCGTTGTGTGCACAAATTGCTGTGGGAGTGTTGATGAGATGTAAATGAAAAACTAAGGTGACATAACTTTGGAGTTACTGGAAAGTGTACTTACTCCACTTCAGCCTTAAGTCTCTCCACTGAACCCACAGAGATGAAACTCCCATATAACTCCTGGTAAGACAGAACAGACCATTAACTGTGATGTAATTACTGAATTTCAAGCTGAAAGTAATGCTTTACTGCCCAGTACTGCTCAGTTCCTCCTTTTTTCCTGTTTCCCCCGTTTATCACAGTGCTTCTGTCCCTCTCATCTCTCTTTTTCTCTCCTTTTCTCCTCCCACTCTCCACTTCTGTCTCTGTCACTTCTTCCGCTTATTGTCGCCATCTCTGTCTCTCGTTCTCGCTCTCACCCCTTCACTCCATCTGCCATCCCCTTCTCTTTCAGTCTGTGTTGCTTCTGTGTTTCTCTCCTCGTCCTCTCTCTCTGTTTTCACCTCTTTTCTGCTCTTCCTCTCTCTACCTTCTCCTCACAGACAGCCCTCATTAGCAGCAGCAGCCTCTTTTTGCTCCCTGTTTGCAGCCAATGGGCCATTAGTCTGTTGTGTGCAGGGCAATAAATCGCATCAGGCAGGAACCCAAGCGCCCTGACTTCCTCTCCATGTCGACCAATCAGGACAATTTGCAATGGTTTGGTGAGCAGTGTGGATTTGGGAACAGTGGGAATGGTGCTCAATCCACTAATGGTGGTAGTAGTGGTAGTATGCAGTAATGAAATATTTGTCTCAAAATTAAATGTACTGTCCATTTTTTACATCAGAGATGGAATGAAACTCAGGAGCAGTTATTTTTTGTGTGTAAAAAACTGGCATCTTCTCAGTGTAAATCCCAAATATAGCAACAAAGACAAACTTCCATACTAACTGAAAGACTTACAATCCATATTTTCACAAATACAATTCAGATATTCACAATCGTCTGCCCACAGAAAATTGAAAAAAGAAGAGAGAAGAAAAAAGAAATGCAACAAATCGAGAAAATACTGTGAATGCATTTGGTATGCTCTGGTGCAACACCACACAAACCAGCTGCTGCTGGCACTGGGCAGGAATAATGATATGTGGATTCCTTTTTGAGCTTGATTCCTCCTGGGTCCACATTGGTACATGATGCCTCCAGTATCAACCTCTTAGTCAGAGTCTGACAGCAGCTTGTCCTCAATCCACACAACCCCATGCAAACTACATATCAGTGTAGCCAGTGACTGCAAAACAACTACAATTCAGTGTTACAAACTCAATCTATGCTGCTGTGACAAACCGTATTTACTTTTAGGAGTGTGGGTGAATACACATGTGTTTCCTTTGGGATTTACCATACCCATAAAGACCCACTTCACTGTGCTGACACCGTTCAACACTACTGGCAAACCTGTATAGTGGACACTCTGCTCAACTTGCATACTGGGCCATATTAAGATTAACTTCCTGGCATGTGCTCATGGGCAAGTCGGTGCCCATGAGCATGCTGTGTGCAGTTTACTTAAACCTTGCAGGATATTTTTGTACTGAAGTAAAAACTTTTCAAACATGTTTCCCTTTCACTCCTATTTGGGGCTACCAGTGTGCAGCTTTAATGATCCCTGTGGGGAAACTGCTGTTGCAGCAGCAAGTAGTAACAAGAAAGAAGAAGAGCACAGAAGTGTAGAGCACAAGATAAGAAAACAGAAAATGGATGTTAAGAACACAGAGCTTTTGACATCTCCAAAAGTCAGACATATGAAGTTGAAAATATGTAAATGAAAATCTGGGGAAAACTGGGTTAGAGTGATCACATGAAAGCGAAAAATAATGGCAGCAGAGAACTTAAATAATAAAATAAAACAAAGATTATTTAGGATTTCTGCCATGTCAGAATGTGGACGATTATGCACATTCTAAAAAATATTAACAGCATGCAGCTTAAATTTGTGAGAGGAATAAAAGAATATAAAAGTTGCAATATGGGAAAGGTTGTAACATGCTTGCACTAACTTTACACAATCCATCAAAGAAACTCTCTCTATAATGTGATTAATTTACTCTGTTTATTTAACATTTAAATAGACACTTTACATGCAGACATACAATCATCACTGGGGAGATAATTAGATGTTCTTGTGATGGAGTTGTAAAAATTCAATGCTTCAAATGCAAACAAACTATTAACACATTAAAGAATGGCTGAAGGAGTGATACATTGATTCATGAATTGACATATTAGATGGGTATAAAGTATTTATTTATCAATCCACTAACTTATTTAATGCCTGCGTTGCATTTCGCCCTTTTCCAGTTCGCGTATTAGAACATTATCATAATGAATGTACAATGATCCAGGCACCAACATCATCTAGCAGCAGAGAGCGTATCTGGAATTCAAGGCAGTCATTTCCCAGTATTAGGACAAACATGCATGTATTTTGCTTCTCTGATCATACCGCTGCTAAGGACTAAGCTGACCTTTAAGGGCTGGGTAAGACAGCAATTTGAATGTTGTCGAGACACTGCTACAGCGCTGGCTTCATTTTTATTCAGACCCAGTTACTCTGCAATGTTGAATGATGGCATAATTATTACTGCAGTGGTACAGATTGTGGGCAATGATTAATTAAGTGTGTGTGTACAGTATAGTGTATAAATGTATAGTAGTGTGTACTGTGCATCTGCATGTGATAGAAATCCCACATGCTTCCATAAGTACGCAGGGAAATCAGTCTGAGAGGAGTTTGTTTGGGTGTTTTCATGTGTGTACAAACAGTATGTCTATATGTTTGAGCACTGAGTGGCTGTACTATACATGTTTGTGTGTGTGAATGCAAGTGAGAGAGTCTGCAGTATTTTACTGCAGTAATCTGCAGTAAAATACTGAAACACAATCACAGAAAGCAACTATTACGTGACCTACCCATTGCTGATGGAAAAACTGAATTAAAGGGCTGAATCACACACTTGCAAAATGGACACACCAAATTCATCTGTGTTTCTACTGTAGATCGTTGGAAACCAGTAGCGGAAAGAAACTAAATATATATACTGAAGTACCCTGATTCAAGGTGCAAGTACTTGTAACTTATTAGTATTTCCATTTCCTCCTACTTTATATCTCTTCTCCACAATATTTCAGAGAGAAATACCTGCAAGTAAGATTTTACAATAAAAACACTCATTAAACTAATCACTAATCATTAAACAAAATGATTGTTATACATTATGGACACCAAACCGATTGGGGCTCATTGTCAGATTTTGGACCTTTATCTATAATGGAGTATTTATATAATGTGCTATTACTACTCTGACAAAAATAAAAGATGTGAATACCTTTACCAGCGCTGTGGCAAACACAGCTGTATCAGTAGTGTCACTCTACACTTTCCTATATCAATGTGTGATACCGTTTTTCTCTTACATGAAAACTGTGCTAATGAGAACTTGTAGCAGCTCGGAAGATAAATGGTGACTAATATCCCAATAAAATGACATCTTTCTGCCTTAATTTCATCAATTTTCTGTAGAAACAGGATGACAGAGAAAGACATAATGTAACTTTGGCGGTGCAAAGGAAGGTTGAGAAGGACAATTTTATTTAAAGGGCAGGACAGAGGGGGCAGCATAGTTCAAAGATCTGTGGTTTTGCAGTTGTTTTTCTTTTTAAATTGAAAGTTTGACGGTTCCGTTTATGAGATTGTGTTTGTCATGGAAATTTTACATCAAATATTCAAACATAACGTGCTGTTTAGCAGAACAAGAGGCTAGCGACAGCAGCTATATAATGTGTGCACATATCTTTTTTTTATTTCCTTCAGCATGCACGCTCCTGCATGTAATATTTCAGTTTCACAGTACAAGCAGGGAGCGAGATCTAAAGGATGACAGATTCTGAGGTCTTGCATTTTGCTCCCTGTGCCTTGTAAAAGGTTATGTGCTTCCCAGTCGGCCATTGTTAAAAAAATCCAAGCTTTTGTGTAAAGCCATCATACTGTTTACAAGTAGGTGTATGTACAAAGAATGGAGAGGGGAGAATGGAAATGTCAGAGAAATGTCAAATGCCTGCTGGCTCTGTCCGTATTTCTCCACCTGAAATGTTCTCTCCAGGGAAGAGGGTCCTGGGCACGGTGACTGTGGTGGTCCTGGGTTACAGTTGTTGGCGACTTTGAACAAAACCAGTACTAATGTGGTTTTGGTAGATTAAGTGAGCAAAAAAATGAATGGGTCAGTTAAGGGGTTAAGTGAGAAATTCATAAACTAGTGACTGACGAATGGACAGAAAAAGAGAACTGTAGATAGTTCAAAGCAGTGAAGGTACTGATTGACTAATGGGGGAAAAGATTGATGGAGAGATGGATAGATGAAAGAGTGGATTAAATGAATCAGTGGAAGGACTGACAACCAAGCAGAATGCTTATGAATGGGCTGATGGATGGATAACTATGTGCAAGGATAGGGTTACACAGATGGACAAAGGATGGATTGATGATGAATGATTTAGTGGACAGATGGATGCATGGATGGTAGATCTGATGGCTGAATAAAATCACTGTTGGGTACAAACAGAAGTTAAGGGTTAAATTAATGGAAAAGTTAATGGATTGATGCATGGAAGCTGAATGGATAAATGGATGAGTGGGTGGTTAAATGGAACTTTGTGCATAAATGATGGACAGTTACATGATTTATTATTTTTTTTACATGAAGGGATACATGGAGAAGAGAAAGATAACCCACGAAATTTTTACTTGATAATGCAAAATTGCACGAGTGGCTGATTAATGGATGGAGAGATTCTTTCATGAATAGAAGAAGCACAAATGGACAGAATACTCATCGACACAATGTGACTCAGTAAATTGATGGGTGGTTGATGGAAGGACGGACAAATAGATAGTCAGATGGAGATGAACAAGTGAATACAGCTGTGTGTTAGACGATGGAAATTATTTATTTATCACACTCTCTCTGTCACACACATGCACGCACGCACGCACGCACGCACGCACGCACGCACGCACGCACACACACACACAACAAATCAAGCACCTCTCTGTACACCCTCTCATTGCCTCCTCCCCTTCCATTGGCGACATCCGACGCCAGTGAGAAATTGCCTGTCTCCACTCTTTTGATTTGCTTGTTTGTGGGGTGCTAATTTATGGCTTAATCAATTATCCATTAAAGCCTCTTTCACATAAAGACTAGTGATGGTAGTTGCCAGCAATACTGTTGTGCTTAATATGCATTAGTGTGCCTATCGTCCCCCACTTCCCCCCTTATCGTTAATGGGCTGAGGCACTGTTCCAGTTTTTATTATGTGTCATGCATCTGTGGATTTTTCTCCCCTTCGTCTTGCTTAATGGCTTGACTGAAGCACAGCACTACACTAAATACTGTATGAGATCTCCATTGTATAGTGACATATCATTTATAGCTGTACTATCACAACCACTTAAACTGCCAAGAACAACTTCAGTCGTTCTGAAACTGAAGTTTGTCAGGTTCACGTATAACAGGACTGTTTTTGCTGTGTTGCTTGGTAACGTGTCAGCTGGCCCTCTATGACTTTACTGCAAAATGCGACACAAAACATTTGTGAGGCATATCAGTGACCTTCAACACGCCTGCTAAGTCTTAACAAGTTGTTCCACCTTAAGGGAAGGGCACATTAATCAAGAATAATGAGGACCAATTCATTAATAGCATTTAGCCAGAGTAATGGTATAACTGGGATGCCCAGAGGTGTCTGGGGTAGTCATGTAACGTGGCTCCAAGAGTGCCTGAGGGTATTGCCATTAGGTTTGGGTCATTTTCAACATGTAAACTGCAGTTTTGGGGTTGGTAATTGGTTTTCAGTAATTAATAAATAAACACTGATATTAAGTATTACTTACTGAAATTCTCGATCTCAGTCTTGATCTCAGTTTTGGGTTTGTGATGGTAAGAGAATATTTTGCAAACACAGCTCCAGATCATTTTAATAGTTGTAAAAGTGAATGTCTTTCACCATGTATGGCATGAAAGCAACTCTAACAGGCTCCTGCTGCTTTCCATTCTACCCATCTAATCAAGCAATGAATTATTCCAGGGAAGCCAGGTGAATGCTATTACATACCTAGCAGGATAGAAAACCAGCAGTACTCTCAGTCCTAAGGGCCAGGATTGACAACCACTTCCTTTCTGAATGTATTTATAAAAAATGCTGAATGTGAACATGTAATGTAATGTGCAGGGTATTGTATGCTTTGAACTGTCCTGTATTCTCTATATTACAATAATGCTTATGTTAATACATGGTTTACATTAAAATTGCCCACGTACTAGAGGAGGTTTCTGTTCAGATTTGTCTCAGAAACACTGGCACACTGGTCCATTTGTATGAAGGAAACATTTTAATGAGTGAGAATACTAAAGAAGGACGTCCACAAGTCTGAATTTATGCTTTTCTATGAGCACATCTGCAGTGAAGAACAGGCATATTTCAGCACTAAGCTGTCATCAGTGTTTACACTCTTATGGTGATGGACTTAACACTAAAACGAGCCCATTGTTGACTGCTGCCGTGCACATAACGAAGCATTAAATCATGCTTTTGCAAGTGCAGACATATCCTCTATAATATCCATGAGTCTGCACCTTTTACATATTCATTAGGTTTAGACTTTAGAGCGCCAGTCTTTTGTGTATCATGTTAATGAGAAAATATTTCAATTCTGACTCACACAGTGGTGCAGCTCTGTCAGTAAGCATTCGACTACCTGAGCTGAAGAGCTGTTTGGATTCAGCTAAACCACTGTTTTCTTTGGTTAATCACACAGCTGCATGATTAGTACAGGAGCAGCTTCACCAACTGAGCTAAACTGCTAACTGTCCTATGAAAATGCATACAGCATGGTGGGGGTTAAATGATCTTAAATGATGATAGTGAAGGTAGTTGGTATGTCAGTCTGTGTGTTGGTATGTTGGTTGAAATCTTTGGGGCAGAGTGAAATATTTTGCACAACTGCTGGATGAAAATAAAGTGTTACCGCTTCATGTGTGTGTGATTCTCTTCAAAGCAGCTTGAAGAGACTTTTTCAGGAAGGTCTCATTTAACATCAGGCAACTGGTCAGGTTCTGGCTTGGGTTTAGGACCAAAAACCAAGTTCCTGGATCAAAACTAGGAACCAAGTGGGCTCATGAAGACCTCTACGGTGCATTCATATATTTAACATCATGGACCCTGACATGCAGTGATGCACTTTCACTTTCACATGCAATCAGTATCACAACTGTTTCTTTAAGCCACTGCCTGCACTATTGCTTGTTTTTATTGTTGTGCCCTCTGTCATATACCCTCAACAACACCCTCCAGAATTCTTATTACTGGTTGTAGGTCGATAAGGGTTATTGACCTACTTTACCCTACACCTCTCATCCACCATTCACTTGTCTCTTTTGTCACAGATGGCCCAGTATTCGCAGCATTTCCAGTCACCACTCAGGATGTGTAAAGGCACAGAGCACGCTGGTCGGAAGCAAAGCACAGCCGACATGACATGACAGCCTTCCCAGAAGTCCAAATGGGATGTTAATGTGAGGAGGCATTGTCACTGACATTGATTCTCAAACTCACTTTGAGCAGATGTAATAATCTGTGCTGCTGTAGCATTAGCTCATGAAATCTATGTAATGTAAATTGGGGATTTTTGTGCAAGGCAACAAACGAACAGCACTTCCTCTCTAAACCTCAGCAGAGGTACTTTCCCTGTGTTTCATCTTTTGAATAGCATTTATGCACAATTTTGTCCAAAGGATTTGTAATTTAAAGAAGAAAGAAGATTATTTTTTTGGTAAAGGAGACAAAAAAATATAATGGAAACATGCCACTAGTGAGGTACTGTGATCTTCAGTATTTAAGGCAGAACATTAAAGAATGGAGAGCACCGAGAAAGTATCTGCTGTTCTTAAGATACCAGCGCAGGGCTATAAATAAGTAAAGAAATACAGTAATCAGGTGCTAAAAAGTGTCCACACTATCTTGTGTCCACTGCACCTCTAAAAACACACTTACAAACACCCAAGTATCACCCTCCACAGAAAATGATATGTTAGCATCTTCCATCTATCATTTGAGGTGAAACAGAGAGACTGTTGTCTCCTCCACAGTGCCTGTGGTGTCACCAGTTATTAAGATCCAATGCCAGGTTCAGGGAGAAGTGGGGGAGATAAGGTGAAGAGGTTTTAAGAGGAGGTATAGTTGATGGATGGATGGGTTGCTATGGATGGGGGGGGGGCATAGCCCTACATTTTCAGCACTTTTTATGGATGATAAGGCTCAAGTGATAAATAAAACAAGGGCTGGCCAAGTCTCTGCCTATTTAATACTGCTGAAATGTTGTTAGTTGATGGAGGCTGGGGAGTGACCTGATAACCTTACATATCACCTGGTGTGGGATGATGAGCTTGGAAACATAAACCATTTTTTTTATCCAGGTGCAGCTGTTTGTCATGCTGTGGTGGGTCCCAGCCATGTGTCACTGAGGCCTAAAAGTCTGCAGGTTTTCACTCCTAATAAACACTGCAGGCAGGAGCCCATAACCAGTGAAATCAACTCTTGCAGGCTTCAGTGATACATATGAACCTCCATGGCACATGGATGAACCCTGTTGCTGATGTGAGAAGTGAAACGCCCTTAAATGCAAAGGCTCATATTTTTCTTCTGTAGTTACAAGATACTGAAGCCTTTTCTTCCTGCTGCAGTCACAGATATATAATTTTAGCTGTTGGTCGGTCTGTTTGTTGGTCGGTCCACCAGTTTCGGCCATACTGAACCAACTATTTAATGAATTGCTATGAAATTAACTAGCACCACCAGCAGGTCAAAGTTTTCACTCATGTTTTGAAATATCTTAACACCTACTCGATGGATTATTTTGCTCATTCATCATTTTCAGAGGAAAGGTACTTATGTCTTTTCATGACTCTAAAATACATAGCATGTGATAACAGCCTAAACTGCTCTGGCAAAACATGTCAGAACAAAGGCTTGTTGAATGCAGAGGCATTAAAGGCTGTGATCCTGTACAGAACCAAATTTTGATTGTGCTCGACATTTACAGACCAGACAGTTGCCCATGCACTGTTGCATTTGAACGAATACCTGCTATCTAGAAAGTTGAGTGTCCCTGTGTGTTTGCAAGTGTGCCTGCAGCACACATGTGTGTTCAACAGCAGGGGAGAATGCAGCTGAGGCTTCCGCACAACAGGGCGAAACAGTTCTGATTATCCTTACTGTGAATGCCTCACAAGTGTGTGTATGTGTATCACTGCTGAATGCCTTTGGCCAAGAAATCCTCCTCACGTTGGAGACAAAGAGCCCCAACAAGCAATGATGATCACCTTGAATGATACAGGAACATTTCTTCCTCTTGTTACAGAGGCGGGGACCAGAATAACAGTGCCATTTCCTTTATTTGGTTCATTTTTCAAGGCTTTAATTCCGATACGAAACAGCATAATTAAAGATACACTGGAAAGCCATTATGCCAAACAGTTTGCTGTACTGTAGCATTTTCTCCTGTACTTCCCTTTAATTTGAGCTGGGCTCACAGCAAGTTAGTTGCTTGTGTGCCTAGAGGAAAATCAGATTTGATATGTAGCAGATTATCAGGGAGGAAAAAAAAACAAAAAACATAGCAACATAACATAACATATAACAATATTGCTCCAGATAACATGTGAAGAACTCTGTCTTTAGGGTAAATGGAAAATTATTTTCATACGTTTCTTCGGAGGGTATATTAGTGGGGTCGAGTTTCTGTAGTGTCCTTGAAAGTTATGTTTCGTCCATCAGTGACTTCAGTTAACCTTTTAACAAGTACTGTAATTAAACTGCTTTTAGAAAAATGTTATGAAACAATTAGATCACTATGAACTACTCATTTCAACATGCACACCAAACTACAGTGTGTCTCAAGCACATGCAAATGATTTTCAGCCAGACAACCTGAATATACCACTCTCTCCAGGTGAATTTAAAAACACTTCTCACTTCTCCCCATGTCCAATAACATGGACATGGCTATTCTACAGAATTTTAAAAACAAATTTGCTTCCTCTTTTTACCCAATACATGAAAGAATGATAATAGATAAAGAATGACTAAATACCCTGTTTTATAGCATTGTTAGATGTTGAAAAGGATAACACTGGGCTCTTCTCTCTGGCACTTGATCAAATCTACCAGAATATTATATAACTTCCCAAATGCTGATGACCAACTGTCTCAGTTCAGAAGCCTTTCATTTTAAAAGAGGGACACGAAAAAAAACCAAAACACCTTGCAGCTTCTGTCAGACAATATATATCAAGGACCTAGAATGAGCCAAAAGTCAGCCTGTATGCAGATGACATTTCTCCATACATTATAAACTCCGTTACTTCTTGTACACTTTCAATCAATCCAAATCTGAGATTCCACTCTAAAGAGTTACTGTGGTTTGAAACTTTTTCACATGATGTAAATGAATGAAATTAACTACTACTGAGTGAAGTTAACTTCACTCAGTAGTGCAGTTAATTATGTCAAAGTCACACGTTATTTTCTATTGGTTGACAAGCTTCAAGAGGCCTTTTGTAATATGAGCCGGCGTGAGGGCAGACACAGGATGAGAGTGCTAGAGCACAGATTTGGACACATGAGAGTGGTGCACTGCTGATTAATGTAAAGAGCAACTTTTTGTTGAAACTTTAAGTGACACTGAAGGATAATCCTCATCATGTGTTTTGCTTAATTTATGCCTGCGCCTATATGTTGTGTAACCAGAAAGAACTCAAGAAAGAGGTCCAACAACAAGTTAAATGCAGAGTAGAAGATGACTGCTCTTTAGGTCTCTATGTAGTATTAGGCCATATTTCTCCACAGGTCACACACAGGTCCCTTACTGTAAGCAGTGGTGTGTTGTTTATTCCTAGCATAGCTGATATTGTCCAGCTGGCCCAATCCCCATTGGCAGTTACCATAGCAACCAAGGTTGACCGCAGACCCTCAGAGATAGGACAAGATAGCGAATAGCCATAACACCCCATAACCGTAACAAGCCTCAGGGTGATGTTGTGTGTGTGTGTAGATATAATATAGATATAGATATACAGAGTGTGTCATAATTGGAATGGCAAACATTCTTTGGCTTTCTTTAGTCATATGTACAAAAATCAAGATGAGACAAAGTGTAATCAGGACAATAAAAAGAACAATAAAGAAGACATTAGGGTGAGGGAGATGTGATCCAGCTCTACTTAAACGGCTATCAGCAGAAAGAGGAGGAAAGCAACAAGCAGGGGTAAGACGAGAGTGAGAGAGAATGAAAGAAAGACTGCCAGGCAAAGATGAAGCTAGTCCTCCTCCCTGATGCACAGTTGTGGCCACTGAGAAGTTATTACTCAGTAGGGTCAGATGCAGTCTTTTAACGCCTCAGGTGAACACAAATGCTCTCACGCACATACACACAGAGAGGAAGGACAAGAAAGGGTACAGAAGTCTTCACACGCAACAATACTCAGTCCCTCAGGTCTTTGATCAATGACCCTGAAAACAACTACAGCGTAGGCAACACACTGTACTGTCAATCATTCCCACACACACATATATAGGGACACACAACACACACCTGTCACTGCAAACCTCTGTGTAAGGAAAAGTCAGTGAAATGAAGCGAAAAATCATTCAGCTGTGATAAGATGTTCCTTCACAGCATAACAACTCCTCATAGCTTATATTTTATTAATGTTTTTAAAAGTTCAGATACACTGATAGCAAACTCCACTGGTTTAAAAGTCGATGCTCGAATTGTGCTGCTTTCCTCCCTTTCCTCGTCTTGGTTCCTTTCAGGCAACGCCCCAGTCAAAGACATCTTTTTTTTTTATGTTGCCATGGAAACTGTGTGGGGCATCTCTATCAAACAAGATAACAGGAGCAAAAACTAAGAATATGAAAGAGAGAGGTGCATGTGGTAGAGAGACAGGTGCATGTTTCAGCATGTGCGTGTCAGTGAAAAAAGCTGCGTGTGAAGGGGGAATGTCAGGAAGCAGAAAGTAAGAGTCAGGATGGAGAAAGAAATCAACCGTCTGTGGTGGCTCTTTAGCAAGTGGAATGTATGTGCAAACAGTGAAACATGACTGACTCGCTGGCCATGCTGCCATCCAACTGTCAAGAAAGTGTTCTGCAAATCTTTCAAATGCTGAAAAAATTTAAATGTGAATGAGAGGCCTTTCAGTCTGCTGAACTGAAGCAGAAAACTGTCCTTTTGAAGAAAAAAAAAAGCTTTTTTCATGATGACTGGTGCCTTTTACATGAGGAGAACGTTTTTGCCTTTTTTTTTGCTTTCCTTATTGAGGATATACTGTCATTTTCTACAATCAGACACTTCTGAATCAATATTCATCACGTGACTATTTATTTGTTTAGTTATGCATAGTAACTATAACTGATGAGCACAGACATAGGATGCCAACCCAGTTGTCCTGCTGCTCCCTTAAATTGCTAACTTTGTGTATGCTGGGTTAGTGTACAATAGACCATTATGTAGCCTGGGGAAATATACTAAAATATACTGGGAAAAATTGGTGAGTTCATCCTTGGCTGCCCCATTACATGCAAATTTCTGTACGCTACCCTGCAGGCATGAGTTGGCAAACCAATAGAGACTGTTCGTCCTGCCTCTGCTCTTACGCTGTAAAACAAACATGAGTTTGGCTGAATCAGCGAGTCTTTTGTCATTAACCTAATGTAAATATATAATTAAAAAAAAAAAAACTTTCAGGTTGATTCAAATGAAAATTCTAGTTTTTATCATCAGACCCCTTCAGGACTTGTTAACATGAGTTCACCTGACTTGAAGTCTTGAACAAGAATATCATTTTAGCAGCATTTCCCGGCATGCATTGTTTGGGTACAAAAAGCTTATCAGAGACCCCCTTTATAGTTTGAAGGGCATACGCAGGATAGAAATTTCCTGTGTCTTTTGTACATATGGGTCAGGAATGTTTCTTCTTGTGATAATGGAAACAACGCTAACCGCAACGAAGGTTATTATCAAGTTCAGTCCAACCTCATACAATTACCTAGGTCACCTTGGAGCAGCTTTGCCTGTTCTTTGTGGACTAACTTTGGTACAAAAAGGCTCCAACAGTCAAATGAAGAAGTCATTTGTCAAACTGAAAAAAAAAAAAAAAACAGAAACCAATGGAAAGCTTTTGTCAGTGCAACTGAATATTTGTTCATTCAGTATCCAAAGTTTATTGAACCTGTTATCTGAGGTTCAGTAATCTTAGTTCAGTTAGTTTTACATTTTCAAAGCTCAAAACACAACTAATTATTCAACCTAAGTTTGGTGAACTCACATTTTAAGGCAGTTCAAACTGTTTTACAATGTAAAATTACCACTAGGTGTAATTTCTAGTATTACCAATCTGCCTGTCGTGATAAAATTGCATCGGATGACTTTATGTGTCACACAAAAACATAGCTATTCAGTCAATAGCCAAGTTTTAAATGGATTGTGTTCTTTTGAAAGTTTCGAAATTAGGATAATCAGTGAAAAAAATAGGTAAGGTGTTCCTTTTTCTTTTCTAAACCATGAAGGAAAAACAAAAAGGCAGAAACACCTGCCAAAATGTGATCCTATTTCTTCAACAGTAGAAACAGAATTAAATTGCTAGTATTTTTTCTGTGCTGGGGTAGGTAAAGTGTCGAATGTACAAAACACTGTGTACATTTTCACAAAGGACCTGGATTAGGCCTGTGAAATCATGAATACCTGCCCTGGCTAGCTCTTGATGAGCTTAAGAGAAGCGTGGTAATATAAGAGGTTATAATAACAGCACCCTTGTGTTCTGTGTGTGCAGTGCGGCCTGAGGGAGAGCTTCACTCTCAGCTTGAATGATTTCCCTAATGGAAACCCAGCTCCTATCTCAGTGACAGAAGTCAATATATGGTAGGTGCCCAGCAACACAGCCTTCTAGTGGCTATTGGATTGCAGAGGAATGAGTACTTTGCTCATGTGCATTAGTTGATGAGTGAGCCATCTCTCAGCTTTCGGGAAAAAAATAAAAAAATCAAACCTACAACTCAGGCTCCCCTTACCACTGTGCTATAATCTCTGTCTCCCATTTCCATCTGAAATGCTTCATGGATTAGAAATATCAACAGCCCTATGCTTTGGGGCTCCCTTGGTTCAGCACACCCTTTGTAAGCCAACCCATCATGTCAGATGAGCTAAGGGTTGAAGGTACTGACTCCTGCTGAAGCACTGGCTTTGAAGTCACATCAGAGTATAGTAGAAGAGTGTGGAGAGTGTCGTCATACAATTTAGAGCACAGGTGTCCCACTTGTCATGACTGCCTTGTGATGAGCATCTCAGAGGCTGATCTACAAGGGAACAGGTATTTCATTAAAGCAGGTCAGAACAGTGCAAGTACCATATGAATAATCTCAGTTTCAGTGTTATCTATTAAATTGCACAGGAGGGCTGCTTTTGTCATGGAAATAAGAGTGGTACTGAAGTGGCACTGCAGTCCCATTCCCTACATGACAAAAATCATACAAATCAAACAGAGATGGGGTTGGGGATATTTTTTGACTTGTGCGATGCCATTATTTGGGCGCCGACATGGCACAGTAGAAGGTTCCCTTTCACACAGTGGCTTTTGAGTCACAAAAAATGACTAAATAAGTTATAAAGTTATAAATACATAAATTCAAAATTAAATTTCAAAATTTGTTGTTTGCCCATGTCCGCATGACACACAGAAGGTTTATTTATTTCTTTTTTAATATGAAAGCCCCATCAGTAGGTTGATACAATTTTGTCCGTGCCTTCCAATATCCAAACATGTTATCATGTGACAATGCTATAATTAAGGAATGGCCAGGTTGAGGCACAAAAACAAATTGGTTAGGTTACTATAAAGTTCATGTTAAGTTGCTGCACAGTGTCTTCTTTAAGGTTAGGGTGCCTAAACGTTACATAGATTACAGAAAAACTGTGATCATGCTTTAAAAAAAACAGTCGGACTGTCAGTTGGAAATGGGAAACAGAGGTGTCCATGTTACAGTCTGGTGTTTTGTTGACTCACTGATCCACCCGGATCACTCAGCACTCAACTGATGCTGCTCTTTTTCTTGGACAGTTTCTGTGACCAGCATACATATGTGACATGCAGGAGGCAAAGTCATGGTGCAGTTAAGTAAGAGCAAGAAAAAAAAAACAAAACAGAAAACAATCCTCGAACAAACATGCTTAGGAACATTCATTAAGGCTGTGAGTGTCGCAGAAAACAAAATGATTTAATTTAAATGTGGACCACTCTATGAATATTTCATCACTCACAGTGTACCTGAATGACACAGCATAAGTGCACAATATAGGATTTTTATTGTTCAGGCAACAGAGAAGGCCAGGTATTTGATTAATTAATGCAGTGATTTGTATTTATGCCTTTTTACAGTGTGATTTGAGCTCCCTCTCTGTGATATCTATGCTGCACCAAACACATAATCACTTTGCTTTGTGACCCAAATTGCTATTTTACCCAAAGACTGGAAACCATGTGATCAAATGCAGTGGCAGTGTTGTAATTTCATTATGTAGTTTGAAGTAAATTTGGCCAAACCACCAAATATACCTGTTCCGTTGTGTATACCCAACACAAGCCATTGATAATTTTTGTACTTGACCATTTTTAATCAGATGTCGAAACCCAGGCCTCTGTTTTTTTTTGACACTTCTGCCCATAAACCTGGTGGGATCCATATTTTTGTGGTAAGTTTGTTTCCAGCATTTCAGCAGCAAAAGGAAGATGCACAGCACCGAGAGAGTGAAAGAGAAGAGGAGAAAGACTGAGGAAGAGGGATATTTACAGACAGATGCAGTAACCACATCAAGTGTCCAGAAAACAGAACGGTTCGTCCCAGGTTTGGAAGGAACAGAAGAGCCTTCCTCCATCTAAAAATTGTTACAAAACATTTCATTATACTTCGCCATCTTTTCTGGGTGTTGTAATTTGTTTTGCCGAGTGCTGCTTTAGAAAATCTTTATTATATTTGAGCACAAATTGTCTCAAATATAGTTCTCATTCTTTCAGATGAACTTACTGATTTATATTTAACTGCCCTTACTTAAGCAGTTCAGGTCCAGTGAACAAAAGGTACACTCTAAACTACCAAAGGTTAACAAAAAAAATTGAGTTCCCCAAAAACGGAAAAATCATTTAAGTTTAATAGAAAACATGCCTTTTTCAGATTTCCTGCAGCAACGGAAATAAATTAAGCTTTGAAAGTTTATGGAAACAATTCCTAGAGGTGTCACAACTTTTCTTGATCACTTGCAAACCCTCTGTCTGTCAAGGAGAGAAGTAGAGGAGTGGACCCAGGTGCAGAGTCAGAGTTGGCGGAGGCAATAACAGTTTATTCGGTCCAAGTTCGGTACACGGTAAGTCAGTCCAAAGAAGCAAAGGTATCACAGGGAGAAGGCTAGCTCGTAATCCAAAAAATACACAGGCGAAGGTCATACACTACTAGGGCAAGATAACTAGAACACTAAGGAAACGCTGGAAAGCTTGGCAAAAACACACAAGACAATCTGGCAATGAGTGCAGGGAGGACAAGGACTAAATACATCAGGGGGAGGGGAAACAATTACACACAGGTGAACCACATGAAGGAAAGAAGGGTAATCAGGGGGTGAAGGGAACACACAAGTGAAGTCAAGACACCTGGGACAAGAGAACAAAAATAAGACCACTCTGGCTCAGAAGCGGAACCTGACACTGTCTGTACAAAGGCAGTTTTGGAACAAAAGTCACTACACTGAACTGGACAGAAGGAGAAAACAAATCAAGATGATTTGATTTCCATTGCAGAAAGAACACCACAAGCGTGTTCAGCTGTGCAAAATCTCTTTAACTTTCAAATTTTAATACTTTTCATTTTAGTTTATTTTATACTCTTTGAAACATTTTAACTTAATGAAGTTATCACGTTTTTAAAATGAAGAGCTATAATATTTCAGTGCATAAACATGTCTCTTTGCAGCTCAAAGCCTGGGTTATTACCTGAGAAACAATGGAACCTTTTCGCTTTGATTAAATGAGTTCTAAAGACCATGAACTTTGGTTAATTGGTTATTTGCTCTTTTTAAGTTTTGAGTGAACTGGAAATTAACCTTAAGCTCCAAGGGGAGTCCACTGCAAATTTGAAAAAAAAAAAAAAAAAAAAAAAATCCCCTATAAGAATTGTGACATTTTCACATTAGGATTTTAGTTTAAACACCTCTGACACAAATCATGTGTAGTTAAGGTTGAAACTGTGACTTATCAGGGAGGGTCTTGCTAACAACCAGGCCACACTACAACCCAATGGTGTTTTATGTATTGTGCCAGACAGGATTCATCCTACATTAAAAGCTTATTTTTCCCACACTGGTATCAAAAGGAAATATTCAAGGAAACTATTCTTACATGGGTGTCCTCAGTTGACATTTCCTTGAAGATAAGACAAACAACTGTCAGGATGGTGCCTGCTCTTTCTCCCACTCAATCCTCTTCCTCCCCTGACTTTCTTTCTTTGTAGTATGTGTGCTTGAGTTTTCACCTTTTGTTGTCTTTTCAGGACTTGCCAAGCCTCACATTTCTATTCTGGGCTAAATGTGCTAAAATTTGATTAGTAGTGTCGCAGGAGTGAAACACAGTGGTTCATTCTTTTGCCTACTTGGTTCATGACTGCATTCCATTTTAACAACTGCATGTTATTTAAGAGCAGACCTTTACTTGGCCTTTGAGTAAGGAGCCTTTTAACTATACTTGACCTGCACAGAGAGTCTGTTTTTGGGTCATGTTTACTTTCAACAGCTCTTTTTGCTTTTTCTGGAAGTGTGCACGCCATTCTTTGTAGGGCTCAGACAATCCATAGAAGTGGTTTCCTCTAACCAGAAATTCTGTTCTGGTTGAAAGTGGCAGCTGTTCCAAGCAACTGGGGAAACTCATTGTAATAAATTTTAACGCTGTTTACATTTGAACACATTCAAATCAGCGTCATATACCCAAAATATCACACTTTACCACCCTGCTCATCTCACCTCAAAAGTGATTTAGAGTTTTGTCTCTTACCTATTTTTCATGTGATGTGTGCAGTTCTCAGTAAAAATAAACAGGGAAGGCATCTGTTGATACGGACAAGGAAGTGGATGCTACATTTGGACAACACAGTCACAGCAAAAAGCACCATTTCAAGTGCCTCACCACTGCAGAAGGCGACATCATGTGTAAATGTGTAAAGAATCTTAGCTTGCAACCTAAAAGTTATTTGTATTCATTAGAAGAACCCTAAGGAGGATGTACAGTTGCTCTAATCATTTATCTTGAAGAATGCAGTGAAAAAGAAATTTCCATTCTTTTCACATATTTGAGTCATAAAGACTTTTTTTCCTGGAAACAAGTGAAAAAAATAAAAAGAAGTTTTTGTACGTTGCTGCACTAGAATTTGGAAACTTTAAACAACAATTTAAAATGCTTACTGACCTGGTGATTTTTAAAACTTTTTAAAACTTGTTTTAGGAAAGTAAGATTTTAAAAGACTCAAAAGGAAATGATTTTTGCAGTGTATCAATTAACAGCTTACACCAATAGGATCTCTTCTGTGGGCAACTGGAGAAATACATGGATTGTAAGTGATATTTCAGTAAAACTAAGGAATGAAAATGTTCTACATTTCTACTCAAACTTAGTTTAATGATGAGCTGATATATGAATTAAGTTGAGATGTGGTGTAGAAGGAATTTTAAACCTTAAAACAATGGAGATGGAGACTCAGTTAATGATGACAGAGGAGTTTTGTGTGCGCTGTGAACTCAGCGTGTTTCATATTGCAGGCTCGAGAGTTATATTTCACCAGCTTGCTTGTTGCCACATCTCTCACCGATATCATGACTTCCTTTTAGTGGCTTGTGACACGTAATAAATTGAAGTGAAACATGTCATGTTGAAAGCCCTCCACCATGTCGGCCTAGTTTTGTTCTTTATCTCAACAGCAGACGGCGGGCTGGGAGCTGCTGTGTGGCATTGCTCTGACAGGAAGCCTTGCCAATGAGGTCTCCAATGGTGTCTTTTTAATCTTTGCAGTTCCTGACATTCCTGCAAAGTTGATATATTTGCAGATGTCATGATGTTGTGATATCTGCTTTGTGTCACACTTACCCACCTTGTCAAGAATCCCGTTTCCATGGTAACAGCTTTGGGAGTTTTGTGTTCTTGATAAAGATAACAAAGAGGGCTAATGACTGGCATGCTTATTTGTGTCTTACCAACCTCACATACAGCAATAACATTCACAACAACTATTACTATTAGTTTTGCAGTACTAGGTACAGAGCCTTGTGTAATCCGCAGCACTAAACACAGTGGTAGAAGTCTTCTTAGGTATTATTATTACAGGATTAAGGCAGCCTTAACTGGCTGGTGCTGCTATAGACTAACATTCTCCACCGTTTAAAATATAATTTTGAGTATCAGTTAGTTCTGTAGTTACCACAAGAGTTGGCATAGCAACCAATGACGCATGGCGTAATGGAAAGTCACCTGACAAATTAAAAATAGATGCTGGATAAAAACCTGCGCCAAATGCCATTTCCATTAAAATGTTGATTTCTTTTTCTAACTAGCTTTAATCAGAAAGTGAGCACTGTGACATCCTGTCAGAGGTTGCACGTCAAGAAAGTGTTTGGAGACACATTTTCCACAGTTTGTGCTTAGGTGTCCATGTGCACAGCAGCCTCCCAGTTGTGTGAAATATACTTTTCATTACAGAGGAGGCAGCTTCTTTTTTTTTTTTTTTTTTTTTCTCTTGCAGCGAAAACCTCAAACAGCAACTGTACCCCAGTGGAAGAGCTTCACTCTTAGCACTTCACAAAAAAGTTTGCCTCATTTCCTGAACATTCTCAGTTTTACTGCCACTTTTTCAATTCCAATCCAATCGAATGAGCTCTTTCCTCCTTTTCTCCTTCTCTCCTCTTTTCTTCGACTTTCTTCTAAGGTGAAGATTGGAAGTTACTATTTTTAGCCTAAGCTGCATTGCCTTTTAGCTTTAGACTCTCGCTCAGATGCAGTTTTTTTTTTTTTTTTTTTTTTTGCTCATGCACAATGATCCTTTAGCTCTTTCTTGTTCGCTGGAATTCCTCAGGGGATGAAGCTACAGAGTAGTTGGAGGAGTTTGGCAAAAAAAACTTTTCTTAACTACAACTAAGGCATATGTTCGGAAAGTAACAGCAAAGGATAAGAACTCTGTGCTGGGATATCATCTCATGAGGGTGTCTGTCACGTATGCAAGGATTGGTGTTACATACTTGCTGAGTTGCTCAATGTGTCTGAGAGCCATGTGCTGTGTGTTATGCTTGAGAGGGATTTGAGAAAATGCCCAGATGGCGCTGTCTTCCTTTTCTTTCTGCAAGCAACTGGTGGCCTCAGTATGGTGATGAAGTGATCAGATATGTGCTTTTAACATGTGCTTTTAACATGAACCTAAGACTGAAAATAACCCAAATGTGAAACACAATGAACCAGGTTTAATTTTATGTAAGCTGAAAGTTGGAGGAAAAGTAATGCAGCTTCGCCTTAGCAGCACAGACTAAAGCAAATTTTAGTTGATTTGAACTTCGTCTCAGTTAAGAAATGTGTCAAAGGAAAAGCTGACTTCAAAGAGGACTCAGTCCTTTCACCTGAGATTTTGTCTATTCCGGTTCGGTATTATGTTTCAGCAGTTTTCTCCAGAGAAGACATTAGTCAATACTGACTTCCAAGTGGAGAATAAACTCTTTAAATTTAGAACAAAGTGTAGAACAAATAGGTTTCATTTTCAAGGGACCTACACTGTCTCATCATTATTTAAAGAAACCAGTGACGGGTTTATAGAATAGATTTGGCTTGTTTCTGTTTCCACATGTGCTGACATTTAGACATGTTTGTAATAGGTCAGACATGTTTAGTTTTGCTTGGAAGGTGTATGCTGATTATTGACCCATATGTAATGTCTTCACTGCACAGTGAGTAGACCGCAGTGAATATGGCAACAGCAGTGCTGTATATTAAACAGTGTCAAAACGTGTGACCACAGATGTAATGGCTAACAGAATGGTTATTGCTTAGGTTCTGCCTCAGAGCACTGAGAGCTACATCAACAAGTGGCTATTGAGGGACAGGATACGAAGAAGACACTTATGGATCCCTTCTTCTGGCAACAGCTTCATTAATCACACCCCCAATCGATGCCTGCACAGGAAATAGGGGCTGCCCAGCGCTTCCCACTAACAAACAACACAATGGATTTTTCCCGGTTCTATGTCTCTCTTGTTGTATCTTTGACCCAGTTTGCCTGTAAATGTAAATTTACTCTCAGCTGAACACCCCAGTGTGAAAACACTGAGGTTTCAAAGTAAATGCTGCACAGAATAATGCACAATATGGTGGTGAAAAGCCATTAGTCCAGAGTGTACAGTCATTCACGAGTACAGCATAGTATATTAAACAGTTTTAATTGAGGGGTGAGCCCTTACTTGATGTGTTACCCCTGCCTACCCACATATCTGTGCAAGACACCACCACTGTTAGTGTCCTTGTTGAGGATCCTTTGGAAAAGGGCGTAATGTATGTGCTTAAAATGGCTAATGGCAGAAAAGCACACTTTGTGAAGGAAGAAGATAGACACTCACTGAGCACTGAGGAGGAACACCTTACTAACACAGGCTAGGGCCTCCCTTTGCTCTCAAAACAGCCTTAGTTTTTCATTGCATTGATTCCACAAGATGTTAGAAACAGTCCTCTGAGATTCTGGTTCATGTTGACATGACTGCATCACATAATTTCTGCAGATTTATCAGCACATTCATGCTGTCAATCTCCTGTTCCACCACGTCCTGACGGTGTTCTATTGGATTCAGATGTGGTGACTGGGGAAGTACACTGAACCCACTGTCATGTTCATGAAACCAGTTTGAGAAGACTTTTATTTTGTGACTTGGTGCATTATCATGCTGGATGTAGCCAGTAGAAGATGATAAATTGTGGTACAAATAAATGGAAGCACATGGTCAGCAACAATACTGAGACAGGCTGTGGTCTTCAAATAATGATAGACTGTTATTAAGGGGCCCAAAGTGTGCCAAGAAAACATTCCCCACACCATTACACCACCATCAGTTGACACAAAGTGTGTTCTGTCTCTATATTCATGCTGCTGATGCCGAATTCTGACCCCATAGTCTTCAGCTTCAGATTTCTTAGCCAACAGGAGTGGAACCTCACATGGTCTTCCGTGGTTGTAGCTAATCAACCTCAAGGTTGGACGTGTTTGTGCATGCAAGCAGGTGTACTGGTACATGTGTTCCTAATAAAGTGCTTGGTGAGTGTAGTATCTCAAACATCATAACTTGTGGAAGCAGTTCTATCACTTCACAGTTTTAGTTTCATAGCTCTTATAATAGTGCAATTGTACCGTAACACTGATAATAGTGCCTCTTTTCTGCTGATTATATCTTATCCTTTGTTGGTGTTGTGGATTGTCTTGTTTCCCTTCAACTCCCAGAGCTGACCAATGAGCCATGAAGCATGCCTGATTAATTGAAAAATCTAAAGGGATAAAGACCAGACTGTTGCTAAACTGAGGAGTGAAAAAGGTAATGAAGAGATACAGGCAGCAGTGCTGCAAAGCTAAAAGGTAAGAAAAAAAAGGACAAGAGCATAACAAGAGCACTAATAAAACTCAGGGTAGAAGTTAGATGTTTCTGGAATATTTAGATGATTCTTAAAGATTTTACTGCAACACGTATCTCTAAGAAACACAATTAACATATTTACATACCAGCAGTAATTGTCATGGTCACATTTTTCCACTGATTTTTTTTGCCACCGTCGAACAGAGAAGCAGGTGGAGGAGGAAATATAGCACAAAGTGGAACAAATACAGAGCAGTGAGCTGTCAGTGCATAGTGCAACAGGATGCTGACCCTGGCTCCCTCAGTGCAGATTGAATGAACTGAAGCCATGGAAGAAAACTCTGACTCAGCTGGGTTTAGGAACATATAGGTAGCTGGTATAGTTGCAAGGCTTTGTTTTGTTCAATTCCTCTGAATGAAACATCACATTATTCCTCTAGTATTCCATGTGTTGAGACATAATGTAGATTTTATATTCATTTATAGTTGAGTGGTCTTGTTCCAGTTTGTTAACCTAAAGAATATGAAATAAAATAATAAAATGTACATTCAGGACATAACTAGACTTAGAGTCCAAATTCTCTCTTATGGCTCTGTGAGGTTGTAATGTTGACAGACCCAAGTACTGGTTAAACCCAAATTCTGACTGGACCAAAGTGGTACATCGACTGAATGTATATATGAACACCATGCCACCACCACTTCCTTTCTGCGTTGATAGTGAATGCTGGCAGGGTGTATCATGTGGTGCAGATTCCCAAAAGATGTGGTGTCCACTAAGAAACTAAATGTGTTGTGACATTTTTACACTCCTTATTAGATATTTCAATCAAATATCAAGAAAACTTTACACCAGCTGATCAGCAAAGTAATACACATGAATAGTTTGAAGTTGTTAACTGGTCCCTGTTGTGATATACTATAAGAATGTGACACCTTCACTTTTGTGTGAAGCTCCATGACCCCCCTGCAGACACCCTAATGAACAAATGGCATAGGTACTGTCGAGTTACTGAAACAATTCAAAGACAGGTTGGTACGTCAATTCAAAAAAGGATGGTTGATCCGAATCAAACCGGGGCTGGAAAACAAGCTCAAAGAAACAACCTCCTGTAGAGGCACCTGCATGTTGTCGATGCACTTGCCAATTGCCCGTTTCATACTTTGAAGATGGATCTTTCGGGATGAAAGATTGAGAGATGGAGGATTTGATGAGGCCTCTGCCTCCTTTAGTTCAGATTTTCTCCAGTGTTAGATATCCCACTGTGTTGCATTTCATTTCCTACATAGATTTAAAGGGAACTAATGTGTGGATACCCTGATAATTTTACCTTGCCCTCACACCCTCTTCCCACCCCTCATCTCCCTTTATCACCTCATTAGTGTGCAGCCCTGGAGGATACTTCAAGGTGTCGTAGGTGTAACACATCTAGATGCATGTTTCACACATCCAGTTGCATGATTTTACTCCATGCGCTCTTGTGGTTCTCCTGGAACTGCAGCCAACTGAGACACAGCATGACTTACAGTGTGTAGCTGCAGTGCCCCTGGGGATTTTAAACACAGGTTGTGTAGGAGGAAAAGCCAAAAGGTTTCAAACAAAAACTGTCTCCTATGCCCCACTGTGACTCTTGAAACCTTTCTCAGAAAAATGCACCCCTTCTACTTTTATTCAAACACAACAAAACACCAGGGGACCAGAGTTAAGAAGCTGTGTACCGAGCAGTAGTTTGACAGCAGGAACTGTCAGATGGCATCTTTATTACGTTACGTGAGGAGTCCTGGAGGACTGCACAAGCATCTGTTTCCCCTCTTGTTGCCACTTCAGGCATATAGAAATGAACCAACTTCACCCATCTGACAGAAGAAGACATGATTTCAGGGAACAATGCATTGCATTGCAGGGAGGAAAATGGAGGGAAGTGCATAGTAAGCATGTTATCAGAATGCTGGGATGCATGTATGTGGCTTTTTAGCAGTGTCTGAAGTCTCAAACCAAACACAGCCACAATCAAGTCCACTGAAAACCTGGCTGTGCAAAAATAATGGCTGAATTCAACAGCAGTGTTAGCAAAGTGTAAAGTGCAAAATTTTAATTATTTATTTATATGAGGTGATTTATATTATCGTTTGTCATGCAATGTGGCATGGACCATTTCAATGGTAGGACACAAAAGTAAAAAAAGAATTAATTCATTCATTCTCATTAGCTAGACTTGTTTCCAAAGCTAAGTTGTAATTACATAAGAAGCCCCCAAATGTCTCAACCGACTCAACTTTTATACTTCTTAAAAAAGTACTCCTACATCTGTTAGTATAGATACAGGCTATGTACAATGTTACAGACAATTGTATTTTTAATAAATGCAATTCACATTGAGTCCTCCTAGTTTATATTTTCCTAGACTGCACTCCATGTTTTATATTTTCAAATGTTTGTAGAGTCTAAATTGGAAACTTTCCTTCTATATTCAGGTATACAGCCTCACATTTTGCTCAAAGGTATATACCACAAATGTCTTTCATTTGAATCTTCCAGAAGAGTCTCAAAATGTAGGTTGGGCGTAGGAGGAGATGTGGGTGCACAGGGTTTCAAATTGAATGAAGTAATATCCATACATGTGACTCATAAAGGGCACCTGCACCTGCTCTTGGGTTCCTGCTGGGAGTGTTTTCCCAGCAGTTGGTTGAAGATCAGGACTGAAAATGGAGCAGGGGCCTAGTGGGAGGTCCACATCTGGAGTTTGTGAACATGAGGGCCCAGAAGTGAGGTTTCAGGATCTTATTTAGCAGCGATGGGAGAAGAAAATAAGAAAGATGTGGGCAAGAAGACCAAAGCACCTCCAGCTGTGATTCTCTCTGAAATGAATTTCATTTCAAAACAACACATATCCATTAAAATCAGTTACATAGATTTTAGCATTGTGTGACACAATGTAATTTGGACCAAATTAACTGATAACTTTGATAAACAATAGGAATCATGTTGGAGATCATACAGTCTTGATTTCATGTGAGTGAAACCAGTGAAATTGCTAGCGTTTACCATCAAGTTTACCTTAGTGGTTGCCACACCTTTACATATAGCTCCAATTTTTCTGTAGAGTAAACTTTAGTGACTTAGATGCAAGAGACACACACGTAAAAGTGTGCTCAAACACTGTGAACAAAACCACACGTAAAAGCAGAATTACACACCTGAGTGTGCGATGATTACAGAGTGTGATGTGACACACAAATCCTTGCACACATCAACCCCACCCCTTCAGTTTAATGCTTCATTTGACAATACAGTGCTCAATTACAGCATTATAATGTTCTCCTTCTTAAACACTTCGACTGTACAGCCTTTCTTCAGAGACATTTCTAAGGCAACAGAGAAAAGTGAACCACCATATCTCCACTTTGGATTGCTGCCTTTTGTACTTGAGGAAATTCCTTTGTACTTTGGGAGAAATTGTCAAGGTAGCTGTCTGAAAGTCAATTCCTTTATATCTTTTGTGAGTGTTGTGACTTGCCTCTGCAGGGGGAAAAAAAGTTATAGATTTTTCTCATATTGCGTTTATGGACAAATAGCAACAACATCAAAACAAACAAATAAAACTTGGAGCCACCACTGCCTGAGAAGTACTTCAGAATTGATTTGATGTTCTGTGCACTGTAAAAGACTCAAGCTGAACAATATAAATTTTAGTGTTTTGGTTTTATGAAGCTCAACAAAACGAAACTGCACAATAAGCCCCTCTTTTTTTCTTGGTAAAAGCTATATATTTCCATGGTTTAGATTTAAATTAAAGACACACTTTTAGACTGATGTTCATATTCAGGCCAGCGTAAAATGATTGAGCACATGATGGGGTTTGAGACTTCACTTAGGGCCACCAGGCCCCTGTACAGCAAATGTTAGGAAAAGTAGATATAGATAAAGGATGGATGGATGTCTTCTTCTGTGGTCCAATGCAAAAAGAAATTCCAGTGACAACATAGTACTGGTATATGGGTGGCTTCTTTACTCATTGTGGTTTATATTACTGGACAGTTTCAGTTCAATTCCAAAGCTTTCTTAAATTTTAATGAACTTAAATTTTTTAAATTATTCTGGGAAAAAAAGGAGACAAAATATTGTCCCTAATAATTCCCTAATAGATGACGTTTGCGTACAATGCTGAATTAATCTAAATATTCTTGTCACACAGAAGCTTGAAATTATAACTTTCTGCAGCATGAGTATTGCTTATATTTTTGATACACAACTACACACAACCACACACAACTACATAACCACAACTTTTAATTCAAGGATGATAAAATTTTAACATTATGTTAATGTTAACATTGCACTCAGCTGAATTTGTCATGGCAGGAAGGGCAAACATCTTAAATGTTACTGCAAAAACTGTCAGTTCTACATGTGTAGGATGATACTGATGATGAAAGAGATGTGCTGCTGCACAATGAGGGGTTCATTTCCCAACTGATGTTAAAGTCTTGTAGCATGCCTCTCTGCATCTAGCTCATCAAAATGGAAATGAATGGTTAAATTTAAGCGCAGTGGTCATACATTCATCTCCTGCTAATGTTTATAGCCAGCTGCCTGCAACTGTTTACTATCAGCATTTTGTCACATTTTACACTTTTTACTGCTCCGCAATCCAATCATCTGCCTCTAACCCCACAAAGCTATTGCTCATATTCTTCTCCCCATCTTTATCCACCTCCATGCTATCCCATTTCCATTTTTTCCTATTTTTTTCACCTACTTTAATAAGAGGGTTGATAATATTCAAAGCTGGCTGTTTCTGCTGCATAATCTCATTCGTCACTTCTTTCTACCCGATTATTTTCTCATGGTTTAACCTCTTTCTAAACTCTTTATGACGTTGAAGTCCTAGAAGTCGCATCTTCCAGTGGAGGGACCACCTTGACTCTCGACCCAAACTCTGTGCCACTCTTTCAGAGCAGTGCTACAGACCTGTTGCCATTTCTTATATCCATCATGAGCTCCTTGGTTCCATCTGGGTGTGTCTGATCTCTTATTACCACCCAGCTATTGCTGAATGCAATATCTGGATATCTTCGTACTTATTCTCTAAGGAACATGTCCCCTCAACGTCTGTCTTTTACCACTGAAAATACCTAAGTAACACCAACCTATTGTGTCCACCCACAGCCTTATTTATGATCCTTTACAATATTACGTTATCCCCCACCCGAGTCACACAACAACAGATAGTACTCCACTCCACTCCAAAATCTTTTGAATGAAACCTTGGAATTTTTATGTGTTTCTGAGTGATGGACTTCTTGCATTCATTTTTTTTTCACTCTTATTACTCATCCAAATCACAGCAGCCAGTTTGATCAACCTTTCTAAATACTTCCACAAACCTCTCTTCCTACCCTCCCTCCACTGGGTCCAAGTCAAAAATACTGGTCTACAAAAGCAACCAATGGCACAATGAGAGTGATGGCTCTGCTTGGTTTCTTACAGAACTAGTGGACTGATCCCTCATCTTGGTCATAACTGCACAACTGAAAACCCATCTGATCTGACTCCAGTTCTATCTCCAACCTTAACACACACACACACACACACACACACACACACACACACACACAAAATCTGATTACAGTTACTCATCTAATGGTGGGAAATGTTTACGAATTTTTACAATTATTTGGTTAATATCGTAGCAGTGAAAATGTTTATCTTCCTTTTCTTTGGCTTATGCCGTTCTCCCTTCCCCGGCATTCTTCTTTCTGTGGGCAGCAGCCACCATCTTTGTCTGTGGCTGCTTAACATGACTAAGAGTTGACAAATACTGTATGCTAGTGGCTCTGTGAAGCTGTACTTTTAGCTAAATGCTAGCAACAGCATACTAAGATAATGATGTCTTGTGGGGATGTTTACCATGTTTGCTGCTATCACTCCGATCCAACTAAATGGAATTCATTACGTGATGTTTACTGAGTCCTGTTTGTCATTGCACAGTTTAAGTGGTCACTGTTAATGTGCAATGTCCTGTGTGTACTGCTACAAATCCTAGTTGGATTCATCCCTCAAGAGAGCTGTATTAGTTACCTTGATTATAAAGCCTTAGCAACTAAAGAGTTGCCCAGAGCGCCTGTTGCTAAGCTTCCTCTCTAAGCCTTGATATTGCTTTCTCTATAAATAGTTTTATCTCTGCTGAGGTCAAACTGCTTCATTCAGCTTAGTGAATATAGTCAGCACCCCATTTATCATCAATGTAGCAGTACATTTAGAAGATTTACATTTGCATTTTCATAATTTAGCTGGCACTCTTACCCACAGTGACTTAGAATAAGTGAGTCAGAGGGGATTTCATGTATTCACATAGTCAGATTTTAGATAGAGTTAGTTGGTTAGTAAAGTCCTCAAGTGCCTCTAAACATTCACTGTAGTTGGGGAAACCTGTTGATGACTACATTCAGGTATGCTAATCTTATTCTACTCCGTACCCTCACTCTGTAAGTCAAAGTCTAAATTAACTCCAGCTGTATCCTTGTACCAACCTGACATGACCATGTTGCTTCTAAAAAAACCTTCTCCACCTGATCCTATGCTATAATATTCTTACTCTGAAGGTCTAAAACTCAAACATGATCTCAATAAAAGACCAGAATACAAGAACTTTCTATTAATTTCACTGTGAACACTTTTATCCCCTTCAAGGTAAAACTTTCATTCAGGTTAAGGAAGTTTGAAGCTTATTTTTCATTGATGAGAAAATGTCAAGATGTTTCTTTTCATGAATGTGAGACAGTCTTTGCAATGTTGTTGTGGGTGACTTGTTTATTTTCGCCAGTCAGTTACATTACCAGGCTTCGCCCCTTACCTTGACTCATGAGTCCTTCATCTGTAAATAGGCTTATCTCCACTACAGTCAAAATGCTGCATTCCCCTATGGTCATCCACAGTTTGTTTTATAATTGGATGTCTCTCTATTCTTTTCCTTCTCATATGAAAGTTGTTTTATGTTGTGCAGTCTGTGCACTTGCAGCATCGCACCAGTAGACCTTACAGCATTTCTGATTGGCTCTTTTTTATTTATTTTTTTAAATCAAGCCACCATCTGGAGGCTTTCTAATGGGCTCAATGATCGTTACCTAGCATTGCTGCTCTGTTTCTGCACTAATGAGTGAATATATATGCAGGTGCACATATACATAGATACATGCGTGTACACACAGTCACATGCACTGTGTTTTTTTGTGCTCAGCTGTGTTGCTGATCGTCTGCCACATAATCCATGCAAAATCCATGCAATGTGAATAAAGTCATTTTAGTTGTAGTTACTGCAACCACATAACGACCTTTTTTAAATACATCATAATAAGTCTTATGATACCTGGATCCTCAGTTGCTTCACCTTTTCATCTGTGAAAACTAGAATCACTTGTATTTACTGAATTGGAGAATTATTAAACTCAAATGATTTAATTGGGGTGTCATATTGCCTCCATACAGGTTGCTGTTCTTCAGAGGCTATGGCCACAGAAAAGGACATGGATTTTTCACCATCCCAGCACCAGGGGTCTAAGGTGTAGCCCAGAAATAATCGTCTCAGTGGCCTTTTGTGCACTCAGCAAGGCAAGATGGGGAGTTCATTTGCCGTGAAAATTTATATCTCCCTTTTCCTTGGCTCCTGGTGTTCTCCCTTCCCCAGCACACACATAGCAGTATGGGTATTCTTCTTTCTGTGGCCAGCAGCCGCCATCCCTGACACACCATGTGCTTTATTGCCCACTAAAGCATAATGCTCCACTCCCTTTTGATATTGAATTATTTATTTATTTTCCCATGCTGCCTGTAAACCCCTATGAACGATTGGGCGCCGCGGGCCTGCTGCGACACGATCTCAGGGGGTATTAAATATATTGCCGGTATTTGTTTCCCACCTCTAAGTGGATCAGACGACACTGCAGACAAATACTCATCCTCCAAAGTAGAAGAGCCTGAACAACAAAACAAGTATGTCCTTTGCTCCATAATCCTTATTGTATCCAGACGTCTGGTGAGAGTGAAATGGAGGAAGAGAAGACTGTTATTATCAGACTCAGATTGTTTTGTGTTTGCACAGTATGGATTTTGCACATGAAACCTGTGACTTTGCACTACTGTAGAGACTCTCCATTGAATATGATTCCTGATATTGCTCATGCATTCCTGTGTATGCCTTTCAGTTATTATTTTAAAACATATTTTATATTTGATGACGAAACCTGCTCTTCAATAAAACAAAATCTAAATTCTTGCAAACAACATTTGTCAAGAAACTGCTTTTGTTTCAGATCTGAATATTGAAATATTATTGAGAGATAGCCATTTTGATATTGCCTTCTTGTTTGCAGTTTTCTGTTGTGGAAGGACTTGATTCGGTCTAAACAAACTGATGTATCCTGCTGGGTTGACATAATTTCCAGTTAACATTTTAGCCAACACACATTTAGCAGTAAGTAAAGAAAGTTTACAGAGGATGGCAGCCAATATTGAGAATATATGCTGCTCTTGCAAACACATTTTGTAGGTTGAATAAGTGATAATGCACAGCAAGAGAAAAAGAGTTCCCTCCACACAGTCTGTTGTTTTGCTTCATCATGATGCCTCAGAAGGTGTTATTATTGTTATATCAGCGTTTCTGGTGAAAGAACCCTTCTATGAGAAAATACATTGTCTGGCTGAGGCTAATGAAACAGAGGCTATAGTTTAAAAAGAGGGCTGGACTGTGGCTCTCTACTCGAAAGAGCAATACCAGACCTATTAATTCCCTGACAAAATTTGAAATGTGAGTGTTGGTTCAGAGGACTGGAACCAGGCTAAGTAATTAATTTAATGCTTCATTAACGGAGTTTGGTCAAGGAGAAGGGCTGGGAGTATAGAAATAAAATACTGGAGAGTGCTGTCAAATTCAAAATCACGAGACATCTGATGTTTATACTAACAGCAGTAATTTTGTACAGAAATATAAAGTAAGCTTTTCGTAATGTAATCTCAAATAACATGGTAGATAAGAACAGTCAGGGCAAAGTTTGTTTATTTTGGTTTATGAATTCATGACAAATTGACAAATCCCACCTTCTGATGATGACTGATGTAAAATGCAGCTGAAAGCTCCATAAAAACCTTGTAAGGGGACCTTTCCAAAATGATAATTTAACCAAAGTATAAAATATTCCCAGTTTACAAACAAGAATTAATTTTCACAGTCAATTTTGTGGTTTAAATCTGTATATGATCCCTAATGGTACAGAGCAAATTCTTGGATCAGAGATGTAGCAGGTTGCAGGAAGCAGCACATGCAGGGTGGACCCAAACCCAGATACACAAACACAGGCTGATGCAGAAAAGTTTTCTTTAATAAATGAAAACAGGCTTACAGGTAGATGGGTAGATGAGCAGGCAAGCAGAACGGTACAGGCAGCAGGAATCCAAACACGGTAATCTGGACACAAGTAGCAAGAAAAAAGGTAAATACTCAGGAACACTAGGGAACTGAAACAGAGTCAAAATCAGACGACAAAGGGCTGGAATAAGTACTGGCAGAGATAATCAGAATTGGAACAGGTAGGAAAGACTGAGGACTTTGGGTGGGTGGGAGGAGAATAGCAGGTCTGTGGAGATGAGGGGAAAAACATGGGCCTGGAAGCAGTGAGAAGAGGTTTGAGACAGGGGCCCGAGGGGAACAAAGGGACAGATCACGAGAACAGGTTAGTTAAAACCTAAACATATGGCACCAGTGTGTTTTAAAACAGGTCCCACTGTGGTGAATTTAGGGTTGACTGTTGGAAATTCTCACCAATTAAAGTAAGCATATTTTATTCACAATTCAAGACCAGAACATCTGCAGTTATGCACAAAGTCTTTTGTTAATAAAACTGGGACTTTAGTGGAAACCATGATGGGCCCAGTGCTGATGTGTAACAGAAGAGCTGGATAACTACGGTATCTCCCTAACACTCACTTCATCTCCATATCTCAAACTTTCTTATTACTACTCCCCTTCTTTCTCTCTCATTCACTCTTTGATGCTGTAACAAAAGAGAAAAATTGAGAGAGTTATCAGAGTTTTTGCACAACCAGCCCATCAGTCTCGTACAAAATCATGTTTATTCATTTTGCCCTCAGGGGAGACGGGGTAAAAGGGAGATGATTAAATTCTAATTTGACCTCTATCATAATTTAGCTGAGCCTATTATGATGTCAATCATTTGAACTCAATACTGCAATGAGGAGAGAGTGACTGTGTGGCAAAGGGAAAGGGGATTATAGACAGTTTGGGGACCACACAGTCACTGTATCAAATTGGTTTTATCCAGCCACATGTAATTTTTTCCCCGGAGAGAACAGATCTTGTTCAAATGTTCACTGTGTGAAGTGAACATGGGGCATCAAAGGAATGATGGACTTGACTATAGCTTGTGAAGGTTGCTTTTCAGTGTGTAAAAACCATGCTACTTCAGGGGAAATTATTTGCTTATTACAAGGGTGAGTCATAGATGTGACAAGCTCCATACAATGGATGCCTTGGGAAAGAAAAAAAGTATTTGGTGATTTCCAGCTTTCTGTGTTATGTTCTGTGTTATTTGTATATGCTCTGTGCATTTATTCATAAAAGTGTGTATAAGCTGAAAATGCATGGGTAAAGCCCTGAATTCAATTAGCCACATATGGTGCAGTTTCTGTAATGAATGCCATTACATTCACCTGCAATACAAAGCAGATAATATACAGCATACTGAGTATGAACACTGTTTCTGAAGAACGCCTCCTTGTTGTATTCAGCCTCTGGATTTTCACAAGGTGACAGCAGTAGCATGCAAACTGCAGACTGGATTGATGCTTTTTCTAAAGCAGTACTCTGGCAATGTAATATTGCACTTTTTCCAAAAAGGGAAGGGTCAAAATTGATGACGCAGAATTGAGATATCTTTCATTTTATTCCCGGTATGGATCTGCCTCCAAAAAAAATGCTACAAATTCTAAAGTGCAACTTGATTGTTGTTAGAGCCTCCATGCCAGGTAAACGTGCACCTCTTTGAGACTCCACAGCTTGAAACACAGGCTTTCCATAAAAAAATAGTGGCTGCATCTTGACTGACAAAATAATTGTAATTTGTTAGAAATCGTTGGCGTTTTTCCTAAAAGCTCTTTCTACATGTATGCAAACAAAGCTAAGAAATAACTAAGGGTTGTTTGAACCCATGTGACATTTGTTTACATATTCTTGTTAACTTGTATTAGAAAATGTGAGCTTGAGTGAACTAGTTACACTAATTAAATACATGTTATAATGTACAATACAACAGTTGTTTGGACCAAAAAGTTATGCCCCAATTCAAATGTTTCTGAGCCTGCATGGTTTCCACCGAAGACAGGAATAACAGCGCACCTATACTCTTATCAGTACTTGATGTATTCAAAATAAAGACCTTTTAACAGCTACACGTTTTACATATTTGTCTTAGTCTGTTGTAGCGTGGGAGCTTAATGTTGATCACCCAACTTGTGCAGTATTGATCCCATTTAGTCTCTGTCTGTTGCACCTCTGCTGATCTGTACAGACAAATGGGGTCTCTTTTGATGCTGGTTATTGATGGCTGATCCTCAGTGCTGTTAACACGGTTATGGCTTGCTGCCTGGGAAATCTCTCTCTCTTTTCTCTGTGTTTACTGTGTTGTAGGATTGGCTGTTGTTGGGGTGGAGGGGGCGGTAGCCTATAATGTTGCTGATTGTGTTTGATTGTCTTGATGTTTCTGATGAAGGGGTTTTAATCACGGTGTGTGTCTGTGAGTACTTGTGCGCATGTCTGATTGTGCATTACGTGTACCATGTGTTTGTGCAACTACATCTGTCACACCATATACTACATATAAGCAATATATCTATATTTATGTGTGTGTGTGTGTGTGTGTGTGTGTGTGTGTGTATGCGTGCGTGTTTGATCTGTGGTGTGTTTGCCCCAGCTGCAGACCACAGGGATCCACTCAGCAGGAGAAATCACTCCACAAAAGGAGGGGAAGGGATGCTTGGGGTTATCTCCTGGAGCGACTGGAGCATGGTATGGGGATAGTGCTACAATGCATGTGACTTAATTCCTCCCTCTGAAAGGAGGAAGAAATATATATATTTTTGAGCTATTTCAAAGTACTAGCAAAAATCAAGCTTTTCATAAAGCCTGGCTTGGAAAGAAGGGAAAAAAAGTGACATAAACCTTTAAGAACTTCAGTTCTTCACTGCTTTGATTTCCTATCCTTTTTCTCGGTATCATTCCTTTTTCATCTCATCTCATTTCTTTTTTTGTGACCATTATTAATTGTTCATGCAAAGCTATGTGCATTATGTGACTTTTCTTTTTCATTTGTATTATAAGATATTAAGGGTTAGTTTGAAGACAGTTCTGGAATGTGGTGCTGTGAGTTTCAGAGAGTATCAGAAACCAGCAAAACAACCCTACCAGCAGTATTTAAAACACAGGTGCTGCAGATACAGAATTATACAGAAACATAAACAGCAACAAATGTTTCTCAGTTTCTTCATCTGCCTCTGCATCACTCTTTATCACCAGGTTGACAGCACGACGGTGGAAAATACAAAATCTGATCAAAGGTACACCAAGCCTCTTTGCTTGTGGGATTCCTCAATGATGATTTCAGCAAAATTAAGTTTAACAGCTGAACTTTTTTTCTTTTGCCAATTTATGCTGCACAGTCATCCAACAGTAATAAATTACATTCCCCAGTAACAAGAGGCTAAGAGGCGAAAGCATGCTCAGTGCAGAAAACCTTTCCAATCTTTAGTATTAAGTGAATGGCAAGAACATTGTCACTTCTAAGTGATGTGTAGGTATGGAGTGCCTCCAAATAATGTAATGATTATAAGACAATCCCCATGTTGAAACTCCTGAATTAAGAACTTCAAAAGACGGAAGAGACACTGAATAAATCAAGGGATGTCATATTTATCATTTTAAGAAGTAAAAATACATGAAATTAACCAAAATCAAACAATCAAGAAAAATAAAATACATTATAAATTAATTTATTTAACATACAGCTCCTCGTACGAGCCAACTCGTAACAAAGATGCCGTCATTCTCTTTTTCAGCCATGCAGTCACATACTGTCCTGTCAAGCCCGTGGAAGCAACTGGCTTGTAGACTGTGTATTTTGGGCTTACCATCTTCAAGCTTGACATGCTGTGACACCATATTTTGTGGCCGCTTCACAAGTGACTCTGTATGTACCCTTCCAGAGGAAAAAAGACAACTGGAGACAGTTTCCACCGTTTCTTTCCTCTGTGGCAACAAAACACGTAACATGAGCCAGATGGAAAGGTAGAAACTTTGGAACTTCAACCCTAAAGCTGGAAGAATCACACAGACCTGCTTCAATGCACATAATATGGACTTTTTGTAGAAAGTAAATAATGCTAGGAAACTGATCAACAGTCTTTCTTTTCAAAAGACAAGCAAAAATAAAGATACATAGCTCAAGAAAAAGGTTTTGCCTTTGAACGGGTTCATGCAAACACTAAATGTTAAAAAATAAATAAATCTGAAACTAAATGCACAAAACATTCTCCTTTGAATTTAACATGAAAAAAAAGTTCAATATGTCCAACAGTCAAGATACTGCATCCCTGCATCACAGCTACAATAATCCCTAAAATGTACCAGGATCTCATTTCCTCAACTGGAAAATCTGAGAGGGATGTTGTCCTCTTTTCCACTCTCCCCTCAACCAATGCAATCCCTTTGCTCTTAGGCATTTTTAAAGCTCTTCCTTTTGTGGTCACTGAAAGAGGTCACTCTTGGTTGAAATGGACCTCCTGCCTCAGATGCTGGACAAAACATTTGAAGTTGCTGGAACCAAATCAATTTCAATTTTTGCCACACATCACCGCAAGCACGTGGCCACAGCAGAAACTCCTTAAACGTTCATGTGTAAAAGCAGTGATACAAAAACAAAACGGATTATAACTGAGAGCAATATTTTAGGACTTCTCAAATCAGTTTAGTTTAACTGGAAGCAAGTGATATAATTTTTTCCCACCTGTTTTAGGAAAAGTGCATTATAAATTAACTGATTTTGAAGTTAGTATCTCGACCTTGACTTTTGATTGTTTTGTTCTGTTTCCAGAATGATAATTAATACATTTTCCTGTTCAGAGTTTTAAATTATTTATATAGTTTTTTTTTTTATTATTCATTTAAGATTGAGTCTCAGTATTTTGATGTTTTTAGGTCATATATTTTTTTAAGTATTTAAAACGGGGCTTGTTCAAAAATGTGGCATTCAGAATTCTTACTGTATGAAATGACCATATACTCAAATTTAACTTTATACAGAATTGTAGATAATGTCAAAGAGGAGTGTGTTTGTGTATCATAGCTACTGTATGTATAGACCTGTTCTCTGGAAATATTCAAACAGCCCCACCACAGAAGTGAGGCACTTTAAAGCCACTCATATATCCTTCACTTGTAATGGTTTAAAGGCTTTACAAATGTCCATCACTAAAAGTCACTTTACTGATTGCTTCAACCTATGCCTACAATAAAAGAATATAAATCTGGCCCATAAGAAGTTAGGAAGAGTAATGAGATAATGTATTTCTAAAGCAATGTAAATGAAGAAACATTTTAAAGATAATCCTCTTACAGTTACATGTTTCACCTTTCATTTCCTTCTGACAGTTAACAGAGGACAGTCGTGGACATTATATAAAAACAGAATTTTCCAGATGCAGGAATAGTGATTTCTCTGGAGCAAACAGAAGATTTGTGAGCACATGTCCACTGAGGAAAATCCACCTTTAACACAAAGTTAAAGTGAAAAGACAAATAACTGCTCACATTCTTTGCTTTATTGTTGATCTCTGGGAAATGCAATGCCAAAACAACATGACAACAAACAGTTGAAACATTGATGAAAAGTCTTGAGGATTCAGACTTTTAGAGCATCATGATTTTACTCACTCAGGGAGGGTGTTTGTGATGTAGCCAGCCAGGGATGGAAAAAAACAAAACAAACTAATGGCTGATGATCACTCATTGATCCCACAGCTCTCCAGCAGCCACATCCCTTAGGCTCATTTCTGACCTCCCCTTCCTTTTTTCCCCCTCTCTCCCTCCCTCCCTCTCTCCCAACAAACCCGCAAGGTCTCATTGATCTGCGTCCTTCAAGGGCACAGTGATCGCATGGTTGGAGACATCCTGCAAAACGGTCGAACAAGTTAAGATGAGTGCTGTGGACGACTTACTGGAGAGAGTCAGCAGGGACGATGATCAGGGTAAGACAGCGTAATACAGCTCAAAGATTGAGGGCTCACCCATATCTCCACCTCATTACCCTGTTATTCCAATTTGTAAATGCATTCCTCAGCATTGCCCTGAATCATAAGAGGAGGTCTTCTCCTCTGCCAACAACCTGGAAGGAGGTAGGAAAAAAAAAGAGAGAAAACATCACTTTAAAAAAAAGCAATTTCCCGACATATGGAGTTTATCATCCGTCTGCTTTGCTCTAGCCATGAGGTGATTTTAATAAAATCCAGTGTATTTCTATCAGATATGAAAAACCTGCATTCACCACCTATGCAATTAATTATAACGCTGTGCTGTAAAGTATGCCTCACGGTTGCATGTGACTGAAGAAGACAGCTCTATCTAAACATGTTGTTTGAAGGGTTAGTGGGGTTACATCTATTCTATGGGACTGGTGTTTTCTTCTATTGATACCTGAGATTGAATTCATTGTTTCCGGTTATCTTTGCCCTTTACGATGCAAGGATCCACTCACCTTTTCAATTTCAGAACATTCAAAGGCTCTGCACACTAACAAAGGTTTTACTTGTTCTGGCTAATTAGACCTCTGCTCATGAGGGCAGACCTATGCTGGGAACCACATAGACTCTGGACTTGGAGCAATAAGGATGATAAAGGTGTAATTTTTACCACCCTAGTAGGTGTAACAAAGCTAGCAGGAAAGTGAGAACATGTCAAATAAAATAACACTTATGCATGCCCACACAGTCCTGAGAAGAGCTCTGATCAGCCATAATACGTGAAAACACCTGTGGGGGTGTACCATTTAATGAAAAAATAGTGTCTTAATGCTGGTTTCATTTACTTGTTTACTTTAACAGTTTCCTCCATCTATGTGGGAGTTGAATGACATGACCGCCTGTTTTGCAATATTAAATAAAAGGCTCGTTACAGCCAGCACAGCCATTTTTTTGGCTGATCCTCACTAATCATAAATTACATGCGCACTGACTGTGGTTCTGTCACCACATATGAATGTGAGCACACTTCTCGTTCTATATTGTGTTGTTTCTTAGAGAAAAAACAGGAGCATGGAATCAATAATGTACTTTGCTGATAGTAATCAGCAGGTGAATTACTCAGAGGAAGAGTGTGGGCGGCAGACACAATCTCTCTCCTCTCCATCACGTTCCCTCCCTCATTCCTGCTTTGCATATTACTTTACTTCTCACTGTTGCTTTCTCCCCCATATTTCTCCCCCCTCCTCTCCTCCATCTTCCCTTATGTATCGCCTTTGATTGAAATCACCTTTTTCCTCAAGCAACCATTAGCGATGCTGGTATGTAAGTCTCTGAATAGATCACATTCCTTGTCTTTTAAGATGAGGAAGATTTATGCCTTTTCATTATTAAAAAGAAACCTTTTAATCAATAAATGGTGAGAAGGAGAATTTATAGCAGGCATTGTTGGTTAAAAATCTTTGGGGACAATGTTATTAACTGTAACAAAGCCTGTGGCTGCTGAGGGCTTGGTTCCGGGCCCCCCGTGTGAAGAGAGGCAGTGGCGAAGCAGTCACTCTGGCTGGATCGAGGACAGTAATCTCTGCCAGCTGAAGACAAGAAAGACACAAGACACTTGTGCCACCTTAAATCTCAAATAAGATTTGAGCACAGGGAGTCGCCTGAGTGTTTTATGAAAAGGCAGACAAACACATGCAGATATGCACGCAAACACACATGCATGCCTCCTCTTAGGTGTCTGACGGCTTGTTGCTTCACTCAACAGTAGAAAGCTGTGATACTGCCAAGTGTGAGCTGTGTACTTGTCCCTGAAATGATCACAGGCAGCCAGAAACTCCCAAAAGAAACAACTTAGTAAAATTCAATGTGAACAAGTTTTGCAATTCCCTATCCACTACCGTGTGTGTATTTGTCTGTGGTGTACAGCTTGCTTGTTTGATATTTATTATTTTTTTTTATTTCTCTCATACAATTATGTTTGGGCATACCCAAGGGCCTCCCTTATTTCCCCTCTTCTACCTCTGTAAAGTTTTATTTGATTGATTTTCAGCAATTTCGTCTTGTAAATCCACTATCTTTATCATGCTTGGCTTACTGTGCTGATGTCTGCCCTTGCTGTCGACACTGTTTCAGCCAAGAGATGGATGAATGAAGGAGGGGTTGAAAGGAGAGGGAAAGAAAAAATAAAAAAATAAAAACGAGGACAGGGAAGGGAGGGAAGCCAGTCCTGTAAGAGGCTTAAGAGCCTCCTGGAAGCCGCCTTTTGGCTTGGGACCGAGTGCTGTTGTGGAATTGAGTTGCTCCTTTATCTGCTTTCGGCTTTGTGATTCCAGGCAAAAGTCTGACCACCACTGTCCTGCTTGGTTGGCTGTGGCACATACACACAACCACAGGCTTAAGACTCTCTCACACACGAATGACTCCATCTTTAATTTCTCAGTTTGAACTTTTTAGTTGCTGTTGGGAGGCAACAACAACAGCAGGGAGCATCAGACAGACTGAATTTGTTCATTTCTCTGAGTTGGGGATGATGTTTGTACATCACAGACAGGTTTTCCTCAAGTTTCTCAAACTGGCGTTCATCCTCATTGCTTAGATTACTGTTGTGTTCACCGATGTAGCAGGTCCAGTACATAAACACCTTCCTGCTCCATGGCAACAAGGACGCAGGTTTGACTTGTGCAGGTGCCAGTATGTTCTGCTTTTTCACTCCAACTAGCTGTGGTTTCAAATGAAAAACTTTAAAATTGTATTTATTATTAATGCTGATAAACTTGATAAAACAGTTTTCTAGATTTATGTAAATGACAGTTGATTGAATATTACAATGATCACATACACATTGTGATCATACACAATGATTCCAATGTCCACTAGAAAACCAAAACTAACAATGAATTCACAGTATTATAACAGGTATTACCTGTGCAGCCCCTGCCTGATGTGGCACGTTTCTCTCAGTTTGTCAGACTAGCAATATAAACAGTGAGCCTCTTCCCTGAGGATTTGCAGTGACCTTTTCCTGACTCAAACCTGCTCTCCTGGAAATAGAAAATGCAGTTGTGGAGTTGTTTTGGAATGAGCTGTAATTATAATGATTGTTAAGCTGTAAATGCTATAATAATTAAGCATTTGGCACACATACAATAACATATCGTGTATATAAAAAGATTGTATTATATGGCAATTGATGAAATAGCAAGGAAATGAAAAATCAAGACAGAATCATATTAAAGGAAATATATAAAGAAACAAAATCCACACTGAAAGTGTTGGTTTAAATGCATGCCTGAAACAAGGTGATGAACAGTAACTTTGACCCCAGTTAATTGGGAAGTTGGATATAGTCTAACTGATATAGCAAAAGACAAGGACTTTCAAAAAAAAAAAAAAAAACGAAAAAAATGTAATTTTAAATCTACAAATGTTCCAGATTTTAATCCTCTTGGGCGAATACTGCAATATCCACCACTGGAGGCAAAAATGATATTGTCAGAAAAGAGAAAAATCAATAAATAGCATTAAGACGTAATTCTTTCACAACACAAAAATAATACAATAAATAATACAGCATCATACAAACAGACAAACCTTAAATACAGTGCACAGAGACTGGACTGGATTTGAGGGCATTGGCCATGAACATTACTAAATGTACCGTGTTCTAAGATTTTAACACCTGTAAATAAATTCCTGAAACAAGCGAAGCTACATTCCAAAACGAAGTGGATTATTATTCTTTGATGAAAAATTCAATATTGGGAAGCAACACATAAGGAATGGCTTTCACAGATGGAGAATTTTTGCAATGCAGGGCTGAAACAAAGCAGGGTGAGCAGGTGATAGAAAATCCTGAGATAAAACAGACTGTGAAATTATAACTATTTATGTGTAATTAATTAGCCACATGAATCTGTTTCAGTCTGATTCAGTCCAGACTCAGACAGCCTGAATGTTGCACAGGTATCCAACTGACAGAAGGGGCAGTGTTTTCAGAGTCAGAATCCAAGGTCAAGTGGATTAATTTTACAGTCACGTCTGCTTGAACTAAATTCCAATTTTACCCAAACGTGCAAAAATGCTCAATGACATAAAGCCAAATTATACACTGAATACTCTCATCCTCTCATTTTGGAAGGCTCTGTTGAATGTTTAACTCTGAATGACAACTCTAAAATATCAATTTTTTATTTTTCTAATCTTTTTTTCTTTCTTTTTAAATTTGTATTAATTTTTTTTTAAATCAGCCACAGAGCAGTTGCCACTGTTCCTGAGTTTCATCAGGACAAAATGACAGTGCACACACAGTGAGCTGGCCCATCAAGATTCAGTTATTCCCTTTAACTCCAGCCAGCATTTGTGTTTAATCAGGCAGCGACAGAAGATGCCCGAGTTTAAGTTCAAGGCTCTGCTTCTCCTTTAGATTCTCACTGATGAAACCAGGTCCAGTTTTCATGCTGTCCGGCTCTTTTTATATAGTTTTTCTGGATAAATGTCAACCCATGACCTTTTTTGAAGTAATTTACTCTCCACAGAAGGCCGGTGCAGCTCCTGCAAGTGCTCAGTGCTGAGGTGGTCTTTTACTGCTATAATCCTTCACCAGAATATACATGAATAAGTGTAATCACACACATTAAATTCTTAATTTTTGTGTGTTGTCAAAACTACATTCTTGGAGAAATACACAGAAATTCAAAAGGTATTATCACATTTTGATTTGATTTTATAAGACAGAGTGCTGTAGAATAGGAAAAAAATTTACCCCATATTATGTATAAAACCTCACTTATTCTATAGGTTGAGGTTCTATAATTTTCTAGAACTGTCCTTTCCATGTATAGTTATTTATATAGAATTTGTGTTTGAAACAAACACAAACTCTATATAAATCAAATTTCCAGAAAAATGGGTCAAACAAGTGCAAATTAAAGAGGTATAGTCAGCAATTCGAATCCAGTGCACTCCATTCTGCTAGCTGTAAAATCTGTGTTTGCGCTGAAAAAAAAAAAAATTAATCCAGTGTTCCAACACAGCTCTGCCTCTATAAATGGGAAACAAAGTGGCTTGGACCGAGGTGCACAGCCCGTGTGGGTGAGGGTTAAAACTTGGCAGCAAGCTCTCATGTGCACCACGAATGACAGGCACACAGAGAGTGCCGTCAAAGAGACTGACAGGTCCGGTTAAAACTTTAAAAAGTTTATGGATTTTCTGAAGTCCTCCACGGCCCACCGATGCACAGCCTTCTGGGATTTGTCCCCAGTAGTCCCAATGGCTAGTCCGACTATGATTGATTAGAAAAGGCATGAAGACCGATGCAGAGGTTGCTCTGTTTCTGCTTGACAGGTGGGTAACATTAGCTATAGTAGCAGGAGTTGTGAGTATTGCTGTCTGGAGCTCATGTACTGGCTCTGGAAACCGTCTCATCCTCCCTGCATGTTAGCTTTGCAGGAGCAACTGTAGTAACAGTTTGCTGACCCACAACCTAGTTAACATTTGTTACAGTATTTGCTGGCTCGTTTGCTCTATTTCATGGTATTTGTCCTTGCAACTTGAAAAGGGTTTTATAGCCATGAAGACCTAAAAATGCACGGTTGCTATGGCAAACAAGGAGGATAAGGTCAGAATAAAGTAAATTAACTTTGAAAGTGGTGATGAGCCTGCTTTCCTAATGTCATGGCTGCCACGTGGCATTATAGTACAGCATGTCCTCCGCGTGCTCCTGTAGAAGCATGGTGGCGCACATTGCGGAGGGTTACATGGTTGCTTTGACTCGCAATGTCACCGCCTGCTCAGGCAGCCAACTGTTCAGTCAGATGAGGCTGTGAGTGAGCTGAGTGTTGGGAATGAGCAGCATTTGACTAAAGCACCTTTCATGTTAAAATCACATCGCAGGTGAGAGGTACTCAGACACACACTCACTTGTGTAGACACTTGTAAATGAATGTGCTTGTACTGTTAAGTATGATTGCCTCTTTACCAGTAGTCACATGGCTCTCTTTTGGTTATAAAATATATAGGCTAATTGGTGGACAGCAACCCTTTAAATTTATTAATCATGATTTTTTTTTTTTTTACATTTGAATGTGTTGCTCTTATCTGAAGCAGCTTGAGTACGTGGGGGGTTGGTGTGTTGCTTAAGAACACTTCATCAGGACACACTGAAGCTGATGAACACATTGGTCACACCTGTGCCCCAGCTGGCCCTGGAAGGTCAATACATGCCAAAGCAAGCTACTACATAACCACCACATGGACAGGATTCATACTACAGGTCTCAGTTCAGTTTTCTTCTCATTTCTGAGCTTTTTGACAAACTGTTTATATCATTTGTGAACCTGCAGCAATGGTGAAAACACACCTTAAAACATAGTCACACACTTTCACATTTCATGCAGTTTAACTGAACCAGAGCTGATCTGAGATGGTGGTGCACATAAAGCTTATGTAGGCTGTTTTCAATCAACAGTTTTATCATTTAGCAGATCTGAGACAGCTGTGAGCAATTCTTGTTTGCACCAACCTATGACCAATCAGTGCGAGCGCACACACACACACACACACTCACAAACTCTACATTCAGAAGCCAAATACAAAGATCACTTCAAATGTATAAAGAAGTTGCCTCTTTTGAACATCAGATGATTAATCATCATTAAAAATCTACTTTGAGAGATCAAATTCAACATTCAAGCCATAGGGTGAAAGAGAGTTAAGGGAATTGGCAACAGATTGAGAGCAGCTTTGATTGTCCTCGAGACATCTTCCTTTCCAATTCCAAAATATATGTTAACCATGATACTGTATGATACGTCTTTTTCAAAGAACCTCCTGCTATTCCCTCTATTAGTTTACATGAGTAATGATTTCAAAACATTTCTCATTTGAGGTAAAGCTGTAACTTTACTGCATTGTGTATGAACCTATGACTTTTGCAAGTATCCTACATTCCTTTGTTACAGTCAGTTCATTTTTTTTTCTTTCTGTAACTGATACTTTAACTCTCTGCCATCCCTTTATGGGGTTTCGAAGGTTGCTATTTATGTAAAGGACAAATGATTGAATGACTCTGACACTGAAATATGGCAAATCTGTCCTCATCTCAACCTGTACCTTCACAACCTCCTGATCACAATTTATGGCCCCTTGGCTCCGCCTCTGCCTTTGAGTGACCCCATTAAATCTAGAAGGTTGAGGGTTAAGAGGTCATTGAATGTTCTGCTGCTAGTGGAGCAGACTGTCATCAATAAAGTGGGACTCCCCAAACACCCATTTTCCCTTTAGCTGATTAAAACTGACACCATACCTTTTCATTAAGTGCAGCTTTTCTAGGAGAAAGGGATGTGATTACAAGGCGTTGGCCTGTTCAATATTGTTCAGGTAATATAAGGTGAGAGGAAGAGGGAGCTAGAGAAGTAGAGATGAATGAAAAGCCCTCATTCTGAAATGCGTTCAATGCAGTTTGAAAAAGAATTTTATCATCTGCTCTCATAATGACTGCTGGAATGAAAGCAAAACTGAAGCTTATTTATTTGTCTCATAGGTCTCAAGGCCTCGTCTTTTCTAAAATAAAAAGATGTACTGTGTGTGGTGAAAGGACTTAGCAGTAAACATGGCAAAGTGGTAATTCATTAAATATGGATATGAAGTGCCATTATCTGCTGTTTGAGAGAAAATGTTAAGCAGGTGTATTATTGTGGGTTCATATTAAAGCTACATGAAGAAAAAACAGTCTTACCTAAAGGATAAACAATCCACAATATTTTATTAATATTGCTAAATGTCCACTTTACTTGTGTCTTGGTCAATGCAATACAATTAACCTATGCTCATTTCATCAAATCATCTGTATCTGCGTGCTTTTTCCTTGGAGAAATAGTGCAGTGCACAAGAAGTGATAGATTTTCCACTTTTGTTTGAAATAAAGAGATGAAGCAGTGATCAATGAGCATGACCAACGATATCCACCATGGCTGAAAAAAGAAAAATGCCTGAGGTTTCAAACTTAAGCAACAAGAATAATGACCTCATATACCACCAACAGACAAAATGACCATAGAAATAACAAAGATGGTACAAAAAAAGAAAGAGTAGAAAACATTCTTTGTCACATTTTTTAATATTGACAGTGCTTTTTTTTAAACATTCAACCTTTCAAATCCAGCAAAGGAAAAATACTCAAAAATCCTGGGAAAAGAAAAGATGAGATGGCAGAGATTATTTGAGATGATTTTACTTTCAGTCACCAGTAGAGGACACTGTGAGCTTTTTGGTCAGTTCGGCCCACCCACCCAGCCTCCCCCCAGCACTACCCTGCAAGTGGACCAGCCCACTGCCTGGTGTGCTGTCTGTTGGTGTAGGAGATTTAAACAAAGAGGGTTAATATCAATCAGTGTGTGTGTAAACACACTCATAACTCACTTGAGTAATGAAGCGGCAGTGAGTCAGCCTTTTTCCTGTATGGGGATAATGTGTGTGTGTGTGTGTGTGTGTGTGTGTGTGTGTGTAGGGGGAGGAATGTGCGAGACAAGGGTAGCCTACGATAAAAGTGTAGGCATGCTGTGTGCTATACAAAGAAAGAAAGAGGAGATTGGCAAATGGCCTTACATGGATTTGTAAGCAGAGAGCTGCTGGATCTCAGTTCTGTTTAGTACTTAAAGAATCTCTCTACAAACTAAAATACACAGTGTGTGAAGCCTCAGTAAAGACCAGTGATACTCTGCTTCATTAACAGTCAAACTTGGACCTTAAAAAAGCTTGCATTTTAAATCATACATCTCAAACATTTGGTTCTGGAAATACACGTTCCTGTCGGCAATCTCATCTCATGAAGTTTCATTACATCATTTTAGAATCTGTAGTGAAAAAATGAATTAAATGGGCATTGGAAAAAACAAACAAACAAAAAAACCCATTAAAACTGTAGACATTGATATTTTACACAATGATGAATGGAGATCATTCAGTACAAAAAAGATTAAGATCTATATTTCATTTAACGTACCACATGCATGTGTACCTCAGCAGGTGTACCTAATTTGAATTAGAAAAGATGATGAGGTCAGCCAGTTGACATCCAACGTTGTGACTGACTTGAGTTTAATTAATGCTTGGTCATTTTGACAATGGCGAGTGTCTCTGGACAGATATCCTGCATTTTCCACTGACAGAAGTGTCATGGGGGATAACGGTTAAATACAGCTAGAAATTTGTAATGTCATGGGCAACGTCAAAGACTGTCACACAGCTTGGATAGTTCATTACCATGGTGATGCTCGCCACGTTCTAACAGGGTTCAACCAAGCAACAGACATGGAAGGTGCAGAGGAGAGATTGTAAAAAGAAAAGATCATCATTTATATGACTCAATAATGAGTGAGACCACAGCAGCTGAGCCAGAACTGGCAGGATGGGAGAAAATGAGCCATCACGGTATTCAAGCATTTGTCTGTCCTCATTGTCACTTATGTATAAATGTGAAATAAATCTGAGTGACCAGGAACATGCAAAGTAAGCTTTAGTTTTTAAATAAATGCCCTTTCAACTAAATGACCTGATTCTGCAAAACATTTTGAAGGCCATTTGTGTGACCCTGAGACATGCCATGTGTGAAAATAAAATCATTAAAACTTAATGACACAGGACCATTAGCAACAGCAGACTTGAGCTATCAGCTTGTGAAACTACACACTACACACTGTAAGCTCCTGTAGAAGCCATTAGTCAATCTGATTCCAATTTGTTGTGTTTTATTTATGAGTTTGCTCATTAAACACTACACTATCCACAAGCTTTAGTGAGTTCTCGCCAATTGGAGATACTGTTGTTGCCATAGAAATGTTCAAGCTGGCTGCCAGACCACGATAAAGTAACACCAGCGAGCTAGTAACCTTCACTCGGGACTGGCATCACTCCACCACAGTTTCTTACACTATAGCCTATCTATATCTTTAATGCACCATCCAGCTTGTCAGCAGTAAGAACATCCCACTAGGATTAGTCTCACCTTATTTCATAAGGTAAATGCCATAAACATATTAGTCTACAAAGCCTACCATATCATAAATGGATCTCTGTCTGACATGGCATTTGGAAAAAAAAAAAGCCAAACAACAACAACAAAAAAAACCAATCTCAGAATCCATGAAAGAAGAAGGCGGATACACACAAAGAGCTGTATTTTGTAATTTTATGGCGTAATCACACAACTGATTAGGAAAATGTACATTGGACACACGCATCTAGCACACACTCCACCATCATATCTGACTCCTGGCTTGTGTGGGCAGGTGGATCTGCTGGGCATCCTGTTCATCTCACTGTACATTCAATTACAGTCGCCCACAAATTACTTCAAGAATACGAGCCAGCATGAGCCGCCTGCCGCCTCCGCATGTGAACCCACTCCTCCCCCACCTCCTCCTCCTCCTCATGCCCCCATCTCACTTTCACTCCCTTCCTCTTCTCTTTCTCTTCTATTACGTTTCTGCTGTCAAATGCTGGACGGTTGTCTGCTGTCTGAGAGCAACTCGCTTTTGGTTTCCGTGCTGATACTTTTTGATCTCACCAGCAGAGTCGAGGTGGAAAATACACAAGCGTAGAAAACACCCTCAATCAAGTGACCTTGTGTCTTTAAACACCCACTGCTGACGCGTGCTGATAAATCCTGTTCTCTTCTATCCTGCGCTGTTCCCAAACACACACACACACACAACAAAATGCACAGTGTATACACAGATGCATGCATGTGCTCATTTACATTCACCCGGATGAATGCATGTGCACATATTCCAAAGTAAAAATTACACACACCCACTCTGCTCATACGTAAGTGTACTTGTCAAACACACACACACTCTCTCGACGCAAAATAAGGTTGTTCTCAGCGTGTGCTCTCTCCATCTTTCCTGCTCCTTCTGTGTCTCTCCGGAGTATGCATGATAGCGACTGATGTAGCTAGCAATTTATATCGCTGAAGGAGGCGTATGAAAAATACAGACGATATCCCACAAAGGGGGTTCCAAGAGTGGAGGAGTGGTGGTTGTGAAGGGAATGACGAAGAGTGGGGTTGGGGGTCCTGGGAACTTGATGCAAGACTATAGTGTCATTCAACCAGTTACTCAAGAGACATTTGTAGTCCACTTTAGAGTGCTGTTAGGATTTAGGGTTAGGGTTGGGGTTAGGGGGTTAGGGTGAGGGTTAACCTCTAACCCTAAACATTTAAATGTATGTCACTTTGGTAATGTGGTAATGAGCTATTTACTTGGGGCAGTGATCCAACAGAATTATTCAGTCAAGAAACAATTCTGTACATCAGTGAGCAGTGCCTTGTGTGTGTAGAGGTGATGTTGGGAAATATTAACACTATCATAACTATACAAACCACCTTCCATTTTTTGTTACAACTGCAGTTATTAACAGATTAATGTGATACTAAGAGATGTAGTCCAACCCTGTGTTGGGAAGTGCCCCAGGTGAGGGAAGGCCATTTAATGAAACACACTCAGGTTAAATGAGAGCCAAGTTAGGGCAACTGCCTTTAGCAGGAGATCTATAGTCATTTGCATCTCTGTATGAAAGTTCGTTTATTCCTCAGTAAAGCTAATGAGACTTGATATTTCAATCCCTGTGGTAAATCGGCACTGCCGATGTTGGCAGGGGGATTGAAGTGATGAAGGGAGGGTGGATATATCATTGAGGTCATCAGATGGGCACCCTGCGTCTTTGTCGTTTCGTTAATTAGCCCAAGACATCTCCAGAGAGTTCAGCAGTGATACCTGACGTCACAGGTACACCCATCTCAGTTCCACAAACCTCCTTTCTTCATCTTGAAGTCCATTTTTGTTGTTGTGTTTCCTTTTCATCCAAAGCCAATTGCTACTTTTTTTCTGCCATATGGAGCAATCAACCCGTCACTTCCATCTTCTTCAAGAGACTGGTCTGTAGAAGACACATGGGAGAAAGATCTTCCAGCTGTTCTGAAAAACTTCAGTTGCCAGTTCAGAATATTTGGCATATTTCCTCTCATAAGCCTCTTCAGAAACATCTTCCCATGGTTCTGTCAATTCCACAATGTATACCAGTTTGGCTGTCCTGGACCACTGGACTAGTATCTGACCACAGTGTTGTAGCCACAATGCCACCATATTTGAGGGAAACGCAAACCTTTTTCTGTTTATTCCCCCAAGTTCACTTCCATTCACCAATTCTGAGCAAACTGCAAAATGCTTGCATCATTTGATGTTATATGGTGCTGTGGAAGTTGTATTATATATTATATATTCTTATATTATTTAGGATATCTTTTTTTTTTACTTTACTTTATTACATTGGTCTTTTATTTTGAAAGAGTAAATGTGTTAAATTTAAAATGTTAGTAATTTTGGAAACTTTTTACTATATGTTACTTTCTCTCAACGCTGCAACCCTCAGCACTGTGCTGAGGTAGATACACTGAGGGGGAAAATGCTGCAGTGCACTCTTCATTATAATCTACTACAAAGCCATTCCATTATTTACAATCAATACATAATTATCCCAGAAGGCAGGGGAAATATCTTGTTTATGTTCAATAATTTTTTCTTTAATGCTTCCGGTTGACCTGTGGCTGAGCAGCGCAGAGAAGAGGCCGACAAAGAATAGAACAGAGTTTGAAGGGTTGATAGACTCACTCACAGCCAGCTCAGTGGCACTACAATGGGAACAGGAAGTTGTATATTTTGGGCAAAATAAGGAGATTTTTGACAAAAGGAGTCTTCATTGATAATTATGCTTTTGCTCTGATGTTAAAAAGTGTCAGATTTTTTTTTAACACATTTGCAGTGTTAACAAAATGCCATAATGGTCTTGGGATCAAAGCTGAGTACAAATCAATGCACAGTGTTTTTTGAAAAGCTGAGCAAGATGTTTACTGGCACAGACAGACAAAAAAACTGATAGCAAAAACTAACAACCATAGCAAATATATAGCTTAAAAAACAGTTAATGTGGAGTAATGACTCTATTTTAATTACACGAAACAACAGAAACTCTTGAATGATCTGTGAGAAAGGACACCCAATCAATCCAAATGACAAACATTTCCTTACCCAGCACGGAACAAGGTCAACCTCATGGTTACAGGGGACCCTGTGTTGGATTGTTAAGTTTCATGTCTAGGTGGATCAGTGTTTCCCTTTCCCTCTGGTTAGTGCAGTGGTAAGCTATCCAATATTCCCATTAGGCTTGAGCTCTTCCACTGATGGCTTCCAGCAGAGGAGAAAAAGCCCCCCTGGGTCTTTAACCCCCCCCACTCTTCTCTCTTCTCCATGTTGCTCCTGGTCTAAAAAAAGTCATCTCCCATTGCTTTATTGATTTGGATCCTCTGGGGAAGACCGACGGTCACATCGGATACCGGGGATCTGTTTGTGGATTGTGTCTGCCTGCCAACGCTTTAAATTGCCACTGGGGCCAACATTTGAGGTATTCAATATGTCAGATGCATTTAAAGGCAGCGGGTGGGATTATCAGTGAAAAGGTGAGTAACCAAAGCGGCGCACCATTTTGGGGTGACACAAACAGGAAGTGTAGCAATTTGATTTCCATATTGATAGTTTTTGAAATGAGAAGCTGGGATTGGAATTTGATTCTATGCCCCATGTTGAGCTCAGGCTTGTTGGCAGTTTTGAGAGGAAGCAGAGTAGGGGAGGTAAAAAAATAAAAAAACCTGACAATCACCTGGGTTTTTATTTTTATTCCATATTACACCAGCAGTTTTCTTACTAGCTTCAGTCATTCACAATTTCTTTTGTGGATCATGTCATTTGACATATATACAGATAAAAGCACAGCAACGTTACCATTTTTCCACTGTTAAGTGACTAAGTCTATGGTCCAAGACAAAGTGAGGGCAGAGTCACACGACTGTAACTAGGAACCAATATGATGTGGAGCTGACAAAAAGAAAGTTATAGAATAAGATTACATTATTCTAATGTGGGCAGACAAAAGGGTAAGGGACAAGAATAAATGGAAATTTTGCTGAGTCAGAGGAAAGCAGATAAATGCCAATGAGCCAGTGCAAAGACTTATTTTAATGAGACATGTAAGGGGTTGATAGGATGAAATGAGAGATCAATGTGACCAGGAAATGAATGATTACATACCAAGTCAAACATTATAAAATGTTGGCGTTTTTTTTTTTTTTTAAGTTTCATTATAGTTTTCACTGTTCAGATGTTAAATGGGAGTTCACAGTAGACCATTCATTTCTGCATGCATTACAGATAAAGCCTGGCAGAGCAGCAGGACAAAAATGTAGAAAAATGTAACCAGATTAGATACGATCCATTGGAAAATTTTTAGTAAGAGCTTTTCTTACAAAATTACAATAAAGGGATGTGATTTTTTTAGACGGAAAGCCCTTTATGAGCCTAGATACTTCATAACTTAGCTCATTTATCTGTAAAGAGCAAGAGACTGCAATAGCAGAATAGTGTACTTCATGTCTCTGTCACTCACCAAAGGAAATAATACAAACTTATTAGTCATAAGAGGGAGTTTTACTTCAGTTTTCTATATGAAATTCTGCTCCTCACAAACACTGCTCATATAATCTGTCTCTGGTGTACCGTGCTTCTTTAATGCCCTTTTTTTTTCTCACATTTCAGCATGTGTTACTATTACACTATTTCCTTTCTGCTTTCTCATACTGCTAGGGTAATAACTAATACTTACAAACGCACTTCCTATTTTTTCTTTTAAGTTAATTTACACATATTTCACATAATATGATGCAAATATTAAAACTGACTAAACACAAAAGATAAACATATACATGTTTGGTCTGCAGTTCATTAGATCATTATCTTCAATTGTCATGTCAATGTCTTAATGTCCGGGTCAATGGTCTTTCAGGTGACTAAAAATAAAAAGGTACTAAGTAGGGCAGAAAACCTTCTGCTGATCCTTAATAAATAATCTGCTAATCCTTAAAAGCACTGTTTTGGTTTGTTCATCATTTGTTGACTGAGTTAAACTGCAATTTTGCTTTTGAATTTGAAGTTTTTGAGGTTTGCATTATTACTGAAATGGACCACAGTGGCACCTTGGGCCAAGATTTCAGTTTGTTTCATTATATTTTGAAAAATCTTGCCAAATGACAGATGGGCAGACAAATAGTTTTTGTGGGAGTAATAAAATCAATCAAAAAGGAAAAATTAGGAAAGCGTATCGTTAGTGTATACCTGAGCATTTAAAGCCCCATTAAACATTCTTCATTCAGTGATGAAGGTGACAAATCCCACTGTGGCAATCCATCGCTGTACACATTACTAAAATCTTGAGGTGGCCTTAACGCAGCGATCACATACTGTTTGATAAATGTGAGCCTCAGTAAAGAGAAGATCCTTCTGCTGCAAGCAGTAAAGAAATGCAGGGGGGATTTATGTCTGTGGCTCTCTCCTTGGACCAAGAGCCCAAGCTCCTGGAACCTTCTGTCTCTAACCCTCACAAGTCAGCGCAAGTCCTTTCATCTGGAATGGTTCATGTTTTCACAAACAGAGCCGATGCTTTAATCAAAATGCCTGCTAGCCTTCATGTTGTCGACCTCTCTCACACGCAGCTGTCACAGCGGGGAGGGTGGGTCAATCCCTTCTGCCACCACAGTTTCCTCTGAGGAGCATTTCCACCACATGGGATGGCCATTAAAGCGATTTAAATCAGTGCTGGCAGAGTGGACGTGGCTTGCCGCTTGCTTTGATAGCCCACAATGTAATGATTAATTTGTGGGGGTAGTGGTGCTCCTATTTGGGACAAACACACAGGTGGCTAGAGGGCCAGTGGTTCAGTTCCACAGAGGGATTGGGAAAATCTGGTCAGGGAACAAATGAGTAATAGTCAGTCCTCTTAACCAAAAATTGGAGATGTTCTAAAGCAAAGCACTTAGGCCACATCTGCTCGAGTAGAGCTGCTCAGTGGCCAGTGACAGAGACCAGATAGTGGCTGCACTAAGCACCAACAAGCATCATTGGGTTAATGTATGTATAAAGAAGCAGTGTGCTGAAATCAATCATGTGTTTTCACATTGGATAATTAGTAAAACTGGATAAATTGTTCCAAGTCTATTGGAACAATTTGGAAAGAATGCAGAAACTAAGTATCCAATCTGTTTCACTTGCATTAAATCCAGGGAACCTTAAGATGCTGTTGAATATGAAAACACTAGTCTCACAATAAGTTATACAATTTATATTGCTTTCTCTGAATGATTATGAAAATCACATACCACATGTAGATCTCAGATATCAAAAGGTCATGATGGAACATAGATAAGAGTTCAGAGATGGCCATACTGATGTGAAAATAGTCTTTAGATATTTAATGCCTATATTAGGATTGATTTTAGAGTAAGAGTTGGATTTATAAATGGGATCAGAGTGAGGTCAGCGTTACATTTATGTGTTTTTAAAACTCATATTCTCTATTCACTTCTTGATGCGAATAATGGGATCGTACATGAAGACTTTCTTCTTCTCTGTGCTCTTATCATTGGTTTGAAGTGGGTGGGACCCTTTTGGAAAAAGGTGGTATCATGTATGTCTGTGAGCCAGGTCAGTCAAGAAGCAGTATTTGAATATGATGATTGCTTGTACGTTATTTGGTCATTGTCAGTCAAATCTGATTAAAACAGATCTGCTGAGTTATTAAGAGTTAAACCTTTAATAACTGATATCTTGTTCTGACTTAAAAAAAACAAAAAAAAAACAAAAAAAAAAATCCCAAAACTTTGATAGTTGCTTATTTAGCCTTAAATATTTAGGATCATAAAGAAATATTTAAGATTAGAAGCCAAGTCTTCAGAAGATCCACCTAGGTAAATAACACTGAATATTTATGGTACATTATGTATTTTCTCTCCTCATGAGCTCAGTGTTAAAATTATACCATTAAATAAAGTGTTACTGTACTTCACATGTTCACTGGTATTTGTCACTTGGTGGATGATCATGTAAAACCCTTGAATGGAACTTTCTTGGCAGGCCTTCCAGATGTAAGAGTAAAATAGGCAATAGCGATTTGTCAGAATGAAGCCTCAGCAGAGATGTCACAGAATAAATGAATGTGAGTAAAATTCCACTGAATCTGCTTATCTGGACATTCACCAGCCTTCCATTCTGTTCGCTCTCACCTACAGTACCTCTGTACTGTGAATCCATAAGTCTGATAACCCGTCTGGTTCCAGAGACTGATTTGCAAATCTCTCTCAGTTTGATGGTACAGTGCTTCATCTGCAGAGTGGACAAGCACTGAGGTAAAAGGTTGGATAAAAAGACCCCTCATTCCTGGTTGAGAAAAGATATAAGACTACTCTATCTTTAATTTTACAGACACTTTACAGACTTTTTGCAATAAACACTCAGACATCTGTGTTATTTTCATTTGTCCTCATTCACCACATGGTCACTATTGCTGTTCTTACTTTGTACAAGAATGAGGTTCATTTTTTTCCTCTGAACATGGCTGGATGTAGGTGCCCCCTCGCTACGCTGCAGTATTTAATGTTAACCTTTTGTAAAAACCTTTAATCTAATCAGGAGACCGTTCTGCAGCTTGGTAAAGCCATCCTTATGACCGAGCCAATGACAGGGCGTCTCTCTGTCTGCCTTTTGTTGTGGTTTTCACAGACATTCCTGCACTACACAAGTGTATAATCTGCTTAATATTACATCATTATGAATAATGTGTTTTTGTAATTTCCGTGTTATCTTCACAGTAAAACTTTCTCCTGCCTTCTTCCGTGTGGGGGTCAGAGGTCATTCAGTGTCTTGCTAAGCTGAACCTGGGTATCTGAATCTGGGGAACCTGGGTATTTCTTCTGATAAACTGTGCCACCCTGATGTTCTTTTTTAAAATTTTAAATTAAAAATAAAATAAAAAAGTTCGTTGTTATTGTCACTGGCCCGGAAATGTTCACACACTGGCAACAAGAATCTTAACGTTGAATCAAAGTAGTTCAAATGTGTCTTCGTCACCTTTGTCCACTGTGGTAAATGGCAAAATTTATGGGAGTTTGTTTTTGATTTTCAGTAATTGCAGTCCGTATGGGAAGCCATGCACCCTTCAGTTGTGCTCATGTGGCTTGGCTCGCCTGTATATTTATGTCCAGTTTATCTGGTACATCATGTGGTAACAACATGATTTCCAAGAAATGATGGTAAGCGGTCACAGTTTGATACACTTGATAGCCACCTGCTCTGACTCTACGCTGCTCAATGACACCTCACCTCTTCTGTTTCTCCGTCCTCCATTTTTGTCAGCTTTTCAGTGCCTTGCACAAGAGTATTGGAATGAACATTTGAAACAAAAAATAGAAATGATTTTTATTAACATTCCGCACGTAGATTTCTAAGCTTTTCGGGAATCAAACAACCTTTGAGTCTTAAGATAAGCCTTTTAGACTTTTCTTCAACACCTCTGTGACATTCTTAAGCGTGCTTCAGAGGTGTCTCACTCACCTCCAAGGTTTCTTGCTGTGAAACACCAGCGTCATTTCATTTCACGACTGAACAGACGCTGATACTGATTCTTAAGCTGACACAATATAGTAGTGTAGATCCAGATAAGACTTCACCACATGATGCAGTGCAGTATTATACCACACCGATGCTTGCTAATCCCACCTGTCACTTTTAAGGTCCCATTTATTATCACACCTTCCAGCTCCTCTTTTCTCCCCTGCTGATGCAAAGGATCTAAATCTTATTCATGTCTTTTCACACCCAATTAACTCGCGGAGGCAGAATGTGCCCTGTTGACCATACTATGCTACCCTGAAATATTTCCTACATCATTGCCGCATGACAAGAATAGAACTGTTGCCAACTGCAGTTACCCTGGCAGTCCTCGCCAACACACAGTAAACAATGACACTACTTTCTGTGCAGAATAGATCCCCAACAGAGCAGCCATTTCCCATTTATATCATCTTTCTGTTCCAAAGCACATTACCACAAATGTACACTTAACATCACATTACTGGCAACGTGCACCAAACATTATACCACATTATTGTAACTGCACACTAAACATTACAACACAGAAACAGCATCTGTGCAGTCAGTCCTGTCAAAATATGAACTTAATGTAGAGCAGCCACACCTTATCATTAAAATCACAATGCAGTGCAATATTTCTGTAAAAATACTGTAAACCACTGGTTTCCTGTGTCCAAAATCACACATACACATGTAAACACAGCCAGTGCATGTGTTCATAATCCATCCCTGACAATGCAAGCATGCTCTGTTTACATCATTCATCTTCCCATTACATGTTTATCTTAGAACACAATGCTGACTCTGATCCCAATAAAGGTAAAGATAAATGTTCTTTTTCACTCTGATTTAACAGAAATACATTCCTGACACACACACACACACACACACACACACACACACACACACACACACACACACACACACACACACACAC